>JAJHZJ010000089.1:2485560-3685560 GCA_023548195.1 Bettongia penicillata ogilbyi
AAGGATCAATTGCCCAGCAAAATTGAGCATAATATTTCAGGCAAGGAGATGGATAAAATAAGGGATTTCCAGACCTTCCTGATGAAAAGGTCAGAGCTCAATAGAAAATTCGATTTTCAAACACAAGTTTCAAGAGAGGCATGAAAAGGTAAACAGGGGGAAAAGCCTTGTTATTCAATATGGGCAAGCTGTTTACATCCCTAGAAGAGAAGATGGCATTTGTTAATTTTGAGAATTGTATATTTATTATGATATTTAAAAGGGGCATACGTAGATAGTGGGAGTTGGTATAAATTAAATGATTGATGATAAAAATTTAAGAATACGAAGGGATTGTAATGTCACATGTGAAAAAGAGGAGGCAGAAAAAGGTAAATTACATCAGAGGAAGAAGCACAAAAACATAATACAGTAGGGGGAAAGAGGGGAGGGAGATGAACATTGTTTGAGATTTACTCTCATCTGACTTGGTTCAAGGAGGGAACAACAAACTCAGTTAAGTATTGAAATCTAACTAGCTCTATAATTAGTAGGAGGGGAAAGGGAAAAGAAAAAGTAGGACAGGCTAAAGGGAGGGAAGAAGTCGTAAAGGAAAGGGAGAGTAAAAGGTAGGAGGGCTGAAAGAAGGAAGGGAAGACTGAGGGAGGTGGTGGTCAAAAATTTAAATTCTTTTGTGTAAGGGAAGGGAGAAGGAAGAACTAAAAGTATAAATGGGAGGAAAGAGGATGGAGGGAAAGACACAGATAGTAATACAACTATGAATGTGGATGAGATAAACTCTTCAATAAAATGGAGCTGAGAGGAGAATGGATTAAAAACCATAATCCAACCATACACTGTTTACCAGAAAAACATTTGAAACAGAGGGATACACACAGGGTAAAGGTAAAAAGTTGGAGGAGAATATATTGTGCTTCAGCTGATGTAAAAAAAAAAGCAAGGGTAGCAATCCTATTCTCAAAGAAAAAGAAAAAATAGATCTAATCAAAAGAGATAAGGAAAGAAACTATATCCTGCTGAAAGGCACCATAGACAATGAAGCAATATCATTACTAAACATATATGCTCCAACTGGTATAGTATCCAAATACTTAGAGGAGAAGTTAAGTTCCTTAGAGAGGAAGAAATAGATGGCAAAATTATTCTACTGGGAGACCTCAAACTCCCCCTCTCTGAACTTGAAAAATCTAACCTTAAAATAAATAAGAAAGAAATTAAGAAGATGACTAAAATTCTGGATAAGGTAGATATGAAAGCTCTCTGGAGAAAATTGAATGGGGATAGAAAAGAATATACCTTTTGCTCAGCAGTATATGGCACATATACAAAAATTGGCCATGTTCTAGGGCACAAAAACTTCACAATCCAGTGCAGAAAGGCAGAGATAATCAATGCATCCTTCTCAGATCATAATGAAACAAAAATTACATGTAACAAAAGACCATCGAAAGATGAACCAAAAATTAATTGCAAACTAAATAATATAATCCTAAAGAATGAGTGGGTTAAACAACAAATCATAGAAACAATCAACACCTTCATTCAAGAAAATTACAGTAATGAGACGATCTACAAAAACTTATGGTATACTGCAAAAACAGTTCTTAGGGGAAATTTTATGTCATTGAATGCCTGCATGAATAAAATAGAGAAAGAGGAGATCAATGAATTGGGCATGCAGCTAAAAAAGCTAGAAAAAGAACAAATTGAAAATCCCCAAGCAAATATCAAATTAGAAATACTGAAAACCAAAGGAGACATTAATAAAACTGAAATTAGGAAAACTATTGAACTGATAAATAAAACTAAGAGCTGGTTTTATTTAAAAAAAACCAATAAAATTGATAAACTTTTGGTCAATTTGATTAAAAAAAGAAAAAAGAAAATCAATTTACTAATATCAAAAATGAAAAAGGTGAACTCAACTCCAATGGGGAGGAAATTAAAACAATAATTCAAAATTACTTTGCCCAACTGTATACCCATAAATTCGACAATCTAAATGAGATGAATGAAAATTTTAAAAAATATAAATTGCCTAGATTAATAGAAGTTGAATACTTAAATAACTCCCATCTCAGAAAAAGAAATTGAACAAGCCATCAATGAACTCCCTAGGAAAAAATCTCCAAGGCCAGATGTATATACAAGTTAATTCTATCAAACGTTTAAAAAACAGCTCATTCCAATACTATGTAGAATACTTGGGAAAACTAGTGAAGAAGGACTCCTACCAAGTTCTTTTTATGATACAAATATGGTACTGATACCTAAACCAGGAAGAGCCAAAACAGAAAAAATTTATAGACCAATTTCTCTAATGAATATAGAGGCAAAAGTTTTAAATAAAATATTAGCAAAAAGAATGCAGAAGGGGGGGCGGAGCCAAGATGGCGGAGTAGAAGGACGCACGTTTACGAGCTCCGAAACCACAGCCCATAGAATTAATGTAAAAAGAGACCCCCATAACTTCTGGACCACTGAAAGGTGTGCAGAAACGGAGTGGAAGAGATTTCCATTGCAGAGAGCCCTGGAGACCCATCCCCAGGGTCCGTCGCACCCCGGAAAGCGGACCCCACCCCAGCGCTGCCCTGGCCACAGCCCCAAAGAAGCTGACCTGAGCAGGCTTCAGGGACGGAAGCTCCAACAGCTGGGAAAGTCCCTCCGCCCACAGAAGCTACAGGTCAGTGAGAGAGATGGCTGGCTGAGGGGAGCGGGGTGTCTCCGTGACTCGGGCCCCCCTCGGGAGGAAGCGGAGGCAGCAGAGGCGGGGGCGGCGGCAGAGGCGGGGGCTGTGGCAGAGGCAGGGCGGCGGCAGAGGCAGCAGCAGCGCAGCTGCGGCCGCGGCGGCCCGGGACTCCCCCAGCAGCAGGCAGGATCTTCATTACTGAAAGTCTCTGCATAAACAACCTGAGGGAGCTGAGCCTGGGAGGTGGCCCCCCCACCCACTCCATTCCTGAAGGTCTCTGCATAAAGCCCCTCAGGGAGCTGAGCCTGGGAGGCAGCCCTGCCCCCACCCCCAGCACCAGAACTAAAGCTCACATTGATCAGCAGGCGGGCGGGTGGCGTGGAAAGCACATTTGAATCTCAGACACCAAGCACTAGCTGGGCGGATCTAGGCAGGGGTGGACAGGAATCTCAGAAGTCAAGTAACTGGCTGGGAAAATGCCTAGAAAAGGGAAGAAAAATAAGACTATAGAGAGTTTTTTCCAACAAATGCAAATGATCCCAACCTTCGGATCTGACGAGGAGGAGGACGTATCCTTGCCATCAGGGAAAGACGTGGAGGGTGGGGCCTCGGTACCCCAGACACCCCAGGGGGGTGGCGGGTGGGCTCAGGCCTTGGAAGAGCTCAAAAAGGATTTTGAAAAGCAAGTTAGACAAGTGGAGGAAAAACTGGGAAGAGAAATGAGAGAGATGCAAGAAAAGTATGAAAAACGGGTCAATACCTTGGTTAAGGAGGCCCAAAAAAATGCTGAAGAAAATAACACCTTGAAGAATAGGCTCACTCAATTGGCAAAAGAGGTTCAAAAAGCCAATGAGGAGAAGAATGCTTTCAAAAGCAGAATGAGCCAAATGGAAAAAGAGGTTCAAAAGCTCACTGTATTTAATAGTTTTCTCAAAATTAGAATGGAACAGATGGCATCTAATGACTTTACGAGAAACCAAGAAATCACCAAACAAAACCAAAAGAATGAAAGAATGGAAGAGAATGTGAAATATCTCATGGGAAAAACAACTGACCTGGAAAATAGATCCAGGAGAGACAATTTAAAAATTATGGGACTACCTGAAAGTCATGATCAAAAAAAGAGCCTAGATATCATCTTCCATGAAATTATCAAGGAAAACTGCCCTGACATTCTACAACCAGAGGGCAAAATAAATATTGAAAGAATCCATCGATCACCACCTGAAAGAGATCCAAAAAGAGAAACTCCTAGGAACATTGTGGCCAAATTCCTGAACTCCCAGGTCAAGGAGAAAATCTTACAAGCAGCTAGAAAGAAACAATTCCAGTGTTGTGGAAATAAAATCAGGATAACTCAAGATCTAGCAGCTTCTACATTAAGGGATCGAAGGGCGTGGAATAGGATATTCCAGAAGGCAAAGGAACTAGGACTCAAACCAAGAATCACCTACCCAGCTAAACTGAGTATAATACTTCAAGGGAAAATATGGTCTTTCAATGAAACAGAGGACTTTCAATCATTCTTAATGAAAAAACCAGAGCTGAAAAGAAAATTTGACTTTCAAACACAAGAATGAGAAGAAGCATGAAAAAGGAAACAGCAAAGAGAAGTCTTAAGGGACTTACCAGAAGTGAACTGTTTACATTCCTACATGGAAAGACAATATTTGTAACTCTTAAAACTTTTCAGTATCTGGGTAGTTGGTGGGACCACACACACATGTACATGCATGCATGAACACACACATACACACATGCACACACATACAGAGACAGAGAGCACAGAGTGAATTGAATAGGATGGGACCATAGCTGAAAAGAAATTAAGGTAAATGGTGAGAGAGAAATGTAGTGGGAGGAAAGAGGGTGAAATGGAATGGGGTAATTATATGTCATTTAAGGGGCAAGTAGGAGACTTTTTAGTGGAGGGAAAAAGAGGAGAGCTGAGAAAAAAAAAAAACCAAGAAGTTTACCCTCATCACATTTGACTAAAGGAAGGAATAAAATGCACACTCATTTTGGTATGAAAACCTATCTTACAGTATAGGAAAGTGGGGGAGAAGGAGATAAGCAAGGGGGGGATGATGGAAGGGAGGGCAAAGGGAGGAGGGAGCAATTTAAAGTCAACACTTGGGGAGGGACAGGATCAAAAGAGAGAAGAGAAACAATGAGGGGCAGGGTAGGATGGAGGGTAATTCAATTAGTCTTACACAACACGACTATCAGGGAGGTCATTTGCAAAATTACACAGATATGGCCTATATTGAATTGCCTGCCTTCCCAAAGGGAATGGCTGGGGAGGGAGGGATGGGGAGAATTTGGAACTCAAAGTTTTAGGAACAACTGTTTAGTATTGTTGTTGCTACTAGGAAACAAGACATACAGTTAATGAGGAATAGAAAGTCATCTGGCCCTACAGGAGAAAAGAGAAGATGGAGACAAGAGAAGGGAGGGATGACAGAAGAGAGGGCAGATTGGAAATAGGGAAAATTAGATTGCTTTAGGCATTGGGGTGGGGGGAGGGGATAAAAGGGGAGAAAATTTGGAAAATTCACAAAATTTTGTGAAAATGAATGTAAAAAGCTAAATAAATAAATAAATGAATGAATAGATAAATGAATGAATGAATGAATGAATAGATAGATAAATAAATAAATAAATGGATAGATAAATAAATAAATAAAAAGAATGCAGCAACATATCACAAGAATAATACATTATGATCAGGTAGGATTTATTCCAGGAATGCAGGGCTGGTTTAATATTAGGAAAAGTATCAATATTATTGATCATATCAACAACAAAACTAACAGAAACCATATGATTATCTCAATAGATGCAGGAAACGCTTTTGACAAAATACAACATCCCTTCTTATTGAAGACACTGGAAATCATAAGAATAAATGGAGCCTTCCATAAAATAATAAGCAATACCTACCTAAAACCATCAGCAAGCATTACATGTAATGGGAATAAGCTAGATGCATTTCCAGTAAGATCAGGGGTGAAACAAGGATGTCCATTATCACCACTGTTATTCAATATGGTACTAGAAATGTTAGCTTTAGCAATAAGAAAGAGAAAATAATTGAAGGAATTAGAATAGGCATTCAGTTCATACAAGTCCTTCCAGGCCCCTCTGAAGGCTTCTTGTTCATGATTTCTTACAGCACAATAGTATTCCATTACATTCATATACCACAACTTGTTCAGCCATTTCCCAATTGATGGGCATTCCTTCCATTTCTAGTTCTTAGCTACCACAAAGAGAGCTGCTATAAATATTTTTATATGTATGCACAAGAATACAAGTCATTCCCCAAATGATAAATGGTCAGAGGATATGAACAGGCAGTTTTCACAGGAAGAAATTAAAGATATATCTATAGTCATATGAAAAAATGCTCTAAATCACTATTGGTTAGAGAGATGCAAATCAAAACAACTCTGAGATACAACATCATATCTATCAGATTGGCTAATTTGACAAAATAGGAAGATGATAAATGTTGGAGAAGATGTGGGGAAGTTGGAACACTAATTCATTGTTGGTGGAGCTGTGAGCTGATCCAACCATTCTGGAGAGCAATTTGGTACTATGGACAAAGGGCTACAAAAATGTGCATACCCTTTGACCCAGCAATATTGTTTCTAGGACTGTATCCCAAAGAGGTCATAAAAATGGGAAAGAGTCCCACGTTTACAAAAATATTTATAGCAGCTCTCTTTGTGGTAGCTAAGAACTAGAAATGGAAGGAATGCCCATCAATTGGGAAATGGCTGAACAAGTTGTGGTATATGAATGTAATGGATACTATTGTGCTGTAAGAAATCATGAACAAGAAGCCTTCAGAGGGGCCTGGAAGGACTTGTATGAACTGATACTGAGTGAAAGGAGCAGAACCAGGAGAATTTTGTACACAGCAAAAACCACGGTATGCAAGGAATTTTTCTGGTAGACTTAGCCCTTCACAGCAATGCAAGGAACTAAAAATTCCCAGTAGACTCTTGAGGCAAAATGCCTTCCACATACAGAGAAAGAACTATGGAATTGGGTTGCAGAATGAAGCAGCCCATTTTCTCTTGTGTTATGTTTTGTTTTGTTTTGTTTTCATGGTTTCTCCCATTCATTTTAATTCTTCTATGCAACATGACTAAAGTGAAAATGTATTTAAGAGGAATGTATGTGTAGAGCCTATATAAGATTGCACACTGTCTCAGGGAGAGAAGGGGGAAGGAGAGGGAGGGAGGGGGAAAAATCTAAGATATATGGAAGTGATTGTAGAAAACTGAAAACAAATTAATTAATTTAAATAAATAAATAAAATGTTACTATTATTTTTTTTAAAAAGTGCTCTAAAAATTGTCTGCTTACCCAACCCTGGTCTGATTACCACAGCAGGCAGGGAATCCCACTTTACAGTTGAAACACAAAAAAATATACATAAACGTCTGCAAAGATGACTCCAATCACAGTAAGCACATATATTGTGCACACACATATAGACAATACAAAATTCAGTAGACCTGAAACACAAACAGTTCTTATTGCAAGAGAACTCAGCAGATATCACATCAAATAGCAGCACTGAGTGAAACAAGACTGGGAAATGAACATCAGCTAACTGAAGTTGAAACTGGATACACATTTTTGTGGAGTGGCCACAGTGAAGAGGAGCACTGTGAAGCTGGAGTAGGTTTTGCAATAAAAATTAATCTATCAGTCATCAAGTTTGCATGCCTGCCAAAAGGAGTGAATGACAGGCTCATGATAATTCAATTTCCACTTGCAGGAAAATGCCATACCACCATTATCAGTGCCTGTGCTCCCACCATGATGAACCCCGATGAGGTCAAAGAAAAATTTTATGAAGACCTAGAGACCCTTATCATCAATGGGCCAAAAGAGGACAAGCTTATAATTCTGGGTGACTTTAATGCTAGAGTGGGCTCAGACTACCAGACTTGGCCGGGAGTCCTAGGGAGGAATGGAGTTGGAAACAGCAACAGCAATGGTCATTTACTGCTGAAGATTTGTGCATCTCATGACCTTCTCATCACCAACACTGTCTCCCAGTTACCTAAACACAAGAAAACTTCATGGATGCACCCTCGCAGTAAACATTGGCATTTAAAAGATTATGTGACTGTAAGGAGAAGAGACAGACAGGATGTAAGAGTAACGAAGGCAAAGTGTGGTACAGAATGCTAGACTGATCAGATTTCACCTTTCCAAGCTAAACATTCACATTCAAAAAAAGATACCACCTAGTGGTACATGCACATATACATGTACATCCATAAAATTAAAGAACCTTAGATATTCTCTAGGCCAATACTCCTTAGTTGTAGGCTGCAGCTCTATTTGGGGTAGTCTTACCTTCCATCAAATTTTCCTTCTAAAATTCTGACCTTAAAGCCCATAAAGGTCCAGATCTGTGATTTCATTGGTGTAGGAAACTCTGGTGTGGAAACTTCCTCTACTGAGGTAGATTAGCAACCCACTTGCAACTGAATTAGAGAATTGTTGCCTGGGCCACTAAATGGATTGTAGAATCAGGGACCTCAAAAGCAACAGGGATAGAGCATCAGGCTTGGAATGAGGAAGACTGGGTTCAAATCTGGCCTCAGACACTAATTAGCTATATGACTCTGGGCAAGTCATTTAATCTCTGTCAGCTTCTCTTTCCTCATCTGTCAAATGGGACAAATAATAACACCTACCCTGGGAGGGGTATAGCAAGGATCCAGTGAGATAATATTTGGAAAGGCCTTGTGCATACACTAAGTGCTAATCCCTTCTCCCCCAATGCTTCAGAGACCATCTGCTCTAACCCATTTGTTTTACTGTTGAAGAAACTGAGCCCCAGAAAGGGCTGGCCTTCACTCTACTACACCACACACCTCTGGCTAGTGTGACTCAAAAGAATAAAGAAATTCAAGGTTTACAATGCTCTTCTCTACAAGACATCTGTGAAGTGGGCAGTACAGGAATAGAATCAAGGGATCACAGACTGACATCTGGAAGGGAGATCAAAGGCCATTATTTAGATCATATTGCATATAAGAAGAATGAGACTCTAAGAAGCTGACTTCCCCCTATCCCAGGGCTTGGTAAGTTTCTGAGACAGAAGTCAAACCCAGGTCTCCTGACCCTGTGGCAAGCACTCTCCTCCCCATGGTACACTGCCTCTAATGATCAATGAAGGATTGGGAACTAGGTTCCTAAGCTCATCAAAACCCTATGATACTGGTTACCAGCTTCTCCAAACATGATTTGTACTTCCAGAGATAAAAGAGAAAACTTCAATGTCCTATGCCCCCTCAAAAACACACTCTCTCAATGCCCCATCTCCTCATTTCCAAGCTGGACATTCTAGGATTCCTCAGTCAATTACATTCAAAATGAGCCCTGGTCTTTTTTGCCTATACCCAGAGGGCCCTGTAGTTCCTGTACCAGTCATTTTCCTAAGTCCAAAGCTCAGGCAATAGGGGAGGAGTCTGGTGCCAAGAACACAGTTTTCTGTCCTGGTCATCTGTGGTCTGCTTAGCAAGAGAATCCATGACTTTGTGTCTCCTGTAGAGTATCTCTTCACGCTGTGCTATGAAACACCACATTCATGTTGATCTCTCTGGGACATCTGTGGAGTATTTTTGATAATTATCTCACCTCACTGGGTCTTGTTTCCCTCACTGTCAAACTGAAGGATTGGATTAGACAGCCACTAACTTACTTCCAGCTTTGAAAAACTATAGTTCCATGAACCTCTAGCCTCTCTTGATTTTGGCCATCCCATCTCATGACTATATCTGAGATTTTGGGGACCCTACTTGAGACCATAGACTTAGGAAGAATAAATTTAGGAAGGACATTTTTTCCCTTATCTTCCATGCACTTCCTCATCAGTAATCCCTGACAATTTTAGGCCAGCCATCTTGAAAGAAACAAAAGGAACTTTAATCCAATTTTAATTCAAGTTCCTCCCAGTCTTTCCCACTTGCCTTGGGCTCTTCTCATAGACTGAAAACTCTGAAAGATGGCAGTTGGAAGATTCTTCTTCAGCAATGGTCTAGAAGCATTGAATTGATTCTACAAAGATAGGATCAATGACCTGGAATATGGGGTTGAACCAAAGTAGGAAGCTGGGTGACTATAGGAAATATGGGTTGAAAGCAATCCCAGAAAAGTTCAGGTTATATGTGAGAAGGCTTTTTTTCTTTCTTCTGGGTCTCAGGACAAAGGGTTTGGTCACTAGAATAAGAGAAAGACCGTGAGTTCCAACAAAAGTTTTAATAGAACCTGCATATTATCATTCCTCATCTATCTTCCATCCTCCCTCAAATGACTTGCTGCTGGACAGTTCCCACAGGCATCACTGTATCACCTAATCCTAGGCTAAAATTGACAATTAGAATAGACAAAGGAACAGACTAAACAGGATGGCAGTAAAGAAATTATCTTTCCTGGGTTCTTTGGGGATAACTGTACCAGGCTATTGCATACTGATTGTGACTGTATTCCAGGTCAGACCTGTACTTAAGTCTTCCACTCTGGGACCTCAGGAAAGTCACTTAACTTATCTGAACCTCAGTTCTCCCAGTTGTAAAATAGCAATAATAATACCTTCTCCTGTGGTCGCTTAACATTTCTGAGCCCCAAAATGGGAATTAAAATGTTTTAATTTCCTCTCTCACAGTTTTATTTTGAATCCAAAAGAAGATATGCAAATAAATTGTTTTGTAACTATACAATGATATATAAGGCTTTAACAGAGAGATAGAGGCATCATGGTGGGAAATGTACTTGGGGACAAGGGATTAATTCCTAATTCATTCCTAGCATGCTAACAGTATGCAAAAAATCCTGGGACTTATCATTGACCCTGCCATTGAATGCTAAGGACCACCGGGTTTTTGTCCTGCCCTGGACTCTTCTATGTGTTTTCCCCCTAATTAAAATAAGAATTCTTTGGGAGGAAAGACTATCTGCATTTTTTTCTTACCATATTTTAGCAGTATTTTATTTTTTCTCAATTACAAGTCAAGATGATTTCTAGCATTCATTTTTACAAGATTTTGAGTTGCAAATTTTCTCCCATCCTCCAAAAATGTTAGACAATTTTATATAGTTTATATTTGTGCTATCATGTAAAACATGCCAATTTACTCATGGTTGTGAAAGAAGAAGCAACAACAAAAAAAGAATGAAGTGAAAACTTTTTGCTTTGATTTGCTTTCAAAGGCTATCAGTACTTGATCTGGATGTGGACAGTGTTGACCTTAATGACTCTTCTGTACTTGTCTTGAATCATTGTGTTACTGAGAAAAGCTGAGTCATTCATAGCTGGCTGTCACCCAATGCTGCTGATACTGTATACAATGTTTTACTAATTTTGCTCATTTCTCTTAGCATCAGGTTGTACAAATCTTTCCAGGTTTTTCTAAAATTTGCTTGTTCATCATTTCTTATTGCACAATAGCTTTCCATGACATTCATATACCACAATTTGTTCAGCCATTCCTCAACTGATGGGCATCCCCTCAGGTTTTAATATTTTTCCACCATGAAAAATGTTGCTATAAATAATTTTGCTTAAATAGGTCCTTTCCCCTTTTTTATGATCTCTTTGGTATACAGAACTAGTAGTGGTATTGTTGTATCAAAGAGCATGCACAGTTTTATAATAGCCTTTTGGGCATAATTCCAAACTGCTCTCTAGAATGGTTGGATCAGTTCACAACTCTGCCAACAGGAAATTCATGTCCTGACTTTCCCATACCCTCTCCAATATTTATCATTTTGTTTCTCTCATAACAATCTGAAAGGTGTGAGATGGGGCCTCAGAGTTGTTTAAATTTGCATTTCTCTTCTCAAGAGTGATTTAGAGCACTTTTTCATATGCCTACAGATAGTTTTGATTTCTTCATCAGAAAACTGCCTATTCATATCCTTAGAATATTTATCAGTTGGAGAAAGGCTTATACTCTTTTTAAATTTATTTATTTATTTGAGTCTTGAACATACATTTCCACAAAATTTTGAGTTCCAAATTTTTCCCCATCTCTCCCCCCCACCCCAAGATCACATACCTTCTAATTACTCCTTTGCCAGTCTACCATTCCTTCTATCACCCCACCCCTCTTCTCTCTCCCCCTGCTCATTTTCTTGGGCAAGATAGATTTCTATACCCCATGGCCTGTATATCTTATTTCCCAGTTTCATGTAAAAACACATTTTAACATTTGTTTTTAAAACTTTGAGTTCCAAATTCTCTCTCTTCTTCCCTCTCCACCTACCCCACACTTCCATAATAGTCATGTTGTGAAAGACTAACTATATTTCCCTCCATCCTATTCCTCTCTACATTTATTCTATTTTCTCTGGTGATCCTGTCCCTTTTCAGTGGCATTTGCTTCTGACTGTCTCCTCCACCAATCTGCCCTCCCTTCTGTCATCTCACCCCCTCTTATTCCCTTTCCCCTATTTTCTTGTAAGGTAAGATACTCAACTGAATTTCCCTCCTTAAGCCAAATCCAGTGAGAGCTAGGTTGACTTATTCAGTCTCATCTCCTCCCTCTTCCCCTCCATTGCAAAAGCTATTTCTTGCCTCT
Organism: Bettongia penicillata ogilbyi; assembly: GCA_023548195.1. Lineage (NCBI taxonomy): Eukaryota > Metazoa > Chordata > Mammalia > Diprotodontia > Potoroidae > Bettongia > Bettongia penicillata. Next base: position 2,497,867 of record JAJHZJ010000089.1, read on the forward strand.
TTTACAAGAGATAATTAACCCCATTCTATATCTCCCTTTCTCCTTCTCCAAATTTATTCCTCTCTCACCACTTAATTTTATTTTTTAGATATCATCCTTTCATATTCAACTTATCCTGTGCCCTTTGTCTATGTGGGTATGTGTGTGTATTTCCTCCAACTATCCTAATACTGAGAAAGGTTTCATGAGTCACAAATATCATCTTTTCATGTAGGAATGTAAACAGTTCAACTTTAATAAATCCTTTATGATTTCTCTTTCCTGTTTACCTTTTCATACTTCTCTTGAGTTTTGTATTTGAAAGTCAAATTTTCTATTCAGTTCTGGTCTTTTCATCAAGAATGCTTGAAAGTCCTCTATTTCATTGAAGATCTATTTTTTCCCCTGAAGTATTATACTCAGTTTTGCTGCATAAGTGATGTTTTGTTTTAATCCTAGCTCCTTTGACCTCCAGAATATCACATCCCAAGCCTTCCTATCCTGTAATGTAGAAGCCACTGGAGCTTGTATGATTCTGATTGTGTTCCACAATACTTGAATTGTTTCTTTCTGACTGCCTGCAATATTTTCCCTTGACATGGGAACTCTGGAATTTGGCTACAATATTCCCAGTTTTCTTTTTTGTATTTCTTTCAGGAGGTCACCAGTGAATTCTTTCAATTTCTATTTTACACTCTGGTTCTTGAATACCAGTGCATTTTTCCTTGATAATTTCATAAAAGATGACATCTAGACTCTTTTTTTGTCATGATTTTCAGGTAGTCCAATAAGTTTTAATTATCTCACCTGGATCTATTTTCTAGGTCAATGGTTTTTTCCAATGAGATATTTCAGGTTGTCTGCTATTTTTTTTTATTCCTTTGATTCTGTTTTATAATTTTTTGACTTCTTATAAAGTCATTAGCTTCCATTTGCTGCATTCTAATTTTTAATGAATTATTTTCTTGAGTGAACCTTTGGATCTCCTTTTCCATTTAGCCAATTCTGCTTTTTAAGGCATTCTTCTCCTCACTGACTTTTTGGATCTCTTTTGCTATTTGGGTTAGTCTATTTTTTTAGGTGTTATTTTCTTCAGCATTTTTTTAGTCTCCTTTGAAAGCCGTTGATTCATTTTTCATGATTTTCTTACATTGCTCTCATTTCTCTTCTCAATTTTTCCTTTACCTCTCTTACTGGATTTTCAAAATCCTTTGTGAACTTTTCCATGGCCTGCAACCAATTCATATTTTTCTTGAAGTCTTTTGATGTAGGAGCTTTGACTTTCTTGTATTTTTCTGGTTGTATGTTTTGATCTTCATCACCAAAGTAAGATTCTATAGTCTGAGGGGTTTTTTTATGCTGTTTGCTCATTTTCTCAGCCACATACTTGACTTTCTAATGCTTTGTTAATGTAAGACTCTGCTTCCAGTGTACAGGGTGTCCTGTCCCAAACTTCAGGAATTTTGTGCAGCTGTTTAAGGCTTGTAAATTTTCAGTTTTTTCAAGGTGGTATGATCAAAGAAGAAGAATTTACTCATTTCCTGGCCTGTGCTCTGGTCTGTGAGTGACCACAAGCACTCTTTTCTACCTTGGAACTGTAAGGAGGATTCTCCTTCCACTGCCACCACAAGTTCCTCCATTCAGTGCTCCTCCTCATCCTAGGACCAACACCCAGGACAGTGACCCAGATTGAAGCATAGGTAAAGCAAGAGAATCCTGCCTTAGCACCAGCAAAAAGATTGCAGCAATTCCCCTTCAATCAATCACTTGATCCCCACACTGCCTCTTGTCTGGGAGCTCCAGAAGCAGCCACCACCACTGCTGTGGCTGCTGCAACCACCTCCACTACCCCAGGGCTGGGGTCAGACCATGTTCCTCTCTCACTCAGGTCCCACAGAGTTTTCACACTGACCTTCTAGGTTGGCTTTGGCATTTGAGGCTGAAAAGTCTGGAAACTGCTACAGCTGCCATTGATTCTGTCCTGAGACCTGTTCCAACCCTGTCTATGCCAGTGTGGCCCAGGCAGAACTGTGCTCTGCTACCAGCGCTGCATGACAAACCCTTCCTGTTGACCTTTCAGGCTGTCTTTATTTGGAGATTTGTTTCACTCCTTCATTTTGTGGGTTCAGTAGTGCCAGAATTTGTTTAGAGTCACTTTTACAGGTATTTGGAGGAGTTCATGGGAGTTAAAGTAAGTCCATGCTTTTACTCTGTCCTCCTGGCTCTGCCCCCTAAAAGGCTTATATTCTTATAAATTTGACTGAGTTCTCTATATATTTGAGAAATGAGTCCTTTATCAAAGATACTTGCTATCAACAGTATTTTCCAACTTTCTGCTTCCTGTCTAAGCTTGGTTGAATTGATTTTGCTTGTACAACAGCTTTTCAATTTAAGGAGTTATTGCATTAACTGTCACTGGGAGTCTTTTGGAAAACATTTGATAATCACTTTGGGGAATTGTAGAGGGAATTACAAATTTAGGTAGAGGGTTGGACCAGATAGTCTTTGAGGTCCCTTCAAACTGTGTCTATGATTCTATGAAAGGATTGAAGATGTGTCTATGAAAACATGGTAGACATTTGTTCCAGGAAAAGCAGAGAAAAAAGAGAAGATTCCCAAGAGTTGTCTGATGTCAGCTGCCTTTATCTCAGTTATAGAGCCAACCTGCAAAGATAGGTCCAAGTATGGGGTCCTTTTCCTTTCATGGAACTAGGTGATTGAATCCTTAAAGTGACAGTTACAGATACACAGAGTGGTTAGAGTGAACAGCTTTGTCCACCTAAGGAGATGAAATGGACCAAGACAAGGTATTCCTTCATTTCCGGAGATCTGAATCCAATCGCCCAGAGAACTTCCATCCCCATTCAGCTCTTCCTCTCTCAGATTATACTGGACATTGCACTTTTCTACTTGCTTCCACCCTGTCTTGTTCCTGGTCCAAGCTGAGCTTTCCCAATTTAGTCTAATTCCTCAGTTCTCAGATCAAATTACATCATGTCTCTGGGCAGCAGGTTTCTGCTGATCATTCACCAACTCTGGGACTCTCCTTCCTCTTGTATTACTTCTTCTTTTCTTTCCATGCTGGAGTGCAAACATTTTAATTTATTTAGTCCAATAACTCTAGTACTGACAGAGAACTCTCCTGTCTCAGTTTGCTCATCTTTAAAACAGGGATAATAATAGTACGTGCCTCCTAGGGTCACTGTGAGGATGAAATAAAATAATATTTATTAAGGGTTTCATAAACTTTAAGCCACTATATAAATGCTATCTATCTATGCATCTATCTGTCAATCTATCTATCATCTATCTTCAGTCTCTCCGGGACCTTACTGCACAGATGCCTAGCACTTGCCATAGATGGTCCATAGAAGGATCATTGAATTATGCATTTTAAAGATGAAAGAGAATTGGGGGCGGAGCCAAGATGGCGGAGTAGAAGGACGCACGTTTACGAGCTCCGAAACCAAAGCCCATAGAATTAATGTAAAAAGAGACCCCCATAACTTCTGGGTCAATACAAGGTGTGCAGAAACGGAGTGGAAGAGATTTCCGTTGCAGGGAGCCCTGGAGACCCATCCCCAGGGTCCGTCGCACCCTGGAAAGTGGACCCCACCCCCAGCACTGCCCTGGCCATGGCCCCAGAGAAGCTGACCTGAGTAGGCTTCAGACAGGGAAGCTCCGGCAGCCGGGAAAGTCCCTCTGCCCACAGAAGCTACAGGTTAGTGAGAGAGAAGGCCGGGCTGGAGGAGGGGAGCAGAGCGTCTCCGTGACTCGGGCCCCCTCGGGAGGAAGTGGCGGCGGCAGAGATGGGGGCAGGAAGCTGCGGAGGCAGAGGTGTGGGCGGCAGCTGAGGCGGCAGCGGCCCAGGACCCAGGAATCCCCCAGCAGCAGGCAGGATCTTCATTACAGAAGGTTTCTGCATAAAACCTGATGGAGCTGAGCCTGGGAGACGGCCCTGCCCCACCCCGCTCTTTTACTGAAGGCCTCTGCATAAAGCCCCTGAGGGAATTGAGCCTAGGAGGCGGGCCCCCCACCCCACCCCCACCCGCTCCGTTCCTGAAAGTCTCTGCATAAAGCCCCTGAGGGAACTGAGCCTGGGAGGTGGCCCTGCCCCCACCCCAGCACCAGAACTAAAGCTTGCCACGGAAAGCCCATTTGAATCTCAGAGGCCAAGCACCAGCTGGGCAGATCCAGGCAGGTGTGGAAAGGAATCTCAGAAGTCAAGTAACTGGCTGGGAAAATGCCTAGAAAAGCGAAGAAAAATAAGACTATAGAGAGTTTTTTCCAACAAATGCAAATGATCCCGACATTCGAATCTGATGACGAGGACGTATTCTTGCCATCAGGGAAAGACGTGGAGGGCGGGGCCTCAGTACCCCAGACACCCCAGGGGGGTGGCGGGTGGGCTCAGGCCTTGGAAGAGCTCAAAAAGGATTTTGAAAAGCAAGTTAGACAGGTGGAGGAAAAACTGGGAAGAGAAATGACAGAAATGCAAGAAAAGTATGAAAAACGGGTCAATACCTTGGTAAAGGAGACCCAAAAAAATGCTGAGGAAATTAACACCTTGAAAAATAGGCTCACTCAATTGGCAAAGGAGGTTCAAAAAGCCAATGAGGAGAAGAATGCTTTCAAAAGCAGAATGAGCCAAATGGAAAAAGAGGTTCAAAAGCTCACTGAATTTAATAGTTCTCTCAAAATTAGAATGGAGCAGATGGAGTCTAATGACTTTACGAGAAACCAAGAAATCACTAAACAAAACCAAAAGAATGAAAAAATGGAAGAGAATGTGAAATATGTCATGGGAAAAACAACTGACCTGGAAAATAGATCCAGGAGAGACAATTTTAAAATTATGGGACTACCTGAAACTCATGATCAAAAAAAAAACCTAGACATCATCTTCCATGAAATTATCAAGGAAAACTGCCCTGACATTCTAGAACCAGAGGGCAAAATAAGTATTGAAAGAATCCATCGATCACCACCTGAAAGAGATCCAAAAAGAGAAACTCCTAGGAACATTGTGGCCAAATTCCAGAACTCCCAGCTCAAGGAAAAAATCTTGCAAGCACCTGGAAAGAAACAATTCCAGTATTGTGGAAATACAATCAGGATAACTCAAGATCTAGCAGCTTCTACATTAAGGGATCGAAGGGCGTGGAATAGGATATTCCAGAAGGCAAAGGAACTAGGACTCAAACCAAGAATCACCTACCCAGCTAAACTGAGTATAATACTTCAAAGGAAAATATGATCTTTCAATGAAACAGAGGACTTTCAATCATTCTTGATGAAAAGACCAGAGCTGAAAAGAAAATTTGACTTTCAAACACAAGAATGAGAAGAAGCATGAAAAAGGAAACAGCAAAGAGAAGTCTTAAGGGACTTACCAGAAGTGAACTGTATACATTCATACAGGGAAAGACAATATTTCTAACTCTTAAAACTTTTCAGTATCTGAGTAGTTGTTGGGACCACACATACACATGTACACGCATGCACACACATACACACATGCACACACATACAAAGACAGAGAACACAGAGTGAACTGAATAGGATGGGACCATACCTTAAAAGAAATTAAGGTTAATGGTGAGAGAGAAATGTAGGGGGAGGAAAGAGAGGGAAAGGGAAGGGGGTAACTATATGTCATTTAAGAGGCAAGTAGGAGATTTTTTTAGTGGAGGGAAAAAGAGGAGAGCTGAGAAAAAAAAAAAAAACAAGAAGTTTACCCTCATCACATTTGACTAAACGAAGGAGTGAAATGTACACTCATTTTGGTATGAAAACCTATCTTACAGTATAAGAAAGGGGGGGAGAAGGAGATATTGCAAGGGGGGGGATGATGGAAGGGAGGGCAAAGGGAGGAGGGAGCAATTTGAAGTCAACACTTGGGGAGGGACAGGATCAAGAGACAGAAGAGAAACAATGAGGGGCAGGTTAGGAAGGATTGTAATTCAGTTAGTCTTACACAACACGACTATCAGGGAGGTCATTTGCAAAACTACACAGATAGGGCCTATATTGAATTGCCTGCTGTCCCAAAGGGAATGGGTGGGGAGGGAGGGATGGGGAGAATTTGGAACTCAAAGTTTTAGGAACAACTGTTTAATATTGTCGTTGCAACTAGGAAAGAAGACATACAGTTAATGAGGAATAGAAAGTCATCTGGCCCTACAGGAGAAAAGAGAAGATGGAGACAAGAGAAGGGAGGGATGACAGAAGAGAGGGCAGATTGGAGATAGGGAAAATTAGATTGCTTGGGGTATTGGGGTGGGGGGAGGGGATAAAAGGGGAGAAAATTTGGAACCCAAAAATTTGTGAAAATGAATGTAAAAAGTTAATTAAATAAATAAATAAATAAAAGGTGAAAGAGAATTTAAGTAAAACACACCCAATCCCTTCACTCAAAGGGTGAAGAAACTGAGGCCCAGAAAGAAGTGACATGACCTAGGAGCAGAAGTGAGACTGAAACTTAGATTTTCTGACTCCAAATATTATTCTCTCTCCACTGCAAGGAGAAAGAGGAGGATAGAGACCCTGCTGGAAAAGCAATCACCATGACCATCCAAAGAGAACCAAAAATTGTAGTTCAACCTTGTATTCCTTGTTGATGGAGATACTGAAAAAAGAAACTATATTTATAAAAACAATTGATTGGCAAATTTGGAAAAAATTAGATAGGCACCTTGAGTGTTAAGGTCCAAACTCTCTTGTTCCATATGATAAGAGGTCATACTAAATTTAAGATATGAGATACAGCTTGCTAATAGAAATCTGATAGTCTAAGCAATGGTAATTCTACAAGCTCAGGAAGCCATTACATAATGTACAGCTGAGAGTTATTTACAAGGGACTTAACTGGCATCTACATCTCATAAAAGTATATGGAAATATCCAGACTATAATATTTGACAACAAAGTAGCTACTAAAGATAGGAAAGCCCAAATACTTTGTCTACCATCTCTATTACTACCACCTTTCATCCAACAGTGACTACAGCTCTAAGTAGCTCTTATTTTGGCTTTTAGAAAATGTATTGGGAACCTTAACTTCAAGTCGGTGACCATGCCTGTTCTGTGATAACATTTCCAGAGGCTGTCATGGATCTAGCACTGGCAGGACAGTGTGACTGCTCAGACAACTGGAATGAAAGTGAGGACCTATGGGAAAATGAAGTTGAAAGCCAGAATCAGAGATTCAGATTTATAGGAACTGTCTTGTGATCACAGTGGGGTAGAATGCTCCCCTCTATTCTGTACCTGAAAGAACATATCTTTGGGATGTCCAAAAGATGAATGACTGTCAGATTGAAAGCAGGAGTTTCACATGGTTTTAAAAAGGGGTGTACTGGGTGTTCCCAGATCATGGACACCTCTGGGGTGAGGGCTTGCTGAGCCCTATCCATCTTTGGTGTCCACCTTCCATTCAACCCGCACCTGTGGCCCCAAGAAGTTGTAGTATGAGCAACAGCCACGCTCAGGTAAACCATCTAGGCAGACAGGCTAAACCAGGTTAAGGGCAAATGACACTTTGACCTCAAACATGTGGGTGAGTTAGGGATATGTCTACCCCAAACATGTGAAGGCTTCCCCTGGGGGAAATGGGTGGATAAGAAAAATTTGTTCCTATGGATTAAGGAGCCAGCAGCAGGTACTGTGCAGCACTTAGTGCTGGGTTAAGGTGATCCATTGCTTCCTGGGTCATCAGTGGTCATCTTGACTTTTGTTCTGCCACTGACTCAGGAAGAGAGTGAGGTTGAAGACTTTGGCCAGCTCTGCTTCACTTAAATGCAATTTATCAACAAGTCAAGACAATAACTAGGATGCCATTGGTCCTCTTCAAAAAAGGACAAACAACAACAAGCAGTTTAAAACATATAATTAATATTTTGGACCGTATTATTTAGCTGTTTGGAATACAATTACTTACCCCTTGAGTTGCAAATCTAAGATTGCATCAGTTCAGTCACAAAGTTCAGGGACAATGCTCTGTTTTTTGCTCTGATACTCATTCCTTTTTCATTGTGAATTCTTAACCTGGGGTTTAAGAATTTCTTGCATAATTGAGTGATTATTTTTCAATATAATTAACTCCCTTGGTAATACTATGGATTTTATTTTAAGAATGTAAGCTGGTATTATGAAAAGAGGTCCATAGGATTCACCAGACTGCATGAAACTTCGGTCTATGGTACAGAAAATATTAAGAACCCTTGGCAGATAAGAATAAAGTTATGTTTGAAATATCTAAAAAAGAGAGAAATTTCTGTGCAATTTTGCTCTGGGATCAGAGCATAATTATCCAAAAAAGAGAAACTAATATACTTAAGGTCAAATCCCTAACACAGAATTTGATTCATATGAGCCCAGAACCTTGGAGAGACCTGGGAAGTTAATATTTTTTATAACAATGCCTTATAATCAACCCTATTATGATGCTTAGACTAAATTGTAGGGTACTGGGGGCAGAACCTTCCATTAGGAGAAGTAAGAAGACAGAGATCTGGATCATAAACTTTTGAGCTCCTAGTAGAGTAGATATGGTCACAGTCCCTGTCCATGGAGATGCCCTAGTTTTATGGACAGTCTCTGCCTCTAAGAATCCCCTGGGAATAGGGGAGATATGGTCCCTATACTTGGGATGGGAGGGACTTGGATTATTTTAAAAGAATAGACACCTTCTAAGATGGAGGAGGTGGAAATTAGATTGTGGGAAGATAAGGAGTTAGCTGGGGAATCAAGCTGTGGTGGAGCAGAACACACAATGGTCATGGAAAGAATTGAGAAGGTAGTGGTTCATAGAAGTACTGTTTTAGGAGACCCAGTACTTGGCACAAAGAGTCATTGTTCAAAAAAATCTTGTTGATTGATTGATAGACATTTCAGAACAAAAACTTTGGGCTTACTAAAAGTGTAGAGCATGATGGGTAGATGAAACTGTTCAGGATAAAGCAATCCCAATTGGACACTTCATTGCAACCCTCCAAAGTTCATTTATAAGCCAGAACAGTCCACTGATCATGAATTACCTTCCCTTCCATCCCACCTCATATAACTCAGACTTCATGTAATATTTTCTTTGAAGCTTCTTTAATGGATTTATCATAGGGTTACAAGTATTGGTATTTCTATTTCTCTACAGGACTGCAAACTCAGTAACAGCTGGGTTATGCCATAGCTAATCTCTGGAGGTGCCATCACCAACACCTAGTACATAGTTTCCCATGCAGTAAAAACTTGATACAGGTTGAATGAATGGACAAATGAATGAAGAGTTAGAATTCATTTTATTTATACATTCTCAGGCTCCAGAATGAAGATCCAGAATCCACAAGGAGAGATAGATAGGAAGGGAGGAAAACAAAAAGAGTTGAGGACAATTCCAAGAGCTAGAAACATAAAAAAGATTCAGAAGAGGAGCTTAGGCCAGGCTGGCAAAGCCCACCCTGTTGTTGCCAAGGTCAAAGACAGAGTAGTAGTTCCTCAGGAAAACATCCCCAAGGATCCAGAGGGGCTCTCCACTCTCAGAAGCCAAGTAAGTGGCCATGATCCCCACCTCACAGTAGGTACTATCATCCTGGAGGGAAGAAGAAGAGGAGTCCATCAACCACGAAGACCCACGTCCTCTAGGAAGCTGCCTTTGACTCTCTGAAAGTGGGACTCATTGAGCAGGAGATATTTGTTTCAACTTCTTTCTCTGGGCAGGAAAAGTTCTAAGTCTTCTCTAGAAAACTTTCAGTGACTACCCCATCTCATAAGAACCTGTCCCTCCCTTGGATTAATCTTGCCACTAAGGAGATGGGAAGGTAGGGCAAGGAATGAACACTCGTTGTTAGGCATCATTGTTTTCTCTTTGTTTAACCTCATTTGCACTTATATTGGAAAATCCAAAAGAGCCCAGATTATGGTTTCTATCGCTCCATAAACCCCCAACACATATATGCATATACTCCGTACCTAGCACCATGCTGAGCGCATTATTTAATGTTTGATATTGACTGATTAATTAGTATATCACATGAGCCATATTGAACTTAGCATACTGCCTGGCACATAGTCAGCATTTAACGTATGTTCTGTTTATCATTTATCTATCCATCCCTCTATCTCCCCACTTCTCTGCCTGTCAACCTCTTTTCTATGCCCCTAAAATCCTCCAAGAGAATTTCCAAAATGGGGTACAGGAGACAAGTGAGGAAAGTTGCCCTGAGGAAGCACCGACGCAGTGACTAGAGAGAGCTAAGAATTAGCCTCCAACCATCTGTCTCTGCTCTTGGCCCCAAATCCAGGACCTACAACATGGAACAGGCTTCCTCATGAAGCACCGAGCTCCCTATCCCTGGAAGAATTCAAGCTGATATGGAAGACTACCTCATGGAGATGTCCTCCTTTTGTGTGGGACTGGGACCAGGTCATCACTAATGCCCCTTACAATACTGAGAGTCTAGGATTCTGTTACATTACATCATGTAGAGTTATGTCATATGGGTGTATCTATTCACCCCAGTCCCCCAACCATGTGTTCTTTCATCCTTTTCATCCCAAGGAACTTGGAGGAGAGGGAGCAAGGTATATGTGAGGGTATGATCTGGTCCCTCCTCAAACCTACAGCTCAATTTTCATCTCCTGTCCAAGAGGGAGAGGAGTTCCTCCCTCCTTTACTGTCCCCTCTCACAGGGACCACCTCTGAGAATGCTAGAATGCCTAGGTAGGGAAATAAAAGGGACTCACCGAAAGGACATAGGCAGAGGGAGGAAGTGGGAAGTCCACACCATTGATGTTGAAGGTGAGGGTAGGTAGGCTCTGGATATTGCTGCAGCTAACAAAGTACTGGAAGACAGAGAAACAGGAAGAAAGATATGTTTATGGGGGCAGGTACTAAGAGCTCCATCCTCTCATAAGTCCCCAGAGCTTCCAGAATATGTTCAGGATAGAGATTCCTGGCCCAGATTCTACCTTCCACTAGGGACCCTCTCCATATCAGTCCTGCCCCAGAGCATTGATCAAACCACACCCCAACCAAGGGACTCCTAAGTCTGAATGTAATCATCATGAATGGAGACAGGGGTCAGAGCTGCAGGGTTTTTAGGTAAACCAATAATGATGATCGCGGCTCCTATACACTGAGCATTTTAAGAGTGCTTTTCCCCAAGCAATCCAGTGAAATACTGAATCCAAGTATAATTATCCCCATTTTGTAGATGAGGAAACTGAGACTTAGAGAGGATCCCTTACACCTCCTTCATCCTCCTCAGCTCCAATGTACTGCATCAGCTCAGAGAAGATATCCTGGGGAGCAGTAAGGAGGGAAGTGCCAGTGTCCACAATAGCTTGGCAGCCTTCAGAGCACCAGCCAGTAGACTCACCACCAATGGAGAACCTGAAGGAAGACAGCCACTGGTGAGAGAAAAGTCTTGGTCATGTGCCTTCAATGATTGCATGCATTCAAGGATCTCCCTTGCATGAATTCAGGGATCTCTCCCACATCAGTCTCAATCTGTCTTTTGCTGACAAAATACCACTCCTCTCATTTTAGAGAAAAACTAGGTTGAGGAATTCCCAGCCTGGGTCATCTTGGTAGTCCCCAAGTCAAAGCTTCTGAATCTGCTGGACTTCCCTCCTTCACCTTGAGCCAGGATTTGGAACAATAGAACTTTTTTTTACTTCTGTCCCCTTCCCAGATTAGGGGCATGAGTCCCACACCTCTATTCTCCTTTCTCATCTTTCTTATTTATAGACCCATCATAGAGTTGGTCCCTCTAGACTTGATCTCATCCTTTCTTTGTAAAATCTATTTTATATAAAGACTCAGGATATCAACCCATAGGAGCCATGACATTTCTCCTAAGACTTCAGGTCTCTTCCTTCTAAAGACACCATTTTTTCACACTGAAGGAATAATCTTCATTAATATATCCATTCTGAATCCTTCTCCCCCTCTTCCCACCACACTTCACATACCCACTAATGCCAATCTGCCAGTAAGCTTCCTCAGTGACAGGGGCCCAGTAGATGTCTCCAGTGTACAGGTTGGTGTTCACTCCTCCAAAAGTGACTTCACCACCATTGTCAGAATTCTCATCCCTAATGACACAGAGAAAATATTGGTTTTGGAGAATAGGCAGGGACAGACAAGGGAAAAGGGGTCCTTCTCTTTTCCTATTTCCTCCCACAACTGTTCTTACTCAGGCCACAGTCCCTGATTACTCATCAGCAACCCATCCTCCACTGCTCTATTTCTCACAAGGAAGAACAGGCCAGCCAAGATCCCTACTAACGACCAGGGTCAAGCAGTCAGTGAACTTTGGAGCTGACACCTGTGAGTTCATCCTAGGGCAGTAGGGAGATACATTTCCTAGGCCTCTGAGTCTTTGGAGGAGCAACATGGCAGAATGGATAGAGAGGTGGTCTTCCACCGCCAAGAAGCTGGAAGTCTAGTCCCACCTCTGTCTACAATGGTTGTATAAAGGTTAAGCAAGTCACTTAACTTCTCATTGTAATTTCCAAGGCTGTGAATTGCATTGAGGCAGCTAGGTGGCACTGTAGGGGAATAGAGTGCTGGAATTGGAGTTAGGAAGACTCATCCTGAGTTCAAAACCAGCCTCAGAAAATTAATAGCTGTGTGCCCTTGGGCAAGCCCCTGTTTGCCTCAGTTTCTTCATCTGTAAAATGAGCTGGAAAATTAAATGGCAAACTACTTCAATACCTGTGCCAGACCCCAATGGGGTCACAAAGAGTCAGACATGATTGAACAATGAAAAAAATAACTTTCATTGGTAGAGAGCTTCCTATCTGGGAACTCCCTATACAAATGAAATCTCAGGTCCCTTCTCTTTTCCTATACAGTTTTATCTCTCAAAGGAGGCTGGATTAGACAACCTCCAAGATTCTTTCCCATCCTAAACTGAAGAAAGTGCTCTCTATAGTTTTCCTTTATATATAAGACAATGCTCTTTACATCCCTCAGAGTCTGTCAATACAGACTGGGAAAAGTGGAGTAACTATGATTGCAAATCTTTGTCTGACCTTCCAGAGCTTCCCTAAACTCCCTATCCAACTCATGTCCCACTGCTCCCAATAGGCAACAATCTAGGCAGCCCAGTCAGTCTCCTCACTGAGCCCTTCACCTGCTGTAAGTCTGTCAAGTCAATCCAGGAACTAACCCCTCCTCATCAACTAATTCTCAGTAAACCTCATGAGCGTAGAAACCACCTCTTAGCTTCTCTATATCCACTCTCCTCCCTGACCCACCCCCATACCACCTTCATTGCAAGTATTCAATAAATACAAATGAATTCATCAACTTCTCTATTGGGAGAAGAGAGGAAAGAAAAGAATCACAGAAGAGGAGTTCTTAACCTTTTCTGGGTGTGTAACAGGTGCCTTTGGGGGTCTGGTGAAGACTGCAACCCCTTTCACAGAATCATATTTTTAAATGTATAAAATAAAATTCATAGGGTTACAAAAGAAATTGATTATATTGAAAAATAGTTATGTATGTATACATATGTGTGTGCATGTATATGTATGTATATATATATATTCATAAAGTCCAGTTTAAGAAGTTCTGCCATAGAGAATTTCACATCCTGGGACCAGGAGACCAGACAGGGTCAGGAGGAGGATGATAGAGCTGAGGAAGAAGTAAACAAAGTCACCTACCCACTAAGGTAGAAGGCAAAGACAGGGGCATTGAGCAAGTCCTCCTGCAGGAAACCCTGCATGACAGTGGTGGCCCCACCAGAGCTGATGGCAGGATAGGCCAGGCCCAGGATCCCATCAAAATTGGCATACACAAAGCTGCTGCCAGGCTCAGTCTTGCTCAGGCCAAACTCCTGGTTGGTGATAGAGATGCCCTGGATCTATGGGGTTGGAGGAGAAGTCCATCAGGAAGGGCTGGCTCAGAAGAAGTCTCCCCACCTTAGTGAGGTAAGTGAGGAGAGAGTCATGACCCACCCAAACTCTGTCCTGATGTAGCTCTTGTGGTGGGGAAGGTAGAGGAGGAAGGGTACCTAAGAGGATTTGGCACCTTCTCTAAATGGGAGCAGCATGACACATAGCCTTGATCCTGCTCCCCACATGCCTGATGCTCCTTAAGGCTCCTAAAGCCAGACTAAGCTCACTGCAAAAGGAAGAGAAAGAAAAACCAGAGAGGAAGAGCTTCCTCTCATTTATGGCCACTCTCTTCACAAACTTGAAAAGAAACTTAGAAACTCAGCCTGCTGCCTCTGGCAGCTGGACTCCCATACTTCCAGGCTCCCAGGTGTCCAAGCCCCTAGCCTGCCACTGGATGATCACTCAAGCACCCCCCTTTATCACATTCCCCCATTACTACTCACTGTCACAGTGTCATAGCCAAAAAGTCCAGTTAGGCTCCCAGTTCCATACTGAATAGAGAAGGTCTGTCCACTGCTGGAGAAGGTGGAAGAATCACTGGGGTTGAACTGGGGATGAGTGGCTGTTCACACAAAAAGAGGATGCCAGTAGATGCCAATATGTCCAGATCTCATCACCCCAATTTCCCATTTCTCTACATTGTAGTGCAATGGAAAGAGCATTCTGGAATCATAAGATCTGGGTCCAAGTCTCATCTGTGCTATGCAGTAGTCACATGACTCTGGGAAAGTCATGTAACCTTTTAAAGCCTCAGCTTCCTCATCATGAAAATGGGGATAATAATATCTGTACTCCCCATCTTATGTGGTGGCTATAAGTCTGTCAGCAGCTAAAGCCTGATATCGTGTAGCTCATTATTAGTATTATTATCATAACCACCACCACCATCACCATCATCGTCATCATCACTACCATTGTCTCTGATGGCCCTTATATGGAATCACCAATTCACCTCCAGCCCTCAGACAGGGATGGTGAAGAGTTGACCTACTGGACAGGACAGGCAGGTTCCTGAAGGGTTGGGGTTTTAAAGAAGACTGCTACAGATTTTTCCCTTTCATGTCTTTTCTTTTCTCATGTCTTTGCCTTGAGGAGTGCCCTTTCTTCTCTTCTCCCTCCAACTCTATCTCCCAGGATCCAAATTCATCTTCAGAACTCAGTTCAAGTGTTGATTACCACATGTTCTTCCCTGAGTACTCCTAGTCCCTAAGAAGCTCCCCTTCTCCCAAACTCCTCCAGCATATACTGTTGGTACCTCCCAATCTGGCACATAATGACATTTTGACTTTGGGGGGAATGTATAACTATGATTCTGTGAGTGTGTCATCTTCACAGTGTGGAAATTACCTGGAACTTAGTCTTAGAAATTCAGCAGAAGTGCCTAGCACATAGCAGGCACTTAATACATCCTAGATGACTTACTGATTGAAAGTCTTAAAGAGTTACTTTGGGGCAGTAAGGACAATCTGTTGGTAGTCACATAGTCAGAAAGGAGTAGAAGCAGGATTGGCATGGAGGTTTTCCAAGATCTACACAGAAGACTTGAGAACTGAGGCAAGCTAAGGTTTAATCCAAAACTACCTCCCCTGATGGGGGTCAGCAGCTTCCAACTATTTATCTCCTCTATCCCTTCCCAGCTGCCATCAGTCTGACCATACCTTCCATTCCCTCTGATCTGATTTTTCTCCATCTTCCTATTTCTGTCCAATAACCAGATCTACAGTGACCCCCAACTCAAGGATATTCACCAGAGCTATAACAGCTCTATGCATGTCCTGTCTACCTAAGATGACGGCAGAACTAGGACCAAATCTTATACTTCCCTTGCATCCCACCCCTTCTGTAGGTACACAGTACCTATCATAAAAGCATGTAGGTTGGAGTGGAATAAAATGAGATGAGTGATTCTTCTCAGCTCTGCTTTGGGTATGTTTTGTTGCCATGAAAAAATTGCTAGTCCATTCTGACCCTCAAGTTCACCCAGCAGTCCTTCCTTGCCTTCTTTGTGCTAGGTGCCCTACATTCTGCAGTTGACTACTTTTTCCCTCCCTCCCTTCCCCCCACCCAGCGGTACTCACTGCAGGCCTCACTCTGGCAATAGATAGAGTTCACCCAGAGATTGGAGGAGCCAGTGTCAAAGAGGACCAGAAAGTTCTGGGCTGGAGTCCCAATGCTGATCTCCCCATAGTAGGACATCTAGGGAGGAAGACTGGGTTAGCATACTGCATAGACTATGTCCCTGCCTGACACATAGTAATTTCTTAAGAAATGCTAATTGTCCTGTACACTCAGATCATCCCCTGCCCATCTGTGGTCTAGCAGAATCTAGCAAGCCTGGGCTGTAGGAACAAGTGCACTCCATCTTTTAATCCTGCCTTCAACCACAGAGTCACAGAAACTCAGGGATGGAAGGGCCTTCAGGGACCTTCCAGGCCAGGCTATAGCTGAAAAATGATTTCTGTTAAGTACCAGACACATAGTCATCCCGTCTTGGCTTGAACAGTTCTGGAGAGGGAAAACCTGATTGACTCAGGAGTCACTCTAATGACAGGCTGAGTTCCTTTAAATAAAAGACTTTCCATTTCTCCCTATTCAGTTTCATCATATTTGATTTGGTTGAGTGCTCCCAAGACCTCTGTGGTTCCTGATACTGTCATCCAACCTGTTCCTTAGCTATTTCCATCTATCTTTGTGTCACCTGCCATTGCAACAACATGGCAGGGTCTATTTTTAGTCTCAGCATGGCCACCTCCATTAGAATGGAAGGACCTTCCAGGCAAGGACTTTATCCCTCTCTGTCAAACTGGGAGTTTTCTAAGAGTAAAGAGCATATCTCATTTTTTCTGTCATCCAGGATCTTCCCCGCAGGAGATGCTCATGACTGACTATGATGACACTCTGAGCCATGAGTCCCAAGGATCCCAGAAGAGCTGAGTCAGTCTTCAGCCTGAAGAGAGAGAAGATGCTCACTTACATCCATATAATTGGCCAGGGGCTCATTGTCAGCAGCAAACTGGTTGAAGTACTTGGTGGCAGGGTCCTGTTTGTGGTTTTTCAAGAAATCATGCAGCACCCCCTTCTCCTTCATCACCTGCTTCATGGACTTGAACCTCTTCAGAGGAACCCTGAGGGGGGCAGGAGGAGGTGCTGTTAGTGCATCTGTCCCAGAACTCACTTCCTCCCTGACTCAGCCAATCCCACCCACAACCCAGCAGCAAAGTCTCCACAGAGCAGGGGCAACAAGAACTCAGAGACAGAAAGTATAACTCGCTCCTACCTTTGCCTATGACTGTGCAACCTAGTCTCTTTCAGACCCAGATTTTCAGGAATGAGATCTTAATCTTCTCACTTCAGCTACCATCTTTGACGGAAGACCTTCCAAGTTGGCCTACAGCAGGTAGTATGCTCTTTCCTTGCTCAGAAGTTCCTTTACATTGACTTTGTACATTGTTGTTCACTTGTTTTAGTCAGGTTTCACTCTCTGTGACCCTGTGTAGGGTTTTCTTGGCAAAGAAACTGGAGTGGTTTGACATTTCTTTCTCCAAGCTAGTAAGTGTCTGAGGCCAGATTTGAACTCATGAAAATGATCTACTGCAGTGCCACCTAGCTAACTCTTTGCATACTTTTTCTTTTTACTTTTTTTCTATTTTTTTCTCTGTATGGATTCTATTTTGCTCTCCAACTTACTCCTATGTCCCAGGCAGCTAGGTGACACAGTGGAAAGATCTCAGGACCTGAAGTCAGGAAGACCTGAGTTCAAATCTGCCTCTGACATTGGCTATTTGACCTTTGGAAAATCACTTCACCTCTATCTACCTTAGTTAACTCAGTTGCAAAGTGGGAATAATGATGTAACCTCACCCCCAAGCCCATAGGTAGAGGAGTCTTTTCTTATTAGTGGAGGTGTATGCCCTGCCCTCAGTGAGTGGGAAGGATGCAGTTGGCAAGTGATGAGAGAGCTCCACTCTTTGCCAGTCCCTTTTGGGACTCCCAAACAAGAGTCCCCTTTGAGATCCTCTTTGGGACTCTTCAGGGCCAGTTCCATTTGGGACTCTTGATACATCAGTCTTATTTAAGACTCTTCAAGGACTGAATTGCTTCAGGTGTTCCTGGCTTCCAGCTTCAAGAAAGAAGATGGAAGAGGCCAACCCTATTTCTGGTTGTGAAGTAAAAGACTCTGGGGAAACACGAGAGGAGCAAGCAGTGTCCTTCGTGTCTCTATGCCCAGCTTTCTACTCTAGAGACTTTGAGGAGTTTTCTCTTAGGTTCAACCTAGGACCTTCTCTTGGCTGAGGTGAGTTATTTAACTCCCTTTGGGAGAGTTTTTTCATCATATTGTCTGGTATACATTCTCCTATGTATACCTTCTCTGATTTCTGTTTTGGTATGATTTGGATAAATGAGTTTTCTTTTCTATTCTCTATATGTTCATTGTGGAATTGATATTTGATAAGAAAGGGATCAAGTCTTGGATATAGGGTCCCCCTTCTCTAAATGACAAAGTGATCAGAAGTTAGGTGCAGCCCAGTTATATCCCATAGACTCAAAATATTTAAGGGAGGAGATGGGCATAATGCTAGTCCAGAGAGTGGCCTCCATCCCCACCCTCCTACTTTCCCTCCTGGCAGGAATGAAAGTTGCCCTTGGAGAAGAGAGGGAGAAGAAGAGGTTAGACCTGTCTATTTTGCCCCCCTTAGAGCCACACACAATGACAGGCCCTCAAAACATGTGAGTCCCTCTCTACACATGGTGCTCAGCACCACTCATTCCCTCCAGCAATAACATCTACCTTCCAGAGTAGCTGTGAAAATAAAAAGAGATAACACTTTAAAAGCACTTAGCATAGTGTCTGATGGTATATGGGACCTGGATCCCAAAAACACACCCCAGCTCCTTAACTGTCCCACACATCCCCACCTAGATACTCAATAATCCTTTCAACTGTCCTTTCATTATGGGTCCAACCCTCCATTCTCTGTTACCTCTAACTCAACCCAGCCCTTCATTGTCTGTTGCCTTTGGACCACCCCAGGCTGCTTCCCACCCCTTAATTCCATCTAGACCCCTTCTCTGTTGCTTCTGGATCTCCCCAGGCTATTTGTCACTCCTTGATCCTATCCAAATCTTCCCACAATTTTTTTCCCTTTAAAACAAAGTCAGTCTTGTCCCCATCAAATGCTCAGACTTACTAGGAGTCTCACCCACACCAATCCTGTTTAATTAATGTTTGTTTCCTTCCACTACAACATCCCTCCCTCTCTATAGAATGGATGTTTCTTCAGAAACTATTTCATTTTTTAAAAAAAATTTTGTGCCTGTCTTATACAGAGTAAGTGTTTGATAAGTGCTTGTTGGTTTTAATTGAATTGACATGGACATTGGAAATTCTAGGTTGGAGGGTTGGGACAGCAAGGATGAGCCTAGGGACACTGAGTCAATCCTTTACTATAGCCATTTCTCTTATAGCCCAATTTCTTTGGGTTCTTTCCTTGCCATTCCAAAGTCTCTGTGCTACAGACTTACTCGATGATCAAACAAGAACTTACTTTCCTGGTTGTCCTCCCTCTTTCCTAACATAATAGGCTCATAAACCTGACATAAGGTATTTCAGAGAAATTAAAATCCAGAGAGCATAAGGGACTTGCCCAAAGTCATCTGGGTTGTAAGAGACAGATCCAAAATCTGAACCCAGGTGCTCCAATTGCAAAGTCAAGGCTTTTACACCTTTCCCAAAATGTCTCTTGAGTCTCATCTAACTCATTGTATAGCAAAGAGAGCAAACAGATGACTCAGTGGATAGAGAAAAAGAACACGGAGTCAGGAAGATCTGAATTCAAATCTAACCTTTTAGCTAGTAAGCTATGGAACCTTGGGTAAAGCATTTAACTTCTCTTTGCCTCAGTTTTCCTAATCTGATATTAAAAGCACTTATTTCCCAGGACTGGTATAAGGATCAAATGAGTTAACATACATAAAAGGGAAGTAAGAGGCAGGGAGGACAGGGATAAGCATTTATATGATTCATACTACGGCAGGCACTATGCCAAACACTTCACAAACATTGTAAGCATTTTGTGAACCATCAGACACTTTACAATGCCAACCATTATTATTTTTATTATTATTATAAGGAAACTGAGGCCCAGGGAGGTTAAAGGAATTGCACATTATACTAGAGGTAATAATTCCAACCCAGGTTTTCTGACTCCCAGTCAGGGCTCTTCCAGTACACTGTGCCTCCTCCTCCCTTCTCTCTCCTGTGCCCTGTTCCCAGCCATCAGTTTTCTCCAAACCTCCCCCCCCACAACCTCAGGACTTACTTGATGATCTTGTCTGCCTCTGAAAAATGGAGGCAGACAAGGGCAATGATCAGCCACTTCATCATGGTTGCTTTCCTCTTCAAGCAGCTCCTACAGACACCACCTCCTGAGGTCCTCTCTGAGCTGCAGGGAACCACTGGGGCCTCCCATATATATACCCCCAGAGGGGGGTATCTCCCCTCCTCCCCACTTCCTCCTGCCAACCTCAGTCAACAGAATAATCAGTTGGTATGAATGGCAGGCCAGGAGCTGACAGGGTTTTAGCTTTTTTTCCAAAGCTTGGCTGCATAATCTGCTCCTAAGTACCCAGAGCCTCTTGGTCCCAAACAAATAGAGCCAAAGTTAACATGATAACCAAGTATAAATTAAATGTGGGACCCCCTCCCTTCTCCTCATGTCTCAGGCTATCAAGCCTAGCTTGGGACTGTGGAAGGGATGGAGGGAAGTGGCAATGTTATTGCTCTCTAGTTTACAGGGAAGGACTGTGCAGAGGAAAGACTAGGAAAGACTTTCCTTGAGAAAGGAAGATGGAAAGACAATCATTTGGAAGAAAGAGTTCTTGAGGCACTGTAATGTCACTGGGGAGGGCACCAGCAGCTGAAAGGATCAAGAAAAACATAGAGAAAGTGGTACTTGGAAAAAGTCAAAGAGCACTGATTTGGGAGGAAAATGAGCAAAAAATACCCTAGAATATCTGCTGTGATATGTGGTATTTACTAACTAACTATATTACCTGGGAAAAGTCAGCTAAATTCTCCAGGCCTGATTGTCCTTACCAGTAAAATGAGGGAGCTGGGCTAGATTTATCTCAGGTTTATTTGAGCTCTAAGAACTCTGATGAATCCTCCTTGATTCTCTACTCCACTGTATGAGATCTGACTTAAAGTTAAACCCCAGAGAAAGAAGTAAAATGTGGAAATAAAATGTTAGAGTGAGAAGGATCACAAATTCACACAATTTCAGAACTGGAAGGGACCTCAGGGTATAGTTCTGCCTTTACAGTAAAGCAGAACAACTTCTCTTCCAAAAGACAATTCTTCAAATACTTGAAGAATATATCATATACCATATCATATATATATGTATATATATATATATATATATATATATATCATATACCTTTAAATCTTGCCACAATAAAGTATTCCTTTCCATCGACTGAGCCCTATAAAAATATCCTAAAAATGGCATGTAGATGGCATAGGGCCTGAAGTCAGGAACACCAAAGTTCAAATCTGGGCTCAGATACTAGCCGTATGCGATGCTAGGTATCTGCTTACCTCAGTTTTCTCATCCGTAAAATGAGGGTAAAAATAGCACCTACCTTCCGGAACTGTATGGGTCAAGTGAGTTAATAACTGTAAAGTGCCAGTGTCTGACACAGTAAATGTTATGTAAATGTTAACTATGATTATGAGGATGATGATCTCAAGGCCTTTCATTATCTGGCTTCTCACCATGCTGGTTGTTCTTTCTTATATATTCCTTATCCCTGTGTGTTTTGCTTCTTTTAATATAGTTTAAGATTCAGTTCCAAAGAACTCATGCTAGAAAATGCTATGCACACTGATGGGGTCTGAATGCAGATCAAAGCATAGTATTTTCATTTTATTTTTTTCATCGTTTTCTTCTTTTGGTCTGTTTCTTCTTTCATAGAATGACTAATATAGAAATATGCTTTACATGATTGCACATATATAATTTGTATCAAATTGTTTTTCATCTCAGGGAAGGGCGAGGTGAGAGAGGGAGACAATTTGGAACTCAAAATTGTTTTTAAAATGAATGCAATTTTTTCTTTATATGTATTAATAAAATAAAATTATTTAAAAGGGAAAAAAAAGAAAAAATCACTCTGGGCTAAAGGAGAGATTCACCTACACATAGGTTGAAGGAATGGTGGGTTGCCCTCAGGATCCAAGCTGGGGGTGGGAGAATCTCTGCTTCTCCTATATATCAGACACCAAAATCAATGGTCTATAGCCCAGGAGACAGACCTTGAGGAAGACTAATTCTATTGTAGAATCATTAAATTGAGCAGGGATAGCCACTATAAGCTCCATGAGGGGAGAGACCATGAGGGAAAGAATCTTAGAATTCATTTGGAGAATGTATTTTATCCATCCCTTTACTTTGTTAAAAGAGGAAATGGAGGACCAGAGGGATTAAATTTCTTCTACCATCCAACCTCTTCTCTCTCTACACTCTCATTCTTCATGAGCTCATCTATAATTCCCTATTGCTTTCACTTATTCATTTAAATTCAACAAGAATTTCTAAAGTATCTCTTGTATCAAGCTAGGGGCTAGAGATAAAAAAAAAAAATCAAGCAGTATCTGCCTTCAAGGAACTTACATTCTTGTGAGGTTAGGATTGAGGGCATCAGCAAAGATCTGAGATGTCAGTGGCTTAGGGTAGCCCCACACACATACCCAGACAAATATTTACCACTGCATAGATTCCATAGATAAGTTGCTTTGGCCAAAGAACTTCATCACCTAATGGTTAGTATTCTCATGACGAGCAATTCTGCTCTTTGCTAGAGCTGGTTCTGTAACAATGAGCACCAAGTCCATAACTGGGCCTGGTCTACCTAGCTTGATAGGATCATGAGAGAGCTTGAGCTTCCATTCCAAAGCCTTTGAGAAAGCAGTCACCTCCACACAATGACTATACATTGATAAGGAAATTTAGTAGAGAAATTTTATATACACTCATTTTAATAATGGCATGCAAAAAGAAGGAATTAGGAAGGGCAATCTATAGTACATGTACATCTGTTTTGAGGACAAAGGTAAAGAATTTGCACCTTATCTACACCAAAAATACTCAGATTACCCTCTTCTAACAAGTTACTCAGGGTATGCCAAATGGGATTTTATCAGCTCCCAAAAGTTTAATATCAGCTCTTTGTAGATCATTTCCAGATCTATATATCCAGTCCTAACCTCACTCCTGAGTTTCAGCCCCACATCACTAACTCCCCATGGGACATTGCTAACTGGATATTCCCAAAACATCTTATATTCTATATGATCCAAACAGAATGCATTATCTTTCCTCCCAAACTCACCCCTCTTCCTAACTTCCCTGCTTTCACCATGGACACCATCATCTTTCCAAGTCTCAGAGGCTCTCACTCAGCTTTACCCTTCACTCCTCACTCTCACACAGCCAATCAGGAGGCAAATCTTGCCATTTCTCCTTTCACAGAATCAGTGGAACCAGGCCCCCTTTTCTCTGCTCACACAGCCACCACCACCTTCATCATCTCTTGCCTAGATTATTGCAAGCACTTCCTGATCGGTTCCTCTGCCTCCCTTTACTTCATCTGTCCAATTCATCCTCTCCAGATACTAAAGTTATTTTCCTTTAGTTTCAAATCTCTATCACTCTGCTATTTAATAAACTCCAGTTTTCACCCAGTACAATCCTCTTCAAAAAAAAAAAAATTCCAGCATTTTTCTGTTACCTCTAGGATAAAATATAACTCTTTTGTTTGACTTTTAGAGTCCTTCACAATCCAGTGAATCTTTCAGGCCTCATTGTACATTACTCTCCCTCCTGCTTAAGACAATTCAGTCAAACTGGTCTTCTCTGTTCCTTACACAGGGCACTCTATCTCCTGTTTTCAGGCTCCATGCCTAAAATGCTTTCCCCCATCATATCTATCTCATCAAATCTTGCTTTTCCATCAAGATGCAGCTTAAGCAGCTTCTTCTTCTATGTGAAGCTCTTCCTAATTCCTCCAGCTGCTAATGCCCTCTCTCCCTACTTACCTGGCATCTAACTTTGTTGTTCTTGTTGCTGTTTAGTAGTGTCTGACTTTTCGTGACCCCTGGACCATAGCATGCCAGGGCCTTTCCAATCTGAGGCACTCATCTACCAATGTCATCTCTTTTAGCATTTTAATACTGTCCCTGGGCTTTTCTTGACAAAGATACTGGAGTGGTTTGCCATTTCCTTCTCCAGTGGATCACTTTTTGTCAAAACTCTCCACTATGACCTATCTTGAGTAACCCCGCATGGCATAACTCATAGTTTCATTGAGCTATTATGCAAGCCCCTCTACCACAACAAGGCAGTGATGCAGGAGCTGTATCTAATTACCTTGTATTTATTTGTACTTATTCCTCCATTTCTATCCTTGTGATGGCAGGACTAGAGATTCATGGGCCACTCAGTGGGCAAAAGAACAAAGAGTGTGAGAAGGAAGAGGAATGACATAGAGTGGAGTTGTTTTAGCCAGAGACTCCATGGGGACATACAGAGGGAATGGAGGGTCTCACTTTGCCACAATTAAGGCCTCCTCGGAGAGGCTGAGAATCAGAGAAAAAGAGAGGCACTGAAAAAAATCCTGCTAGAGGCTCATGCACATGAATGCCTAGTACAGCTATGTCCCCAGCAAATTCCAGGATCCATCTCTGGAGGGCTGTGGCAGGCAGGGGTAGGGGCAGAGAACCTAATCAGGTAACCTCTGGATAAGGGAGTAAGAACAAGGAACAGAGATCCATTCAAAAGCCCCAAACTAAATACTGATAATGAGATCTGAGTACTCACACTTCACCTCTCCTCACCTTCTCTAAGCTCGAGGCCTTTGATTGGTCTCTCAGCAGGATGTGGTTATCTACAGGACTGTGGGACAACACTCAGCCAGTTGTACCCCTACACCCTGCACACTCAGTTCCCTAGAACAACAAGATCTAGCTCCAGAACTCAAGACTGGCAGGTACAATGGCTGATACAGGGGAAGAGAGGTCACCTGAGAGCCTGAAGGAGGAAGGCCATATTCGACACTCAGATATTCTCAGGGCAGCTTCTGGTCCCTCATGCTGGGCTTTGGTCTGGGGGAGCAAGGCAGCTCTACCTATAGAAGGCTGGCAGTGACTATTAGAACTCCTGCTATTGAGAGAGGTTCTAGGAAAGGGAAACTGAGGTCTGCAGAGACGAATTATCTTTCTGAGGTGGAGAAGGAGGTGGGTGGGAGATCAGAGAGGCCCTGGACCTCTTCTCAGTACCTTTAATCCCCTCCCTCTGGTTGAGAGATGAGAGTTATTTGCAGAAGAGAAACCAAAGAGAATAGAAGTCTCAGTAATTCTCTGGGTAGTAGATCCCATTTGGGCAATTCAGAAGTGGCATTCTTCACCTTTTCTTGTAACTTGGATTGCTTTTGTAGTCTATGAAGCCTATGGAGTCCTTCTCAGAATAATGTTTTTAAATACATAAAGTAAAATACATGGGAGTAGCTTCATGGCACAGTCGATAGAGCACAGGCTCTGGAGTTAGGATCTGAGTTCAAATCCAGACTCAGACACCTGACACTTACTAGCTATGTGACCCCGGGCAAGTTACTTACCCCCAGTTGCCTCTACAAAAAAAAATTAAAATAAAATACATAGTATTTCAAAAGGAAATCAATTTTGCTGAACTGTAGTTCTCAAAATAAAATAAACAAGATCACAGAACCTAACTTTAAAAAATCACTTTAGAACTAGAAGGGAACTTAGTCTAACAGCCTCATTTTACAGAAAAAGAAACTGAAGCCCACAGGAAGGGAAATGACTTGCCCAAGATAACACAGCTAGTTACTTACAGAATATGGTCTGCAGAGAGTTTAGAAAATAAGAGAAAAGGAAGTGAAGATATACATTGTAGGCAGTTTTCTCAAGGAGTATAGCCATGGAAGGGAGAGATATTTTATTAAGGGGATTTGTACTGCGAAGTTTGGATTCAGTGAAAGGGTCACACTTGAGGGCCATATGTGGCCTTGAGGTCACAGGTTCCCAGCCCATGCCATAGGGTAAAAGAACCAGGATAAGATGAGACAAAGGCCCTAGGGTCAGGTCACACCTATATGCAGGACCAGCAGGCATGAAAAGCATCAGGGGCCCCAGAGAAAGACTAACAAGTTGGAGTTTCAGAAAGAGACCAACTCCAGTGGGGTGGGGGGAATGGGCTGAAGGTTGCAGCTCAGGATCCAAGAGGGTTAAGTATGCTGAGCCTAAGGGCCCAACTGGTACATCAACAGGATCATGACACTCATGAAACTCCAACTCTCCAAGATCTCCGTCTGGCAGTTTCAGGCCTCTTTCTACCTTCACTCAAAATGTTTCTCAGATCCTTACTTCTATCTCCATTTTCATCACCACCAGCCTAGTCCAGGCCCTCCTCTCCTCATAGACAGGCTGCTACAGCAAGGTCTGCCTCCCTCCAGCCAAACCCTCCACACTTCTGCCAGATCAAGCTTCCCAGAGCATAGCTCTGACCTTGTCAAGAATACCTGATCGCCTTCTCTTTTTCTTAGCACACTAAATTCAAACTCCACTACTTACCTGACTTTCAAGTCATCCTTGAATCAGGTCCCAACAGTGCCTACCCAACCTTGTCTCTCTACTACTTACCCAACACACCCACCCTGATTGTTCTATTTTCCGAGAATTTACACCTCAGAAATCAGCAAACTCTCCAAGTCAGGGCTTGGTTTGTCATTCTGTTATCTCTAGAAAGTGGTGGAGAAAATGTTAATATTGCCGATTAAACTTAAAAGGCTGTTGTGAGGCACATTTTTCCCCAGAGATCTAGTAGTTAAACATTTACCAGCACACCCCAGCCTCCACACATCTCTTGTTCCTTATGTTCTGCTCTTTCTCAGTCGTGCATAGTCACAAATTTGCAGATGATTCAAAGATGACAGAGATAGTTACCCAGTACCCAATGGTACAACATCTGATAGCTGATTCAAAGAAGAAGAAAGCAAATAGAGATGTAAGATACTGGGTAGAGGGCCAGTACTCATTACAGAGAAAAATGTAAACTCTTATATTTGGGTTCAAAATCTTAACATTACAAATACAAGGTAACCCTGTATGGTTTTAATGGACAACAATCTCAATGTGAATCTGCAGAATTTTTTTTCAATTCTGGACCTATGGTTTATTTCATTGGAGTAGAGAATTCCAGGTAAGATAAGGAAACCACTTTCAACCTATTTACATCAACAAGTGTTCTGCAAATCATACTCCTATAGAGCTGCCTACAGCACTTGTGGAAAATTAAAATAGCCAGTCCATGTCAGAGGTATGACTAGAAATCAGGTCTGTCTGATCGTGAGGCTAGGTTTTTTATCTAGCATATTAAGCTGCCTCTTTCCCACCTTTGATTCATGCTGTAGTACAAACAACAGTTATGTCCAAAGTCAAGGTCACTGTTTGCCAAAGCAGAAATAAAGGGAGAGAAGGAATCATGGTCCACCTGAGATACTTCTAGGGCTAGAGAATGCATGGATTGATTGAATTTAGTGAAAAGTGTCTAGAACAGGTGACCAGAAAGGACACTGACTACTACACTGACTAGAATGACTGGTTTCTCTCCCCAAACCTCATTCCCCCATGACCCTAGAACTAGGTATATATCCAAGGCTAAGGTCACCATCTCCCCCAATCCACTAGGAATCCCTCATTGTCCCTGACTCAGAGGCTCCTAAGTTTTAGAGTTGTAAATAGGCTTATTAATGACCAACCCCATCATTTAACAGATGAGGAAACTGAGACTCAGCCATAGGAAGACCTTGTCTGAGGTCACACAGAACTAAGATTTGAATCCAAGTCTTGACTCCAAATTCAGTGATCTTTCCACAGTAGCACAGAAGCTTCCATGATCACTCTGTTGGTGGAGAGGAAGAAGCTACTAGTATTGAATCATGCTAAGATGTCTTCAACGGCCTATGGTTGATCATATATTGGTGGAAGGGCGGAAGAGAGGGTTTCAGTGATGGAAGACAGAAGGAGCAAGAAGTCTAGGACAAGGTAGAAATCTGGAAAGACATGGATGAGACTTAAATTAGGAGACATTAACCAAAGCTCAAACATAGATTTATAACTTAAAGTGACCTCAGAGGCAAATGCCTCTCTTTACAGATGAGGAAACCGAGACAACAAGTGGTTCTTTCCCCAAAGTCGCATATCCAATAACAGGTAAGGCCAAGATTTGAACCCAGCTTCTCTAACTTCAAATACAGCACTCTGCCTTACAGCCTTGTTTCCCCTCTTTGAAAATCACACTTAACTAATGCTTCCTCTATACTTCCCAGATCCCCTCACCTAGAAATGATCCTCTCTCCTCGAAACTCTCAGAACATTCTGGTCTCTCCTATGTACTTAATGCCCACCTAATGTGTATTATTGAAAGAAGTAATGTGGAGGGAGAGCTGACCTGAGTCAGGAAGATCAAGGTTCTAGCTCCTCCTCTGACACCTACTGGCCCTTTGACCCTAGACCAGTCCCTAATTTCTCAGAATTCCCAATAACTCTTTATGATTATAAATTATAGACCTAGTGCTGATGTGCTTTAATAAAGGGTCTTTCTTCACTGGAAGTACCCTACACCAAAATAACAAATAAATGTGCTGTCATCGTTTTAAGGTGGCTAAGTGGCACTGTGGAGAGAGTGCTGGGCCCAGGAAGACCCAAGTTCAAATAAAGCCTCAAACACTTAGTAGCAGCATGACCCTGAGCCAGTCAACTTAAATTCTGTCTGCCTCAGTTTCCTTAACTGCAAAATGATGATAATAATAGCACCTGTTCCACCACCCCCCTTTCCAGGGTTGGATGAAGTAAGGATCAAATGAAATATTTGTAAAGTGTTTAACACCATGCCTGAAACATAATAGGTGCGTAATATGAGTGTGCATAGGGTGCTCCAAAAGTCTTAGTGTGGTTTTAAGCTTTAATAACTTAATTTGGTTTTATAACTTAATTTGGTTTAACCTAAATAACCTAATTTTGGTTTTAAGCTAAAATAGCTTTAATAGTGTAATAGTTTAAAATGGTTTAAAACTTTGTGATTTTTGGGACACCCTGTATATCTTCAACTGAAAGCTCCATGAGGATTAAACTAACATTGGTTTCACCTTTGAACTGCCTAAGGGCCTTGTATGCTGAAAGAATTTAATGAATGTTTGTTGAATTCAAAACAGGGCAGTAGTGGGTCCAGTGCTCATGCAAACACAGCAGCTCTATCTGCCCCCTTCACTCACTGAAGGATGTCAGTGTACTCATTTAGGGTTCCCATCCCCTTCCTCCCTTCAATCCCAATTTGCCTCCCCTCCCTTCATCTCTGGTGGGGTTCAGACACCTAAGCTCTGCCACTTCCTCTCCTAATAAAGTTTATGTGATGATCCCAGAAAGTAAGAAACAGATCAAGACTGAGGAAGGAGATTTTCCTATTCGGAGGGAAGTTTTCACATCTATATCTGCCATCTTGGTAAAGTATCAGACAAACAACTCTTTTATTTAAATTAACTTGTAAAAACCATTAATCATGGTATTTCAGAAAGAGTACTGGACTTGATATGAGTCCCAGATCTGCCTCTATTTGTGTGGTGAAGTCATTTCCTTTCTCTGTGACACTTTCCTAATTTGAGAGGGAGCCAGCTGGGACAGGCTAGAAAAAAAAATCACTTGTTAAATTTTAAATCCAAGCATTTATACCTCAAATTAGCAAATGCTGCAACTCAGGGCTTGATTTATTATTTTGTTGATTTTAGATTTTAGGTAGTGAGGGAGAAAATGTTAATGATGTAGTTTAAACATAAAAGTATTGCATGTATACATTACCTTCCCCCATCCCCACAGATAGCCAGTTGTTAAACAATAACCAGCCCAGCTCAGGAGGGAGAGAGAGAGTATGTATCTTCAACTCCCGACCTTTGGAGGAAGCAATCTTCTCCCAGACTGCCTCTCAGACTTCACTGGATCATAGATCTAGAGAGGGACAGAAGTCATCAAGTCCAACCTCCATCTTTTAGAGATGAAGAATCTCAAGCCCAGAAAAATTAAGTCACACAGGTCAACTGGACAGAGGTAAGATTTAAATCAAATTCTCTGATTCCAAGTCCAGTGCTCCTTCCATGACATCATGGAGTTTACTGAAAAGAAAGTACCTTGCAAATCATAATGGACTGAAAAAAAAATGGGTTGTTTTTATCCTACCCCAAGAATGGCCTTCTTTGTTCTCTCATAAAACATTCTATTTATAATTTATTTGAAAGATCACATCATATCTATAATTCTTTGTTCTCAAAGTCTCCCAATGGGCCTTGAGCCAAAAGCAATAAACTTCTTACCTAGCTTAGTGAGGAGACCTCAGGTCTTATCCCAGCTCAGTCTCTCATTAGCTCCATAACCTTGGGTAAGTCCCTTCACATCTCCGAGCCTAAGTTTCTCCATGTGTAAACTGAGTTTCATAATCCCTGCCCTGCTCACCTAGAATTCTAGAAGCCCAGAAGCAAAAAAAGATCTTTAAAAGGCTTGTAGTCCTACATCCTCATATACAACACTATTATGAGGGTCAACTGAAGTAATCACATGAAAGTCCTTTGAAAAATACAACGTACCATAGGTTCAGAAAATGTCTAAACAAAGTGGGGTACATGAATATGATGGAACAGTACCATTTCATGAGAAGTAATGAATATGAAGAATTCATATGGGAAAACATGAACTGATACAAAGTGAAGTAGAACCAGAAAAATAATCTATACATCTGCAAAGTTGTGGGGAGGGGAACAGAGAAAGAAAAAAAGAGGGAGGGAGGGAGGGAGGGAGGGAGGAAGGAAGGAAGGAAGGAAGGAAGGAAGGAAGGAAGGAAGGAAGGAAGGAAGAAAGGAAGGAAGGAAGGAAGGAAGGAAGGAAGGAAGGAAGGAAGGAAGGAAGGAAGGAAGGAAGGAAGGAAGGAAGGAAGGAAGGAAGGAAGGAAGGAAGGAAGGAAGGAAGGAGGGAGGGAGGGAAACTGAATAATGTATAATTATAATAATCAAGTGTGGCCCCAAAAAAGATATGAGAAAATGCATCTGCCTTCACTCTGTAGAAAACAGTGCTTGGTTGACAGGTTGGTTAGTTTGGTGAATTGCTTCTGCCACCTTTTTATTCTTTGTCTTGAGTAAGACTGTCTGGGGAGAGGTAAAGGAGTAATATATTCACAAATAAAGCTGATGCAAACAAATGCTATCAACAAAATATTTAAAATCCTAAAAAAGTATAAGGCAAATGAGTGGTATTATTATTATTAGGCCAGGTCAATCTAAGCTAATAATGAGTAGTCTGAGATATGAGACCCTTCCTCTCCCTATTCCCAAATCAAGTTTCATAGATCATTCTGCAACTCTCTTTGTAAACAGAAGATAGTGTAGGGGTAGTAAAGGACACCAAATTTCTACTTAGAGGACCTGTAGATCTGGCATTGACACTAGCTTATGTGTGACCTTGGACTTAGAGAGAATAGAACCCTGACCTTGGAGTCTGGAAGGCCTGAGTTTAAATCCTACTTTGGACATTTACTAGCCTTGTGGTGAGTCACTTAACCTCTCTGAGCCTCAGTTTCCTCATCTGTAAAACAAGGGGGTGGAACTCAATGACCTCTAAAGTCTGTTCCAGCTCTAAATCTTTGCTCCAAGGATCCTTTTCAAGACTCATTTTTTCTCACCCATAAAACGAGGAGGTTGGACTAGATGATTTTACAAATTCCTTCCAGCTCCTAATCTAGGATATTTTATCCCTCCAAAATTTATCATTAAGGTCCTGGTAACTATGACTTCTTTAAGATAAGGAATCAAAGCAGCATGGTACAATAAAATGAATACTGCCTCAAGAGAGAAGACTTCATTCCAATATCTGACCCTATTCCCTGCAAAACCTTGGGAAAGTCACTTTAACTTCCCCGAATATTATATTCCTCATATATTAAAAGGAAGGGTTGGGATACAGAACAGCATTAGGTCTCTTTCTATCCTAAACTGAGGAGCCTAAGGAGTGCCCCTCCTCATTTTACAGATGAAGAAAGTGAGGCCCAGAAAGGGAATGAAACTTGCCCAATAAGCATTTATTAAGCACTTACTTTGCTCCAGGCATATAAGTGCTAAATGCAAAGAATACAAAGAAATAAAAACAAGTCTGCCCTCAAGGAGCTTACAATCTGATGAGGGAAATAACATGCAAACAACTATGTACAAAAAAAAAGCAATATAGACAAAATAAATTAGAGACAGTCTCCTAGAGAAGGCACAAACACTACAAAGAACCAGGAAGATGGTAAATAGAAGTCCCTCTGACTCCAAATCTGATACTCCTTTCCCTGAACTTCATTGCCTTCAAGACCATGCAATCAACACTTTGGACCTCATGCTCTCTACCTAGAGAAGGGATTCCACAGGATCTGCTACATGCAAAACTACAGGAGACTTGACAGTTTGAGGTCTGAAGAACAATCCAGGGGAGGAGGGCTACCTGCAAGCTACCTGCCGGTCTCCTCTTGCTGAAGCTGGTTTTAATTATACCGGTTCAACATATAATTAACACAACTAAGGCTGTCATCCTGATGCTCCAGGGTACTGGAATTCACAAGGGAAAACCAGAATCAAGGCCTCAAGGAGGATCTACCTCCCACACATGGCCTTCACACACACACACACACACACACACACACACACACACACACACACACACACACACGAAGTGGGGGGGGGGGGGCAGGGGTAGGTGAGAACATGTCTATGCTCCTGAGCCATCCTGAAACTGCTATGAAGCACCTTCAGTTGCAAACTTCGAATCAGTAACTTGTAACCCCATTAGTTCCCAACTGTACAGTCCTCAGAGGTGTACAAAGTATGTGTAAATAACTATTTTTCGTTCTGTCCAGAAATTCTGAGGGTCTTCCCCAACCTGATTCTTTTGTGAAGGCAAACTAAGCCATCTTTTACCTCAGTTCTTATCTAGCCTTTACTACTGAATGGGTATCACCTCAGACAAACTGAGACCTGGGAAGAACCTTAGCTTAAAAAGTACAAGGTGTCCTACTGCATCCTGGGCCATCAGCAGTCATCCTGACCTATGTCTTGTCACTGGGCTCCAGGGACTGGAGAGTAAGATTGATGACTTTGCACAGGCCTACCTCACTTAAATCCAATTCATTTACAAGTCAAGACATCACCTTCTTGACGTCACTGGTCCTCTTCGAGAACAAAGGATAAACAACCAACAAGTGCTTTCTTTGCAACATCTTTGTAAGGCAGAGAATACATAGATTGTTCTTACTTCACAGATTAGGAAACATGTCCATACTACTAGACAATGGCACTGCTGGAACCTGACTTTAGGTTGTTTGACTATGTCCAGTGATCCATATATTACAATAAAGATGAAAAGTCTAAGAGTCCAAACGCAGTTATGCAGCCTATAGTGTACCCAGCTTCACGATCAAGACACTTAATGAATGTCTCTAGCCCTAGTTTTCTCATCTGTCAAATCAAGAGATAAAATCTACCTTACCTACCTTACAGGCTTGTTATATCAAATGAGATAAGAAAAAGGGCTTTGAAAAGTTAAAAGTGTTTATAGAAAGGTTAGATGTTATTGTTGCTAAGGAGGAGACTTGTTGGACCTGGGCCCTTCCTGGTCCAACAAGAAAAGTCACATCTGAACAGGAAGCTACATCCTTTCCTCTCTTGAACTATGCCCCAGGGGTCAGGAAGGGCAGCCAACCATTCTGTTTCTAAAAGAGAAAACTGGGCTACAGGCAAACACTGACTGATGATAGTGATGATGGTGGTAGTTGTAGTGGTGATACAGGAAAAATTACTTCCATCATGAAACCACACCCTAGCTTATCTGCAGGACTTCCTGGTGGTTGGAGCCAGACAGCTGAACTAATGACCAATAAACACCCTGATGGGTATTATTCAATTCTACCCCTTTCCAGGCCAGGAAGACCTGGCACTGCCCCTGCTTCTCCTTTCCTACACAAGAAGGAAAATTTGAGTCCCAGACACTCTGCTAAAAACAACCTTTCTCAAGAATGGATCAGTTCTGTTAGAGGGAACAGTTCCTGTGGGTAGGTGAGGTATGGGGGGATGACTTACATGCCTAAATCCCTCTTAGGGGATACCATCCTCCTTACCCTACCCTCTCCATCTGAAGGGAAAGCTCAGAGGAACCCTGAAGAGATTTACCCAAGAGCCTTTGGGGGTAATGTAGGCTTCTTTCATTTCTCCAGAGAAGGGACAGCAAAGATCTGAAGCCCCAGAAACTCTGAGGATATTCAATTAGTTATAAACACACACACACACACACACACACACACACACACACACATTTGTACAGAGTTTTGCATTGTACAAAGCAATTTCATAACCTTCAGCCCATTTGATCTTCACGACAACCCCACACAACCATGTGAGGAAACCAGGGATTATAAATAAACTTGTATTTATTTTGTATTTACTTAGTAGGTCTGCAGGATGCTTCCCCTAACAGCATGTCAGCTCCTCCAGGACTTCTATATCCCCAGTGTCTAGCACAGTGTCAGGCACATCACTGGTTCTTAATCAACGCTGGTTGATTGCCTGTCAACCAGTCCAAGGCTTATTCCCTCCCTTTGACAGACACACATTGAGGGCTCTTCCCTCTCACCTCTCTTTTGGTCTAGTCTGAGACAAGAGGTCACCATCATTCCTGCTCCTCCCAGGAGAAAGGGAGCAGGGATTAGGCAGAGACGAGGTGGCCCAGAAATGACCCAGAGGAATGGAACCTAATTCACTGCCTCGCTACTGTTATGTGAGGAAATGAAACCCATCCATCCTTTCATATATGACCCACCCTATAAAAATACAATCACACCCAGAATGGCCACCCTGGGGAAGGCCATAGACTGAAGGAGAGGAAGAGTAGGGAGATGGATGTGATTCCAGGAACCATGCTGGGCCCCGAGATAACAGGCCTCACACATCCTGTTATGTGTCCATCCCCCATTAAATGTCACCAATAGTCACAGACAATGCCAAAGGTCACTAGGAAGCTGGTTGGGGTGGACCATCCCCAGCCAGGTGAAGGGGAGCTCTGGGGAATTGGCCATGGTTATCACAACCACCACTCCTATTCCTGTAGTCCTTTACAGCTTGAAAATTCCTTTCCCTACAACCACACAGGGGTTCCAGAGCACAGGTATTGTTATCCACATTTTACAGATCAGAAAACTGAAGCTCAGAGGTAAAACAACATATCCAGAGGCACGCAGCTTACAAATTTATAGCATTTAAGGCTCAAAGGAGCTTAGAAATCTAGTCCAACTCCTTCATTTTACAGATAAAGAAACTGAGGCTCAGAGATGTGATGGAACTTACAGAATTATGGACCACAGAATTAGGGACATTTAACGCCATTGAGTCCAATTCCCTTATTTCACAGACAAGGAAACTGAGGCAGAGAAGTTAAGTGAGTTGCCCAGGGTAAGTTGTCCAGCTAGTAAGTGTCTGAGGTAGGATTTGAACTTGGGTCTTCCTGACTCCAAGTCCAGTGCTCTATCCACTTAGCCACCTGGCTGCCCCTAGCTTGCCCAAAATCACACAAGTGATAATGGCTCACATTTATATGGCACTTTGAACAGTTAACAAAGCACTTGCCTCACAATACTGAGGTAATAGTGCAAATACTATCCTTATTTTACATACGAGGAAACTGAGGTCTCACAACTTCATCGGGGTCTCTCAGGTAATAAATGTCAAAGACAGGATTTAAACCCAGGTCCCCTGATAGCAAGCCAGTGCTCTTCCCGTTATACCAAGCAGGAAAAAACATTCAAATACAGATTATCCAGCTGTTCCTATGACTTCAAGATGCCTCTTGAAAGAGGCTGTGCCCAAATCCAAGTCTTCTCCTTTGGAATTCACCACCCTTTTTCAGATGGGAAGATCAGCAGGAGTGGTTGTGGGTAGGGGACCGAGGCCAGGCTGGGATTGGAGGGGTCCTCTCTCCACTCTCATTGGTTGTTTCTGGGGTTCCTCTATCTTCCATTTCCTCTTCTTCAGGAAGGGTGATTTGCTCAGTTGGAGAGGCAGTGTGATTTAGTGGAGACTTCACTGGGCTTGGAATCAGGAGACCTGAGTTCCTATCCTGGCCACATGAAGTTCACTTTATTTCTCTAGGTCTTCACTGCTTTGACTGTACAACGGCAGTGGTAGTGTTGGCTCTGCCACCTTCATAAGGCTATGACGAGAGCACTTTGTGAAGCCGAAACCCTTCTAGAAATAGGAACTCTATCATTATTGGGGGTCAGGCATGGTGGGGAAACTGAGGCACAAAGAGGGACAGGAGATGGTTATGCTGTCCTGATACTCTCATCCAAGCCTTCAACTGCTTCGACTAGAAATTAGATTTAACAGAATTAGAGCTGGATGAGACCCTAAATATCTCCTAGTTCATCCTCCCTTCCTCACCCCCATCACCTTACAGAAGAGGAACTGAGGCTAGAGATGGAAGTGACTCAAGTCATATAGGCAGAAGCAGAGTCTGTATTTGAACCCAGGTCCTGAGTTCAAGCCCACCCCCTACTGCCACTGCAACTTTAACCCTGGTTAAATAGGAATGGCTGCATAAGAGAAATGGCAGGACAAGGGAAGGACTGGGGCTATTAGAGGGGAAACAGGACCTCTCCCATGCCCACCTTACTATGGCCTCACTCACAGGCCTCTTCAAGCCCTAGCTCCCAACCCAAGCTGCTAATGCTCTCCACAAATTACTCTGCATTAAATGTATATACATTTTATAATGGCTTATTTTTATACATGTTTCCTTCCCTCCCTACTGTCCCCTAAAAGAAGGGATTTCTTTCCATTTTGTCTTTGTATCCCCAGTACTGAGCACAATGCCTGGCACACAATAGGCACTTAATAAATGCTTATTCTAGTGAACTACATACAAGATCATACAAGCCAATGGAGATTCCCTTTCTCTATCCAGGGTCCCAGCTGTTGTCCTGTTAGCCAGACTTTAATGGGACAGAGTATCTAGGCAACTTCTGGGCCAGGATCCCTCAAGAAGAGAGTAAGAAATGGTCATAGCCCTTAAGACACAACCCAGAGCTGTCTGGGCATCCTGGAATCGCCTAGCCCTCCAGGCCTGAGTGGAGGAGACTTTGCTGATTCCATCCCCTCCCCAGAAAGGAACTCCAACACAAGGGTGACATCATCCACAGAGCCAGGATTTAAAAATAATAATAATTAATAAATATGTTAAATAACATTTAAAACAATAAATAGAAAAATAAACTGATAAATAAATCAAAGTACAAAATGCTTTCAAACTGCAACAGAAAAAAACAAGACAAACAGACAGACACCTAATTGAGTAGCTTTTCACAGTTCACAGCTTTGCTCCCTCCTCTCCCAAGGGCCCTCTTCCCAGAAGGCTGGCTCCAGGAGACCCCAAGCCCAGTAGTAAGTCTCTTGGTGAATCCCAGCATGCATCAGGGCATGATGCTTCCTACCCCGGTACCCTCCAGCAAAGCAGCAGCAAACCCTCTAAAGGGGAGAGTTAAGAAAAATGGATTCAAGGGACTGGGAGCGGGCACCAATGGCTGAAGTCTCCCCGGATGGAGACTGAAGAGGAAGAAGAGCAGAGGACAGCGCTGTGCCATGCCGAGTGGGCCTCTCCCTACAGCGGCAGGTCAGTGCTGTTGTGGCGGGTTTTCCGGGCAGTGCCATCATCTCGGGGTAGTGCCCTTTGCAGGATGGACATCGCTTCAGTCTTTTTAAGGTCAATCACAGCATAGGAATCTGACCGGCGGGTGGGGTGGGCAGAGGGCCCTGGAGGACGAGGAGTCGGGGGGCTCTGGTGCTCCTTGGGATGGTCCTCAGCCCAGCCCTTCAGTTCCACCTGAATGTAGTTCAGCTGTCGCGGTGGTTCCGGGCCTGGCCGGCGGAAGTCAAAGTTAAATACTCGAGGAGACCCCCGGCGGCGGGAGAGCGGCACAGGGAAGTTGATGTGACTTCGGGGGGCAGCCCGAGCGTTTATGTAATTCTGGAGCGGTGTCTCATCCTCATCACCACCGTCAGGGTAGCCATTTGAGGAAGGGGTCAGCCCATCCCTGGAGTCCCCATCATCCTCATCTCCTGGCTGCTGAGCCTGGCTCTCCCACACAGGTGGCAGCGAGGGCAGGTTCTCATAGTGCAACAGAGCTGCCCTCCGCTGTGAGAAGCCATTCCAGCTCAGCTCCTCCTGGCTCAGTCTCCAGTTCCCACTACGGGGCAGCCCCCCACCAGTGAGGTTCTCATACGTACACCTGGGCTGGGCTGGACACTCCACGGGGCATTCATTGTTGTTGTTGTGGGCTGGCCCAGCCTGTTGGCCAGGGCAGAAGGGACCCCCACATTCTGGCCCAGGACTGCCACCATAACCCTGACACCTCACCACATGACGAAGAGTGGAGCTTGGGTCCAGGACAAACTTCACCTGACCTGGCTGCAGGAACACCTTGGGGTCTCGGCTGTCTAGGACACAGCTTCGAGCCCTCGAAGGGAAGTCTACCCGACCCTCAGGCAAGGGCTGTAGACAGCGCCGGCCCCTTCTGTCATCCTCATTTCCAGGTGTGTTGACATACGTATGGGACTGTAAAGAAAAAAAGTAGATACATAAAAAACCAGGGGAGAGCTAAGAGGGTCAAAGGGGGAAAAGAACTTCTCCAAAGAGAAAGAGACAAGGACTTGATCCACAGTTTCATAAGGATGAGGAACTCACAGATGAAAGAGCTCTCTCCACAAATATAGGTTGGCAACCTCCCCTCTCTGAAAGACTAAAGTCTTAGTGAACTTCCTAGAATACTAAGAATTTAAGAGACCTGACCAGGTTCACCCAGCAATATGTGCTGGAGGTGGGACTTAAACCCAGGTCTTCCTGGTTTCTAGGCAGGCTCTCTATCCATATCATGATACCTCCAAAATGAGTTCAATAAAAAAAGATGAGGGGGGGAAAAGCCAGGGGTTAGAGGGAGGAATTGAGGTCAGAAAGAGAAAGCTGACATCTTCTCCAACTCCCAACCTTGTAATAAAGCCCCGTCCCCTCCCCTCTCTTCTCCTCTCACAAGGTTCCCAATAAAAATAAGCCAAGCTCCCTCAGTGCTTCCTAATGCTGCTCCCACCAATGAACCCAAAGCCTGGACATTAGTAGCCTATCAGCACTCACCTGCTCCTCAGGGGCAATAAGGGCATGGGTAGATTCCTCTCCAAGGGAAGAGTGTCGCAAGCTGCCCATTGAGGCGGGACGAGGGGTAGAGTATGGCGGGCCCTCCCCAGGGAAGCTGGGGAAGCCATTGGAGAAGCCAGACACAGTGTAGCCCAGGGCTGGAAGGAGGAAGAGGTCACAGCAAGGTCAGAGCTAAAGGTAACCATGAATCATTTCCTAGACAAGTAACCCTCCCGAAGGAAAGAACCATCATACCCTACCAGACATTCATCTTCCTCATGCAGGGCTCTGATCAGTGATTACCTACTATTATCTACTAAGCAAAGTTCCAACTCATCTGCCCTCCATGATTTGGTGCCTCTAGACAACCTGAGCTTTACAGCTTATCACTTCCTTCCGAAGTCTATGGTCCAATCAAACTCTACAATACACCTTGAATCTTCCCATTCTCACACCTTTGCTCATGCTTCTCCTACCTACCATGTCTTCCTACCTAAATGTGCCCATCAAACACCCCCCCCACTTTTTAAAGCTCATCCAAGCCCACCTCCAACACAAAGTCTTCTCCAACTCGCCCAGCTCAAAAATGATCTCTCTCCTCTTCACTCTTGCACATTCTGGGCACTTTGGGTTGGGTCAGGATCTATGATTATTCTCCATTAACACAGAGAAACTTCAGGGAGGAAACTCCCTATACCAATATCAATCTGTCATGGTTCTGCAACTTCTAGTTACAGAAAAGCAGCCTGGAACACTGAGAGGCTGAGTGATTTACTAGCCCAAAAGTGTCCCCCTAAAGGTGCAACTCAGATATTCCCGACTCCAAGGCTAGACCTCCATCCAGTCTGCATCAGGTCATCTCACATAAGAAATGCTTATTAATGGACAAAATAAAGAGTCATATCAACATTTACAGGGTACTTCCCTCTGTAGCTGGTGGGTGGGTGTGTGTGTGTATGTGTGTATGTAAGTGATACACACTCACATATCTTGCCTTTTAGTGAGCTTAGCACAATGCCTGGCACATAGTAGGCACCTAATTAATGTTAATTGATTAACTGATTGAGGGGAGAGCTGGCACATTTCACATTCCATTTGGCTTCCCCAGTCCACAATAATGAACAGCACAGAGGAGGTGCTCAGTAAGTGATAACAACAATAGCCCACATCGGGCTTTGTGGTTTCTGATGCACTTCAGGTTTTGGTAAGCTTTTGGTTTTATAATACCTTCCAAAAGGTAAGCAGAAGAGGGTTTATTATTCATATTTTATAGATACAGAAACTGAGACTCATAAAGATTAAGTGACTTGCCAAGGTCACAATGGAAGTGTTAGAGGTGGAATCTGACCCCAGGCCTCTTGGCTCCAAATCCAGTGCTCTTTCCACTAATGACCAAGCACATGCTTGTTGAATGAGGGGTGAATAAAGATCAGGTGTCCCACCTCTCCAGAAATCCATACCTGGGAGAG
This sequence comes from Bettongia penicillata ogilbyi, assembly GCA_023548195.1. NCBI lineage: Eukaryota > Metazoa > Chordata > Mammalia > Diprotodontia > Potoroidae > Bettongia > Bettongia penicillata. The sequence continues at coordinate 2,538,547 of JAJHZJ010000089.1, forward strand.
ATGGCAGCTAAGAGAGATATAGTTGACCGAGACTCAGTTTCAGACAGAAAGGAGGAAGAGGAGTTCTAGGATGCTGGTACCATGGAAATCTATCATCTCTTCCCTGGGTCCCCAGTCATCAATTAGGACCTAGTATTTCACAGCACTCTGTGCCCTACCCATTCTTAAGGCTCAGGCTCCTGGCCTCACATTTTTCCTTCCCTCTCCCTCCCCAAGGTGTGATGGGCTGAGGAGGGCCTCACCATTGGCAGCATGGGGGGTCTGGGGCAGGCTGGGATGGCTGTTTCGGGTGACAATGACTGGCTCTTCCATCACACTGATGCTGTTGCACTGCATGAGATCCTGCAGGAGGTTGAAGAGCTCCTCAGCCCGAGAGCACTTGAATGCAAAGATGCCTATCCAAGGAGGGAAAGAGGGCATGTTACGTGTGGCTCTGTGACTGGGGACATGTCACTTCATTTCCCTAAACCTCAGTTTTTTAATTTGCCAAATGGGAAAATACATGCACTGCCTCAAAGTGTTCTCACAAGGGAAGCACCTACTGTACCTTCACATGTCAACGTCAAGCCCCTGGGATTCTGCTGAGTTGGGAAATACCTCCACTGATGCAGGTAGCATCTCAGCTCTAACTCACAATCTTAGAAAGGTGCCTGAGGCTCAGAAGGATCAGTGAAAGGACTTACCTGTGAGGTGGAATTCAAACCCAGGTTTTCTGACTACAAGGCCAATACCTTGTTCTGACCACCACACTGGCCTCTCGTCAATCTTAAAAGCATTCTTTAAATGGGAGCTATCAATGAGGATTCCCTGCTTTCAAGACAGTTCATAGCTATGGAAGCTGTGACCACTTAGGAAGGCCAGAGAAGCTGCCACAACACACGCTAAGTATGGAGTTCAGTATATTTTCAATGTAAACCACAGATTCTTAACCTGAGGTTCACAGATAGATCTCAGGGGGTATAAAAAAATACACCTTTATCTTCAGCACCATTTGAATTCCTTTGTAATCGTCTGTATGTTATTTTATGTATTCAGAAAAGTTATTTTGAGAAGGGGTTCAAAAGTTTTCATTGGAATGCCTAGCAGGAGTAGGAAACCAACTGGCCTAAGGCCACATGTGGCCCTCTAGGTCCTCAAGGGCAGACCTTTGACTGAATCCAATCTTCACAAAACAAATCCCCTTAATAAAAGGACTTGTTCTGTAAAACTTGAACTCAGTCAAAAGGCCACATCCACAGGGCCTACAAAGTCACATGTGACCTCAAGGGTGCAGGTTTCCCACTTCTGGAAGGGTCCATGGCACAGAAAAAGTGAAAGACTCCTGATATAGATGACAAGACTACAAACTGCTCACATCATAGAAATGTGGTATTTGAATACTACTCTCCCTTCAAATACCCTGACCAACCCCAAGTCATAGCTCCAGCACCCGGCATTAGAAGCCCAATCAGCTGCCCAAATGAGATCTCACCTCCAGATCATAGCCATAATCACCATCCCAGCCCTCCTAAGGAAAGAGGATGCACAAAAACATGATACTGCATATTTATTTGTTCTGAAGGCTGTACCATTTTCACTGGGGTAGAAGAGTGGGGAAGGAAGAAATACAATCAGACAGGAAAAGTGTACCAAACGATACCTGCCCACACTTTGTGCCCCTGACTTCTTACCCACTGGGCCTAACCAATCAGTCCATCAATAAACATTTAGTGGGACCCCCACAATGTTCTTTCTCCACTACATCAACTGCCTACTAGCTCTGGGGAGCACCATGGCCAGAGGAAAAATTAGAAGAGGGAGTAGAAAGGAAAACACCCTGTGCCCCAAGTGGGCTAGACTCAGCAGCTGGAACCCTCCCTAACTCACCACTTTATCCAGCTGGAGATGGCCTCCCTCCCTGCTCCACTCCATCTATGACACAGTCTTGAGAGCTAGAAAAAGCCACAGAAGCCATCAAGCCAGACTCGCTCATTTTATTTTGTATCAGAGATATTAGGTTATTAAAATTATGGTGCACAAAAAAAAGCAAAAAACCGAGGTCTCTGAAGTTTGTAAAAGCCTGGCATTGCCTCCCCTACCAATGCTTTCCTTGATTTGCTGCCCTTAGGCCCTTGGGCTGGGGTCCGTTTGGCCTCGTCCCCATGAGATGACTATGGGGACTCCACCCAGTCCCTACTTCCTCTTTCCAACCAGACTTTCCCTTTTTTGCACTCACAGTCACTCATTTTATAAATGAAGAAACAGGATGGGAGAAAGAATCCCCAAGATCATTCGCACAGTGAGCAAGAGCTGGGATTCAAGCCTAGGCTCTCTAACTCCAGCTCCAGAATTCTTTCCATCATGCCTTGCTGCCTGGCAAATCCTCCTCCATTTTCCAACACTACTCAAAGCCCACCAGCTCCTCTGGGAAAAGCTCTCTAGCCGAGAACGATCTCCTCCTTTATCTTAATGCAACTCCTCAAGCACATGGCAAGGGAGCTTAGATCTCCCTCACCCACAGATGCAGTTCTCTCTCTTCCCCTGAGGTATGGAGGCAGTTTGGAATGTGGCTGCTTTTCTCAAGGGGAACTATGGAATGCCTACATAATCACAGCCTGGGACTGGGTCAAGCCACCTCAGGGAGTGAACCAGGCAAAGCCATGGAAACAGCCCAAGAGTGCAAACAAGCTAGTTCATCATTCTCCATGAATCACAAAGGTTCAGTGCACTACAAACGTGGCTGAGGAATAACATCTTGAGTTTCCTTTTGCCGGTGCCTACAAAGGGGACAATGACAGTAATCACGGCAAAGAGAAACCCAAGGACAGGTCGTGTGGAAAGCGGGGACTAGACATGTAACTTCATCAGTGAAGGGAATTCAGTGACGAAGCTCCCCCTTCCAATGGAGATCACCAACTGTTATGCAAGTTAAGGGTCTTAGAGAGGTGCCAGGGTACAGACAAGTTCAGCAATTTGTCCTGTGTCAGACAGCCAGTATGTGTCACAGACACAATGGAAACCCTTCCAACTTGTGAGGTATCACCCCAGCTTACAATGAGCTCACATCACCTCCACATTCCATCAAGTCATAAAGTGGCAATGGAAGAGGTATTAGAACCACAGATTCAGAGCTGGAAGGAATCCTGGAGATCACCTAACTCAACCCCCTTCAGGAGGGGAAACTGAAATCTATAAAGGTGAATAGAATAGTTCAAGGCCACCCACAGGAAGTGAGTAGCAGAGGCAGAATCTGAACTCTTTCATTTGCTTTTAGTCTTCGGATTCCAGAGTTGGTTCTCTTTCCACTACACCACCCTGCTTCACTTTATGCAGTCTTTGCACACAACACAATGAACACGTTCCCAAACATTCCCCAAAATAATTTTGGGTGCCCTAAAAAATATTTTTAAATGAAGCATCAAACCCCAGACCTACTGTCCTAGCAGTATCAGCAGCCTTGCAAAAAGGGAGACGGGCATGAGATAACCAAAAGCTGATCTGCCACAAAAAAAGAAAGCCTCGTCCCAATTTCATTAAGCAGGAGCCCAGCAACTTGTTTTGTTTTGCTTTGTTTTTAACTATTTTGGCAGAAAAACCTGAGAAGACTTATGTAAACTGATGCAAAGCGAAGTGAGCAGAACCAGGAGAATATTATACACAGGAAGAAAGAAATTGTAACAATGATCAATGTAACAATCTTAGCTACTCTGAAAAAGCCAATGATCCAAGACAATTCCAAAGGACCTATGAGGAGACCCACCTCCAGAGAGAGAACTAATGACCTCTGAGCATAGAGTGAAGCATACTATTTTAAAATTTTCTTTATCTTTATCTTATCTTGTTGGTGTTTTCTTTTGTAACATGGCTAATATGGAAATGCTTTGCATGACCTTATGTCTATAATCAAAATCAAAGCGCCTGATTTTTCAAGGAGGGGGGAGGGGTGAAATTTGGAACTCAAAAGTTTAAAAAATGATTGTTAAGAGTTAGGGTTTTTTTTTAACACATAATTAGGAAATAGTGAAATAAAAATAATTTTTAAAATATTTTGATAACCATCTTTCAATATAAGTGGTTTCCTTTGTAATCCTATGTACTTTATTTTAAAAGCATTTAAAAACATTTTTCTAAGAAGAGTTTCCTAGGCTTCACCAGTCCACCAAAGGGGTTCATAACACAAAAAAATTGCAATAACGCCATCTCCCCTGTTAATCTCCTCTCTCTCTATCTCCCTTACAACTCTAGTCCCTTACTACCTGCTGCTCTCTGCCAAGAGGACATAGGGTAGCCACAGCTCTGGCTCACGAGCAGCCCTGACTCCTTCCCTGACCCATCATTTCCTTTCACTCAGTTACCATATGAACCGAGGTTGTGTAACTTCAGAGCCACTGCTTTTCCCACCACACCACACCACTGGCCTCGAATGTTCCTTCTGCCTTTACCATGCTGACATAAGCTAGGGCCTTTCACTGAGCCATGTAAAGGTGACCCAATGACAACACTGCTCAGTATCTCCACACCCCTGCAGGCTATGGCCTACCTCAGCTAGGGTCCCCAGGTCCCAGGTCCAGGAGAAGCAGGCCAAGAACATAAATGTGCCCATGCAGTCATGAGAAGAGAGGCTGGTGCTCACCCTGTCCTGTCTGGCAGCGTCGGCCACTCTCAAAGGAGAAGAGGTTGGAGTCGAAGCCGTATCGCCGCAGGCAGAGGTAGGGCCACCGCACAGCATCACGCCTGTGGAGATGCAGCACCAGCTCTCTCTGGGTCAGCTCCATCACCCCAGAGCCCAGCTCCATCCCCTCATCATCCACGTTTATTACCTGAGTGTTAAGGGAAAAATCAAGTGGGAAGAGCAAGGAAGCAGTCACTGGAGCAAAGGAAGAAGCAATCATGGGCTAGCAAAAAGAGTCTAAGGACCAATCTTGGGATTTAGAACTGAAAGGGACCTTAGAATATCACAGCACCACACAGCGTTAGAGCAGGGTGAGACCTTAACATTATTGGAACAGAAATTTAGAGTTGAAGAGACCACAGAGGCCATCAAGCCCAACTCTCTTACCTTACAAATGGGGAAACTGAGGTTGAAGTTCAGAGATTTGAAGTGATTTACCCACAGTCACATAGCTAACAAACAGAAGAGCCAAGACCAAAACTCATGTGTTCTGACTCCATGTAGTAGGTGTTCATCCTACTATACCACCACTTGTCAAGAGAACTGAGTTCTACTCCTAGCTAAAACTGACACACTACATGGCTCTGAGAAAATAATTTCCTTTCTTCAGCCTCAGTTTTCACTTAAAATGAAGATTCTTAGACTACATTAATAAGAGTGTTGGACTAAATTAATTATCTTTAAGGTCTTATCCAACTCTGACCATCTATGGTTTTAGTATGAGATTGTGGTACAATTCCACAAAAGGAAAGAACAGTGGATTTGGAACTAGAAGGGCTGGGTTCAAATCTTAGCTCTTTTATCGATTATCTGCAGAACTCTGGGTCTCTGTTTCCTCCTCTGTAACAATAAGAGGCTGGATGAGATTATTTCTGAAGTCTCTTCCAATGACCACATTTTGTGATTCTAGGATCCTAAACCTCAGTCTTCTTCACATGCCCACCCTGGGGATTACCAGGGTGCAGGGTGACAATTCAGAGGGGGAAGAGGGTTAAGAAGGAGGTGAAAACAAAAGCAGAAAGAGGTGCTGACTCCTCCCTTCTCCCCAAAGTTGCACTCCTTTGAGACAAGGGCTCCCTCTTCAGATAGGTAGTAAAGCAAGTCCTAACTTCAATGGTCACTAGGAATGGGAATGGGGCTCTTTCCACAGGTAGAAGAGAGTTCTTTGGTTCATATACAAGCTAACAACAGTCACTTCCTCTTGTGGGGCTGAATTGACTCCTCCTGACCATGCCTTGATTCTGGAGCACCTCTGGCCCAAGAGGTTCCCACAGGAATGGGAAGAGGTAAGTGGAGGTAGAGGGAGAAAGGGTGGTGACGAAGGTAGGTACCTTGAATTTAGTAGGATGATTGTTTGGTACACTGTCTCTGTAGAGGCAGCCAAGGCAGCTTCCCATGATGTCAGAACAGCTGGTCAGCCCTTGAAGGAAAATGCAGGGCAGAGGCAGTAAGCAGATCATGAGGCAGAGTCCCAGAATAAACTGTACTCGTGGGTATGGAATCCCAAACAAAACTGGGATCTCTACCACCTGCACCTCTGCCCCTCTGGTCCAGTTCAGCAAGCATCTATTGTGCCAAGTTCTGTGCTACACGCTATGAATACAAAGGCAAAGTAAGAAACAGTTTCTGACCTCACAGATACTGTTTGTTTTTAAACAGGTTTATGATTTTTGTTAGCACAAGGAATTCCCAATGAGAGAACTCCAACTACCAACATAGATCATTGCCTCCTCTGAAACTTTCAGAGGGCTCTGAGAGGTACAGTGACTTGCCAAGAGTCATATAGCCAGAATATGTTAGAGGTGAGGCTTGAACTCAACCCTACTTGCCTCCAGGGCTGGTTCTCTATCTCATGGAGAGAATGCCACCAAGTGGAGAATAAAGTTTTGAAAGTCTACATCCTATTCTTACTTGTTCATACATATCTGTTTTGTTTTTGTTCATCTCTTTCTGGCCTATGAGACTTGGGTGCTAGCCTGGCCTGCTGCTTCCATGGCCTATCCTGCCCTACAAAACCCAGTTATAAGCTGGCAGAAACTCTCACTAGGCAAACTCAGCTTCTCATTCCTTCCTCAGTTTCCAGGATGGGAGGATCCAGGTTAAATGTAGCAAATATAAGACCCTGTGAACAAGGGAAAGGGATGAAGGGGAGGCAAGGTGGGAGGGAGATACAAATGCCAGGATCACTTCTTCCATAAAGTCATCCTTGAAATGCTCTGCTAAAAGTGAGATCAGCCTTCAAATTTCTGTTATCATTTTGCCTGGACCTCTTCTCTGCCCTAATAAACTATTCCCTTGTATCCCAATCATTTGCACGTTTCCCTTTCCCTTCCATTAGACAGGAAAGTTCACAGAAACATTTCTGCATCTTAAAGATCTTAGGATTTCCAGGACCTAGCACAGTGCTCTACACACACACACACACACACACACACACACACACACACAGAGAGCTCAATAAATTTTTAATGGACTGAACTATGATGTAAACCCAAACCTGCAACTAAGCTAGAATGGGCTGAACCAAGAGAATTGACAAATGAGGAACCTGAATTCTCAGGCAGATAATAAGTAGTGTCTGTATGACTGATATTTCCCTTGTTCCACTCCAAAGTTCTATTTTAACTGGAAAACTTGTGAGCATCAAGGCTCAAGTTAGGTGCTCCCCTCCATCGCCCCTCACATCCCTGTATAGAGTTCTTACCTCACCCAGGCCATTGAGGAGCTGACCACGGGAAGGGGATGGGAAAGGACTCCCACTTTATCCCCACAGTCCTCAGCGGGGCATCATCATGGTAGCCATCTTACAAAGAAGTCACCCAGGCTCCATCTGGGACAGACCCAGAGTTCACCTGGCAAAAGAGACAATGTGATAGCAGGTTCAGTCAGAGCCTTTCCTCCCTGGCCCAGAGGTTATAAGTGCTAAGGAAAACACTTTGCTCCAAATCTTATTCCTATGAAAACCACCTTTCATCGATGTAACACATTCAACTTATCAAAAAAACTTTTACAAGACAGGTAAGGCACGAATTATTATTTGCTTCTTCTGGAGAGAGAAATTTTCCTTCCATTTTCTAGAGCCCTATTAAGGTGCTCCCTTATTAAAGATCTTATAGTGCCTGGGTCCTCTGGCCACAGGACCTATAATATCTGAATCTCAGAACACGCAAGCCCTAGACATCTATAAGTGGGGGAGGTGGGGAGAGAATAAGTATTTATATATAAAGTATTATGTGCCAGGCACTATGCTTTCTAAAAACATTATCTCATTTGGTCTTCACAACAACCCTGAGAAGTAGGTCCTATTACTATTCCTACTTTACAACTGAGGAAACTGAGGCAAACAGCAAAGTTACTTGTCCAAGGTAACATAGCTAGTTTGTGAGACTGGATTTGAACTTGGGTCTTCGTGATTCCAGAAAGAAGTTATCTGAATAGGAGGGAGAGAAAATAACCTCCAAACCCTCAGTCTGCTGAAATTGCACCCTCTTGTTTTATCAGTTTCTCAAAAAACAGAGCTGTAAAGTACACTAAAGATCATTTAATTCAAGTTAGATATAATTTGTAACACTGTTCCAAATGGGAAAATTTGAGATTTGTAATATTGTTTCAAATGAGCAAATAATTTCCTCTACATCACACAATAACAGTAATGGAGCTGGGATTTGACTTCAGATCTCTGCTCCAAATCAAGTGCTCTTTCCATTACATTAAACAATATAAATCATAAGGAAATACTTTGTTTTCTAAATCAATCCAATTCATAACAGTAACAAATATGCTTTTAGACTATTTCTGTTCTGAAACAGACCTTGCCTATGCCCAACTGTCTCCCAAAATTTCTGGGCAACCTACCTGACACCTCCATGAACCCTTTTGCCCTGCAGAGAGAGAGAAAGATTAGGACTGTTACCTACTGAAACTTGCCAGGCAAGATGATCAAAGGTCCTTTTGAGTGATAATATGGTAATAGAAAGAGCACAGGCCAGGGAAACAGGAGCTTGGGGTTTGAGTTCTTGCCCTGACTAGCTGTATAGACTTTAGGCAAGTTACTTCTTTTCTCTAGGCCTCCATTTCTGCCTTTGTTGAGATGAGTTGAAGGCCTTCCAGCTTTAACATTCTATGTCTCATATTCTAAAGTTCTAAAGTTCCTTTTAGCCCTATAATTTTATGTTGTTTTCTGGCATTCCATGTTCTAAGGTCCATTTTAGCTCTATCTTTCCATCTCCAACATTCCAAGCTCTGTGTTCTAACATTCTATGTTCTGTTGACAATCTTAACAGTTCTGTGCTCCAACGCTGTTTGGCCAAAGGTATCAGTTATGCCAGTGGCCAGAACCAAGTAAAAAATTAGGAAAATAAATAAAATTATTTTTAAAAAAAACCACAGATATCATTACATTTTAAAACTTGACTTAGTAGGTAGCCCATAGGGATCGTTATGAATGGTTCAGTGGCTCCCTTTCTGTTTGAGTTTGACACTACTGTTTTAAGGTACATTCCAGTCCTAGCATTATATTGTCTTATGGTCCAACATTCTGTTTTGAGGTCTCCTCTAGCTCTGCCATCCTATATCTGTTCTAACATTCTAGGTTCTCGGATTCCTCCTAGCTCTGTCATTTTAGATTTGTTCTAACATTCTATGTTCTAAGGTCTCTTCCAACTCTGCCATTCTATCTATGTCTGTTCTAACATTCTATGTTCTCAGGTCTCTTCCAGCTCTGCCATTCTATCCCTGTTCTAACATTCTAGGTTCTCAGGTCCCTTCCAGTTCTGCCATTCTAGGTCTGTTCTAACATTCTAGGTTCTCATATCCCTTCCAGCTCTACCATTCTAGATCCTTTCTAACAGTCTTATGTTCTCAGGTCCCTTCCAGCTCTGTCATTCTAGGTCTGTTCTAACATTCTAGGTCCTCAGTTCCCTCCTAGCTCAACCATTCTAGGTCCATTCTAACATTCTAGGTTCTCAGATCTCTTCCAGCTCTGTCATTCTAGGTCTGTTCTAACATTCTAGGTTCTCATACCCCTTCCAGCTCTACCATTCTAGGTCTGTTCTAACAGTCTATGTTCTCAGGTCCCTTCCAGCTCTGTCATTCTAGGTCTGTTCTAACATTCTAGGTCCTCATATCCCTTCCAGCTCTACCATTCTAGATCCTTTCTAACAGTCTTATGTTCTCAGATCCCTTCCAGCTCTGTCATTCTAGGTCTGTTCTAACATTCTAGGTCCTCAGTTCCCTCCTAGCTCAACCATTCTAGGTCCATTCTAACATTCTAGGTTCTCAGATCTCTTCCAGCTCTGTCATTCTAGGTCTGTTCTAACATTCTAGGTTCTCATATCCCTTCCAGCTCTACCATTCTAGGTCTGTTCTAACAGTCTATGTTCTCAGGTCCCTTCCAGCTCTGTCATTCTAGGTCTGTTCTAACATTCTAGGTTCTCAGGTCTCTTCCAGTTCTGCCATTCTAGGTCTGTTCTAACATTCTAGGTTTTCATATCCCTTCCAGCTCTACCATTCTAGATCCGTTCTAACAGTCTTATATTCTCAGGTCCCTTCCAGCTCTGCCATTCACCTAGGTCTGTTCTAACATTCTAGGTCCTCAGTTCCCTTCCAGCTCTGCCATTCACCTAGGTCTGTTCTAACATTCTATGATTTCAGGCCCCTCCCGCCCTGACAACCCTTGCTCTGCTCCATCCTCAGGTTCGCTCGGAGGCCCCTTCCCTGGTAGGGAAGCGATTCAGCTCCAGACCTGAAGAATGGAGAAGGCCAGACCGCGGGACGCCGGTTCTTGTGCCCCCCCTGCTCAGGCCGGGCTGGGTGATCCTGGGGAGGGGGTGGGGCGGAGGTCCTCGGAGGAGGAGGAGGGGCGGGGGTGTGCTGCCCCAGCCCTCGGGGATGCCCTCAGGGATGCCTGCAAGGACGGGCGGGGGGCGGGGACGGGTCCCTCCTCCCTCCGCGGTCTCGGAGCCCAGGCCCGGCTCCTCCACAACTCAAGGCCAAGGGCAGCTCCCCGAGGGCGGAGAGGAAGAGGACGAGGGGGCGGCCCGGGCCCGGCGCGCCCCGGACTCACATCGCCCCGCGGTCCAGGCGGAGCCGGGGGCCCCACTCCCGGCTCCTGGGTCGGGTCGGGTCGGCTCCGGTTCCAGCGCCGGCCCCCAAGCGGAGGCCTCCCCGCCCCGCCCTGCTCCGCCCCTCCCCTCCCCTCCCTTCGCAGCTGCAGCTGCTGCCTCCGTCGCCGCCGCTACCGCCGCCGCCGCTGCCGCAGCCGCCGGGGTCAAAGGTCGCTCCGACCGTACCAACGAGACGCGAGCAGCCGGCCCAGGGCGCAGAGAGCAGAGCGTAGCCTGGAAGGTCTCCCTCTAGAGGACGTGACTGCTGCTGCAAAGAGCGAAGACGCAAGAGGCAGCCAGAGGGCGCTCGAGGCTGAGCCAATCATTCATTGACAAAAGGCATAGTAATTGTATTTGTAGTGTCTTAAGGTGGATGAAACGCTTTACAAATATGTCTTTATAATCACAGCAGAGCAAGGGCTGTCGGGGCAGGAGAGAACTTCACACCATATTCACAGCAACCTCGGAATAGAGAAGTGCTATTATCATCCCCATTTTACAAAGAAGAAAAATGAGGCAAAGGTGAAGTGACTTGCCTAGGTTCACATAGCTGAGGAGGCACTGAGGGTTGGGGGGAGGGGCATATGAAATATCTGGGAAAGGCCCCCTGCTGGCATTTGATCTGAGTCTTAGAGGAAGCCAGGAGGCAAAGGGAAGCATCCCAGACGTGGGGGAAATCCATGATTAGATATAGGGATGGAATGTAGGATGAGAAGAAAGTTGAAGGACTCCAGTGTTGAGGTCAGAGTTGGGAGAGCTGGTTCGGATCCGAAAGAATTCACTTAGACCTTCTCTGTAGCCATTGGGAGCTTCACTGAAGCAAAAGCAGCAGAGCCTGAGATTTAACAAAGAGCTAAACAAAGGCAGTGATATAGGAAAAGAACCAGACATATAGAGAAGAAGCTATATAGCCTGTAGGATGGTGATGTAATTTTTAGGGTTTCTAATGGGGGTTAGAGATTTAGGGACAGGATGAGGAAGATGGATGACACAAGATAAGGGAGATGGGGAAACTTTATGACCCAGGATGGGGGAAGACAAGGAATTTTATGGTCCAGGATAACTGGGAAGTTTTATGGTATTTCAAGATAAGGGGAAGAGACTTTAGGATGCCCTCAAACTTAGCAGGGGCCTCACAAAGTACTGAAAATGCAACCCTTAATATTAACCAGTAGGCCACCTTTGTATCCACATCACCAGCATTGCTGGATTCTGGAGAGGGATAAAACATGAAAAGATTGAAAGGGACAGGTTCTGAAGGGCTTTAAATGCCCAAGGTAGGACTTTATATTTGATACTGGAGGTAATAGAGAGTATATAATAATATATAACAATAGGGATGTATGGGGCATTCAGGGAAAACTAGCATCTTTAGTGGGAGGACTTACTAAGCCTTTTTCAGGTTATTCATGCATCTTTGGTATTCATTTGTCTCACTAACTCTCTCCTGTGGCTCCAGGAAGCTGTGCCATGCCCAGTGACCACACCCCCCCAGTAAAATGGTCTGAGCAGACAGGCTAAACCAAGTTGAAAGGAACTGACAGGCTTCAAAGCCATTGGTGAATTAGAAGCATATCTACCTCAAGTATGTGAGGACTTCCCAAAGCAGACTGAGAGGATGAGAACAGTTTTTATAACAGCCATGAAAGCAGCTGAAGCAGGCACTGTGGGGTGCTTAGAGCTTGATCAGACATTGAAGACACCAAGGTCAACCACTGCATCCCAGGCCATTGCCAGTTGTCCCCATTGCCAGTTGTCCTGACTTCTCCCTTGGCACTGGACTTTGATTACTCTGGAAGAGAGAGTGAGATGGAAAACTGTGCAATTCTGCCTCACTTAAATCCAAGTCAAGTCATCACCCCATGCAGTCATTAGTCCTTTTCAAAAATGAATAATGAACATTAATAAACAGATACTAGAGTAAACTGAGTTGGGACAGAATTCCATTTTAGGAAAATATTGGCAGCTAAGGAGAGGATAGATTGGAGTGGAGAGAGACCTAGGGCAGTGAGTGCCCAAGGTTGAGGTGACAGCTATGTGAACAAAGAGAAGGGGACTATAGAAGAGGTGCAGTGAAGGTAGAAATTACAGGGTTTTACAACTGATGTGGGATGAGAAAGTAAGTTATCTACAAGAAGCAACTGATCAGCAGTATCAAATGTTGCAGAGAGGTCGAGATAAAGATGAAAAAAGGAAGTCAAATGTTTCAATTCAGAAGTCATTTGTAACTTGGAAGAAAATTTTTACTTCAGCAGAGACAAACATAGGGAGAAGAATAAGAACCTGAGAAACTCTAGAGATTCTAGGGTTCTTGATGAAAAAAAGGGAAATTTGAAAGAAGGGTGGATTTAGGGATGTGGAAACAAACTAAATCCTCCCCCCCACACCCTTTTGTGTGTGTTTGTCCTTTGTTGCCAGAGAACACCATGCCACCAGAGAAATAATGACATGACTTGCACTTGACTTTGTTTTGAGTGAGGGAGGGCTGTGCAGGTCACCAGCCTCCCTTCTCCTCCAGAGCCATCTGAATCCAGTGACCAGATATTCATCAGGAGACTAGAGATGACCCAAGATGAGGCTATTGGGATTAAGTGACTTGCCCAAGGTCACACAGCTAGTGAGTGGCAAGTGCTGAGGTGACATTTGAACTCAGGTCCTCCTGACTCCTGCACTGGTGCTCTATCCACTGCTCCACCTAGCTGCCCCAGAGAAGGAAGTTTAAAGAAAGAAAACGTAGAGAGATCAAGAAAACTGTCTTCAAATATTTGAGGGTCTATCACATGAAAAAGAAATTAGATTTTTTTTTATGCTTTACCCCAGAGAACACAATTCAGAGTAACAAAGAGGTACATTTAAGCTTGATGTAAAGAAAAATTTCCTAATATTGAAAGCTATCCCAAAGTGGAATGGGCTACCTTGGGAGGTGATAGGATTAGAGCTGGAAAGTACCTGGGAAAGTACATCTGACTTAATCTCTTCAATTTACATATAAGGAGGCAAGCAAAAGTAGAATGGCCACCTATGACTTTCTTTCTAGTACTGAGATTCTCTGATTCTGCTCTCTTTCCTCCTGTTCTAGTATCTTCCCAAACACCAAGAGGTCATTTAAGTAGGTCAGGACTTCTTAGGTGCTTTTTTCTGCAACTATTTTACCAATTTTTTCCTTTGCCTCTGAAAAGTAGTTGTTGACATAGAAGGTCCTTGTGCTACATGCACATTGTGGAGAGGATGGTGGGGGTGTGGGGGTGATTTGTCCTTAGAACTATTAAAAAAGCAATTTTATCCTGCCTTTGAACTAATCTGAATAAGAAACACTTATCACTATTTTCCTATCAATTCAAACCAATGTCTGGCACAGAAATCCTTTCTGTTCATTCTTATCAAAGGTCTAACTGATTTCTAATCTACTCCCAGGTCCCTGTCTTCTAATCAACTTAATAAGGAGTCATCTAGAAAGTGGTTAAGTGATTAAAGTTATGATATCTAAATCAGGGACTAAGAGAAAGATAGTCCTTTATTACTTCAGTCAGTGATGAATCTTGGATTCACTAAGTCGAAAGGAGAATTCTTGGAGGGAGTGGTTCAAAAGAGATTGAATGGTTTTACAAAAATGAACGTCTAGGGTAGCAGTTCTCAAAAGGTGATAGGGAGCCCCAGGAGGTCCCTAAGACCTTTCCAAAGGGTCCATGAGATCAAAATTAGTTTTGTAATAGTAGCATTTATTACTGTTGTTGTTCGTTTGTTTCAGGCATGTCCAACTCTTTGTGACTCCTTTTTAGGTTTTCTTGATAAAGATGCTGAAGTGGTGTTCTATTTTACAGATGAGGAAACTGAACCAAAGAGGGCTAGGTGACTTGCCCAGTGTCATACTGCTAGTAAGTGTCTGAGGACAGATTTGAACTCAGGATGAATCCCTGACTTTAGGCCCAGAAATCTATGTGCTATGGCTTCACCTAGCTGCTCACGCATTTATGTTTTTTAAATATTAATTTATTTATTTTAGTCAACATTCATTTCCACAAGATTTTGAGTTCCAAAATTTTCCCCAACTGTCCCCTCCCCCTCACCTCAAGATGGCTTGCATTCTGATTATCCCTTTCCCCATCTGCCCTCCCCTCAATCACCCTACCCCCCCTTCTATCCCCCTCCTCCTCACTTTCTCATAGGGCAAGATAGATTTCTATACCCCACTGCCTGTGCATCTTGTTTACCAGTTGCATGTAAAAACAATTTTTAACATTTGTTTATTAAACTTTGAGTTCCAAATTCTCTCCCTTCTTTCCTCCCTACCAACACTCATTGAGAAAGCAAACAATTCAACATAGGTTGTAAGTGGACAGTTGTGCAAAACACTTCCATAATAGTCATGTTGTGAGACTAATCATATTTTCTTCCATCCTATTTCATCCTCCCATTTATTCTAATCTCTCCTTTGACCCTGTTCCTTTTCAAAAGTATTTGCTTCCTACTACCTTCTCCCCCAGTTTGTCTGCCCTTCTATCATGCTCTTCCTTATCCCCTTCCCCCTACTTTCCTATAGGGGAAGATACCCAATGGAGTGTATATGTTATTCCTCCTTAAGCCAAAGTCAAAGAGAATAAGGTTCACTCATTCCCTATTACCTCACCCCTCTATCCCTCCATTGTAAAAGCTTTCTCTTGCCTCTTTTATGTGAGATAATTTACCCCAATTTATCTCTCCCTTTCTCCTTCTCCCAATATTTTCCCTTCTCACCCCTTAATTTTTTTAGATACTATCTCTTCATATTCAACTCCTCCTGTGCCATCTATCTATCTATCTATCTATCTATCTATATCTATCTATCTATCTATCTATCTATCTATCTATCTATCTATCTATCTATCATCCCTCCAACCACCCTAATACTGAGAAAGTTCTCATGGGCTAAAAATATCTTTCCATGTAGAAATGTAAAGAGTTCAACTTTAATAAGTCTCTTATAATTTCTCTTTCCTGTTTATCTTTTCATGCTTCTCTTCATTCTTAGATTTGAAAGTCAGATTTTCTATTCAGCTCTGGAATTTTCAACGAAAATGCTTGAAATTCCTCTATTTCATTAAATGTTCATTTTCCTCCCTGAAGTATTATACTCAGTTTTGCTGGGTAGGTGATTCTTGGTTTTAATCCTAGCTCCTTTGACCTCCAGAATATCATATTCCAATTCCTCCAGTCCCTTAATGTAGAAGCCACTTGATCTTGTGTTATCCTGATTGTGCTTTCCCAATATTCAAATTGTTTCTTTCTGGCTGCTTGCAATATTTTCTCCTTGACCTGGGAACTCTGGAATTTGACTACACTGTTCCTAGGACTTTTCCTTTTGGGATCTCTTTCAAGAGATGATTGGTGGATTCTTTTGATTTCAATTTTACCCTCTGGTTCTAGAATATCAGGGCAGTTTTCCTTGATAATTTCTTGACAGATGACATCTAGACACTTTTTTTGATCACGGCTTTCAGGTAGTCTAATAAGTTTTAAATTATCTCTCCTGGATTTATTTTCCAGAGCAGTGGTTTTTCCAATGAGATATTTCCTGTTGTCTTCTATTTTTTTCATTCTTTTGGTTTTGTTTTATACTTTCTTGATTTCACATAAAGTTATTAGCTTCCATTTGTTCCAATCTAGTTTTTAAGGAATTATTTTCTTCAGTGAGTTTTTAGCCCTCCTTTTCCATTTGGCCAGTTCTTTTTAAGGCAGTCATCTCCTCATTGCTTTTTGGACCTCTTTTACCATTTGGGTTGATGTATTTTTCAGGTGTTATTTTCTTCAGTATTTTTGGGGGTCTTCTTTAGCAAGCTATTGACTCATTTTTCATGATTTTCTTGCATCACTCATTTGTCTTCCAAATTTTTCCTCTACTTCTCTTACATGATTTTCTTTTTTTTCAATAAAAATTTATTTATTTAACTTTTTACATTCATTTTCACAAAATTTTGGGTTCCAAATTTTCTCCCCTTTAATCCCCTACCCCCAACCCAATACACCAAGCAATCTAATTTTCCCTATCACCAATCTGCCCTCTCTTCTATCATCCCTCCCTTCTCTTGTCCCCATCTTCTCTTTTGTCCTGTAGGGCTAGATGACTTTCTATTCCCCATTAACTGTATTTCTTATTTCCTAGTAGCAACAACAATACTAAACAGTTGTTCCTAAAACTTTGAGTTCCAAATTCTCCCCATCCCTCCCTGCCCACCCATTCCCTTTGGGAAGGCAAGCAATTCAATATAGGCCCGATCTGTGCAGTTTTGCAAATGACTTCCATAATAGTCGTGTTGTGTAAGACTAACTGTATTTCCCTTCATCCAATCCTGCCCCCCATTGTTTCTATTCTGTCTTTTGATCCTGTCCCTCCCCGAGTATTGGCTTCAAATTACTCCCTCCTCCCATTACCCTCCCTTCCATCACCCTCCCCCCCTTGCTTATCTCCTTCTCCCCCACTTTCCTGTATTGTAAGATAGGTTTTCATACAAAAATGAGTGTGCATTTTATTCCTTCCTTTAGTCGAATGTGATGAGGGTAAACTTCTTGTTTTTTTCTCAGCTCTCCTGTTTTTCCCTCCACTAAAAAGTCTCCTGCTTGCCTCTTGAATGAGATATAATTTACCCCATTCCATTTCACCCTCTTTCCTCCCACTACATTTCTCTCTCACCATTTACCTTAATTTCTTTTAAGATATGGTCCCATCGAGGGGCGGAGCCAAGATGGCGGAGTAGAAGGATGCACGTTTACGAGCTCTGAAACCAAAGCCCATAGAATTAACGTAAAAAGAGTCCCCCATAACTTCTGGGTCAATACAAGGTGTGCAGAAACGGAGTGGAAGAGATTTCCGTTCCAGGGAGCCCTGGAGACCCGTCCCCAGGGTCCGTCGCACCCCGGAAAGTGGACCCCACTCCCAGCTCTGCCCTGGCTGCGGCCCCAGAGAAGCTGATCCGATCAGGCTTCAGAGACGGAAGCTCCGGCAGCCGGGAAAGTCCCTCCACCCACAGAAGCTACAGGTCAGTGAGAGAGAAGGCCGGGCTGGAGGAGAGGGGGAGCAGGGCATCTCTGTGACTCGGGCCCCCTCGGGAGAAAGCGGTGGCGGCAGAGATGGGGGCAGGAAGCGGTGGAGGCAGAGGTGTGGGCAGCGGCTGAGGCGGCAGCGGACCAGGACTCAGGAATCCCCCAGCAGCAGGCAGGATCTTCATTACAGAAGATTCCTGCATAAAATCTGAGGGAGCTGAGCCTGGGAGACGGCCCTGCCCCCACCCCGCTCTATTACTGAAAGCTTCTGCTTAAAGCCCCCGAGGGAACTGAGCTTGGGAGGCAGGGGGGGGGGCCCGACCCCAGGGGGGCCCCCACCCCGCCCCCACCCACTCCATTCCTGAAAGTCTCTACATAAAGCCCCTGAGGGATCTGAGCCTGGGAGGCGGCCCTGCCCCCCCAGCACCTGAACTAAAGCTCACTGATTGACAGCCGGCAGGAGGAAAGCCCATTTAAATCTCAGAGGCCAAGCACTAGCTGGGCGGATCCAGGCGGGGGTGGAAAGGAATCTCAGAAGTCAAGTAACTGGCTGGGAAAATGCCTAGAAAAGGGAAGAAAAATAAGACTTTAGAGAGTTTTTTCCAACAAATGGCAAATGATCCCGACCTTCGGATCTGATGATGAGGACGTATCCTTGCCATCAGGGAAAGACGTGGAGGGCGGGGCCTCAGTACCCCAGACACCCCAGGGGGGTGGCAGGTGGGCCCAGGCCCTGGAAGAGCTCAAAAAGGATTTTGAAAAGCAAGTTAGACAGGTGGAGGAAAAACTGGGAAGAGAAATGAGAGAGATGCAAGAAAAGTATGAAAAACGGGTCAATACCTTGGTAAAGGAGACCCAAAAAAATGCTGAGGAAATTAACACCTTGAAAAATAGGCTCACTCAATTGGCAAAGGAGGTTCAAAAAGCCAATGAGGAGAAGAATGCTTTCAAAAGCAGAATGAGCCAAATGGAAAAAGAGGCTCAAAAGCTCACTGAATTTAATAGTTCTCTCAAAATTAGAATGGAGCAGATGGAGTCTAATGACTTTACGAGAAACCAAGAAATCACCAAACAAAACCAAAAGAATGGAAAAATGGAAGAGAATGTGAAATATCTCATGGGAAAAACACCTGACCTGGAAAATAGATCCAGGAGAGACAATTTAAAAATTATGGGACTACCTGAAACTCATGATCAAAAAAAGAGCCTAGACATCATCTTCCATGAAATTATCAAGGAAAACTGCCCTGACATTCTAGAACCAGAGGGCAAAATAAGTATTGAAAGAATCCATCGATCACCACCTGAAAGAGATCCAAAAAGAGAAACTCCTAGGAAGATTGTGGCCAAATTCCAGAACTCCCAGCTCAAGGAAAAAATCTTGCAAGCAGCTAGAAAGAAACAATTCCAGTATTGTGGAAATATAATCAGGACAACACAAGATCTAGCAGCTTCTACATTAAGGGATCGAAGGGCCTGGAATAGGATATTCCAGAAGGCAAAGGAATTAGGACTCAAACCAAGAATCACCTACCCAGCTAAACTGAGTATAATACTTCAGGGGGAAAATATGGTCTTTCAATGAAACAGAGGACTTTCAATCATTCTTAATGAAAAAACCAGAGCTGAAAAGAAAATTTGACTTTCAAACACAAGAATGAGAAGAAGCATGAAAAAGGAAACAGCAAAGAGAAGTCTTAAGGGACTTACCAGAAGTGAACTGTTTACATTCATACAGGGAAAGACAATATTTCTAACTCTTAAAACTTTTCAGTATCTGGGTAGTTGGTGGGACCACACATACACATGTACACGCATGCACACACATACACACATGCACACACATACAGAGATAGAGAGCACAGATTGAACTGAATAGGATGGGACCATACCTTAAAAGAAACTAAGGTAAATGGTGAGAGAGAAATGTAGGGGGAGGAAAGAGAGGGAAAGGGAAGGGGGTAACTATATGTCATTTAAGAGGCAGGTAGGAGTTTTTCTTAGTGGAGGGAAAAAGAAGAGAGCTGAGAAAAAAAAAAAAAACAAGAAGTTTACCCTCATCACATTTGACTAAACGAAGGAGTGAAATGTACACTCATTTTGGTATGAAAACCTATCTTACAGTATAAGAAAGTGGGGGAGAAGGAGATATTGCAAGGGAGGGGATGATGGAGGGGAGGGCAAAGGGAGGAGGGAGCAATTTGAAGTCAACACTTGGGGAGGGACAGGATCAAGAGACAGAAGAGAAACAATGAGGGGCAGGTTAGGAGGGATGATAATCCAGTTAGTCTTACACAACACGACTATCAGGGAGGTCATTTGCAAAACTACACAGATATGGCCTGTATTGAATTGCCTGCCTTCCCAAAGGGAATGGGTGGGGAGGGAGGGATGGGGAGAATTTGGAACTCAAAGTTTTAGGAACAACTGTTTAGTATTGTTGTTGCAACTAGGAAAGAAGACATACAGTTAATGAGGAATAGAAAGTTATCTGGCCCTACAGGAGAAAAGAGAAGATGGAGACAAGAGAAGGGAGGGATGACAGAAGAGAGGGCAGATTGGAGATAGAAAAAATTAGATTGCTTGGGGTATTGGGGTGGGGGGAGGGGATAAAAGGGGAGAAAATTTGGAACCCAAAAATTTGTGAAAATGAATGTAAAAAATTAAATAAATAAAATTAAAAGGAAAAAAAAAAAAGGAAAAGTTACAAAAAAAAAAAAAAAAAAGATATGGTCCCATCCTATTCAATTCACTCTGTGCTCGCTGTCTCTGTGTGTGTGTGCATGTGTGTATGTGTGTGTACGTGCACACGTGTACATGTGTGTATGTGTATGTGTGTGTGTGTGGTCCCACCAACTACCCAGATACTGAAAAGTTTTAAGAGTTACAAATATTGTCTTTCCATGTAGGAATGTAAACAGTTCACTTTTGGTAAGTCCCTTATGACTTCTCTTTGCTGTTTACTTTTTCATGCTTCTTCTCATTCTTGTGTTTGAAAGTCAAATTTTCTTTTCAGCTTTGGTCTTTTCGTCAAGAATGCTTGAAAGTCCTCTGTTTCATTGAAAGACCATATTTTCCCCTGAAGTATTATACTCAGTTTTGCTGGGTAGGTGATTCTTGGTTTGAGTCCTAGTTCCTTTGACTTCTGGAATATCCTATTCCACACCATTCGATCCCTTAATGTAGAAGCTGCTAGATCTTGTGTTGTCCTGATTGTATTTCCACAATACTGGAATTGTTTCTTTCTAGCTGCTTGCAAGATTTTCTCCTTGACCTGGGAATTCTGGAATTTGGCCACAATGTTCCTAGGAGTTTCTCTTTTTGGATCTCTTTCAGGTGGTGATCGATGGATTCTTTCAATACTTATTTTGCCCTCTGGTTCTAGAATGTCAGGGCAGTTTTCCTTGATAATTTCATGGAAGATGATGTCTAGGTTTTTTTTTTGATCATGAGTTTCAGGTAGTCCCATAATTTTTAAATTGTCTCTCCTGGATCTATTTTCCAGGTCAGTTATTTTTCCCATGAGATATTTCACATTCTCTTCCATTTTTTCATTCTTTTGGTTTTGTTTAGTGATTTCTTGGTTTCTCGTAAAGTCATTAGACTCCATCCGTTCCATTCTAATTTTGAGAGAACTATTCTCTTCAGTGAGCTTTTGAACCTCTTTTTCCATTTGGCTCATTCTGCTTTTGAAAGCATTCTTCTCCTCATTGGCTTTTTGAACCTCTTTTGCCAATTGAGTGAGCCTATTTTTCAAGGTGTTATTTTCTTCAGCATTTTTTTGGGTCTCCTTTAGCAAGGTATTGACCCGTTTTACATGCTTTTCTTGCATCTCTCTCATTTCTCTTCCCAGTTTTTCCTCCACCTGTCTAACTTGATTTTCAATATCCTTTTCCAGCTCTTCCACGGCCTGAGCCCACTAGACATGCACCTGGGATATCTGGGATACAGAGGCCCCGACCTCCAAGTCTTTCCCTGATGGTAAGAATTGTTCCTCGTCATCAGAATTGAAAGGCAGGAACACCTGCACCCCCTCAAAGTAGCTCTCTATAGTCTTATTTTTCTTCCCTTTTCTGGGCATTTTCCCAGCCAGTTACTTGAGTTCTAAGATTCCTGTCCACCCCTGCCTAGATCTGCCCAGTTAGTGCTTGGGGTCTGAGATTGAAATGCTGCTTCCCAGTCTTAGGGCTTTCCGCAGCAGGCGCGGCTGCTATTCAATGTGAGCTTAAGTTCTGGTGCTGGGGTGGGGGGCAGGGCTGCCTCCCAGGCTCAGTTCCCTCAGGGTTTATGCAGAGACCTTCAGTAATGGAGCAGGTGGGGGCAGGGCCATCTCCCAGGCTCAGTTCCCTCAGTGGGTTTATGCAGAGACCTGAACTTCTGCCTGCTGCTCTGGGAGTCCCAGGCCACCACTGCTGCCTCTGCCGCTGCCTCCCGAGGGAGCCCGAGTCACGGAGACACCCCACTCCCCTCTCGGCCAGCCCAGACATCTCTCTCACTGACCTGTAGCATCTGTGGGCAGAGGGACCTTCGCAGCCGCTGGAGGTTCCATCCCTGAAGCCTGCTCGGATCTGTTCCTCTCAGCCGCATGGCCAGGGCAGCTCAGGGGTGGACTCCGCTTTCCGGGGCGCGACAGACCCTGGGGATGGCTCTCCAGGGCTCTCTGAAATGGAAATCTTTTCCTCTGTGTTTCTGCACGCCTTGCAGTGCTCCAGAATTCGTGGGGAGTTCTTCTTGCTGGAAATATATGGGCTGTGGGTTTGGAGCTAGCATACGTGATCTTTCTACTCCGCCATCTTGGCTCCACCCCCTCTTACATGATTTTCCAAATCCTTTTTGAGTTCTTCCATGGCCTGAGACCAATTCAAATTTTTCTTGGAAACTCTAGATGTTGGACCTTTGCCTTTGTTGTCCTCTTCTGGTTGTATGTTTTGATCTTCTTTGTCACCAAAGTAAGATTCTATAGTCTGAGGGGTTTTTTTTACACTCTCTGCTTATTTTCCCAGCCAAATACTTGACTTTCTAACTCTTTGTCAAGGTAGGACTCTGATTCCAATCAAAGAGCGCCTGTGGACCATCCCAAACTTCAGGGATTTTGTGCAGCTGTTTTCAGAGCTACTTCTAGGGGCGTGTATATTTTCAGTTCTTCCAAGGTGGTATGATCAAAGGAGAGGTGTTGATTAAGGACAACATAAGTATTTGGAAAATCCTAGAGATTTACCTAAGAAGCTAGTTGAAACAATTAATTTTAGCAAGTATTAGTATGTAAAATAAGCCCACACAAATCATCAGAATTTCTATATATCATCAACAAAATCCTGAAAGAAGTAAGAAAGTAAGAAAGAAATAAGAGATACCCCATTTAAAATAACCATAATCAGCATAAAGCATAAAATAATTGGGCATATAGATGCCAAGAAACCCAGGAACAATATGAAAATAATTATAAATCACTTTTTCATACAAATAAGGTCATATTTAATTGATTGGAGAAAGTTGTTCGTTAGTTGGCAGAGGCAATATAATAAAAATAACTAATCTACTTATTTAATGCCACCCCAATTAAACTACCAAAAAAGTATTTTATTGAGCTAGGAAAAATAATCACAAAATTCATTTGGAAGAACAAAAGATCAAGAATATCAAAGGAATTAATGGACAAAAATGTATAGGAAGATTTGGCAGTACCAAATCTTGAAGTATATTATGACAGTAATTATCAAAACTATCTGGTAGTGACTAAGGAATAGAAAGGTAGATCAATGGAATAGAGTAGACATGATACACAGTAATAAATCTTTATAGTAATCTTGTGTTGACAAATGTAAAGATTTAAGCTTTTGAGATAATTCACCATTTGGTAAAAATTGTTGGAACAGCTAGAAAGCAATCTGGCAGAAATTGGTTATCGATTCATATCTTATACCGTTTACCAAGATAAGGTCAAAATGGATACATGATCTGGATATAAAGTGAGATAGCATAAGTAAATTAGAAGAACATGGAATATATTACCTATCAGACTTATGAGTAAGAGAAGTATTTGTGAATGTTGACCTGAAGGTTTGGTTAAAAAAAAGGCTAGGTGATATATAAATTAACATTACTTTATTCCCTTAAAGCTAGCAGAATACATGCATGCATGGCGCCAGATAAAATCTGACTGACTAACAAAAGAATGACCAGCCTTAAATATATTTTAGAACAATCCTGATCTCAGGTGTCTGTGTTCCTCAGATTTGGTCTCCACGTGCGTTTAATCATACCATGAGGAAGGAAGTTTCTTAACTGAATAAGTTAGAAATACAATAAGACAAAACAATTGACAAAGTAGTTTCAATTGGAAATTACGATCCTAGGATATCTGTGTTTCCCCTGCATAGCATATGTCCCTGGGATACCAAAATAAAAACAAGTCCCATTATTCAAGATAATTGTCTGGTCCCAGATATCCTGTCCCTTAGTGGTTACAAACAAGAAGAATACTCCTGGTCAGCCCCTTCTAGTCTTAAAGTTGCTAACACAGGAAAGGATATCTTTAGAGCAAAGCAAAGAATGTTTGGTTAATTGGTTCAGGCTTTGGCCCTTACTGGGGTTCAAATATCTGAAATGATTATCATTTCCTCCTTTTAGTCAAAGGTAAGCCAAAGGTGCTGCCTTTAGACTAAAGAAGGTATTGAAAAACCTCACTCTTCCTCAGGTGGGGAAGGAAAGTTCTAATAACCCTTCCTTTGTTAACCAGGAAGATGCACTTTCCCTGCATCTGTAGCGAGCCCCAAAGACTGATGGAAAACACAGCATTATTTTGTTTACCAAGGTGGTGGAACATTTGTTGGTCAAAATCAACCCTAGTAGGATAAGAGCTTGGGCTCATCAGAATGAATGCAGATTGTATAGTTACACTGGGCTGGGTCAAAGTTGCCTACAGGGGATCCAGAGGAGTGATTTGATAAATAGCAGAAAACAGCAAGAGGGGCAGTGGAGGCCCAGAATGCCTTTGAAAAAAAAGGCAAAGCCCTGACATCTATCCAAATCTAGGCAGATTTGAGTTTTTCCCAAACACTTCCTAAAGTAGGGGATCCTGAGGAGGTTGAATTCTTTATCAGATCAAGTCTGCTTCATGGGATGAGTAGGGAGATGGGAGGAGTTGCTCTTTCCCTGCAGTTGGACATCCCCAGAGATAGGTAGCCATTGCAGAGGAATTGCAAACAAGCAAAAGGAGCAGACTGCAAAGGGGATCAACCTAGGGAGAGTGAGGAGCATAATGGGAATATAGAGCAACTAGTAAAAATAAGCTAAAACTACCAAAGATATAGGTAACCAGTCTTGGCGGGGGTAAGGGACTCAGATGAGGAGGGAGCTATTCTTTCATGCAAGTCTGGTCCAGACTCTTGGGAAAGCTATCTATGTCTGATGTCATCTTTTTCAGGCCCCTTTGAAACCAGAGGACAAGGTCTCCTATGGGCTCAGATGTCCACTCAGGAGCAGGGGCAATCTTTACATGTGACAGATGGATCCAGGAGTTCATATCCACAAGTTGACAGCTATGGGAGTAGTCAGACAGACCTGACAGTGTCTCCGAGAAGACATATGATTTGATAATTGAGAGAAAACAGCAGAACATAGATCCTTGGCTAAAAGTACATAGAATTGGTTCCATTTCCTAGCCACATAGGGCTAGGTTCAAACAATACAATAAATTTTTTGTTACAGTTCACAAAATTTCATAGTTACATTAAGTCAGGTACAGATTAAACTACTTAGATGGCTCACAATATATTAGTTTTGAAAAGGGAGATTTACATATTACCATGACAACCAAGAAAACTTAAACATGAACCATACAAATCAATGCAGTCATTGTTAGTGTTAACTAACATCCAATTTTGTACTCTAGTAATCCATTATTAACATCCATTTAAGCATCCTACATGTCTCATGCAGTTATCTGGATGCTAGATATCCTTTCTTGGCCAATAGGTTGTATTCTTAGGAGAGTTCAAAAAGGGAGTTCTGCTTCTTTGGTTCAGATCTAGAAGTTACCAATAATTCTAACAATATAAATTAGTACAATCACTTAAATTTGGTCTCCGTTTTTGAAATTCCAGAGAATTGCAGTTTATATTATTTGCTGTTTCTGTCCTTACCTAAATCTTGTACCTGGTATAAGAATCCTTTAAAATGATTTATGGAGAATGGAGAAATTTTTGACTGAACAAGAGACAGAAAACATTATGAAGTGCAAAAGGGATAATTTTGATTACATTAAATTGAAAAGTTTTTGCACAAACAAACCCAATGCAACCAAGATTAAGAGGGAAGCAAAAAAGTAGGAAAGAATTTTTGCAACTAGTGTTTGTGATAAAGGCCTCATTTCTAAAATATATAGAGAACTGAGTCAAATATACAAGAATACAAGTCATTCCCCTATTGGTAAATGGTCAAAGGATATGAACAGGCAATTTTCAGAGGAAGAAATCAAAGCTGTCTGTAGTCATATGAAAAAATGCTCTAAATCGCTATTGGTTAGAGAGATGCAAATCAAAACAATTCTGAGGTATCACATCACACCTTTCAGATTGACTAAACAACAGGAAGATGATAAATGTTGGAGAAGATGTAGGAGAGTTGGAACACTAATTCATTGTTGGTGGAGCTGTGAGCTGATCCAGCCATTCTGGAGAGCAATTTGGATGCCAAAAGGCTACAAAAACATATATACCCTTTGACCCAGCAATACCACTTCTAGGACTGT
Source organism: Bettongia penicillata ogilbyi (assembly GCA_023548195.1). NCBI lineage: Eukaryota > Metazoa > Chordata > Mammalia > Diprotodontia > Potoroidae > Bettongia > Bettongia penicillata. Next base: position 2,565,071 of record JAJHZJ010000089.1, read on the forward strand.
ACCCCCAAGAAATCATAAAAATGGGAAAGTGTCCCACATGTGCAAAAATATTTATAGCAGCTCTCTTTGTAGTGACCAAAAACTGGAAATCAAGGGGATGTCCATCAATTGGAGAATGACTGAATAAATTGTGGTATATGAATGCAATGGAATACTATTGTGCTGTAAGAAATGATGAAGCGGAAGACTTCAGAGAGGCCTAGAAAGACTTATATGAACTGATGCTGAGTGAAAGGAGCAGAACCAGGAGAACTTTGTACACAGCAGCAACCACAGTATGCAAGGAATTTTTCTGGTAGACTTAGCACTTCATTGCAATGCAAGGACTTAAAAAATTCCCAATGGACTCTTGAGGCAAAATGCCTTCCACATCCCGAGAAAGAACTATGGAATTTGATCACAGAATGAAACAGACAATTTTGTATTATGTTTTGTTTTGTTTTATGATTTCTCCCGTTCATTTTAATTCTTCTATGCAACAAGACTAAGGAGAAAATGTATTTAATAGGAATGTATGTGTAAAACCTATATAAAATTGTATGCCATCTTAGGGAAGGAGTGGGAAAAATCTAAGATCTATGGAAGTGATTGTAGAACACTGAAAACAAATAAAATCATTTAATTTAAAAAAAGAATCCTTTAAGATGTGAGGGTCCACCATAAAATAAGGTCTTCTGCCTTTTCAAAATTGTCAGACAGATACTTTAATAAAGGAAAAAAATTTCACTTACTTTTACCATTATCTTTTGTAATTTTGTGCAAAAATTCAAGTTTGAGATCTTATTACCAGAATATGCTTAGAGTTTGAATTTTCACAATTTGGTTGTTGTCCACCATTCTCGAAGAGGACCAAAATGACATCACCATGATAAAGTGAAGTTTCAACGTGTACAACTGTGGCTGATCAGACCAATACAAGCTTGGAATGCTCTACCACAGATTGGGCACAGATAGTTCGACGTTTCCTTTGTGTTGTTTCAATTCTGCTTTGCTCATAGAGCACAGCACCTTTTCTCATGTGGGCACACCATGCTGAGCGGTCCTGTGCCAGTGTCTCCCATGTCACACATTCAAATCCAAAGTTCTTGAGAGAGACCTTGAGTGTGTCCTTTCATTGCCTCTTCTGACCACCATGTGATTGCCTGCCCCATATGAGTTCTCCATAAAATAATCTTCTTGGCAAGCATATATTTTGCATTCAAACCGTGTGGCCAGCCCATCAAAGTAACTCTCTCTGAAGCAGAGTTTGAATGCTTGGTAGTTTAGTTTGAGCAAGGACCTCAGCATCTGGTACCTTATCCTGCCTGATGATCTTCAGAATCTTCCTAAGACAGTTCAAATGGAAGCAATTCAGTTTCCTGGCATGGCGCCGGTAGATTGTCCATTTCTTGCAGGCATACATCAATAAGGTCAGCACAATGGCTCTTGTAGACTTTGAATTTCATAGTCAGTCTAATATGTCTTCTCTCCCAAACTTTTCTTCCAGAGCCTCTCAAACACTGAGCTAGCTCTGGCAATGTGTGTGTCAACCACTTTATCAATGTGGACGTCCCTAGAAAGTATACTACCAAAGTAAGTGAATTGTCCACAGCATTCAAAATTTCTCTATTTGTTATAACTGATGGTTCTACATATGGGTAGTGTGGTGGGGGCTGATGGAGCACCTATGTTTTCCTAGTGTTAATTATTAGGCCAAAATTAGCACAGGCAGCAGAGAACTGATCCACACTTTGTTGCATCTCAGCTTCAGAGGCTGTATTGAGCACACAATCATTTGTGAACAGAAAATCATGCACCTCCACTTTGGTCTTGGCTTGTAGCCTTTTCAAACTGAAGAACTTACCATCAGTATGGTAGCTGACATTGATGCGGTGTTCATCCTCATTGAAAGCATTTGACAACATGGCTGAAAACATCATACTAAAAAGCATGAGAGCAAGCACACAGCCCCATTTCACTCCATTGATGACTGGGAAGGCCCAAGAGTGTTGTCCACTATCCAGAACCAAATTTTGACATAATTTTCCATAAGCCCTCACAACTAACAGTGTTAAAGTCCTTGGTCAGATCTACAAACATTGTGTACAGACCCCTGTCCTGCCCCTGGCATATCTCCTGGAGTTGTCAGGCAGCATACACCATATCAACTCTTCTTTGGCCCTTTCTGAAGTCACACCAGCTCTCAGGTATATGACCATCTTCCAAGTGAAGGATCAGTCTATTAAGGAGAATATTAGCAAGAGTCTTGCCAACAGTGACTAAGAGAGAGACCCCACTGTGATTGTCGCAATATAATATATTCCCTTTACCTTTATAGAGATGGACAATGGAGACATCCTTGAACTCCTATGGGATAACTTCCTTTTGCCATAATCTGGAATATTTCGGTCAGCTTTTGTATGAGCAATAGTCCCCCTATGTTGTAAATACTCGGTGCTTTGCCACATGAAAGGAGCCTATTGGCCCTCAAAACCTCTTCTTCAGTTGGAAGTTCAGCTAAGGAGAGATGGACTTCAACCTGAGGTAAATGGTCAATGGCCTCAGCATTGATTGATGATGGTCTGTTGAGAACACTGTGGAAGTGTTCGACCCATCTCTCTAGGATCATGTCCTTATCACTAATCATTGTGGCTCCATCAGCACTGAGTAGTTGTGGTGCACCATAGTTATAAATAGCTTTCAGAGATTCATAAAAGTGCTTTCGATTATTACTATCAGCATAATACTGAATTTCATCTGCCTTCTTACTGAGTCAAGAATCCTGCATATCTCTAAGCTTTGCTTGTACTTTGCTTTTGGTGGAATTAAAGGCTGCCTTCTTTGAGATGGATGAACTATCCTGCTGGTAAATCCTGTGGAGTTCTCATTTTTCCTTTAGCAGCTTGTGGATTTCCCCATCGTTTTCATCAAACTGGTCTTGGTGTTTGTGAGTGCTCTGACTCAGATAAGCAAATGCAGTGCTGTACACCAAATCTTTGAAAGGTGCTCACTCCTTTTCTACTTCACTGTTGCCAACTGTGTGTTGGTTCAGCTTTTCCTCCAAGTTAGCAACAAATTGTTCACACTCAGAATTTTCATGATAGAAAAATTTTGGAAGATAGTCATATACATCTGTATATAATTCCTGGAAAAATTAGTTTGATCCTGTTGCTTTTCTCAAAATTTATTATCCTTTTAATAAGACACCACATTGCATCTTTGTCATTTCATTATCTAATCATTTCCTCCTTTGGAGTATGTTATCTCTATATTATATTTATTTGACCATGAATATAGGTTAAAATTTTGAGCTATTCATTCTTGCATTCTATTATAGTAACTTAGAGATGTTCCATATTTATTTAATAGGTTTAGTATATACTTACGGAACTTCATGATTATAGAAATTTGCTATAAAAGCAAAGGAGGGACAATGTCTTATACCTTAACAGAAGGAAAGAACTTTCTTAGCTCTGTTTGATTCCAGACAGGAGTCATATGTGACAGCCAATCATGTAGTTACTAGATGCTGAAAACAGGGCTCAGGATTAATCAGGTCAGGAATTTTCCTTTTCAGAAAGGAAGTAGCACAATTGGGAAATAGAGTCAGGAAGATCCTACCTAGGCTGTGCCCAAAGTTGTCCTCAAAACTCTTCCTAGGCACAGCCATCCACCTTTAGCAGTTCTCAGCCTGCAGCACATGTCATTCTACTATTGGCTTCATGACAACTCAGATAAATATCCATGTAATCAAAGATCAAAACAATAGTAAATTGCAGTCCCATAAAGTCTTGAACAACATGTTCAAATAATCAGAGCTTCAGGTGAGTTCAGCTCTCTAGGATATATCCCAGATAATAAGTATTTAATCTTACATTAACAACAGTAAGAGACTGATCACAGGAAAAATGCTACTGCTCTCAGAATCCCTTTAAGCAATGGGAACATTTTAAGTGAGTCTTAAGCAGTTTATATTCATTTCTGCATGTGTTCTAATTCCAGATTTAAAATAATATTAGATTTTTCCATTAAGATAACACAAAAGAGCTCAAAAGTTACTACTCTTCACTAACGTAACTGTCTGTACTGGAATTCCATTCCAGTTTAAACAGACAAAAGGTTCCTAACTGTAACATCACAAGTTGATGGATTTATGTCCTTGTTTCACAAACTTCTTTATTCTTCTTTAATTATGCTCAGTCTAGAATGAGGCACTTCAGGAATTAAATCTTATACATTTGATAGGTTCAAACACCAATTTAACCTTGCTTAGGTCATAGAATGACTACAAATTCAGAGCAAAATAGCAAGGTCTCTTCTGCTTTACAACTCATTACATTAATTTAGTAATACATTATCTTGAAATTTTAGTAGGCCTTCTAAAAGTCACATGAGATTTTTCAAAACATGTTTTCTAAAAGTATTTCCCCTTCTTTAAAAATAGTTTAAAATTTATCCTGATGTTAAGAGGAACAATCACTAAACTTTTATGAAGAAATTTAGTTGGAAAGTTTTAAAATGATTGATATCACTCTCTTCCTCCTTATATAAATGTTAATATATGTGTATAGGGTTAATATATGTGTAAACTTTAAACATTGAATTCATTAAAATGAAGTTGGTATAAAATGTCCTTAAGTAACACAAATTCCCAAAGTGTTATAACAAACTAAATCCCTGGTTATTACAAAATTCCTAGATATTGAAAAGTCCCTTAGCCAAAAAGGTATTTGTTATGGAGAGGAGATTGTTTTTATAAGCCAAAAAGAATATACCCAATGAAACTAGCCTTATCAAAATAACAAAGTTTACCAGACCTTTGAAAATTTCCCCAGTATCTTTTCCTTCCTTTGTCCTTCAAGATATCACTAGAAATGAATTACATTCTGGAATCTCACATAGATAGTGAATGAGATAATTCATAAACCTCCAAATTAACATACATAAATATATCCTTAGATGAAACAGGCTTGAAAATCACACCCCTACTTTTCCCTCAAGGATTCTCATTTTCTCAATAGGAATTCTACAACACAGAATCTTTTGCACAGAGTTTGTAAGAACTTTAGGTGAAACTTCCTCTTAAATGTGGACAAAACTTGGAAGTTTATCCTAACCCATTCATTCTTCCCTATTTTTTTTTTGTGCAATCTTAATCTAACATCTAGATTATAAGAGAAATAGCTTTTTCAATAACATAGCTGATAACAACTGTTTACCAAATTACACAATTTAGAAATGGAACAATGCCATAAACATTATTATGTATTAAAGACTTGAAACAACCCATTATCAGTTTAGGTGAATGTATTTCTAAATCACCTTGCATACAGAATCATTCATGTCATCATTAATATGTCAAAACTATAATCTTAAACCACTGTATATATTTTCATTATAGCCAACATTTCAAATGGAAAATATACTATCATAGTAAAATCGTTATTATTATCACTTACTTATGACCAAATGTAAGTTTCAGATTATCAAATTTTTATTACATCCTTTAAAAGGCCCAATTCATATGAAACAAAATTCAGATTGAAATTGTTTTAACACCATTTATACCTCAGAATGCTTTTCAGATTTCACAATCTAAGACTTTACATGTACAACACAACTTAGAAATACAATAATAACACAAACAATAAACTTCAAATGACATCAATTGCATTTCCAGGTTATCACATGTAGAAATTATTGATCTTATTACTTTTGGTATTTAAAAACCATTTCAAAGTTATCTGGTATGGAACAATTATATTAAATTAGAAAGAGATAATAATAGTAACATTGTGTCTAACATATTCCAGTCATTGTGTTAAGCATTTTAGAGTCATTATAACATTTTGATCCCATAAAAACAACCATTTTTGTTTTCCTTTTACAAATGGGGCAAACAGAGATAAAATAACTTGCCAAAAGTTGATACATTTTGCAACTGAAACAGAAAAGTGTGAAGTTTACCAAGAGCAGAAGTTCACTTCCCAGTGGTGATCGTTCTTGGAGGCAGGACTTAGGGAATGATCACCACAGGCCCAACCCATTCACCTCTCCCTTTCCTCACAGCAGAAGAATTTACTGAGCCTGGGGCAATTAGCAGCTGCTGGGGCAGTGTGGTCAGAATATATAGGACCTGGGTGACATTTCCAAGCTTCATCTAGAAGAGTGGGTTGCAAGGTGTCCAGGGTCATTAGGACCACTGCCAGTCTGTGATTGCTGCCCTTCCCCTCCTCTTGATAGGTGGGGAAGGGTGATTTAAGTTTTCCCTCCAATTTTTCTGCATTCTCTTCTCTAATCTGATCTGGGGAGAGAGTGAGAAATACTAAACAATCAGGACTGAAAGGAAGTGTTTTAGTATGGGTGAACTCCTGGAGCTACCCCTAGTCTCAGGAGTTTTCTCCAGGAATCCCAAAATGATCAATTTCCAAACTTCTTAATGATTAATCTCAAAACTTCAAATCTCAAAATTTCAAAAAAAAGAATCTACTAAGATGTTCTTAGCTGTATCTAACTTTTCCCTGTAGCTCCAGGTTGGCCAAACCAGGAATTATAAGGAAAAGAATCTTACAGGTTTGTTAATTTGCTTTTCTAGCTGCAATCCTTAGAATTCTCTGGCTGTCTGCATTTTAAATCTTACAGGGTAATAGACTCATTCACAGCACACATAATACAGACACAGAGACACACACTGACAGACAAATAGACAGGACAAATACAAATACAAACAGTGTACAATTAATGACAGAAAGAGGAGGAATTAGAAGCTTGTTGAAAATCCCCATCATGAATTGGCTATTCTAGATATTTTGTTGGCCTTTAAACTTAATTTAATTTTAAGATAAAATAACTTTGACCAGTCAAAACGTATATGTACACATATACATATGTATGTATATCTCTGTGTCTCTGTGGGTGTTTGTATATAGGTTGTTAAATGGTGACCTTCTCTAGTGCAGGGTGGGAAGGGAAGGAGATATCTTGGAACTTAAAACAGAACAACAAAAAAAAATTAAAGTAAAAAAAAAGAATAGAAAATTATAAGATGTACAGAAACTGGAAAGTTGGGGAGGGATGTTGAATGCCAGAGGATTTTGTATTCATCGTTGGAGTTTAAGTAAAAAGATGACATAGTTGGACCTATGCTTTAGTAAAATCACTTTGACAGCTAAATGGAGAATGGTTTGGAAAGACATGAGGCAGGCATACCCACCAGCAAGTTCTTGCAATTGTACAAGTCTGTGATGATGAGGGTGTGTACCAGAGTAGTGATAGTATCAGAGAAGAGAAAAAGAGTACTGGGGAGATGTTGCAAAGGTAAAATCAATAGGCTATGGCAACAGATTGGATATGGGGTGGAGGGAGGATGAGAGATAGTGAAAAGTCAAGGATGATACCTAGGTTTCAAGCCTGAGGGACTGGGAGGATGGTGGTCCCCTTGATAGTAATAGGAAAGTTTGGGGGAGAGGAGGGCTTAGGGATAAAAATACTGAGTTTGGTTTGGGGCATTTGGAGTTTAAGATGTTTACTACATTTTCAATTAGAGATATCTGAAAGGCAATTTCAGATGTGAGATTTGAGATGTGAGATTTTCAGTTAGCATAAAGCTTAGAAAAAGTTAGGTAGATTTGAGAATCAACAGAATACAGATGGTTAATTGAATCCATGGGAGCTTATGAGATCATCAAGTGAAATAATATAAAGGGATAAACAAATAATCCCAGGACAGAACCCTGTGGAGTATCTACAATTTGAGAATGTGACGTGAATAAGGATACAGAAAAGGAGACTTAGAAGGAGCAGTCTGATACATAGGAGGAGAACCAGGACAGAGAGAGAGAGAGAGAGAGAGAGAGAGAGAGAGAAGCACATGAGCAATAATGTCAAAGACTACAGAGAAGTCAAGAAGAATGAGGATTGAGGGAAAAGTCTTTGGATTTGGCAATTAAGAGATTATTGGTAACTTTGGAGAAAACAGATTCAGTAGAATGATGAAGTCAGAGGCCAGATTGTAAAGAATTAAAAGAGTGAGAGGAGAGAAAGTAGAAGAATCTATTATGGATGACCTTCTCAAGGAATTTACAAAGAAAGGGCAAGAGAGATGTAGAATAATAGCAGAGATGGAAGGATCAAGGGAGGGTTATTTGAGGATGGGGGATATATGGGCATGTTTGTAAGTAGTAAGGAAGAAGTCAGTAGACAGGGAGAGATTAAGGATAAATGAGAGAAAGGAGATGGCAGAGGGAAACAATCTGATGGAGAAAATGAGATGGAATAGGATCACCTGTATAAGTAGAAGGGTTAGCCTCTTTTAAGGAATAAGGCTACCTCTTCCTGTGAGACAGTAGTGAAGTGTAGAAATAGCAGCAGAAGGCATCTGAGTAATGGGATGAGAAAGAAGGAAGAAGAGAGAGGTTACAGTGAATGACCTCATTTCTTTCTGAAATATTTGAAATAAAGTTCTTTGCTGAGAGGTTAGAAGAAGGGAGAGCCATGGGAAGTTTGAGGAGGGATAAAAAGAATTTGGAAGAGCCATACAGAGAGTAGGATAGTGAGTTGATAAGGGACATTTAGAAGGATTGCTTAAAGAAGCAAAGAGAGCCCAGTTACAATTGTATAACAAAAATTTGTAGTGGATGAAGTCAGAATAGTTACAGGGGTTTTTTTCCACCTTTGTTTAGCAGTCCATGTGTAGGAGCAAAGGAGGCTGCTGGTGGGAGTCATTCAAGTATGAGGCTTAGCAGGGCACAATCAGCAATATAAATGATAAGGCAGATAGGGACTCAAAAGAAAAGGACAATGTAGAGTTTAACCAGTTCACCCAGAGGTCAAGATCAGGAAAAGGAACAACTAGAGCAAGAGTGATGTCCTAGGAGAGAAGTAAAGAGTCAAGGGATTTGGAGGTCATGGTGTAGACAAAAAGTAGGATTTTCTAAGAGAAAGGACAGGTAGAAAGCCAGTGGATTATGGTCAGACAAGAGGATTTCAGAATTCTTAAGCATGTAGATTGTGCACTTGTGGATGATGGCAAGATCAAGTGTATGATCATATTTGTGTATGGCTGAAGTGCAATAAAGGAGTAGGTTGAGGAAATGAGTGATTAGAGTGTTTAAAGGAGAGTCAATATGTATGTTGAAAGTCCCTAGTATGAGGGCAGAGTTTGAGGAGGAAAGAATATGAGGGCAGGAGTTGGAGAGGTGTAGCGCCAATGTGATATTCACAGTGCCTATGGTGGCCATGAATATGCTAGCACAGTTCTGAATCACAAAATACAACACACTCTCCACATGGAAGACAGAACCAAAACGTTTATTCAAACACCAGAAAGCTAAATCCTAACACCAGAAAACCAAATCCATCATAGCAACAAAGAAATCCATACACAATCCACAAGCCTTTCCTCTGTTAGGCATCCTACAAACCCACTCCCTTAAACAAATCACAAACAGGTTCCCTTAAACAAAATCACAAACAAGTTTCCCTCCTCACACTAGTTGCTGGCTGCTCTCTCTTTTCCAGCTCTGACTAGTCTGACCAACTTCATCTCAGCTCTGCTCCAGCTTCGCCCCTTCCTATTCCACCCACTCATCAAGCTCTTCCTACCATAGGCTTAATACGACCCAAACTCATGTGACTTAGGCTTCCATTTGACTTAAGCAGGTCACATAGGCCTATTAATGGATGGGAAAGATCTTCCCATTCTATTAAAAATACATTAATTCCATTAAAAATACATTGACAACACAGGAGGAGAGAAAACTTGTGAGCCAGGTACTAAATTACTTGAGAAAATAAGTGACCTGGAGTTCTACAGGCAATAACTACCCGGATTTTGACAGGATGGTAAATATGAATTGCATGAACCTCCAAGGAGAAGTAATTGAGTCGTGGAGGTAGGGGGAGAACCTGGAAGTAGCAAAGGAGAGCAAGGAACATTCTAATTCCCCCTACCTCGACCAGTATACCAAGGGGAATATTGGTAGCCAGCACTGGGTGCTGTATCAGAGAGGAACCAGTGGAAGGAATAGGAGAGGAAAATAATTAGAATGAAAGCAAGTTTATTGACTATGGAACTGGCATTTTAGAAGGTGTAGCAGAAGTGGTGGGTGGTGTTTGGTTGGGACTTTGGAGTAGGAGGATAAAGGAAATGGGAATAATGAATAAGGTGGTGGGGAATGGTGAATGGGGTTTAGTTAATGACCTACAAAGGTTCAGGATCATTTGGATGCGTAGGGTATGACAAAGTATGAAAATGTGTATCTCTGAGTATTCTTCTTCCCAGGGGAAGTTGGAGATCAGGCAGGAATACTAAGAGGTTTTAATTAATATATGGTAAATGATAGATATAGCCCACATGAACAAAACCTCCATGGAGGGTCCTCAATCATTTTTAAGAATCTTATTTATTGTTTGATAATAATAAAAAATGTAATTCTAAAGTGGTTTGTATTAGAAAGATTTTCAAAGCCATGGAGGAACTGCTGGTTTCTAGATCTCTTTTTCTCTGTAGAACATATTTAGGATTAGTTTTTTGGTAGGCTTGGGCTGAAAATGAAGAGCACACAGTTTTCTTCCCAGAAGTAAAGATGCTGTAATGGCAATCTATCCATGACTGTCCACTCTGTCCTACTTGCCCATCTTGTTGAAATATGAAAAGTGTGTGCAGGAAGACTCTTCACTGGTCACTGCTCAAGAGTGTAGATCCTGTCTCTATGATGATAAGGGGGAGAAGAGGAATGGTGATGAGCTACATAAAGGTTCACTGGAGCAGGGAGGATATATTTCTGTGTAGCTGTCCCTGGATGGGGTCAGGTTATATAACCTGGCTGAAGTGTCTCTGCCTGAGGCAGCCACACTGGAGGCTAATGGTAGGTGGGGCCTAAGTGAGGAAAATGTTCAAGTAGTTGGGGTAGTTGTGTTGGAGACAGCCTGTCCCTATCCTAAAGTATAGATTAGATCACATTACTCTTTACTCAAGAAGTTTCCACAGCTCTCGTTTCTAAGGCAAAACAAACATACTCCTGGGTTTAGCATTTTTAAAAGACTCTTTCTAGCAGTCCCCAACCTATTTTTCCAGATATATTACAGATTTCTCCCCCTTGGGCACTCTATATTCCAGCCAAACTGGCCTATGTATCTTCTATAAATATCTGATATCCTTGTATAAGTACTTATATCTCAGAGGCAGGTAGATAGTGAAGTGGACAGAATGCTAGACCTAGAGCCAAGAAGACCTCAGTACAACTCCAGCCTCTGCTACTCTTTGTCTAATACTAGGCAAGTCACTTCATTTTTGTCTATCTCAGTTTTCTCAACTGAAAATGAGGATAATAACATCTACTTCCCAAGGTTATTGTGCAGGATGTTTTTGTAAAGCACTTAATACAGTTCTGCAACACAGTAGACACCTAATAAATGCCTGTTTCTTTCCTTCCTTATAATGTTCAACAGTCTATCTTCTGCCTTTGTGTCCTAAGGCATGAATGAATGAATGGATGGATGGATGTTCTCCTTCCTCCTCAGCTCTACCTCTCAAAATCCATAGCTCTTTAAGGCTCAGTTTGGTGCTAGCTCCTACAGGAAACTTTTCCTGGTTCCTCCAGTTCTTAGTGCTCCCCCTAAAAAGATACCTTTTGTTTATTATGTATACATCTCCTAACGTCTTACATGGCTACATAGTGTATCCCCCATTATAATGTAAGTTCACTGAGGGCAGAGGCCATTTCTAGTTTGATTGGGGATTTGCGGGGTAAGAGGGGTTGTTTGTTTTTGTGTCCAACACATTAATAGATACCTAATCAATGCGTGATGAATTGAATTGAATGGGAGGATATTGCAGGAGAGAGGGGAGAGACTGTGAAACCCTAGGGAAAAGAGGGTCAAGGGTCACTGCCAGAAAGGGAAGGAGACCTGGAGAAGGGAAAAGAAACTGAAGGACGCTGGTGAGAAAGAGGGATAGCGAATGAATTAATGAATACAAAAGCATTAATTAAGCTCTACGTGCAAAACACCATGCTAAGTTCTAAAGATAAAAAAAAAGCAATTCAATTACTGCTCTCAAAGAGCTCACATTTTAATGAGAGACCACACATTTAGTATATTTCAGATGCAGATCAAATAAAAAAAGTCCCATGGTTCTTAGGGTGCAGCAGCAAAGTCGATGCTAAAACATCTTTTAAAATCTCATTTCTACTGATAAAGTAACATTGGTTTCTCATGTTAAATTTGTGACTGTGCCAAGAACTTTATTTTCTGGATCTTGAGTAGCTGTGGTGGCATACATAATTCTCAGAAGCAGCCACGTATCCACAGAGGTTAATTTCCTCTTGATAATGACTTCAAGGGTTGGGCTAGAAGGTGGACTGGGGAATGGTGGCACCCCTCACCTGCCCATCTATGGCAGTTGGTTAGCTGTTGGTGTTGGTGGTGCCAAGGAAGATGGGTCTCTTCTCTATAGTGATTGATGCCTGAGGAGGGTGGTGAGCAGCACTGGTGTTCTAGGGAGCGCTGCTATTCACACCGTTGGGTTTAAGATCCTGGATTGTCTCTATCAAGGTGGAAAGAAGTGCTGGTGGTCGGAGGTGCTGGTGGTGCTGCCTGAACAAGTCCAGCCCTGCCTGCTACTTCAGAGAGACTCCGGAGTTGAGGAGAGGTTGGGAGACACTGGGGATGAGGTGCGGGAGGAGCTAGGAGATGGTAGAACGGAGGGAGTGGAAAAGGCCAAACACTTGAGAAGATTGGACATTAAGGGAAAGGGCGAGGACTCCCGTCACTTTCAGGGGAGGGAAAGACAGGGGTGTATCTTCACTTTACATTAAATAAATGGCATATAAATATGCAAACCTATGTAAGTTTCCAATATTTTATTATGTTTGACTGTATTTGTAGTCCTAGAGGGTAAGGCTCTGTACCGGGATACAGGGGAGCGCTCCTCCTGCCCGCCTTCTTTCCCGCACCCCACACACTCCTTTTATTTTCCAGTATTTGTGTCTTCCCGCAGCCTTCTGGCTGAGAGAAATTGGAGGGTGAGGGGCTGGGGAGAGGAGAGGAAGGGAATGGAGGGCGGCACAGGGCAAGATGCCGTACTCTGGAGGGAGGGTGATAGCACGAAGTTCCTCAACCTAACGCGGCTTTGGGGACTGGAGAGGAGGAAGAAGAAAAAGGTGTCGAGCAGAGAAGCAGATCTGCTTCCTTCCTGCTCCCTATGTGCCCTGTTTCCCTCCCCTCCGGTTTGGCTGCTAGGATAATTCTCTGGAGGCGGATCCCACGCCGGAATCCGGCCTCTTTCCCTTTTCTTTCTCCCCTCCTCCCCACCCATCCGGCCTGCGCTGGGGCCCCAGAGGCACTGCCCCCGGTGAGGCGGGCGGCTGGTTAATCATTGAGCTGGTTAGGACAGGAGGAGAATTCTTGCCCAGCTCCATGCTGAGTACCCCTATCCCGGGACCGAACAAACTGCGTCTTCGCCACCCTCCACTCCCTAGGAATTCCGCAGCACTTGGCCCCTCGAGGAAAGCTACAGGCAAGTGAATGGGGAGGGCCTAGAGTTGGGACCAAGGGAGCCTGGGAAGTATTGGAGGTGGAAGGGATTTTCTGTACAGTGTGATTTTAAGGGAATTGGAACTCCCTTTGTCCAAGTCAATATCATTTAGGGAGCTCCATTCTGGAATCCAGCTCCATCCATACTCGACTTCCTCTAGCACCAAAGAACACTGGATTGCTATCTTCTTATATTCAAAGAACTGTTTTTCTGAAAAGGCGATTAGAGCAGGGCTGAAAGTAAGGGTAGGCAAGACAGACAGCTGCCTGGGAAGGAAAATCAAGATAGAGAGCAAGAAAAATAAAAACATTTATGTTTGCTGCTAGAAAATATTATTCTCATGTCAAGTAGCTATTTCTTTTCTGGCAAGTCTGTGTGTGTGTGCATATGTATATGTGTGTATATGTATTTATGTACGTATGTATGTGTATATATACATACACACACATACTTACACATATATGTCTTAGAATGAAGACCCAAAGCCTATGAGAGACAGTAACACCTAGGGGAACACAGATTTCAAATGAAATAATAATAATTTTTATAGGATCTTAGATTTAGAACTGAAGGGGATGTCAGAGGCCAGCTGGTTCAACCACCCTCATTTTATAGAGGAGGGAAGTGAAACACAGAAAGGTTGTAGAAACAAAGCTAGGATTGGAACCCAGATCCTCTGTCCACAGATTCAGTGCTTTTCCCACTGAACCAGCTATGCACATCTAAATTCTTTGCACTCTGGAGTAGCTAAGTTCTGTCAGGCTCCAGAGGGCAGAACTACAAGCAACATCTGGTGCAAGTCACAAGGGGAGCCAACACAGTTGAGTTAGAAGTGTCCTAAAGTGGAAGGGATTGCTAAGGAGGAGCTAGTGACTTAAAAAAATTTATATTATCCATTTTTAAAATTTATTTTAGTTTTCAATATTCACTTTTATAAGATTTTGAGTTCCAAATTTTCTTCTTCCTCCCTTCCTTCCCTGAGGAGCTTGCCCTTTATAAGAGATTTTCAGGCAGAGGCTAGATGACCACTTGCCAGGAATGTTGTTCAGATATAGTTTGGATATAATGACTTTTGAGGCTCCTTCCAATTCTGAGGTGCTCTAACTCAAAGATTCTCTTCCTCAGGAGCTCAGTGTCCTGTGAGAAAATGGCTGACTGAATGGGGAAGGGGGAAATATATGAGAGTAAACCCTCAGGTCTGGTCTCCATCCTACAGGAAACCTAGCAGAGAACCCTAGGGAAGGTAGGAGGAAGGAAATGGAGTGTGGGAGAGGTGGAATAGAGCAGGAAAGGGGACACCCATAAAGAAATCTGATGGCAGATGGAGAGATTGTTGGGGCAGGGCCACTTTACTGCTTTAACAGTCTACCAGAGTTGCCGAACCTGCAGCCTCAAGGCCACATGTGGTGCTCTAGGTCCTCAAGTTTGGCCTTTTGAATGAATCCAAATATCACAGAATAAATCCCCTTAATGAAATGATTTGTTCAGTTGTGTCTGATTCTTTGGGGTTTCCTTGGCAAAGATACTGGAGTGGTTTGACATTTCCTTCTCCAGCTCATTTTATAGATGAGGAAACTGAGGCACACAGGGTTAAGTGACTTGCCTGGAATCACACTGCTAGGAAAGTCAGATTTTAACTTGGATCTTCTTGACTATAGGCCCAATTCTCTATCCACTTTACCACCTAGCTGCCCCTCACTCAATGATATTATGGTCTAGTTAAAAAGAAAAAAAAAGAAAACAATGATAGAAAAATTAAATGTGACAGTATAAGAGGCGATCTGGGCAACAGGAGTTCAGAGAAGCAAAAGATCAGTGGGGATTCACATGATCAGGGAAGGCTACATGAGTCTGAGCCTGGAAAGGTGAGTGGGAATTTGGATGGACATCTGAGAGAGTGCTGAGGGTAGAAGGAAGAAAAGAGAAAAGACTTGCAGGTTGAAATTAGGGGAAGATGACAGAATCATAGAGTCACATTCACAGAGCTAGAAGAGAAATCAGAGATCATCTAATTTCACCCCCTCATTTCACAAATGAGAATACTAAGGCTTAGAGGGGTCAAGTAACTTGTCTAAGGTAACACAACTAGACAATGCCAAAGGCAAGATTCAAACTCGGGTCTTTTGAGTCCAAATCTTGGACTATAGCATGGCATGTACTAAAAACAGTGAGGAGACTTGACTTTGCTTAATGAAGAGCAGGACACAGAATCATAGTGACAAAGTGATCTTAAAAATCATGAATTCCAAACTCATCATTTTACTGCTCTTGATTTCCAGTTCATGACTCTTCTTCCTTACACAGGCAGCTAAGTGGTACAATGGATAGAGTGCTGAACCCCGAGTCAGGAATAATATTTCAAATCTGACCTAAAACACTTTCTGGCTGTATAATCCTGAACATGTCACTTAACATTAGGCTGCCCCAATTTCCTCATTTGTAAAGTGGGAATAATATTAGCACCTACCTCCCATGGCTGTTGTGAGGATTGAATGAGATAATATTTGTAAAGTGCTTTGTGAACTTTAAAGCACTATATAAATGCTAGTTAATATCATTATTATTATGATTAATTATTACAGACACTTTTCCTTGAGTAGATCCCTCTATGCTGTCTGAGTTCACCGAAGTCTGTTCCCACCAAAATAAATCCACCTCCAGGGATCAGGAGACATCAGCCTGCTTATTGGACAGTGGATCCTACTGCACCCTGGAGGAGGAAAGAACGGATTCACTACCTTCTCAGGTAATAAGAGCTCTTCTTTCCTCTTCTTCCTCCTAGAGAAGCAGAATCTTGTGTGTGGGAATTTTCTTTTCCTGTTGAGTCAACTTCAGTCAAAACTGTCTCATACAACTCTCCCCACCTCCAGATATATAGCCCATAGGTTTTCTCTCTGGATGAAAATTAAACCTACTAGAGTATTCACACTAATGGTATCAGAGATTTCATGCATCTTAAACAGTCATTTTTTTAAAAGAGCTGATGAGAAGAGGACAGTACTTAGCACAAATGAATGAATTTCTAACGGTGAAGTATCTTTCAGGCCCTGGTAAACAGATATTTTAGGATATGGAGAGTATTCCTAAAATCGCTTAAATGTCTCCATAATTATTGGCATGGTTCAAGCCATGTAGGTTTTGATGAAGGGGAATCAGGAACATAGAAAGAATTCCCCAGTGCAAAAGGAAATGTGCCCATGGAGTTGAAGAGTTGATGAAAGAAATCCAGCTGCATTCTAACTCCCATCAACTGCTTCAGGTCCCTGCCTTGTCTCTTCAGGTACCTATACACCATGATCCGGAGTCTTTCCATGTGGATCCTGGCGATTCTCCTGACTGGCTTCGGATCCGGACTCTCCTGCAGCAGCTGCCTCCACAAGACAGTGATGTGAGTCCCAACTGCTTAACTCCCCCTTCTCCTTTCTCTGTCTCTGTCTTTGACTCTCTCTCTCTCTCTCTCTCTCTCTCTCTCTCTCTCTCTCTCTCTCTCATTATTCTCTCTGTCCTGGAAAGTTCATCTCAATTCATCCTGTATTCATTGAGATGACTTTGTGTCTAGAACTTGAAATTTTTGCAGTGCTAATTGGGAAACAAGAATGAATGGGTCAAACAAGGGGAGAGCAATAATAAAAGTTATTGTAAATAAAAGTGGTTTAGACAAAATCATGGATAAGGTCACTTCTCATTCTATTATGCTGTGAGCTCAGTGCTGTTGAGAGGAAAAGCTTTCTGGAAGAAGTGAGATTCAGCTAGCTTGTACTCTGCTTTCTTCCCCTCTCTCCTATTAGACTACCTACTAGCCTCCTCTTCTTAGTTTTCCTTTTTAAACAAGAAGGCTCTATAATCTTTCTCTTTCCTTCTTAGCAATCAGTCATTTTTACTTTAATATAAGTTTGTTCCTCCCCCAAACACTGCTGCACTATGAATCACTACAAATTTTGACAGGAACGGTATTGTTCAATGCTTGGGGAAGAAGAGAGATTCCAGCTTCGGCTGTTCAGTGCCCATCGGAGACAGCAGGCCCTTGGTCAGGGGGTCATCCGATTGGTGCCTCCTGGGTTTGAAGGGCACATATGTAAAAAGGTGAGTTGCTCCAGAATCCCACCCTTTTTGGCATCATCGTGACCTAATCAGCCACTGTTATCTACTCTTACTTCCTACCATTATGGATCTCTGCTTCAACTTCAGGGGTCACATGGAAGGGCTGGTTTTGCATTATGGAGGTGTTGAGGGTCTATAGAGGCAGTATGGCACAGAGTCAAGAAGACCTGGGATCAGGTCCCACATTTGTATGACCTTGGGCAAGTCACACTACCTAAGCAATACTCTAAGATTGGAAATTGTAGTGAAGGTTCTGATCTGGTTTGGGAGAGGAAATTCCTTACCTAGGGAATCCTACATTGAGGAGATATCAGGTCTTTAAAAAAAAAAAAGAAGAAATGTATAATACCTATTACATAGTTTAAAAAAAAGTATGAGAAATGGAAATTAATGGAAAAAGAGGAAATGAATCCTCTTTATATGTTGTACTATATACATGAAATGTTAATTTTTTGTCTTTATACATTTAAGTTCAAAATGAATTTAAAAATTTTTTTAGAAGAAACTGTAAGAAAGAGGCAGAAATTACAGAAGTAGAATTGGGAGAACACTTCATGGAGGAATAGAAAAGCGGAGGAAGGTTATGATAGAAGGTGGATTTGGGGAAAGAATATGATAGAGGCTAGGATGTATATATCTATGTATGTATGTGTGTGTGCCTGCATATATGTGAACAGGTAAGCATTTTTTGGAGGGGAACGGCAGAGGTTGAGGGGTGGGGGAAGGAATAGTTGGCTTGGAGATGACCTTTTGGAGGCTGAAGTGAAAGGTATAGATGTTCTAGAAGGAGGCTGGAAGGTGAGAGGATGGGAAATTTCTGTTGGTTCTTTCCTGATGCTGAGCATTGTCCCACAGTGTGGTGCAAATCTGAAACCAGGTGAGCCTGGGGTGTTTGCAGCTAGAGCAGGGGAGAGGAGTTGCTGGCATCCTGGCTGCTTCACCTGTCAGGCCTGTAGCCAGGCTCTCTTAGACCTGATCTACTTCTACCACAATGGGCATCTGTACTGTGGCAGGCACCATGCAGAGCTGCTCAGACCCCGCTGCCCTGCCTGTGACCAAGTAGGTATGGTTCCCTTGGGAGGGGAGGAAGAACAGAAGGAAGGTGGCTGGGACAGGGGAAGAGGTGGGGACCTCCTGAGAATCAAGTCTTAGAACCATTGCCATCCAATACCTCACTTTATAGATTGGGAAATTGAGGCCCAGGGACTAGGTCAGATTAGTGGCTGGTTAGCAGCAGAGCAATTCTGAGGATCCAGGTCTCCTAGCTTCCAGTCCAGGGCCCCACCTGCCTCTTCCTAACCCAGTCTTCACTTTCTATGTCTGTAAGCTTCTCATCCTCCCCAATCTCAAGCAGGCCCCTTCACATCTATCTTTCTGTTCTTCGTCTGCAGCTCATCTTCTCTGGAAGGTGCACAGAGGCTGCAGGGAGACACTGGCATGAAGATCATTTCTGCTGCTTAGATTGTACAAGACCCCTTATCTCTGGGCAGTATGCTCTTCCTGGCAGTGGTCCCTGTTGCCCTAGATGCTTTGAAAGTCGCCTTCACTCTGATCCTGACCCCAGCCAGCCTGGAGGAGAGACCTTTGGTAAGAGAGGGAAACAAGCTTAAAGGGAAGGGTATGGGGTAGATAGCTAGAGAAGTCTGAGTTCCAATCCAGTATAATTTTAAGAAACATTTATCAGATACCTGCTATGTGCCAGATACTGTGCTAAACACTGGGAATATGATTAATAAAAATAGAAATATAGTCCATGTCCTCAAAAAATTTACAGGGTAATGGGGGGAGACCACACATAAAAGGAGGCAGGAAAGAGAAGTGGCACTGGGGGATGAGGAAGGGACACCAGGGAGTACTTGGCATAGGAGGGCATCTTGTATCTTGTTCTGTGGAGCTAAGATCAGAGCATCAGATGCTGAGTGAAGTGGGGCAAAAAGTCCAGTTTGTTCACTCTATGAAGGAAAGTGTTGAGAGGAGTTTGTTACTCCCTCATCCAGATCTCCAGTCAGCAGAGAGAGGGAAGAGGCTGAGGGAAGTGTTGTCATTCAAGGCTTGAGTTAGTAGTGTGGTAATTTAGAGGTTTTGTGCTTGTAATTTTTGGTTGTATGTGACTCTTTGTGACCCCATTTGGGGTTTTCTTGGCAAAGATGGTGGAATGGTTTGCCATATTGTTCTCCAACTTATTTTACTGATGAAGAAACTAAGGCAAACAGGGCTAAGTGAGTTGCCCAGGGTCACCCAGCCAGTAAGTGTCTGAGGCTGGATTTGAATTCATGAAGATGAGTCTTCTTGATTCCAAGTCCCATGCTCTAGCCACTGTGTACCACCTAGCTGCCCTAATTTAGAGGTGATCCACCTAGCTGCCCTAATTTAGAGGTGATGAGTTTAATCTGGGAGGGGCATCTTGTTCCGAGGAGTTGAGACCAAGCAGAGCAGCACATGTGTTTTGGAAAGGTACCAATAATAGCTCCCTTTACATAGAAGTCTCCCCTGCTATTCCTATCTCCTCCTACCCCGAGCCCCCATGATTTCTTGGGTGCTGGAAACTCCTTTGACCAAGGCAGCCAAATATCAATTTAGAAAACCATGTATTAACATTGTCTTCTATTGTATTTTTATCTAGTTTGTTAAATATTTCTCAGTTGCATTCTCATCTGGGTCTGCTACCCTCTGGTGTAAGAACTGGAATCCCAGACATCTCTCAATTGTGCTGTCAGCAGTTTGTCTTTCTTTCCATTTAAGGGCAACAGACATTCCTTGACTTGAACGGGACACTAAGCAGTGTCATGAATTAATGTAACTGTAGGTCTGGGGTTAGAGACCCTTGGTCATGGCCCCCCAAATCTTAGTTATTCCTTTTCCTTTCCCCAGCTTCCATCATGCTTCCCCAAAACTTGTGTACGCATTCACTTTCTAGACCCTTGTTGGGGAGAGAAGGGGAGGGTGTTTCAGCACAGAATAGAAAAGCATCCTTCCCCGTACTCTCACAGGGTTGCCTCTAGCCACAGAGGTGGGAGCACTGGGGAAGAAGGCAGGATGAGGGGCAGCACCTGCTAAGGGGTCCCAGCCTCTATGTCTGTTGAGTTTTATTTTGGGTTAGTAAGAAGAGGCATCAGATTAGTCTGAGGTTGTCATTGAAGGAGCAGGCTGAGTTTAAAAAAAAAGTGTACTGGGAAAAGGGGAATGAACTGTCCTGGTTAGGTCCCCAATCTGGTTCAAATCTTTATGTTAAAGAAGGTGTAAATTCCTCTGCGTGATATTTAAAACACATGACAGAAAATAATTTGTCCCAACTTCTAGGGGAACAAAAACCTAGCCACCAAATCAAACAATATTTTTATTATTTAAAACAATTAAGCTTAAATACTAAATAGTATTTTATTTTTCCCCAGTTACATGTAAAAACATTTTTTAACATTTGTTTTTAAAACTTTGAGTTCCAAATTCTCTCCCTTCCTCCCTCCCCACTGAGAAGGCAAACAATTCCAAACTCAACAATATTTTATAAAAATGTGACCAAAACTTGTATTCCTATAGACAGAGCTCCCACATGTAGCAAAGAGAACATTGGGTCTCACGTGTGTAGCGAGGGCTGTCCTTGTGTGGCTCAAAGGGAGGCAGATGAGATATCTCTAGCTTCTTTTCCCTCTACCCTTCTCTCAGGGAGATTTTATCCTACCAAGAGGGGAAGCAGGAGGTTGGGGCTATAGGCTGCCACTCTGCTTTCCTCAGTGAGATGGAGTATTAGCCTAGGAGTATATCTATCTGTTCTGTTAGATATTATAGTCTAGGGGATATGATCAGGTTCTGTCTAACTTGATTGATTTGTTATTTGGGGGGAAGGGGTACCCCAACTGCATACACAAGGTTTGACCCCTTTCCTGGTTTCATAATGAATGCAGCAAATAGCAAAGAAACCCATTTGCTATGTAAAGCATAGCAAGAAAGAAATCAAATATCCTCCATAGGAGGGTATATCCCAAACAACACAGAGTAAAGGCACTCTCCCATTGGGAGCAAGTTAATTCAACTCAGGCAAGAGAAAGGGTCTTAGATCTCACCTAAGAGGAAGTTCCTTGAAGTCTCTAGAGTAGTAAACTGAATATAGGGACATGATGGAGACTGCCAGTTTTCATGTCTTCCCAGAGTCTTTTCCTTCAGCAATTTGAAGTGAAATTGTCCTCTTCTACCCTCTCTCTCAAAGTTGGATGCCAAAAGCACTGAAGGAATTTGATACTTGAACAGGACTCAGAGTTTGATGAGTTAAGGACTGGTCCTCAAAAAGGGCTCAAAGGGGACCATTTCATGTAGAATCCACTTACTACTTCTATGGCAAGTCACTTAACCTTTCATGGCCTCAGTTTTTTTTACTTGCAAGATGAGATAATTCATGGGATTTGAGCTCAGATCTTCCACACTCCAGGCTCATGGCTTCATCCATTCTGCTACCTAGTTGAACTAGATGACCTTTAAGGTTGCCTCCAGCTATAAATGTCAGTTTCTAGACCTTATGTCTCTTGACACAGAGTATCAAACCATCTGTCCTTCAGCAGTTTTAAGTGGTAGTTTCTAGGGATACAATAACAAAAAGTGAAAGTGTCTTCTTTCGAGGAGCTTACATTGTATCTTGTAGTTTATCTATACAGAGAAGTATATACAAAGTAAATACAAGAGAATTTTTTGAAAAGGCATTAGCCCCTGGGAGATCAGGAAAGATTTTTTTTTTTTAAATTAAAGGTGGCATTTGAGTTGAGCCTGGAAAGAGCCAGTCTTTTTGCTGTCCTCTTTATTCTTAGTGCTTAGTATGGTACCTGGCAACATGTTTGCTTGTTGACAGGGACCAAAAGAGGGACTGAATTCCAAGCTTGGTGGGGATAGCCAGGGTGCAGGGTACAGACCAGGGATAGGAAGTATTCTTCTTTTTGAGAAAAAGTAAGGCCAGTTTGACTGGACCACAGATTGTGTTAAGGGGAATATATAATGATGAAAAGGTAGGTTTTTGAAAAGTTTTAAATGCCAAACTGTGGTTACAGGTAAGTAAAGTCCAGAATTGTGTATTAATCACTTACAAGTATGCCAGACACTGTGCTAAGCACTGGGAATACAAATATAGACAATCCTTACCCTCAGGGAGCTTACCTTCTCATGGGGAAAGACAACATGTAAAAGGAAACTGAAAAGGAGGGGAGCCTAGCATGCTTCCAGTTAAAGCAGTGGAAAATGATCCAGCAAAAAAGACT
This sequence comes from Bettongia penicillata ogilbyi, assembly GCA_023548195.1. NCBI lineage: Eukaryota > Metazoa > Chordata > Mammalia > Diprotodontia > Potoroidae > Bettongia > Bettongia penicillata. The sequence continues at coordinate 2,587,928 of JAJHZJ010000089.1, forward strand.
GAGGATGGTCAGAGTGATGCTTTATAAACACTTGTTGATTGAAAGGTTGACCTCTGTTGTTTCCTTCTCACAGCCTCCCAGAGCAATGATCCTACGGATGTCTCCTCCAGTTACTGCCATGAAAATAGAATGGAGCAGCTTAGAGACAGCCCTGAGAAAGATGAGATTCCCCAGAACTTCCTAAACAGTGCAGAAATCCCTGAGAAGAATCCCACAGGGAGAAGGCGCAGTCACTCTTTGAGGACCCCACGTCCACGGGAGGATGGGCCCTGCCCCACTTGCTCTTCCTCTTCAGACTCTGAGCCTGATGGCTTTTTTCTTGGACAGCCTCTCCCCCAGCCTGGGGAGGGGAGCCCTGCTGATCCTGACAGTCTCCACTTGCCTCCTGGAGGCAGAGCCCCAGGGAGACAGTGTAGGCTCTGCTAGAATTCACCCTTATTACTGCCTCAGATGCAGGTGGTGAGGCAGTGGGAACCTGAACCTCTGTCCCAGACAGAAGACTTTCCCTTCTATAAAAAGGAGCCTGGAGTCCCCACAGTGAAGGAGATTGCAATCACCAAGAACACTGGCATTTCAGCAGAGGGCAAGGAGTTCAGATCCCAGTCCTGAAGGTGCGAGGGAGTAAGACTCTGCTGTGGGGTGAAGACACTCATCTCCATGACTAGCATATGCTTTTCTGCCTCTTCACATAGGTTCAACCTCTGGGGACTATGCCAGCTCCATGTTTGCCAGGCCAGGTAAAGCTACATGTACTAGGCTTGTATTGACCACTGTCCTCAGGCCAACCACATCTTCAGTGAAGCCTGGGGTAGTTCTGAAACCTGGGGTCCGTTGGCAAGCATTTATTAGCCTTGAATGAGGGCATTGTGCCAGGCACAAAGCAGGTGCTTATGTTGACTGACACAGTGAGTGGTGTAAATAAAACTGGCTGTGTGACTTTGAACAAATCTACTTTTCCCTCCTCTGTGGTTATTTTCAAATCGGTGTTATTCATGTTAGTTATGTCCCTACCCTTTGGCTCTATTTTCTCAAGCCCTGGCCATCCCACCCAGGTTCCCAATATGTGACTAGATGGGCAGGGTGGGGATCTCCAACCACGTGTCCTTTCCGTAGGGCGCGCGCGCCCCCTGTCGATCCTGAGCTGCCCGGCAGCGGCAGGTGGGGAAGGGGAGGAGAAAAGCTCCTGGCTGGAAGTGACGTAAACAAGGCGCGCCGAGCAGCCGTGCTAGGGAGTCGCGCCCATGTGGAGCTGAGCCCTTGGGGCTACCTGCCATGGCTGCGAGCGGGTCTTCGGTGCCGCCTCAGGTGGTGTCGCCTTCAGGGGCCTCCGGCGGAGGAACTGGAGCCCCCGAGGGCGTCGGGGAATGGCTGCGGGGCGCGTATCGCTTCGCCACCGACAGGAACGACTTCCGGAGGTAACTGGGTCCCTCTCCCGGGAAGACACCGCCCTCGCCTTCTCGGCCGAGGCCGGGGTCGTGCCCCTTTCCTTCCTTCCTCTGTGGCCGCGGTCCGAGAGATCCCCAAAGCGCAGCCCGACCCCCGGTGCTGGGGAAGAGGCATTCGGGGGCCCCGCAGGGCTGTCTGCGCCCCTGACACGCGGTGTCACCTTGGGACAGTCACCTTCCCTGAGTGAGGAAGCGACGATTTTTTTGTCTTTCCTTGTTTTCCTCGTCTGTAAAATAAAGGGGGTGTTGGACGAGATGAACTGTGAAGGCCTTTTTAGGTCTATAATGCCATTTTTCCAACATTAGGCAGGCCAGGAGAATTTCCTATGGCCTCTTTCGTTTATCTCATTTTATCGACTAGACTCATTTTATTTTTAAATGTGAACTGCGGTTATAATAGCCCACACTTAAATAAACGCTTTAACATTTATATGAGGCTTTTCCCTCGGGATTTGTGAGGAAACCTGTTATGTAGGTAAAAGCATTATTTTCTACACCTTGCAGGCAAGGAAAGGAGGTTCAGAAAGATGGGAAACACCTAGTCACTGTGATCTGAATCTGTTTCCTGACTCATTAGTCTACCCTGAGACTCTTCCTCCGCTCCATTTGGTATCTGAGTCACCACCTGCTTTTCTGGGAACCCCATTCAGAAATTGGGAATCTGTAATGGCTTTTGAGTTGTTTTCCTTCCTCTGTTTTTCTTTAGAGATAGGCTGCAGTTCCTGTTCTTTAAGGCACAGTAAGTAGTTCTTAAAAGCTTACATTTTATGTCTTGACAACACTGCCCTTGAATTTTAGGGTGCTTTTGATTAGCACCTTAAAAGACAATCCTGGCATTGGAGGAAAGGGTTAGTTTTAAATATCCCTTTGTCTTTTATAGCCTCCTTCAGAAGGTAAGTTTTTCTCTAGGTGTTATAGGGGAATTAGGCCCTTTTCTGAAGTCTGTCTTCATAAAAATTAAGATCACCAATGCCAATATTTTAAAAGGCTTCTCTGTTTTACAGGAATTTGATTGTGAATTTGGGACTCTTTGCTGCTGGTGTCTGGCTGGCTAGGAACTTGAGTGACGTTGACCTGATGGCCCCCCAGCCAGGCCTGTAGCCCAGCTGGTAAGTACCCAGGCTGTTAGTGTACAGGGACACTTCGAAGTCCTTGAGTTATATCTATACATTTTAATGCACGTTCCCTTTCCATTGAGTGTAGGGAAATGAAAAGCAGGGAAGTTAAAACTCAAGTCCAATGTATTTTTTCCACAGATATAACTAGTGACTTCATTTCTAATACTGCCTTCTGTGATCTGAATGCAGTTTCTTGGAAGCTCTCTCCACCTCGCAGCTATGACCATGACATGACCACCAGAAGATCAGCTCTGAATGGCTGCCACAAATCTTGATTCAGACTTGCTACATTCCCTTCTGTACACTAGTTTCTTTCTTCCTTGGTCAGTCTATGATCAGCCATAGCTTCAGTCTCTACTTAGGCACGGCGTGAGATATATTGCCTTTACTCCATATATTGTACATATCTTCCAGATCCTTGTAGGTTGAGCAGATATCAGGCAGGGAGTGTGTTGCAAGTGGTATTTCACTGTTCTCTTCAGTTATACAGAGATTTTTTTTCTCCTAAAATGTTTGAAATAAAGACAGTTAACAAAGACCCTGGGATTTTATTCTTTTAATAAGAAACTTCAGCTTACAAAAACAAGGTGTAAAAAGAGTACAGATTTACAAAAATCATAAAAACATGATTCGTATTTCACATCCAAAAGAGAACAGAACAAGCCCTCATTGTGGGTTGTAAAAGGGGACTTGTCAGTTGCTTATTTAAAGGGAAAACAAAACTAAAAAATCCTGACTAGGCAAACTGCGATCACCAGAAACTGATGTTGGTAATTGTGGGGTAAAAACTCACTTAAGAGGAACATAAATTTTGAGCAGAATTTCAAGGGGGTGGGATGCCAGTTTGGTGTTGCATAGCATTTAGTGCTTTAGGCAGGTTTTAGAGTTGCCACCAGGACACTTTGCTGGAATGCAGGTTCAAGTCTGGAGACAGCGAGGGCAGTGCATGTGTGTGTTTTCTACATTAGAGACCAGTGGGGAAGCAAGGTAATCCTATTGTAGCCCAAATAAGGTTCATGAAAAGGATTCCACTGGAAGAAAGATACTGCCAAACCTAACATGGATATATATAGATCATAAGAGCTCAAGGTTCTTTATGGATGCAATATGAAAGGAGTTGATTTAGAGACCTGGGAATGAGGGAGAATCTTCCACTGCTTAAAAATGTAAAGTATAGATGCCACTTCAGCCACTGTCTTCAGAAATTTCAATTTCTGGGGCAAATGATGTCACTTAAGACTAAATTGTTACCAAAAAGGAATACAGGAAAGATGGTTGAGTGAAGAGCTAGGCTTAGCCAGTTAAAAGATCTGACCTAGCCAATTATAGATCAGATTTAGAAGCTCTAACATATGAGTCCTTAGCTCTGAAATTGGCATTTAGCTGTAGCTACTTACTTAGTACCCACTTAAGCAAGTTTTTTTCCTTTTTATTTAACACAGTGCTTTGAAAACAGTAGCTGTTTAATGTTTGTGGAACTTTATCTCCTGAAGGGCTGGATGAGTGGGGATGCTTTCAGCTCAAACTTTAATGAAGCATCTGTTGTGTGTTATGAGATGCATTCTAGAATCTGCCCTCATGGAACTTTAATTTTTGCCTCAAGATGGGAGAATATAATTTTTCCTTCTTCCATTGTCAGATTCCTAATTCTGCCATTTGTCTAAAGTAAACAGATGATAGTTTTCTTCGTAGGTCCTAGCAAGGCAAATCCTAATAGGAATATCCAAAAGTACTTTTCTGTGAACAGGAGACTCTGCTGCTACTACTACCTATGTGGTACTGGGCAAACTCCTTTTTGGGCCTCATTTCCCTCACCTATAAAATGAATGTATCAGATTATATGATGTCCAAAGTCTCTCCCAGCAGAAAATCTGATTACAGGAAACCATGAGTCTAGTAGATAATATAGGGATATAGTTTAAGCAAGAAGTTCAGACCACAAAGATCATGCTCTCTGGGCTAGTTTGGGGTACAGTGATGCTCTTGACTTCAGATCCACAAAGCATTGTTAAAATGAGTAAGCTTTACACAGATGAGACCAAAGATCAGGTTTGATGCTACTGCTGTCGGTAGTAAAGGCAGATAATGTTTTAAGTCACAGTAGGCATTCTAGGCAATAACACAGCCCAGTCTTAAAGGAATACCAACCAACATATGGTCTTAAAAAAAATTTATAGCCCACAAAAGCCAATGCTTATTTAAAACATTAGATCTATTCACAGCTGTGGATAATTTAAGTTTGAGGTATTAGTCAAAATTTGGTAAAAGTTCTTAAGACACTGCAAAAAAAAGCAATTCTATTCAAATCAGTTAAAATTTAATCTTAACAGCACCTTAATATTAACATTTTAAGAAACTTTTGGACGGGAATTTGGGCTTATTTTCAACAATGCACGTGGGAAAGGTTCTGTATAAAACTTCTGCAAAAAGCTAGGAATTTTGGTGCCAATACAACTAATGAACCAGTAAATTCCAAAAGGGGAACTAAATCAGTTTCCTGATAACCAGCCATCATTTGTGGGATATGCTGGTTTCTATCTTCCACCCAACTGTCAATTTAAGATTTTGCTGCATTTGGTGTTTCTATACCTCCTATTTTCCCCAAGTCAGATAACTGTTAATATGTTAATATGATCCATTCATAAGACCTTCAGTTTTAGAGAGGCTGTGACTCATGCTATTAAAAAATACTGTCTTTAAAGTGGCCCCTTGGATATTAAATTGGAAAATGTTTTCTTAGATCCAAGATACAGGAAGCACAGAGTAAGAGGCAGCCCCAAAATATTATCCTTTGATTAAGTGTTATAGTTACAACACATGTAAAGCTTTAAATGAGATTCATATAATTTTATACAAGATGGTTTAAGTCAAAGACCTGTGCTAAAGGGCAAAATGTGCATTTAAGATATTAATCTTTGATTGTATTTAGAAACTTTTTAAAAAACCACTGTAACTACCTCAGAACTCATCCACTGTGTGGGTGTGTGGATGCTTCCTTTGCAGGAAAAATGCTTTGGAAGCTTTGTCTAAGACATTACCTTCACAAAACTGAAAATACAAATTGTCGAATGGGTTTTAGATGGTGAGTTATTTAAAAATCATCTTATGGAATGCCTCTCATATATCCAATGTTACTACTACTGGTCAGGATTCAATGAACAGACCAGAGACTGTCTAATGGAAGGCTACTAGGCTCCTTTACCTTCCTCCCAGCTGGTTTTACTGAACACACTAGGCCTGCTTGTGGTTGTCTCCTCCAAGGGATTTAGGTGATGGGGGGATGGAAGGGGGAGAGTGGAAAGTGAATGTTGAGCTGTCCTATAAATAGTACAGCTAGGCCTACGTGGTAACTGTAACATTCACATTTGGAGGATTGTATTTATTAACACTATTACCTGTAATTATGTGCAAAGAACTTCAATCCACACTTGCTTCATTTCAGGAGAAACTAATTTTGTGTTGCTCTTAACTGTTTAACTTTTAACAGCACTTCTGTTATTGTTACAAACTAAAAGACCTTTTCTAAAAATTTGTGCTCTGCATGTCCTCCCACACTAGAATGAACATAAGTCTCCTAACAAAGATAGGATGTGTCTGGGGAGGGGGGTCCTCCCAACCTGATTAGAAAAGGCCCAAGTTACCATCTGCAACAGACAAGTTTGGTAGAGGAGGAAGGGAGGGGGAAGAATCTGCTTTTGAATAATCACAATACAGAGATGCTGGACAAATACAATAAAATACATCAAAAGTTGAGAAATGCTGGTAAGAACAACTTGCATCCACATAGATATGAAATGTTAAAAAAAAAAAGCGATACTTTATAAAAATCCTTGAAAAACCACCTAAACTCCTTTGTCACTTGACTGATGAGAGGATCCTTTCCTTAAATCTCATGTCCCATGCAAACCATAACTGGATACAAGGCACCAAATTTCATAAATTGTATAAAATTAGTTCACAAAACTTTATCAATAAAGTAAAGCAAATTCCCCTTCCCCCCTCCCTAACCCCCTGCTCTGGCCTTCCTCCCACCCACCCCCCTAAAAAGTTCTCATTACGTGACTATTGTCAAACCTCTGCTTTAGCTTATATTTTATGAGCAAAAAGCACCTATTGTGCCAGCCAACCCCCAGATCACATGGTCTTTTCTTGCACTTGGCTGGACCTAAGCATAGGCAGAGTAGGGAACTTTTTACAATCATTGACTCAAGAAGCCTTGCCATTCAAAACAAAAATAAATTCTGCTATCGGGTCCATAGGACACATTAACACTTCTACAGTTTCCAATTTTATTTTTTACATTTTGAGAGACATCTGGAAATTTAGTGTGGCACTGCCTCCTGTGAAAGGGGGGCTGAATCTAAGTTGGCAAGGGCCCTGCCTGTTCTATGAGGGCTTCAGTTCTTGGCTGCCCAAGGGTTAAATGCTGATTAATAATACAGTAGCACACATGCTTGCCTCAGGGTGAATGAAAATATCAAGGTCATACTAGTTTGACGTAAAACACCTTTTGGGGCCAGGATGCCTTCATCTGGGAAGGCAGATCATAGTGGAAAGTAAATGTGCTGGCCAAGTGGCAAGTGTTCTGGGAATGAGCAGAGTGGGTTCACGAGGTTTCAGTCAGTACAACTTGGATTAGATTTGGTGGCCTTTATGTACAATTCTTACTTGGTTCTTAACCTTCTTTTCTCACAGTAGAAAGCAAGATGCAGCTAAGACCTGTCTATGTCCAAGATTTACATAAATTTAAAAAGGGCATTTTACTCAACATCTTTCAGTTGAGCTTTGAAATGTGGGCTGATTCACTCAGTGGGAAAGAAGCCCTAGTTTTCAAAATTTCAGCTCGAATTTTACTCTCATTTAGCTTCCAGTGTTGACTTGGCCTCTTAAAACCTCTGCCCTGCCTGAAACAGGGTACTTCAGGTGGTAGTTCTCATGTTTCTATGTCATCTAATTTTTCAAAAAAATTTTTTTAATCATTTTGATCTGTTGGTTCTTGGCCAAGGTAAGCATTTACTTTACACATTCTTTAATTAGCTTAATAATCCTTATATTTATTTGGTATAAAACTATCTTTTTCAAAATTAAATTTGAGTATTTGTATTAACCTATCACATTGTGTTGCTTTTTATCTTTTAAAAACAATTTCCCCTTGGACTGGCCAGGGGGATGGGGTAGGTACTCTATTAGTCCTTTCTATCTCTTAGTTTCTACGATTCTAGAATAATAAATATAGGATTCCGTGAAAGATGAGGCACGATTCTTATTTTCCTTTTAACAGGTTTACTATCCTTAGCTCTTGGGGTAAATGGGTTTTGCCGTCACCACGAAAAACATTGTTCCCAATTGTATTGATTAACAATTTGGGCCTCGAGAGCTTAGCTCCACATCAGAACCTCCTCTGGCGGCCCTGGCAGCTGTGACACTTTAAAACAGTGTATAGCAGAGAGCGAGCCCTGGGCAAAGCTTGTATAAAGAAGCCTGCAGGAGACAATATAAACCAAACAGCATAAAAAATGCCATACGTTATCGCTTCCAAATAAAAGCTAAATATTACAGAAACCTCACAGTGTTGGAAAAAGCAAGTTTAATTCAAAGTGTAGTTACTCCCTTCCCTATCAGGGTAAGCCATCCTTTGTCTGTAATGTCTCCATGTCTCAGTGCTGTTTGGTAGGTCATTTGGGAGAGGCCATCTCAAGAGGTCAACAGCAAATACTACAGATCCGCTTGGGAAATCTGATTCATCAGCATGACTAAACCTACCCTCTTTCTTCAGCCTCTTCCCTTCCTCTCCCCTCCCCCGAACTTTCCTCCCTCCCAAACTCCCACACTTCTCCAAATGACAGCTGTACCTCTACCTGAATTCAAATATTATTGTGATATACTCAGTCAAAAGATGAGCATTCATAGTGATAAGCTGAGGCTTCATTCACTGCAGCAACAGCTATAATGCTGTTATGGTTTGCAACTGACTTTCAATAGGTTTGCCACTACCAAAAGGCTCAGAAGGTAAGCTCAGTGGTGGCTGGCTAGTAAGTAGGGTACATTCTCATTTAAGGTCAACCTGTGAAATTTGATTATAATTTTTGCTACAGATCCAATTTAAAGAGTAAGGTACATTTCACCAGCACTTGGGTCACATTAACTTTTAATTCTCTGACAGGTAGTAAGGTTCTAAGTGATCCTGAATTCCCAAGAAGTTTGGGAGGGATCTGGTCAGGCCCAGAAACAGTCAAGCTGCACAGGCATAGTGGGAACAGGTTACTGAGCAACTGCCACTCTTCAGGATGATACAAAATCTTCAAGTGTATGATGGAGGCCCACGCTCTTTTGTGATGTCTGTACTGTCAGTGAGTTGGGCTGTGAAACATGGTGAAAAACATCCAAGTTAAACACTCGGCTGAAGGGCTTCCCTATTCCCAATGTGCTGACTTCTGGGGAAGCCTAGGGATACATGGCTGACCCAAGGACAGACTTATACATCTTAGGTCCATGATTTAGATCTACAGCTCTAAGACTCCAGCAATGAGGTAAGGAGTGGAGTGCAATGGATGCCCTTTACTGATTTTGTTGCATTCCTATGGGAGCTGGCCTTTCTCCACTAAGTGAAGCAATAGGTGGCCCAGAGGTGGTGCACAAATGAGCAATGGGTAGGACACTTGGAGAGTCTGCTTGCATTTATAAAGTAACTACTGCCTTTGCTTCATACAGAGATCATGGTCTATACTCCATCCACCTAAAACAGTTTACAAAAATTTCAGAGTTTTGTCTTCCTGGAGTTGACAGTGACATCTTTTTTTTAAGATTAAAAAAAAAGTGTTCCATGGGCACTGTTCATGTGGTTTCTTTTTTCCCTTTTAGTGCACAATTGAAGTGATTCCCCGGCTAAGTGTTTATTCTGGATTGACACATGCCTAGCACCCATCTATCCAAATCCCCTGCTGTCAGAGCCAAATCTTTAAACTGCAAACTACCCAACTACCCAGGCCTGACACATGTGTTATCTAGCCTAAGCCCTGGGAAACTGGCCTGATAAGGCAGTTGGCTGAAGTCCAGGACTCCTCCTCACCTGGGAATGACCATTAGCTGGTACTGTACCTGCTCATGGTGCTGGTTTGCACTGATTAGGAGGGGGGAAAAGGCATAATGGAGATGACAACAAGGCTTCTCTCCTTGTTGGACACCATCATTTTACATCCATCTCCCTATATCAGGATCCCTTTTGTAACGGAGAGAAGTTGATAAAGGATGATGACTGAAGAGGCTGTTCCTTTTGTTCTATTTTATGGAAGGTGGAGAATATCCAAATACATTAAAAAGAAATTGACTACAAATTTTCATTCAGGACTGAATAGCCTGAAAACTCATACTCTTGAACCCAGAGTATGACAGTTCTGTTCCTTCAGTCAGCCTTAATTCCTGCAAAGAGGAAGGCTATATAAACTTTGATGGTTTCAAAAACAAGCCAGAGGTCATTGAGTGACCCATGATCCCTTCAGGGGAATGTCAGTCTTCTGTCCTCATCACTGTGGCTGGACCGCACCTGAGCTTGGAGTTGGGTTTCAGAGATTCCTGCATGGCCCTGCACTGTTCTTTGAGTGTAAAAAAGGATGTAGGCCTGGGTTTTGCACACTTCCTCGACACTACATACATTCAGCTTGGAGTCGTTACAGTGGACCCAAAAACCTAGGAAACCAAAGGGAAAGAAAGAGAATTATTACCCAATCTTCCTGCTTTCAGAGCAGCAGCTGAGACTGCAAGATAAAAGGAGGGAGCAGCATTCTGAATATAGCCAACTCTTGAATCTTTCTACTGAGGACAGATGAGTAAAATAGATAGACTTAGAAAATTTAGTTTTAAACATTAACCTCAACCTTCTTCCCCCCATCAAAATTATTAACAGCAATGCTGCTCACAACCAAATGGACTAATTTCCATCTTCCCTGTTTTTCCTGCTCTGGAGAAGATATTAATAGGTGGTAAAGTAGCTAAACATGGGAAGGGTGGGGTTGAAAGAAGAAAAGAAGAAAGAGGCTGCAAAGGACCTAGGACAATCCATAGGCTAGGTTCACCAAGAATTGATTGAAAACTGAAAACTAGAATTTACTGAGATTCAATTTTGTGAGTTTCCCTAGCATTCAGGGGGTTCCCAGTCATTTGTTTTTGCATTCAAATGGCTGACAGATTTGGTGACTTAAAATAGTTTGATGTGAAAAATAACATTTACTTTTTTCTTTTTATTTTCAATTGTACTATAATTCTTATAGGCTGAACCATTCTTGTAAAAGGCCCAAAGTCAGAAAAACTATATATTATTCTTCATCTTTTTCTCTATATAGCTAATAATTAGCATGTACTTGGCAGTACCTTTAGAAATAGTACATCGCATGAAAAAGGAGATCAAAGCAGAATGTTAAGAGTGAAAAAAAAATACCAAACTTAGGTTAAGAAGTTATATAATCAAGTCCTGGGCTCCACTATACTACCTATCTGACTTTGGTTGGGCTAGTCACTTAATCTTTCTTTGACTCAGTTTCCTATTCCACAAAATGAGAGGGTTGGACTGGATGATCTCTTTAATCTCTTCTGGTTCTGATATTCTATGAGCCTGTGATTCCTACCTTATGATACTTTCATTTGCCTATTTCTGATGGGAAGACTGAAAGGTCCTTAGGTCAGTAGTAGGTAGAACTAGAGCTGAAACTCAAACCTTCTGACTTTTTCCATTAGATTTTAATGGACTTGATTTTCTTCTTACAGAGAGTTAGAGATTTGCTCTATTAGGGCTACTATATAGGACTGAATGGCAAAGAAAGCACACACATTATGAACACACTGACAATTTATGGTGTCCACACCCTGGAAAAAGGTACACGCACCTCCCTCTGTGTTGTAGCAATATGCTGTGTAGTGTCCTGAGCCAAACCCTTTCCCGTGATGCATCACCACTGCGGAGAGGTCATAGGCAAAGGTCTCTTTGTCAAGAGAGGAGAGAGTGTCCCTGCAGCAGTAAGGTTCCATGGTTAATACCTGGTCAAAGACGACATGGACCCCAATCTTCTCACGGTGATTACGTCCAGACCACCTAGAACAGGGATGTATATATAAGGCTCCATTACAAAAAATGGTGTGTGGGTGTGTGTATGTGTGTGTATAAGGCTCCATTACAAAAAATGGGGTGTGTGTGTGGTGGTGGTGGAGTTTGCTTGGAATGTGGGCCAGTGTTTAGTGTTTTCGTTGCAACTGCATAATCAGTATTCTACAAAGTTCTTTTCACTAGTGGAAAATGGGCATAACCCTAGACAAAGGTATACTTGTAGAACATTTAGTTTTTCTTCTGCATTTATCTTCATCTACAAAATTCTTTCTCAAACATATATTTTTGAGGGTAGATTAATAATTGTTCAAAATAAGCTATGAAGACAGAAATCCCTAACAAATTCTTTTGTATCCTGCCTCCATTCCCCTCACCCCTACCCTCCTGGCCTTTTCATTCATCTACTATAAAGTTCCTATCTCATTTTACGCTGGAGATGGTTCCACATAAAACCTAATTAATACCAGAGAACCTCTGAGCAGACAAACCAAAAGCAGGAAATCCAATTAAACAGAGCCAAGGGAGCAGACATGTAAGTGCCCTGCTGTGCAGCAACACACTCACTGTGGATAATATGTTCAATTTCCCTTGAACTCTACAGGAGTCCAAGGATCTCAAAGGGGCCACTTTCCCTCTTCCAATCCTAAAAGGACCTTTGGCTTAACTACAAAAGTCTCCCAAAGCAGGGATTCCCATAGTTTACCAGTACCTGTGACTCCTAAGAGATGCTCACCTGAATCGTTTAAGGTGCAGCCGGAGGACCTGAGGTAGTCTGTAGATCATTAACTGCTTTCTAGCTTCACTAAGAACCAGGGGCTTAGGAGAGGATTTACGCCGTCTGCCTGCATGAGTTGGGTAGGGACAAAACAGGTTGTTTACTAAATCATCATTTTGTTGGGAAAAGGGTCAATTCCCCACCCCGCACCTCCACACACACTTTTAAATCTTCTAGCATCAACACATCTGTAACTACAAAAAAAATACTCTTCTGGTAACATGGATTTATGAGTGAGACACCTAAGAATGTCACTGTAACATTATGTACTTGGGGAAATCTGTACATGAAAGTTACAAGTTTTGAAATCTCATGGCAACAATAAATACACAAATGTACATTATGGATATTATGCATTAGAATTATATAAAATAAAATTTTACTACAGACAAAATGTACATATTATGGACAAATATTATTGTTATATATTTTGTCCTCCCCTACAGTGTCTTTTCTCCTAATTCTTTAAAGTACATCATTTTGTCCCTCTGATTTGAAATTAAAAAATATATTTAAAATAGCATCAACATAGATATTTTTTAACCTAGTACTACAAACTTGCCTTAACAAATCTGTTTTCAGATTTTCCTATCCTATTTTTAAAAATTATTCTTTTTAAATTGCTGAAAGACCAAACATGAATTTATTCACTTAACTGCTTTAACTTTTTCCAAACCCCACATTTTTAAAAGTGGCATCCCTGCCCCTCTCACTTCTGCTAGCCTACAGCACCCATAAATCCTTTCTAAAGCAATCCCTAGAAATTATTATACCAGAAATCTGAATTTAGGTTAAATAAGAGATATTAATCTACCATGTCTTAGAATTTCAGTGGAGTCCCTAAGCACTGATTGTCTAAGATAATAAATGTGCCATTATATTTTTCCTTTCATTTTTTTAATTACCTTAATTTCCAAAGACATTGCTTCCCTTCTCTCCCACAGTCCATCCTACCTATTGTGCCATCCTCTATAATAATTTCTTTAAGAAAGGAAAAATAAATATTTGAACCAACCCTAGGTGTTATAATGGACAGAATGCAAGTTGAAGAAAAACTCAAAGTGTGACCAAGTTTTGTGCCAATTCAGTATCAACAGTTTTACTTTTAGCTAAAAGAAGGCATTATGGCTTCATATCAACTTTCTAAGCTGTGTTACCACCACCACTCAGAACATGTCACTTACTGTTGCACTGGTCACATGCGTAGATCCTTCCTTCCAGGGCCTCCGTCTCTGTGAATTTGGCCAGCATCTCCGTCAGCATGCACTCAGTCTGGTTAAAAGGGACAAGTCCTTTTTCTATACAATGATAGCGCTCAGGGAATTCCAGGGACAGATCCCAGAAGGGTTCAATGGTATTGGATTTGTAATTGCATGTTATGCATGTGACCTAGAAGTGAAAGGTTATGCAAATTATATTACTCCCTTGCATCTGACATAAATTTTGCTCACACCTTAAGAAAGCCATATAAATTACCCTGCTCCAAACCAGGTGTTCCTTGTTGCCTTGTTTTAGTTTTTTGGTGATATGACATAAAAAGAATAAAAAAGTGATTAAGAATCTGGAGCATGTTATTTCTCTGACAGGCATTTCTGTTATCAATGGGTATTGACTAAAATTTACATGACACACAGAGAATACTAACTCCTGATGCGTGTAATACTACTCTATGTTGCAAAAGTACAAATGAAAAATGAATTATTCACATGGGAATCACTCCATATACATGAAGTTATGGCCCACAGAAAATTCTGGTGTTAATATCTTTTGCAAAAAAGAAAGTCTTTTCCTAACAAATACACTGGTCAAAGGTGACATTGTATTATGCTCCACATCCATACATAGTCTCTACCTCTGCAAAGGAAAGAAAGACATAACAGCAATTGGAAACTCCCATCTTTAGGTAAATTCAAGTAAACCATGCAGGGACCTTACATTTCACCTCAGATGGTAGTCTCTTTTAATGGCAGGAAACCTTTCTTGCTTATCAGGATCTCCTCCTCAGAGCCTAGCCTAGTGCTTGGCATATGAAGAATATTTTTTTTGAATTTGAATTCCCATGGGAAAATACGTTACTAAAATGCCCATGTAACCTTATTTTTCATGGATGCTTTAATACATTAATCCTACATGTAAACTAAAGTCCCTAAATGTTCTTGAGATGTACTGTTGTACTTCCATTCCTACTTTCTAAGTATTACTAAAATTAAAAAAAAATCAACCTACTTATTTTGAGACCACCATACACTCAAGAAACATTGTTTATTGGCTTATTTCCCTGAGGTCCTTCTAGCCCCTAGTTGGAATTGCTAGTATGCCATAGCTTTTTATCAGTCTGCGATTATGATCATATGTAGCTATTGTGAGAAACTTAGACCACCAGAGTATGAAAGAGCTTCTTTTCCCAGTCACTTTGAGACCAGTGCTACTAAAGAAGTCTGCATCATTTTCTAAAACAGTCCAGAGGCAGGCAAGCCATCTGTGGACACTTATAAATAAAATATGACAGGTTATGTAATAAGAGTCAGAGATGGGAAGTCTGAATGTTATACAAAATAATTTTTAAGAAACAGGGTATGCATCTAAGTGTGTGGGGTAGATTCCTTAAGGAAGTATTCAGGAAAAAATGGAAAAAGAATTGCACAGGATTATATGGTATGGAAGGATTGCAGTCAACAGCAGTAGAAGGAGTCATAGATCTAATGAAGTATTGACATCATAACTATCATGTTACTATCAGTGGCATCCATTTGAAATTTAGTGATATGGAAAATGACATAAAAATGGGGCAAAAAGGCAGCAGAAGTTGTCATCAAGACACTATGTGTTGATTTACCACATCACACTCAAAACAACCACAGATCTAAGATCTTTCCTGATTATATTAACTTGCCCAAAGCCTCCACAAGAATCACAGTGTCTGTCTCTGGTGCTGATGAGTGTCAGGGTGGGGAGCATGAAGAAACATACCTGACTGAGCAGCTGCCCATGAAATATTGTGTTCACCACCTTCAGAACCTGCTTGGTGAGTTTTCTCTGGGAGAAGGGGATGAGGATCCGACGCTTGGTTCCCTCTGACTCTAGCTCCTGCTGGACTTTATCTAGTAGCTCACAGAGAAACTCCTGAGCATCTTGCTGGTCATATCCCCGAAAGGCAGGGATTAAGCTCCAAACAGAATGGAGCATGGCAAATGGAGATACCAGAGCCCACTTCCCAGACCACATAACACGGAAGAGGGTATGTAATTCATGACAGAGAGAAATGTGCTTTGAACTAGGCTCCTTAGGCTGTATTAGTTCTAAGCTCCTGTTTATGGAGGACCCACCATTCAAGCCAGTGGGTAAGCCCTGCCTACTGCATGGCTCGATTCTGTCATTTCTCGCTGACTCATCATCAGCAGATCCATTTGCCAATTTACCTGACATCTGAGACTTCCCATTGGCTGTTTTGGCAAGCAGTTCTTCTGTTTCACAGAGGTCAAGGGTTAAAAAACATTCTCTGAACTTCTGGAGGTGACTGAGCACTTGAAGAATAGAGTTCATGTAACAGGTATTACCCAGGTTCCGCAGACCCGTTACACCAGGAGTCACCATTGGCTTACGGCGGATGGAATAAAACGGCTTGAATTTGCTGCTCTGCACTCTTCTTGAGGTAGGGGAACTCGTTGCTATCTCTCTGAACTTCCTGGGAATCAAATTAGATTGATGAACATGAGAAAGCAGTCTTGCACTTTTCCTGGGGGGGGTGCTGGCCAGCTGCTCAAGGAGGCGACGCTTCATCTCCTGCCTCCGCTGCCTTGCAGCCTCTTTCTTCTTCTCTAATGCCTCTATTTGCTTTCTTTGCTCCAATTTCTGTTGGCCTCTGGTGCTCTTTTCAAACCAGATCCTCAGCGCTTTAGCCAGCAGACACTGGCGTCGGTGCCACAGAGCTGTCAACATCTGGGGCTGTCCCTGAGGAGCCTGCTGAGGTTGGAACACATCCTCTCCTGAAGCCATTGATCGAAGCATCCTACCACTCCTCACAGTCAGATCCTGCTTCTGGCTCCTAATTGCTGAGAGAGTACTTCTGAGCAGTTTCAAATCCCCTTCAGGGTTATCATTCAAAACATAGTCTTCACAAAGATAACAGAACACATAGAGATCATTGACTTCCATAGCCAATGGGTGTCTAGTTTCTTCAAAGTGTTTAAATGCATGTTCCTCAATGTACCGTCCACAGGCCACATGAGAGCACTTCAGACATGCCCAGACAGACTCTGTGGTGTTACACTGCATGCAGTGCCACTTCTGAGGATTCAGGATAGAATGGTCCTGGGCGAGACGTAACCGCCCTACATGTTTGCATCTATCCATGTCTTACAGAAGTCTCCACTCTTTTAACCTGGCAAAACAATGCAAAAAAACAAAAACAAAAAACAAGATACCTCAGTGTTACTCATTTTGAAGAGTGTTTTCTTTTGGGGGGGATTTTTTTTTTTTACTAAATTATCCACTAGACTGTCATTCTTAGGCATCACAAAAATAAGGCTCTTGAAAGACCAGTAATCCTGCCCTATGGTATCAGGATGACAGTGAAGAGATTAAGATTCCCCCCAAAAAGACAATTAAGACACAATAGAGAAACCATTCCCTTGACTCAATGTAAAAATAAGAATTTAACTGATTATTTTAATTATTGAAAATTCCTGTTGATACACAAGTCTAGGTGAATAGTTTACTGGATCAACTGTGCTCTTTAGAAAAGAGATGGAGATCACTATCATATGTCATATGCGTGTGAGATCTGAACTGTGAAACTGAACTGATGAAAGCCTCTATATCTTATTTTGGGTGAAGAGTATCATAAGAATAGAAAAATAGAAGCCAGGAGACAGTCAGGAGGTACTCCAAATACAATTTTCTATGAGGAAGATTCCCCAAAGTATTCTCCAGAAGTCAGGAGAATAGAAATGACAGAAAGGAGTGCTATAGAGAAAAACCTCTAAGAGAAGTAAATATGATAGTTCATTCTAAATAATCAGAATGGAAAAAGTCCTATTCACAGAAGTCAAAGAAACATGCACTTTTGACTTCAGCTGGAAGTGACTCAAGGGGCAGGCTGTCAAACAGTCAAGGTAAAATTTTCATGTCTTGTTGTAAAGAATACTTATATACTTTGTAAAAGGGGGTGAAGATTTTCACGATGTTAGCTGAAGGATAGCTAAATAGAGGAGAACTGAGTGAGTCTAACTGCTCAAAAAAGTTATCTATTTGTTAGCTATTGCAAGTAGGCCAGAGTGACAATACAAGTCTTTCAGCTAATGTACACAAGAATTAAAGTGGTGACATAAATGCAAGGTGGTAGGTATTATTGTTTTGGAAGCCTGAAATGGTTTGACTTTTATCACAGTCACATCAGTTTGGCTTGTCATAGAACTAGTTTAGCAGATCTTCCTGGATAGAAGTACAAATTTGAGAACTACAAAGAGGACAAAGTCATCATTTGAGATATTAAGAAAACAGGCTTTCCATACTAAATATCCTAAGAGTGATTTCTGTTCATAAACCAAGGCACTTTGTTCCTTTTTCCCCTTTGTTTTCCAAGAAAGCTCTCTTTTCCTTTCCCATTAGTGGTAGGGAACTCAAAAGAAAGAAGTGATGATTATGTCTGTATTCTCTCTAGTTGGCACCTTTGGCTACCCTCTCTGCTGTCCCATATTTCAGCTCAGCCCTGCTAACAGATCCAGTAGTTACAAGATGGCCTGTCTACTCCCTAATGCAAATCTCTTCTAATGTGGCCCACAATTTGGACACCATGCTTCTGTTAGCCTCATTTAGAGGGCATAAATATATTTTTAAAAATTCAAACTCAGTTTCCCTTTGAATTCCCATAAAACACATGCATTTTCAGTTTTTATATATTAATTTTCATTGATATGTTTTCTTAAGTTATTCATATTATGTTTCAGCTAGAGTAAAGTTATAAACTTAAGGCTAGGAAACTGGATCCTATTTTTTTTTTTACATTTTCCCACAACCCCTAGAATTGTGTTTTGTGTAAGTATTCAGTGCCTGCCGAGTTTGAAGGTGAGGATCAAAGCTACCCTCTCCCATAATTATTCTAATTTATTGCATGCATATACCACATTGGTAATGAAACATCATTCTTGTTTAGGTTAAGAGTGTGAGTATGCTGATGTTCAGGCTTCCACTTACTCAAACTAAACAGAACAACATGATCTGAAAGGCTAAAGTAGTTAGAAAATATTTACTTTGTGCTGATTATCACCAACAAACAGTACAAGTTCAGAGGCTGGCTGTGTATAACACTTAAAATGATCTAAAACTCATCTGTTCACTAAACAAAAAAAAAAGACAAAGGTAAAAAAATGAAGAGACTAAAAATTTCTGAGTTAATCTTCATGTCTTCCACATTCATGATTTGGAAACATTAACCTAATTCCTTTTACAGGTACACCAGCTTTCAAAGAAATCAAATACAAATTTTACTTCTAAAAGTCTTTCCCATAAAGAGCTCAAGGATGAAATTATTTTTTATTTATTCAGGATCTTTTGCCTGTCTTTTTTCTTGATGATTCAATACTCACTGAGTCATATTTGTATTGCCTCTTCTTTGTAACTCAGAACCTGGGGCCTGGCAAATCCCCATTTTAGCCAATAGGATCTGGCAGGTCTTCAGGAATTTAATTGGTACTGAGATCTTTATCACACGAAACACAGCACAGCTTCAAAAATCTACAGAGACAGAATAGTTTGGTGAATAAGTTATGCATGAATGCAACATCTTCAACACAGCTGTTTAAAATCATCTACCTTCTACTATTATTTTTTTTCCTTAAAGAAAAACAGAACTACATTAGTAAAAATATAAAACCACCTCACATTCACATTCTGCCATGGACATCTGTTAAGTGGAAAGAGCACAGTGGAATTTCTTTTTTCTAATTTTATTTTCTAATATATAAATCTGTGGATCACATTCATACTTTCCTGAACATCCTTCTCCCCTCCCCCATTATAAGTCTATTGTGGTGGCTGACTAACCTGCCATATGGCATAAAATCCACACAGGAAAACTCAGGGATGTTGTATACTGCACCACTCAGATATGAGTTAGGCAGAGGGAGAAGAAGGGGGATGGAAGGTGGATTTGATACTGATAACTAAGCTCTGTATTTGCTAATTTATCACAGAATGGAAATCTCTCAAAAGTGATGAGAAACATTCTTTAATCAACACAGAAATGAAGAAAAAGCAAAATTCCAATTGACTTTAACCTAGGTAATGAAAGAAGAAAAGGGATGAATGGCCTTTTTTTGAAAACCAGTAATGCATTTACTCACCTCTCACATATACTCTATTTCGAAACATGGCCTAACACTCACTGTCAAAAAGTGGAGTCCAATTTTACACATGTGAAATGTACAGCTTTTCATTTAAATTTCCCCAAATCACCACGAGCCCCTCTCACTCCAACTTAAAATACATGCAGGACAGCATTCAGAAGTATGGCCCGAAGGAAACCCCAAACACAGCTTATGGGGAGCATAGTTACAATGTAATTAGGGAAGGATAAGATGCCTTGCAATAGTTCTAAGATGTTAAGAAGATTAACTAAAAATTGATATGTGCCATATACACCCTGGATAGATGTAAGTGGGGGTGGGGGAGGGAGAACAAACCTCTGACACAGTAAAACTAGCTTTTGCTTTTTAAATACCCTGTGTTTAATTTAAAAAAAAAAAACCAACATGTCTTGATTAATCTGGTATATGTAATGATAGCAAATGGCAAACATTTTAAAAGGTAACTAAATCTCTTTAATTCGTCTTTTGTTCTGATGAGAGACTTGTAGACTTAAAAAGTCTCCATATAAGATAAATGAACAAACACAATCACCCTTAAAAAAATTCTAAATTGAAAGTTTTACTTGACTTTTACTTGACTAATTCTAATTATTCTTCAATATTAGATTTCCTAGCAGTCTTAATGTCTAAATACATCCTTAGAAAGGAAACTGTAAAAATAAAATTCGGTGGAATAATTCTGTTTAAAGTAGTCTTCCATTCCACGACACCCCCACCCCCTCCTTGTCAATTTCCTCTAGGTTCTTACACTAAGGACTGGAATAATCCTGTCTGGTCTGGGTAAGACCAAGTGGCATAAATTCTGGTCTGAAAAAAAGAAGAGACTATGGTAACATTCTGACAGCCTTCATTTACATAAAAGAATACTAATTATGTGGTATCATCAACATCTGCGATTCCGCTCACTGCCATATGCGACAGTGTTGGATCTATTAACCCTTAATTCTACAAAGAATATCTAAAATGCCACAGAAAACTCTATAGGCTTGCAAGGAAAAGCTAATCCAGGCATAGAAAAAGGATTTTATTATTTTTTAAATTAATTGATTTGTTTTCAGTTTTCTACAATCACTTCCATAATTCTTAGATTTTCTTGTCCTTCCTCCCCAGTCTCTCTCTGAGATGGCATGCAATCTTATACGGGTTCTACACATACATTCTTACTAAATGCATTTTCACATTAGTCATGGAAATGGATTTTAACAAGTAAAGTGATACTATGATAATGAATCTGGGAATCCACTAAGATTATCTTTTCCAATAGATGGGAGGAAAACCTAGCTTTAATATCAAAATATCATATTTTTAAAAGGCAGGACTAAAATAATGAACCTACAACATTTAATAAATCTGATGAGGGGAATCCTGTTTTATGTCTGTTGTAGACCCTTTTTAAGCATTTTCTTGTATTGTTAATATCATGAAAAAGTTGCTTTGATTTCTGTTTTAGGCCAGGGGAGAAAACCATAAAACCTCTAATAGTGTGATGGCAGAAGACTAGAACTAGAAGAAGAAAAAATCTTTGTGAAAGAACACTTGAGAAAAATATTTCCAAGTGTGCTCACAGTTCAATGCATTTCCAAAGAATCATAGAGTGAGAAAGCTGGAAGAGACCTTAAAGAATCCATAGTTCAACACCCTTGTTTTTACAATAAGAAAATGGAGCCTTGGAGGGTGAAATTACTTGGTAATTGATACAACTACAGATTCAGGGCAGATTCAGGACTATAACCTAGATTTTTCTACCTTCAGGCCCAGGTTTCAGTCTAATATACCAGACTGCCTTCTTCCCTCCAAAAAGTGAGTAGGGATTAGGGATGGAGATTCCAGATGCTGGCACCCTGGAGACTTGAATTCAAGATTCACTGTATTTTCTGTTTTCCAGAGATCTGACTCTTTGTTAAACATTCATCTGAAAGTTGGACACTTTACACTGAGCTTTAAGTTGTCTAGCTCCATTAACATCTCTGGAAACACTTTGGTCACATATATGTATTTCAGTTTTCAGAAACAGTGAGAAGGGGGTGTGTATGTGCTCTAAATATGGAAGAACTGGCTAATATCTACAGCAGAGAAGAAATATCAAATGAATTAGGGTCCTACTCACACTTTAATCGCCAAGACTAATCACTCTGTCTGACTAAGATATTTACCCTTCATTAAATCAACCAGTACTGTTACTGAATAAATAATACTGTGTAATCAGTTCTCATACATACATATGAATTGCAGACTCTTCCATTACACAGCATGTATCCAGGTTCAGAAAACACTTTAAAATGCAATTTTAGTATCAACATCATCACTCTCACAATACAGAGATAAAGCTAAGCCCTAACTATTAGAACATGCTGAATTATACTTTTTTTAGAAGAGGTAGAATTTTAGTAGCATTTACATTGCTCTATTCACACCCTCTTACCCAGACCCACCTGTGACCAAACCATGAATTTCTAGATATATAATTTGTAAGATAGATGGCAATAGGTCATGCAAGATTTATGTAAGATTACTCAGACCATGGCCATAGCAAAAAAAAAAAAAAAGTAAATCTAGTGACCTGCAGTAAGAATCCTAGCCTCACTAACATGATGTTTTGATATACTAAGCTAACTAACCAGTTTTGCTTTAACAAATCATTATCCTTCACAATGTAATTTCCTTAGAAAGGATAATTTCTAAGATCCCTTCTAGCCTTTAAGTTTCTGAGTTATATATTATCAGTCACAATAAGTCTTTTATATTGTTTTGTTTAACTGTTCAATACAATTCAAATAAAGGACTATATCCCCAAACCTGGGGATAGAGAAAAAATGAAAAACAATTCTTTGCTCTCAAAGAGCCTACATTCTACTGGGGTACAGATTCAACACATAAATAAGTAAATACAAGACAATCTGAGGAAGTTAAAAACACTAACAAGGGGAAACAAGAAAGATTTCACAGTGGAGGTGGCACTTGAACTAAAATCTTGAAGGAAGTAAAGGATTCTAAGAGAGTATGTTACAGGTATGAGGAATGTTCAGGTATGTTCCTGTGCAACGGCAAGGAAGGAAGTGCTATAATTCCAACTTTTAAGGAACAGCTTCACATGTAAATGTGAAGGGGGTAAATGTCAAATAAGCTTGAAAAAATAGGTTGGATCAGCTTGTGAAGGACTACACAAATGCCAAAGCTGAGGTTTGTATTTTATCCTATACACAAACTGGGAACCACTAGAGCTAGGAGAAGCTAGCCAGCTAGAGCTACATGAGTATATTAGGAAGATGATTTTGGCAGCTGTGTGGAGGATGAGTTGGAGAGGGGAAAGTCTAGAAGTAGGGAGACCAATTAGGAAGCTACTACAGAAAGGATAAGAGGAAAAAGGGAGAGAGCCTATGAAAGAAAGAATTCTCAATACCTGACAAGTGACTGGATATGGAGGGGGGAGAAGTGCTGAGGAGTGTGTGAAAGGATTATGGATGTCTACAACAAAAATAGTAGACTGGAGGAAGATAAGGTTTGGGGTGAAGATGGTGAGTTAATTCTGTTTGGGATGTGTTGGGTTTGACTTATTCACAGGACAGCTAAGCGGAAAGGTTGCGCAGATCTCTAGGGATGTGGGATTAGAGTGAAGGAGATTAGGTAGGAAGAGGGGTGAGGAGACAGGAGCTAGGAACGAGGGTCCAAATAGAGGTGTGAGCTTTGGTAAGGACAAGGGTTACCTCTTCATCAGCGTCTTTGACAAAGAATGAGAGAATTGGAGTATGATGTAGAAGGATTTTGTTCTATAAAATAGGGGAGAAGTAGCTTATAACGGCTCTCTAGTTGCGTAAGCAACATTTCATGGACTTCACACATTATGAAGGATTGTACAATGCATACAAACAAAATTTATTAATAAAATGAAAAAGAAAAAGTGCTTGCTTTCTCCTGCATGTTTATGGAAGAATTCTCAAACTTTAAAAACATTTTTGTTATATTGTTATTTAGGCTTTGTCCTTTCTTTACTAAGAGAGTTGAATACAGATTGTTTCGGGAAGGGAGGTCTAAGTAAACTCTTGGACACCATAAATCTATTCACAAACACTGTTGTCTCTCTAAGTAGATTATAAGATACATTTCCTTGTGTAACCTGCAAAAACACACCTTTTTCAAATGCCAGGTCTTTGTTAACAACTAATTTTTCACCAAATAGTGATAAAACATCACAGGGAAGCCAGTCCCCCAAAGAGAAAGCTTTTCAGTCAGTTTCAACACTGCTTGGGGAAATTTTCAGCAGTTATTATCCCAGGGAATCAGTTTTATTTTGTATTGTGTTTCCTTCCAAAGACTACTGTGTTCTTTCCTCCCAAAGCACACTTTCCTCATTATGCCCCTTTTCAACATAACATTGTCAACCGTTTGAAGTGCCAGCCTATTTTATTACAACATCAGGATGTCTTGGGTACAAACTACGCACAAAATAAATCATAGGCACCAAGATTCATTTTAAAATTTAGCTAAGATTTAAAGTTTGCTCGTAGATCTGACTTTTACAGTTTTTCCATCTGCACTTCCACTTTTTACCTCTTCCTTCCTCTATTTTCTCTCACTAGTACAAGGCCACATGTATCTCATAATAACTTTGGTCACCAAGGAAACAAGATTTTTCTTTTGTATCTGGGCTTCAGGTTCATCCCTCAATCCTAGGAATAAGCCATTTCCCTGGTGGTTACCCAAACTCTTAAGACAACAGTATTACTAGTTTTTGCACAAAAAAATCTCCCTGAACTATCTTCTCCCTTTTCAGGTACACCTTGCCCACAAATCAACTTCCACGAGTCACCTTTGCTCTTCAGACTGCCCCACCCCCTTTATGGACCTTCCAAGTTCCATCACAAGCTGTTGCCTGTCCTCTTGAATCATCATTAGCCTACTTTGGGGGCCTTAAGATCATTTAAATTTTCAAGTGGTAATGAATTTTCAGGCAAATATCACCATAAACACTAGTGTCTCCAAAACTCAATTACATTTTGATTATTTTGATTTGATTTGGATTACTTCTAATCTAATATAAGGGACATGAGGTTTTGCTACACAAATTCCTACACATACAGAGTAAGGCAGTCCTTACCTTATGAATCAATTCTATTCGAAAAGTTTGTTTCTAAGTTAGTTATTCAGAACTCAGAATGTATTTCCCCATGGAAACAGGATGTCTCACAAAAGACTGTCTCAATCATAATGTACCTTAAATATAATGCTATACCAATAGCAGTATTCAGAGCCCAACCACCACCTAACAATATTTCTATCAAAAAAAAAAAGCATTCACACCTTAAATCCAAGAACTCAGGTCTTCCAGACTCTGAGTTCAGTGCCTTATGCACCATGGTGCCTTCATGAATATGAAGAATTCAGAGAAACCTGGAAATAAAATGAATTATAGAGTATTTACTAAGCACTCAATTTACAAAAAACACTGTGCTAAGTAAGTGATGGGAATACCTCCAAATAATAATATCCGAATAAACCAAAGAAAGACAGTCCCTGCTTTCCAATAGCTCACATTGGGGTAGATAACACATATAGAAAGTTTTTGCTATAAGTCAGGTGGAAAGGTCCCATAGTACAGCAGCAAATCAGATGGTAATGAATCTTCTTTTAATGTTATTCCCACTACTAGAAACCATATTCATTTATGATGTTGAGCCATCGTGGAGTTCTGAGGACTTTCTTTTTCCAGATCTTCAACAGCTGTGGCTACTGAAGAAGTAGCTCCTGCAGAAGTTTCCAGGTTGAATGTGCACAAGGGGTAATCTTAAAGAGAGGGTTTGTGGTCAGGTTTGAGGGGGAGGGGTAGGAATGCTGTTATTTCCAGGTTTCTTGGGTTATGTCCTGGGTATAAGGGCCCTGGGTTATGTCCATGGTATAAGGAGAGATGGTAGTTGCGGTGGTGGTGGTGGTGGTCTGAGTTGTCTGGCAAATGCCATCTCCATTCTCCCTCAGGGTACCACTTTGTTGCTTCAGCTAGACTGGCTTGCCTCTCTTATGGCTGGCAGTTGGTGGAAATGGCTGGCCCCTTCTCTATAGAGGTTGCTTCAATGATTTATAGTGACAGGAATTCAGCTAGAAGTAGGACCAGTAGTCTAGGAGTGGAGAGAAGTGCTGATACTCTCATGATTCATAAGCTTCCTTGGCTGTTAAAACCAGTTCATCAGTGGTTGATGGTGGTAGCAAGGATGTCACCACAGGTTATTTCCTTTTATGATGCTGTGGGATCCAGGTGGAAACAGGGAGAGCAGCATGGAGAAACACACTGCTATTCTCAGGGTTCTTGGTCTCACTGTTTTGAGTTGTCTTCATGGGGGTCTGAGGAGAGGTAGTAGTCAAAATGGAACTGATACACATCCTGTGTTGCTTTCCCAATGCCTTCTTGGTTCAGGAAGACTGTGTAGCAGTTAACTTATATGAATCATAACTAGACTTACATGACTATAAAGTGAAATACATGGATCCAGGAAAATAATCTGCAAGATGATAATAGTAATATAAAGAAAGCAACATTAAAAGACTTTACAAGTCTATTATGTAGACTCTTATCATAACTTCAGATGACTGATAGTTAAAGTTTTCTGTTTCTCAGATGTAGAAAAGGCTACAGGTGGGAAATAAAGCATATATTTTCAGACATGGCCTATGTATTGAGTTATTTTGCTTAATTGTGCTTATTTGTCATTCAGAAAGGATTATATTGGGGCAGGGATAATTTGGAAATGACAGTGATATAGTAAAATATCTAAAATAAATTTTGATTGATATCTTTAAAAAAAAATGCACTGAACTTATGTTTCTCAATGTATCCTTCCCTTACTAGGAAGTAAGGGAATCATCACTTATAACAAATAATTTTTAAAAGAAAAAAAAAACAGTGCAGCAAAACTAATACCCTGAAAAAGTTTGATGTGATATGCAATAGCCAGAGTCCTGCCCCATCTCTAAAAAAGCAGGGAGTAAGTGCATGCCTTCTCAAATCCCTTTTTGGGAATTGATTTTATTATAAAACATTCAGTTTTGGAGTTCCCCCTTTCAATCTGTATTGTTGTAATCATTGTATGGACCATTTTCCTGGTTCTGCTTACTTCACTTTTCACTAGTTCATATAAGTCTTCCCATGCTTTTATAAATGTTTCATTTGTTGAGGGGGAGGAGCCAAGATGGCAGAATAGAAAGATTCACATATGCTAGCTCCTAACCCACAGCCCATAAAATATCTGTAAAGAAGAACTCCCAACAAATTCTGGAGCAGCAGAAGCCACAGAACAACAGAGTGGAGGAGATTTCTGTTCCAGAGAGACCTGAAAAACTGACACCAAAGGTCTGTCGCACACCTGACCCGGAGCAGAGCCCAGCCTTGCCTTGCGGCACCAAGAGGAACAGATTCGAGCAGGCAAAGGTTGTGAGCCCTTTTGGCTGGCCAAGAGGGGAGTGGGGGTGTCTCCATGACTCAGGCCCCCTCGGGAGGCAGCAGCAGAGGCAGCAGCGGACAGGAGCTCCCAAAGCAGACAGGAGCTTGGATCCATTATTGAAGGTCTCCACATAAACCCCCTGAGGGAACTGAGCCCTGTGTGGTGACCCTGCCCCCAACCTGAGCAGCTGAACTTAATCTCACACTGAATAGCAGCCCTGCCCCCTCTGAAAGCCCTGAGGCTGGGAAGCAGCATTTGAATCTCAGCCCCCAAGCACTAGCTAGGCAGATCTGGAGGCAAGGTGCAGGTGAAGAGGAATCTCAGAGGTCGAGTGACTGGCTGGGAGGGTGCCCAGAAAAGGGACAAAAAATAAGACTATAGATGGTTACTTTCTTGGTGAACAGATGTCTCCTCCCTTCCTTTCTGATGAGGAAGAACAATGCTTACCATCAGGGAAAGACATATAAGTCAAGGCTTCTGTAAACCAAATATCCAAAATAAATATTCAATGGGCTCAGGCCATCGAAGAGCTCAAAAAGGATTTTGAAAATCAAGTTAGAGAGGTGGAGGAAAAACTGGGAAGAGAAATGCAACAGATGCAAGAAAAGCATGAAAAGCAGGTCAACACCTTGCTAAAGGAGACCCCAAAAAATGTTGAAGAAAATAACACCTTGAAAAACACGCTAACTCAATTGGCCAAAGAGGTTCAAAAAGCCAATGAGGAGGGTGCAAAGCCAAGATGGCGAAGTGAGAGCAACGACTCACCTAAGCTCTCGGACAAACTCCTTCAGGTACCTCTGAAAGGAGAATCTGACCAAATTTTGGAGGTGCAGAATCCAGTAGGACACAGACGGTGACGGATTCAGAGTTCAGGTTGGACTGGAAGGTCCACGGGAAGGATCTGTTCCACAGGGTGAGCCCACAGCGCACAGTGCAGCGCGGCCAGCACAGTGGAGCAGAAGAGACCCAAGAAACATGAGTGGCAGGCGGAACCAGAGGAGTGGCACCAAGGGCGGGAGACAAGCCCAACAGAGTCAGCAAGAGCCACCGAGCTCCAGATATCAGCGCAGCAGCTCCTGAGACCTTCAGCCCGAAGATCAAACTTCGGTAAGTCACCTACGTGAACTTCTGGGAGCCAGGATGGCAGAATGATCAGTAAATGCTCTCTCCTCCCCCCTTGAAAAAAGCCAATGAGGAGAAGAATGCTTTCAAAAGCAGAATTAGCCAAATGGAAAAGGAGGTCCAAAAGCTCACTGAAGAAAATAGTTCTCTCAAAATTAGAATGGAACAGATGGAGGCTAATGACTTTATGAGAAACCAAGAAATCACAAAACAAAACCAAAAGAATGAAAAAATAGAACATAATGTGAAATACCTCATTGGAAAAACAACTGACCTGGAAAATAGATCCAGGAAAGACAATTTAAAAATTATGGGACTACCTGAAAGCCATGATCAAAAAAAGAGCCTAGACATAATCATCTTTCATGAAATCATCAAGGAAAACTGCCCTGATATTCTAGAACCAGAGGGCAAAATAAGTATTCAAGGAATCCACCGATCACCGCCTGAAAGAGATCCAAAAAGAGAAACTTCTAGGAACATTGTGGCCAAATTCCAGAATTCCCAGGTCAAGGAGAAAATATTGCAAGTAGCTAGAAAGAAACAATTCAAGCAAGTATTATGAAATACAATCAGGATAACACAAGATCTAGCAGCTTCTACATTAAGGGATAGAAGGGCATGGAATATGATATTCCAGAAGTCAAAGGAACTAGGACTAAAACCAAGAATCACCTACCCAGAAAAACTGAGTATAATACTGCAGGGGGAAAAATGGTCTTTTAGAGGACTTTCAAGCATTCTTGATGAAAAGACCAGAGCTGAAAAGAAAATTTGACTTTCAAACACAAGAATGAAAAGAAGCATGAAAAGGTAAACAGCAAAGAAACATAAGGGACTTACTAAAGTTGAACTGTTTACATTCCTACATGGAAAGACAATATTTGTAACTCCTGAAACTTTTCAGTATCTGGGTAGTTGGTGGGAGGAGGGAGCAATTTGAAGTCAACACTTGGGGAGGGACAGGATCAAAAGACAGAATAGAAACAATGGGGGGCAGAACAGGATGGAGGGAAATATAGTTAGTCTTACACAACACGACTATTATGGAAGTCATTTGCAAAACTACACAGATATGGCCTATATTGAATTGCCTGCCTTCCCAAAGGGAATGGGTGGGGAAGGAGGGATGGGGAGAAGTTGAAACTCAAAGTTTTAGGAACAACTGTTGAATATTGTTCTTGCTACTAGGAAATAAGAAATACAGGTAATGGGGAATAGAAAGTTATCTGGCCCTACAGGACAAAAGAGAAGATGGGGACAAGGGAAGGGAGGGATGATAGAAGAGAGGGCAGATTGGTGATAGGGGAAATTAGAATGCTTGGTGTATTGGGGTGGGGGGAGGGGATAAATGGGGAGAAAATTTGGAACCCAAAATTTTGTGAAAATGAATGTAAAAAGTTAAATAAATAAATTTATAAAAAAACACACAAAAAAGTTTCATTTATTGTTCTGTATAGTACAGCAATATTCTAACACATTCATGTACCGTAGTTTATTTAGCTATTTCGCCAACAAATGAGCATGTACTTTGTTTCCAGTTATTTGCTACCAAAAATTGTAACTATCAGACTTTGATGTATGAGAATTTCCTTTTTTCTCTGATTATCCTGGTTTGATTTCTAAGATATAGAGGGAACTACCACTAATATGTAAGATCACAAAGCATTCACCAGTGGAGGAGTAGTCAAAGAAGATAAATAAACAATTGCAAACCTGGAAACTATTAACCATGACATGAAAGAATGTCCCAAACAAATAATAATAAGAGAAATATAAATCAAAACATCTTGGAGGTTTAGCTTAAAATTCAACAACAAACTGATAAAGATGACAAGAGATAGGAAGAGTTGGTATTAAAGAAGATCTAATAAGACAGTCCACTAATGCACGACTGGTGGAGCTATGGATTGGTCCAACCATTCTGGAAAGCAACTTGGAATTAGCTAAAAAAGTGACTAAAGTATCTAGTGATTCCACATGCTGCTCCCTGGAAACCAATGATAGAAGAGCCCTACACATATAAAAATAATTATAGCAACACTTTTTATAGTGGAAAATATCTGGAATCAAATTAGACAACCACCGATTGGGGAATAGGCCAAATAACAAAAGGCTTTTTAAAAAAGAAAAGTTGCAGAAGTTATAATAATGAATCTTCAACTAAATAAGATTGAGATTCTTCTACAGTCTAGAAAAAAATTAAGAATCAGGGCAAAGGAGCTGGGGTTAATGGGATTCTAGGGTGAGGAGGACATTGAGACGAGCTGTACTGATGGACAGTAGTATAAGGGGAGAAATGAATTGGTCTCTGGTTTACCCTTCCCTCTCTTGACTAGTCCTGCTGTCCTCCAGACTCCAACCAGCACTGGCCTTGGGAAAAATAGGAAACCAGGAGAGTAGTATCTAATGCCCTCAAGAGATCTATAGCATTGAGGGGAGAAGTGAGACAAACAGGGAATTAATTCTCAAGTAGCAGCAGTTGGGAAAGGTAAAGATGGGTCACCACCCCCAGTGGGGGTACCTAAACATTTATTAAGGAATATGTACAAAGCACCATGTTTAGGCACTGGGGATACATGGGCATGACATAGACCCTACCTTTAAGGTACTTACAATCTAATGGGAGAAGGCCAAGTATACAAGCCATTATGATACTTATTTTTTTCTTAAAAACAAAACTAGCATTCTTTGCGGATATTGAGATAACTACAAAGAACAGATCTAGGCAAGAAGCCATAAGAAATTTAAGGAAGTAATCACTTTCACACGGTAGGGATTCAGTAGGTGGGAAGGAAAGGCCCCAAGAAGGAAGGTAGCAAATGAGTTGGACACAGATGAAGAGCAGAGAGTCATGTCATGTGAGGATCAGTGTAACAGAGGATGATTAACTTAAAGCAGACAGGATTCAGAGAGAGAGAGAGGGGAAGATGTGATAGCTGTCTTCAAGTATCTGAAGAGAAGTCTCATTGAAGAGGGATTTGATTTGTTCTGTTTGGCCCTGGCAAGTTGAACTGTGAGCAAAGGCTTGATGTCAGGAAAAATTTGCTAAAAATTAGGACTATTCATAAACGCAAGGGGCCTGTCCTTGGAAGTCTCCAAGTAGAAATTGGATCACTTCTTGCTTGGTATTTTATTAAAGTAAAGATTCCTTGTGATCTCCTCAAATTCTGTGATTTTGTGAGTCGAGGGTATGAGGAAGAGGGATACCTTCCAATCATGAAAGATAACATGAAGGAATAAAGCATTTATTAAGCACTTACTACATGTAAAGCACTAGGGACACCCATTCTAATGGGGGAGACAACACATAGGGAAAGTCTCAGTTGCAAAACAGATGGAAAAGTCCCATGGTCTTTAGGGTACAGCAGCAAAGCTGATAGGAATGCCTCTTCTTTAATGTCATGTTCAATGATAAAAATCATGTCAGTTTCTGATACTGAACCATTTGACAGTGCCAAGGACTTTGGTGACAACTTTCTTTCCTGGATCATCAGTAGCTGTAGTTGCAGAGTCTGCAGGAGGAGCTGCTTCCCAGGCTGACGGCTTCTTGGACTGGACTGGAAGCATCGCCAATCTCAGGGCTCTTGAGTTCAGGGTCCTGGGCTGTCTCCATGATGATCAGAAGGGAAATGATGGTCAAAGTGGTGGTGTCTGTCTGACTTGCCTGGCATATTCTACCTCCTGTCTCTCTCCCAGGGTACCTTGCTACTCCAGCAAGGCTGGTGTATCTGCCCTGTGTGTGGCAATTGGTTGTCATTTAGTAGGGATGGTTGCTTCCCTCTTGCTACTAAAGCTACTTCCCTGGATAGTGGCTATGAGGGCCTGTGGTGAAAGTTGATCAGCAGCTGCTGCTGCTGCTGCTGCTGCTGAGGAAGAGGGGCCTCCTCCCTTTCCACAACAATCTCTCTCCTCAATAATGGCTATAGGGACTACGTTGAAAGTAGATCTGGTTGTCTGGAGAGCACTGCTTTTCCCAAGGCTTATGCACTAAAAAGTCCTAGACTGAGGTCTGAGGGGAGATGGTGATCAAGGTGGTGGATTAACTTGTTTGGCATATGCTGTCTCTTGTCTCTCACGGTACCCTGATGAGGATGCATAAAAGGAGGGAGACGGGAAAAGGTAGAACAAGTAAGGGACAAAGAGTGGCAGAGTTTAATTGGAATTTAGAATATACAGTAGTATGGAGAAAACTGGACCAGGGAAATCCTTAAATGTTGCAATCAGGAGTTCAAACTTCATTTCGAAGGCAATGGGAGACATTGGAGACTTCTGAGTAAAGGATTTTAATCAGACAGGAACATAGGAAACTATGGCATATGAAAGATGGATTGAAGATACAGCAAGACTATTTAGGTTGCTATTACAGTAGGTAAGAAGAGATGAGGGCCTGAACTAGGATGGTCATAGTGGAATTTAGATGAGAGACCTATTCCTATATAAGAAATTTATGTAAGTTAGGAACTTTGAGGATATTATCTGGGATTTAGTGGACTGCAGGCTTAAAAGAAGTCAGTAGTATGATATGGTAGCCAAAAAAGTGAATGAGATCTTGGGCTGCACCAAGAGAGGTCTAGTATCCAGGAGTAAAGTGGTGATAGTCCTCTTGCACTCCACCCTAGTCAGACCATATCTGGAGTCTGGAACACATTTTGAGAAATTCTTTGATAAATTAAAGAACATCTCGAAGAAAACAAAATGTAAGTGCTGAGAGTCTATATCATGAAGCTCAGTGGAAGTAAAGGAGAAGGCTTAGCCTGGAGAAGAAAGGGCTCAGGGGGCCATAATAGTGGTCTCTAACTACATGAAAATTTGAAATATAGAAGAAAGGATTAGACTTCTGTTTAGCCCTAAAGGTCAGAACTAGAAACAATGGGTGGAAATTATAAAAAGACAAATTTCAGTTTAACATAGGGAAAACTAATAATTAAAGCTATCCCAAAATGGAATGGGCTACCATGAGAGGCAGTGAGTGGGTTTCCCCTCACCTCAGTGGAAATCTTCTTTAAATCAAGAATAGATGACCATTTATTGGGTATCTTGTAGTAGGGATTCTTTTTTGGGTATGGATTAGATTAAGTGGCTTCTGAGGTTCCTTTTTAACTCTAAAATTCTGTGTTGTGACCTCAAAAAGGAATACAAGAGTGTAAAAAATAACTTCTATGAACAGAAAAAAAAAGTCTGATTTGATTCAGGTGGATCTTCCAGGATTAGGGACTGGGTTTGTTCAATGATTGATATAGTCTCATTTCTTGCGCCAAAAATTCTCCTGACACTTAATTGATAATTTTTTGTTATTTCTGACCCCCTCCAACCATGTATCACCAGTGCTATTAACTAACCACCCCCCCCCCCCAAAAAAAAAGAAATGAGACAGAGGCAAGGTTCTAACTTTGAATGAATGGAAAAATAATTTCCAGTGACTGTGAGATTTAGAGAATGACAAAATAGGAAAATATAAAAAGAACAAGTCAGAAGTGAAGATATATTTATCAACTGTGTACAAAAAGAACCATGAGAAATTTGATGCTGCAATTGAGTTTAAAAAAAGGGAAGAGAATTTATTTTAAATGACTATGGCAATAAGGAGATTCACACATGTTCTACCACCCTGCTAATTCAGATGTCTGTTAAGTTGACCCAAGGTAAATTTTTATTAACAGAGTTATTAACATCTGGGAATTCACAGCTTGTTTTTCTACTGGTTGAATCTGTTAGAGAAATCAGGCAAGTATTTTTAATATAAATACCAGGAAAGGAAAATGGATTACTATATTTTGGTAATTCAATCACTGGATTAGACAACGCAAGTAAATATTACATACATTTATGTGACTAAAGAAAAGAAGCAATGGCCATTTCAGCATACTACACAACTGCAACGTAGCATAGCCCCAGTCAGGCAAGTCTCTACTATGTGAGCTTTTATGTCAAATAAACTCTCTGGGTAATTTTCATTCTACTTCCCTAAGGGTCAACAAAATAGGCAGAGAATCTCTAGTGTTTCCCAACAGGCTCCTCTTTTCTTTACTGAACTATTAGAAGTAACTAGGCACTAATTCTTGGAAAGCTTAAATGGTACCAATCAAACAAACTTATGGCTGGCTAGCTCACTTTAGTATAAGGAATTTCCTGAAAGTCCTCCTCTGTACCCAGTTCAGTCTTACTGTGAAGAACAAGGGCTAGTTTTTGAAAAGCTAAAGAAAGAATTTTTCTCCAACTTTGGCAAAACTTTTTATTAAATACTTGATAAATGCTTTCTCTGAGTATGTGCTGCATATACGTTTTAGGGAGTCAGAGAGGAGAAGAAGAAAGGGTGAAGAGAATCATCAGGGTATTGTGGTATAGGAGCAAGGGAAAAATAAAAGCACTTAGATTCAGAAGACTTGGCATCAAATCCTAACACTGATACTTAATTTTTGTTGCTCAAAGGCAAGCCGTTAAACTTCTTGAAACAAAGTGTTGTTATCTTATAAATGGGGTCAATAATACTTGAATTACACTACCTCACAGAGCTGTTGAAAGAAAAGCACTTCGCAAATCTTAAAACACACTATTAAATATGAGTTATTGCTATTATGTTATCCACACCTACTGATGTCTACAATTAGCTTGGTCAACTATTCCTTCTACCTGCTTTATTAACCTGTTTTGAATATAGAAGAAGTTCCTGGATCAACTCACTTGTGCCTTCAACAAACTCTACCAGAAGGCTTATGCTAATTTGATTGATGCCTGATTTATCAAAGGTTTATTTTTTAGACCTTCCCCCCTCACCTCCAGCACCAACTATCTACAGATGTAACTAATGAAACTGTATTAACAATGCTAGAATAGTTTGAACAGGAAATTGAGGCTTCTTTTGCATGAATGGATACCATCAATGGGATTTAGATTTAGATACAGGCAGCAAATTATTTATAGAAAAATCTATTTCTCAACCCAGACAATAATTACCAAAAGTGCTCTAAAATCCCTACAATGTAAGCACAACAAAATACAATTAAAATATTAAAAACAAATCTATAATATTACAAAATTGGGTAGGGCTAAAAATAACAGAATCAGCTTCTGAGTTTATGATGGGATTTAGCAGTATAGCAAGACACTAATCATCCTGGAGGTAGGGGGAGGTGAAAGAAGAAAGGAATGGAGATCCTTTAAATCAAGGATGGAAAGAGTTCTGAAGACACAGCCCTTCCATAAACACTTTGCCACCCATTCTCTTGTATAAAACAGAATATTCCAGGCAGCTTCTCTATTGATAGGATATATGGAAAATATCTATCTCTAGTAATAAGGACCCAAAATCATGCCAGACTTAAATTGTGCCCCCCAAATGCTGACAATAAGTATAAACTGGTGTAATGAGTTTGCAGGTCATCTCTCAAAGAACTGAAGTCATAATCAAAATATTTTTATTAAAGTACTACCTTCACAGCTAGTCCTATAGAAAATGTGATTAAATATCTTCATCACTGGTCAAGGCATCCAAACTATCAACCATGCTTTTCTTTAAGATACTGAAAGCCCTTGTTAAAATGAATATCTGGAAAGTTATGTAAGCCAATTAACTATTAACTCTTTATCATGAGTTAGTATAACAGAATTACAGAAATTTAGAGTGAAGACCTTAGAGATTATCTTATCACTCATCTGGTTTTAATGATAGGGAAACTGAGGCCCAGAAAGTGACTTGCCCAGTGCCATAAGGCTAGCTAGTTAGTGGCAATACTGAGACTAGAACCTTGGTCTTGATTCTCACTCTAGTGTTCTGTTGATTACACCCAGGTTTACAGATTAACTCGACTAGGTTAGGTAACGGAGAAATACTTGAAAGAACAAAATTCAGCATAGGTTAAAGTTCCAGGTGGTAAAAGAAAAGCACCAGGAGCAAAGATAGTAGGGAATACCTAGTGGATGCTAGAAGTACCAACCCAGGAAAGGACAAATGGAAAACATGATAGGTAAGAAGAAAACAAATTAACAAGATATCTCGTCTCTCAAGGCCTCAGTTTTGTCACCTGTAAAATGAAAGGGTTGGATTAGATGGCCACTGAGGTTTCTTTTCAGATTTAGATTTATGACCTCATGAACCTACTTTATACTTCTTCCTAGGGCCATTCTAGCTATTTTGCACAAAGCATCATATACATCAAATTGAAATATCAATGACTAACACATTTAACAAACGTTACATTATCAAATAAGGCACAAAATTTATAGTAATACTTGATATTATATAGTTCAACCATCCACTGTCTTCTCTCCTAATCACATGCTTACAAATGGAGCTGGAGAAAATTATGGAACTGTGCTTGACTGGGTCCACAAATTTGTGACATAACCTCACCTGGGCCCTCACTATGGCAAGGCAATTATTTTGCACTTCCCCAAGAGATTAACTATCTAACTTACCATAGGTGCTTTTCTAAACCTTTTCATCCCTCCTCAAACCTCCTATAGCTCTCCCTTCCCTCACACTTTCAGTTGAGAACCTTGCCTCATTATTCATAAGCTGAGAACTCTCTTTTCTCCCATTCTCATTTCATATCATTTAGATGCCTTCTATTATTTCCATCTTCTTTATTCCTTTCTTACATGAAGAAGTAGCCCTTTTCCTTGTTGAGACAAACTCCTCTACATGTACAAGTGATCTAATTCCGTTTTATCTTCTCTAGGAGATTGAGCCCTCTATCATCTCAACTCTCATTATTCAAACTTTCCTGGGCTTGCTGGTCACTTCCCTACTGTCTACAAACATATCCGTGACTCCCCATCTTCAAAAAACCCTCACTTGGTTCATCCTTCTTAACTATCTATCTATCCATACACATATCTATATCTATCTATCTACATATATATATATATATATATATATATATATATATATATATATATATATATATATATATATATATATATATAGTTTCTATAACTCTCTTGGTCACTGATAATTGGTACTTTCCACTTTGTTTCTTCTCACTTTTCTGAATTTGCTGAAGTCTGCCTTCTGACCTCACCATTCAATTGAAACTGTTCTTTCAAAAGTTACCGATGATCTCAATTGCCAAAGCCTTTTCTCAATTCTCATTCTTCTTAACTTCACTGTAGTTTTTGATATTGTCAATCACTCCTCTCTACTTTTTATTACACTGTTTTGTCATGATTTTCTCCTATCTGACCATTCTCAGTCTCCTTTGCTGGATTTTCATCCAAATCATGACTTTTTTTTTGTTTCACACTTTTTATTTGTATCTCCAGTACCTCGATCAGGAACATAGTTGATACTTAATGCCTACTGATTGATTTACTGATTCCTCCATGCCTGAGTAACCCACTTAGTACAGTAGTTCCTCCAGAATTAAGACCCTATCTTGTTCCCTCCTCCTGGAAATGGCGATTCTCCTGTATCCTACATGTGACTGCTAATCATAAGTATCCCCACAAGGCTCTGATCTGGGCCTTCACCTCTTCTCCCTCTATATTATTTGATTTGATTAAAAAAAGGCCAAGATCTCCCCCAGTATCCAGGACCAGCTCCAGTCATCTTGATCTATATCTTGCCACTTGCCCAGATGCCTCTAGAGGAGAAAGTGAGACTGGTGACTTCATACAGTCCTCTCTCACTTAAATCCAGTTCACTTGCATGTCATGGCATTATCTCCCTGATGTAATGGTCCTCTTTGAGAACTCAGGACAAACAACAATAACAACAGTTTAACCAGTTTCACTGGTTAATTTCATTAGCTACTATGGTTTCAAATATCCCCTGTAAACATGTGATTCTCAGATCTAATTGTCTAGCCCTAACCCCTCTCTCAGATCTCCAAAGGTATATCTACTGAACATTTGAAATTGGATGTCCTGCAGACATCTTAAACTCAACATCTCCAAAACTGAAGCCATTATCTTCCTGTCATACCCTCCCTTTCTTCCTAACTTTCCTATTAGGGTACCACCATAATGTTAAGTGTACCACCAACTTTTTAAATCATTCAGGTTCACAATCTAGGTATCTCAACCTCCTTGACTTCTTTCTCTCACCCCCAGCCCCATATCCATCCATTAGCTGTCAAGTTCTGTTGATCTGATTTATTTTGTCTTCATCATATCTCTCATAAACGTCCCCTTCCCTCCTCTGATACTACCACTACCCTTGTCATAGGTCCTTATCACTTCATGCCTAGTCTATTACAATAGCCTGTTGATTGGTTTCCCTTCCTCAAGTTTCTTCCCACTCCAGTCCATCCTCCACTTGGTGGCCAAATTTATCTTCCTAAAGCACAAGTCTGATCACTCACTGCCCCCACCCCAATCACAGAGAGTCAACTCCAGTGGCTTTCTATTCCCTTTTCAAGATCAAATATACAATCCTCTATTTGGCTTTTAAAGCTCTCGATAACCTGCCCCCTTTCTAGACTTTTTATCCTTTACTTCCTTTGTGCCCCCCCCACCTCCATGTACTATGTGGTCTATGGACACTATCCTCCTCTTTGCTGTTTCTTGCACACAACACTTCTGACTCCATCATTTTCACTGTCCATTGCTCATGCCAGGAATTCTCCCTTTCATCTCCACATCCTGGCCTCGTTCAAGTCTCAGCTAAGTTCCACCTTATACAAGAAGTTTTTCTCAGTGTTCCTTCATCCTAGTACCTTCTCTCTAAGATTGTGTCTAACATACCCCATATTTAATGTGTCGGTAAATAGTTGTTTGAATGTTCTTTCCTCCATTAGACTGTGAGCTCCTTGAGAACAGATTGCTTTTTATTTTTGCCCTTCTTTGTATCCCTCCCCCCAAAACAAAAACCTCTTAGCACAGTGCCTGGCACACAGAAGTTGCTTAACAAATAATTGTTAATCTGACTTTACAGTGTGCGGTTTTTTATATACACCATCACATCTGAGCCTAAAAAGTACCCAGGTATTATTACTCTCTTTACAGATAAGGAAATTGAGACACATTATAGCACTGCAGCTCTAGAGCAGTAGTACTCAAAGTGTGGTTCATAAAATCAAAACTATTTTGATAATAATAAGATGTTATTTGTCTATTAAAATATTTCTACCTTTTCCAAATAAATATCTGTGTGAGGTTGACTTGTCTTCATGTTCTTCAACCCAAACAACATTGCAGCAGAATGAATGTAGAAGTAAATAAGAAAATCCAGGTATCTTCTATTGTCAGACATTAAAGAGATTTGTAGAAATATGCAAAACAAAGCTATTCTACTCTCTATTTTTCTTTGTTTTGGAAAAGCTATTTTTCATTGAAAATGTATTATTCATGTTATTGTGTAATATATTTGTTACTGTTATTTTAAATGAATTAATAAATATTTTTAAAATTTAGGTTTTAATTTTGAACATGATAAATATTGGTTACTCACATAAACAAAAGCTTTCTAGGACCCTGAATAACTTTACGGGTGCAAAGGAGTCTAAAGGAAAAAGTTTGAGGACCCCTTGCTCTATAACTAAAAGGGGCCTCAGGGGTCATTTCATCCAACTCCCTCATTTTACATATAAGGAAACTGACTTGAAATCTAGAACTCTGTATTTAAACCCCAAAGGTTCAATGTTTAAAAACTGCTTTAAGCTATAAGCCTGGCTTCTTGGTATAAAATGAAAGGATAATTTTATGTATTAATAATCACTAAAGGTCTTTAGAAATTAGACCCTACTAACACACCATCAATCAATCAATCAATTAATTAATTAATTGATTGATCATTAATAAATAAATAATGTAAATGAGTAATTGGCTTGTTAGTTCCAAGTCAGAGTAAAGTCCCAGTGGATCACCATCAGCTACTGATATCTTATTGCTGTAAAGACAAAAACAAACAAACCAGCCACAACCACCATTTTCCAGGAATTAATGAAAACAAAAACACCACTACATTTGATGAGGTGTCAATGAGAATAACAAATGTAATTAGTTCAATTTAAAACTCAATGTAAAAACAATCATATAAACATTTAAACTATATAAGGACACCTAAAGGATCCTAGTAGACCTTACCCACTCCCACACCATTAGAGGACTGAGTAAGAAATATGGCTTCAAGAGATAAAATGAGCAAAACTTGATTTACAAAATGTTCTCAAGAAAGGAGAGATGAAACCTTAATACTGAAAATCTTAAAAGGATTTGATTAAGAATAATAAAACTCTGTAAGACCACTCAGGGACCCTCAAAATGAATCACATCTTCTGAGTGACCACCAGCAATGTGACAAATCTTTCATAATATTATAACTAATGAGACTGAAAGACTATTAGAAAGGCAGGAACAAAACTGATGGGAAAACCATGCAAAAGTAGAGGTGAAGAGCAAGGACACGGCAGCTTTGGGGCACAGGGTTAGCCATGCAAAGGTACAGGGATGAGACATGGAGGGCTACTCTTTGCTGCTTCCTGGGGTGTGGAAATGGAGAATTTACACGAATGCTGGAATGATAGGTCAGAACTTATTTTAGAGGTAACAAGAGGTCACTTGATTCCAAAATGAAGTACATTTTAGCCTATAAAAATGATCATTCTCCAGTCAAAATGTAGAAACAGTTTTCTAAAGCTTAGTTCAATAAAATTTGTTTATATTCCATTATATTAACAAAATAAAGTAGTTTAATCAGGGAGGGTTAGAATAGGGATAACTTTATGAATGTAAGAATTAAGATACTTTTCTGAGGAAGGGTAGTAAATCTTCCTCTCTGCGATCTTCAGTATCCAAAATCCTCGATTAGGTAGCAGAGTTTAGGCAGGGTTGCAAAGCACAGTCACCCCTCATTGATGCTGGGGCCCAGTTCTGAGAAAGGAAAGTCTTGGTAGGTAGGAGAATACCAGCGGTGATACTGCAAAACACTGATACATATATTCCTCAACTCAGTTTTCTGACAAGGACATTTCATCGATTTTTTTTTTTTAATGGTATAAAGGTCTCAAAGGAAGTAGGGTTTTTCCACCCCTTAGGCAAAGTGAATTAGTGGCATTGCCCCTGGGAGGCGGTTGGGGGGTCAGGTCACATTTCTTCCTCCAGAACTATCGTTTTCTCCTCCTCTCCATTGCATGTGCAAAGAATTAAGTAAGGAGACAGAATAGCCTGATTGGAGAAAAGTTAGTTATCTGGACCTAGCTCTTAATACCTACTGTGTTAAAATTGTATCTTGTTCTGGTCTCCCTGACCACTAACTAACCCCTTCTCTAGCCAGTACAGTAAGTTTATTAAGTAGCCAGTATATAGGGACAGTTGCAAAAGGGAATCTAGAAGTCATGTACAAACTATCTCAAAGATCAAAGAGGCATAATTTACAAATTGTATCACATATTAACCAAAAAGTACCTCCTGCTAATATGTGCCGAATCAGGGTAATCCATCTAAGTTTTGCTGTCAAGGTCTTTTGGTCCTTTGATATGTAAACCCCAGACAAATTCCAGACTTCCACAGTAAAGACCAGAAGATCACCAAATGGTGATGATAATGTTGAGATGATATGGACATGTTAACTTTACAGTTTTACTGACAACTATGAAATGACTGGATGTTAATTAAATAACCCCAAAGTGGCACAGGTAAGAGTTAGTTTGATCCCCCCAAAAAACCCTATAAAAATGAGACCTCAAAGTGCTGCCCCGACCCGGAGCTCTTTTCCATCTCTATGGAATCCATGCTGTCTAGTGTTCCCAAATTTAATCCAAGATTACATGAGGGATATTCTTTGCCTTTTCCTCTTCCAATTCTCTTCCTCATGTTGCCTACCTTCTTTTACCTCCCCAACCCTGCCCCAGGCTGTCTGCCTCTGTATCTCTTTTGCCTCTTGTCTTTATGCTGTTTACCCCTGCAACCATGAATACAGCCTTTTTTCTCCACTGTCATTATGGTCTTTCCCAGAGAGAACTTAAAGAACTGGGTATGTCCATCCCCACATAAATTAATGATCAATTTACCTACACTCCAAGGGTGGAGACCCACAAAGGCCATGCATACCTTCTTCCTTTAGTTTTAATTTCTAAAATCAGAGAGCACAAAAGTTACCTACTTTGTCAGTGTCATGGAGACTATCCAACACATAGTCCAAATGGAAGTAGTTATTGATGACCAATTACTTCAAGACACACACACACACGCAAATATATATATCTTGGACAGACATGGCAAATGGACAGCTTTAAAGAATTCAAAAGTCAATGAGAGAAGAAGCATAATCAGTTTAAATGAACAAGAATATTATCAACAATGACTCTGGCACAAGAAATAGCAAAAAATATATCATCTGGATCAAAAAAGGAGATGGGCAAGTCAATAATAAGATTGAGATATAACAGATGGACAGCTCAAATGCTTCAATGGTATCCAAGAAATCTTGGAAGATTTAAAGAAAAGCATTTAGTACATCACATAGATCCTCCATGGAAGACAGAGGGAAAGAGAAAAGCAGCGTAGAGCAGACGGCAGAGTGTTAGCCTCGGAGTCAGGAAGCCTGAGCTCAAGTCTCTTCTCTGACATATACGTTAGTCAAGTCACTTCATCTTTCACTGACCCCAGACAATTCCTTGCGTATAAACTGCAGAGAGGGTGGTGCTATCTGCCTTGGTAGAAGAACACTCTATATCAATCATAGGTTTGACTCTCATTTCCCCCCCAACCCTCCCAAAAAAGATTGATGAGAGAACACGTACAAAAATCATATAGGATAAGATGCTTATGGGGTATGAACTGAAAGAAATACATATATACATGAGTGATCACAAACACACTGAAATACCAAAATAGCTTCATTCTTTAGGTCTGTACATCTTATATCCCCAGACTTTAAATTCTTGGAGGAGCAAGACACCTCTTTGTGTGGGTGAACATCTAGCACAGTGCTATGCCTATCTGTCTTAGCTTACCTATCTTAGTACAGTGGCTGGCACATAGTAAGCACTTAAGAAATGTTTGTTGCTTGCCTGTGGGCAAAGAGCAAGGACTCAACAGTTATTCACTAGCTGAACTCACAGATAAACTCTGGTCTGCCTAGAAACAGCATTTCTACCTCTTGGGAGCTACCAGCTTTGCTTTCTAATACTAGATAGAGCTTCTTCTTTGTTACAATTGATACACTAGCAAATTCAGGGTTGACTGAGGCAGGAATCTTTTGTAATATTGTGATAGGTTTTTTTTGTCTGGTTTCTCTGTGGGATATTTTTGTCTTTCTAAGACACTTAAAGGACTGTTTCACTTGCTTGGTTACATATATACATTTGTTTCTATGGCACATGTCTAGCTTCTGCTTCAGATAAAATTAGGCCTGTGCAGGCATAAAGCAGCATTTAAAATCTGCGGACCCACTGACCTCTTTGGTCTGCCAACATCTGATGTTAAAACAGGAAGACACACAGTCTCTTCTTTATGGTGCTCTCTCAACTGCCATGTGCTTCAGTTTTATATTTCTTTCATCTGGAAATTGTGTTCATACCATGAATTTCATTCCTCAAAAATGTCACCCCTTCATGGGATTGCCTTTCTGGTATCACCTGCTTTATCACAGAAGTTACCCAAAACAACAGTGTCAATAAATCAGAGTTAATAGGGAACAAGCTGATGATTAAATTTCTAGTTAATCAGGGTTAGTTAGAAAATTCTTTTTATTTTAATTTCCATTGCTGAAAACATTTTAAAATGTATTTATTTACATTACTGCCTGAATAAGCATAGGTTTATCCATGTCTTACAAATGTCTAACTTATGAAAAACGTATAAACTGCCAGTGGTAGAGTTGTTGGCAAAAGCTGCTCCCAGAGTCCCTAGATCCAACAATGATGGAAATCTTTATTTCCATGACAATTTCCATGCCAGCAAGCCTTGGAATGCACAGAACTACAGCTACTAAGGGCCCTCTGCCAAAGAAATTGGTTCAGTAATTAATAAAAATGTAAAAAAAAACCTGTGAGAGAATTCCTGTTATTCTTCACCATTAGATCGTGTGGATTCCTTTTCTCCTAATTCCAATGGTGAATTCAAGGGAAGGAGATTTATTCAACAAACATTTCTGAAGTGCCTACTGCATACAAAGCACTGTGCTATAATATTAGGGAAAATATAAAATTTAGATAAGACACAGTCTTTGGCATGATGGAACTTACAGTCTAGTGGGAGAGGTCTAAAGGTCCTAAGAGCTTCTGAAGCAACGTTAGGGGATAGGTAGGTGAGATGTGCAACAGAAGCCCCACTAAGGCCCCTAGAATAAGGCATAGTCATATGCCA
The DNA here is from genome assembly GCA_023548195.1 of Bettongia penicillata ogilbyi. Lineage (NCBI taxonomy): Eukaryota > Metazoa > Chordata > Mammalia > Diprotodontia > Potoroidae > Bettongia > Bettongia penicillata. The sequence goes on from JAJHZJ010000089.1 coordinate 2,632,533, forward strand.
TAAAATTTAGAGCTGGAAAGTTCCTTTAACAAACATCAAGTCTAACCCTCCCATATCACACAGAGGAGGAAGAAACCCAAGACCCATGAGAGTGAAATAAATTAAAGTCACAAGGGTTGTAGAGAATGAGGAATGGGATTCAGGTCTTCTAATGCCAAATGCAGCTGTCTTTCTATTATACCACACTATTCCTTTGTTCCTACTAAAAATACAAGGGGAGATATATTCCTGGAATCCAAACTGGGACAGAGAACACATTTTCCCTTTGAAACCATGTTTAACATGGTGGTTAGATTCCATGGTACTCTTGTATTGATAGTATTGTTTTTCCCCAAAAATCTATTAATTTGTCTTCAGTTTTCAACAATCAATTCCATAAGTTTTAAATTTTCTCCCCCTTCCTAGTATTGAGATAGTGTTTGACCACATCCATGGTTAAACAGAGCTCTATGGACTTGCCTGGGAATCTAACCAGTTATAGCCTTGTTTATGTGTGGAAATTCACTGAGTTCCAAGCAACTGCATTATAAAAGAGCTTTCAAAACATGACCTGTAAGTTGACAACAGCCTAGGAAATGATCATAAGGAGGGATCTTAGATATCTAGTCCCAGCCCCTCATTTTACAGATAAGGAAAAGGTCCAAAGAGATGAGATAATTTGCCCAAGGTCACACAGGTGGAAGAAGCACCAGGAGACAAGACTGGATTCTCTGACTCCAAGTTGGCACTCTTCCCACTATGCCATCAATCAGACAAAAAAGGAATTTCCCTGACTCTTCAGTATGTTTCCTTCCATCCATCCAAAAGTGACTTGTTGGGATATCTGAGACACCTGACTGAAAGGTCATGTGACTAAAGTGATAAATGGAGCATCATAAAGTTCTCCCAGAATTGTGCCTTTATGAAAATGAGATACATTGATTACAGCTGTGATGAGAGAAAACATAGTAAGAACCTAATAAATGTCAGATGAGATTTATCAAGGAAGCTTCCCTAAAGGAACTAAATTTAAAGTCAGTTTTTGAGAAAGATGAGGTACATGGACTAGTGGGAAGAACTAAAGAATTGGAAAAATATCTTGGAAGAGAAAGTGGTGAATTTACCCAAGTAACAAAACTCCCTGGGGTCAGAAAGATGTCAATTCAAATTTAGCCTCACTTAATTGTAGGACCCTAAGCAAGTCACTTACTCTTTATCTGCCTCATTTACCATTATTATGGATATTATAATAGCACCTACCTCCCCTAGGGTTGTTGGGAGGATTAAATAATATTTGTAAAGCACTCTGCAAACCTTAAAGTACTATATAAATGCTAGTCATGGTTAAATAAGAGCATTAGAGGAATCAAATGGTAAAGAAATGAGAGTGCTATGGAAAAAGATTACAAAAGAATGAGTTATGGCAGAAAGAACTGGAAAGAGATTAACTACTTAACATGAGAGGTACAAAAACCTTACCAAAGCAGCAGACTTCCTGAAAATTAAAATGGACCAAATAGAAACATAACTCTAGAAGATAACAGTAAATATTAAAACATAGTCAAACGACTATAAAAAATGGAAGAAAATTTAAAGCATCTTCATATTCAAAACAACTGACCTAGAAAAGAAATCAAGGAGAGAATTTAAGAATCACTGGGCTGTCTGAAAACCATGATGAAAAAAAGAGCTGAGACATTACATTTTAAGAAATTATAAAAGAAAACTGCTCAGATGTCTTCAAACCAGAGAGAAAAGTAAAAAGAGAATCCACCAGTTATCTCCTGAAAGAAACTACAAAATAAAAACTCCAAAACTTTCATTTCAAAGAAAAAATACTATAAGTAACCAGAAAGAAAGAATTATAGTACCAAGGAGTCATAGCCAGGATCATACACAAGTTAGCAGTTAACACATGTAGGAATGGAGAGCCTGGAATACAATATTCCAGAAGGTAAAGGAACCAAGAATACAACCAAGAATAACTTTCCCAGAAAAACTGAGTATAATCTTACAGGGGAAAAGATGAACCTTTAATGAAATGGAGGATTTCTAAATACCCCTGATGAAAAGACCAGAACTCAGTAGAAATTATGAAATATAAACCAAGAGGTCAAGAGAAACATAAAAAGGTATATATGAGTGAGCAAGTATAAGGGACTAAAACAAAGATGCACTGCATATATTCTAATATGGGGAGATAATACATTTATTTCTCCACCCCCTCCTCAAACTTATCATCAGGAGTCAGGGCCCTAGGACAGCTTTGTTGTCTTTTGATAATAAAAGAAGAAAGCAAAGGATGGGGAAAAGGAATACACTGGGGTAGAGGGTGAGGGAAAGTTACATCATTATGGAATTGAATTATGGAATAATGCAATAATAATTATGGAAGTTGGAAACAATACCAAAAAAAGAATAAAGTGGAGGGGATCAGATAACACTTGAACCTCACTTTGATCTGAGAGGAAGAAAGAATACACACACACACACAGTTAATTATAGAAATATTTTTCAATCTAAATATAAACAAGATAGAAAGGTGAGGAGAGAGAAGGAAATAAGACAAAAGGTAAATTCAGGGAAGCATTAGTTCTAAGCAAAACAAACTTTAACCATAGAAAGAGGGGTTTAAGAGAAAAGAAAGAAAAAGTAAGAACCTGCTACTGAGCTCTGGGTAAAGAAACAAGCAAAGGGTCAGAGGAACAGAAGCAGACTGCAAAAAACTTAGAACACTGGTGCTAAGAATACTAATACCTCACCGCATCATTCTTCTTTACAAAAAAGTTAGGAGGACACTGATCAAAGCAATGACCAAACACAGTTCTATAAGAATGATGATGAAGAACGCTACCCAGTCTTCTGACAGAGGTGATAGACACAAGGCATAGAATAAGACATATTTCTGGACTTAGCCAATATAGCAATTTGTTTTGCTTAACTATGTGTGTGTGTGTGTGTGTTATTTTAAACCAGGGGTTTTGCTTTTCTTTTGTTCAAGGGAAGAGGGGAGATGGGGAGAGAAGATACAATGCTTATTAACTGGAAAAAGTGAAAGGAAAAGCCACAAGATTATCACAATCAAAATCCAGAGTTCCCATATGGAAGGACATACTGAAATCATGATGTAATAGCATCTTCTGTATATTAGAGCTCTTGGAATACAGTATTCCAAAAGGCAAAAAAAATTGGCCTTACAACCAAGAATAACTTACCCTGTGAAGTTAAGAATACTACTGTAAGGGGAAAATAATGGGAGAGGGAACTTTCAAATATTTCTGATGAAAAAATCAGAAGTAGGAACTCTTAAATTCAAGCACAAGAATTAAGAAAAACCTTAGAAAGGTAAATCTGAGTAATGGGAAGGGGCTATATGATGATATTGTGTTACCATTCTAATGGGGAAAGAAGAATCAAGTCTTTCAGAATCTTAATATCTTCAAAGGGAGTTAAATAATAAAAATGGAGGATATATAGAAAGAGAGAGTAGATTGGTTCTGTTCTAAGGATATGAAGAGGGGAAAGAGAAGGGAGGCCAAAAGGAATATACTAGTGTAGAAAGGAAGTAGAAGGAACTTCACTTTCTCATAAAAAGAGGGTGTGAGAAGAGTACACAAACATGGATGAAAGGGGAGGAGGAACAGGTATCATTTCTATTTGAAGTAGTGTGATGGTAAGGGAATTTAAAGCTCTTCTCTGCCCCTTAATAGGCCTATATGATCTGCTTTGAGCTCTGATTCAGCCCACAGCTTGAGTCACATGGAGCCGAAGGTGGGAGGAATTTGCTGAATGGATGAAGCAGGAAGAGAGAGAGTGAGGTGGAGCTGGGAGAGAGCAGGCAAAGCAGAGCAGAGCAGCTAGCAGAGAGTGAGAGAGGGAATGATTTTGCCTTAGTTTGTTTGTGGGGAAGGCTGATGGAAGGAAGGCTTGGGGATAGCCTTGTTCCCTGCATTGATAATGTGCATAAATTTCTTTGTTACTATGATGGATTTGGCTTTTTGGTGTTTAAATAAATATCTTGGTTTCATCGTTGAGGAATAGAGCTTTTATTCTGCAAATTTACCCTGGAAATACGCATGCATATCCATAGTGGCTGCTGTGGATATGGCATTGGCATTATAAGCAGACACAGGAGTGTTGCACACAACAATTTGTTGCAGAAATACATCAGTGAAACAAGTGGGGACAAGACAAAATAGTCACAAGCAAATAAAAAGGGTTATTTGAAGGGACAAATTCCTAGAGGAGACAGGATAGGAGATAGGATAGGATGTCTTTCTTTGTCCTTTTAGCTTTAATAAAAATTCCATTTATTGGGTCCAGTTTTATCTTTGGATCCTTCCTAATGTCAGAAAGGGTATTATATAGCCTGTCTTATTTCTCCTAACCAACAGAAATAAGCTTATTTAATCTTGAGGAGGTAAAGTACAACTACAGATATTCTCAGCATAGATCTCAACAAACTCAGAATGACAAGAAAAGTGCCAAATGTCTCTAGAGAGTAAAACTTCATCAAGAAAAACAGGCAGAATTTGGAATTATGCCCAAAAGGCTATAAAATTATATGTACCCTTTGTTCCAGCAATACCTAATGCTAAGCCTATATCCCAAAAACATCTAAAAAAAAGGGAAAGGATTTATTTGTGCAAAAATATCTCTAGGAGCTCTTTTTGTGGTGGCCAAAAATTGGAAATTAAAGGCATGCCCATCAACTGGGGAATGGCTAAACAAGCTATGACATATGATTGTGATGGAATATTATTGTGCTATAAAAAATGACAAACAGGATGACTGCAGAAAAACCTGGAAAGACTTACAGGAACTGTTACAGAATGAAGTGAACAGAACCAGGAGAATGTGGTACACAGTAAAAACAATATTGTTCAGTGAAGAACTGTGAATGACTTAACTATTCATAGCAATACCAATTGCTATGGTATGAGACAATCCCAAAGGACTAATTATGAAGCATATTATCCACCTCCAGAGAAAGAACTGATATTGAATATAGACTGAAGCATGCTATTTTTCACTTTCTTTCTTTCTTTTGAGTCTTCTTGTACAAAATGACTAATATGGAAATATTTTATATAATTGCATGTGTATAATCTATATCTGATTGCTTACCTTCTCAAGGAGTGGGGAGAGAGGGAAGTTGGGATAGAATTTAGAACTCAACACTTTAAATAAAAATGTTTACAAAAAATTTTAAAAAGAGGCAGAAAATACTTCTATACTTCCAAGGGTTTTTTGAAATAACTGAGAAAGGCTGAACTATCTAAAGTTCCCATTCACTTTAACCATCCCCCAATCCGCCCATAGGTTTAAAAAAAATGACAGGTTTCAAGTTCTGGCTATAGTAGACTTCCCTGTCCATTCAGGTGGTGTACTGTTAATGTATTTTAATGTATTTTTGCATAATGGGAAGATCTTTCCCATCCATTAATAGGCCCATGTGACCTCCTTGAGTCACATGAGCCTATGATGGGAGGAGCTTGCTGAATGGGTAGAACAGGAAGGGGTGGAACAGGAAGAGGCAGAGCTGAGAAGTTGGTCAGACTAGTCAGAGCTGGGAAGGACAGAGGAAGCAGGCAGCCACGATTGTGAGTGTGTGTTTGTGGGAAGACCTGATAATGTGTATAGACTTCTTGATTACTGTGATGGATTTCTTGGTTGCTATGATGGATTTGATTGGAATTCAGTGTTGGGATTCAGCTTTCTGGTGTCTGAATAAGTGTTTTAGTTTTGTCTTGCATGTGGAGAGTCTGTTATATTTTGTGATTCAGAACTGTACTGGCATTTTCATAGCCACCGAAGATGCTGTGAATATCACACTGGCACTACAGGTGGTGACTGTCTCTACAGTTCCCTACACCTGAGAACAAGTGGAAAACATTTATCCTGCCCAGCCATTTAACAGGAATGAAGTACAACTGCAAGGGGATAAGGAAGACTTTTCAGAGCAGGACTAATAAGAGACAGGAAGGGGTCTATAAACACAACTACACTCTTCTTCTGGCCGGGTTTATACAGAGCAGACACCTAAATGGTTTGTTTCTGCTCCCCACAAATGAAGAAGATTACACAAGGTTCTCTGGGGAAAACATGTGCTATAACACTTGAAGAAAAAGGCTGAAAGAAAAAAAATCAAGAAAAAAGCCCAATTCCCAAACAAACAAATGATAAGACTCATAAAGACAAAGGGAAAATGAGCTATCCAGAAAAAGTCATAATAAATACAATGAATGGTTTTGATGGGGTTCAGACTCTGGGAACTTCCTTGAGCTCCCCTGGAATCTCCTCACTTAACCTGAAATTGAGCTCTCCCTGTATCTCCTCACAGAATCTGACCTTTCATACTCAAATTGAGCTCCCCTTGTATCTCTCCACAGAATCTGACCATTGTCTGTTATCTCTTGATTGCCCTACCTGCTTACCACCTAGGCGCCCCCTAGTCTGATGTTTGTTGACTACCTCCAGCCATTTCCAACCTTTGATCCTCCTTGGAGGCCCTTCCTGAACTTCTTCCTCCATCACTCTAGACTACCAGACCACCCCCACCCCCCACCCCCATCCCCATCCCTCCTATACTGTTTTCTGTATTTAAGTCCCATCTTGCCTCCATGAAGGTGCTCAGATTCAATCCAGCTCAGACTCTGTCTAGCTGGGATTCTATCTGGCCCGCTTGTGAATACAAGCATTACAAATGCTTAAGCTCTGTAAGAGGCAACCCAATTTGGCGAATGTCTAATAAACTTTGTTTTCTTTGGCTTTAAGAAGGCTTGAGTCGAATTCATTCGAGCACGACCTGGACTGTCAGTATTTTGGGGTCCACCTGACACCCCAAACCTCATCAGTTTAAGAAAAGCAAACAAAAGAGCTCTAAGCTAAAAGAAAACAAGATAATAAATTCTCAGTTTCTCAATAAACATGGGGAAGGGCTGTGCGAGACTAAGGTAAGACAGTAGAGGAGAAGAGGGACCAGTGTTGGAAGCAGAAGAAAGCTGGTCTCACCCTAAAAGGGCACATAAAATGTGCCACTGAAATCTTCCCAGGCAATATATGTGGAAGAGTGACAAGGGCCTTCCTTTTATAATCAATTTTGTCTGGAGGAATGGGCACCTTAGGGTTGTACTTCTTATAAATGCATTGCACTCCAGGTGAAAGTGTGTGGAGGGGGAGAGATTCAGAAATACTACTTCTCATAACCATGGCTAGGAAAAGAATTCTGAACTAAACAAGGGATAGGAATGATTTCTTTTAAAAAGACAGAGAATTTCATTTCAAATCCACAAAATTTTTAAAAAAGTTTGTGCATACACAAAATCAACATAGTTAAGGTAAACAGAAAAACTATTAAATGGGAAAATATTTGCATCAAATCTCTAATAATAAATAAAAAATCTAGTATCCAAGAAATATAGGGGATTAACACAAACAGATGAGACTAAAAGTCTTTAAATAATAAGAAAAATGCAAATTAAAACAAGAGAGGTTATACTCATGTTCAGCGAATTGGCAAGGATGACAAAAGACAGAAACAGTCAATGTTGGAGGAGCTCTGAAAATAAAAAGGCACACTGGTAAACTATTGGAAGAGCTATGAAATGATCTCACAAGTCTGAAAAATAATTTGAAATTCTATGAAAAAATTCACTAAACTGTTTAAAATTCTTTGATCCAGAGATATTACTACTGAATATATAGTGTAAAGAGACAAAAGAGAGGTTCTATATATACCAAAGTAGCCAAAGCATAAGTTTTTGTGACAACAAAAAACTGTGTGCCATCAGCTTAAGGAATGGTTAAACAAAGTATGGTAAATAAATGATACAGAATATCACAATGTCATAAGGAATATCACATTAAAGAAAGAAATATCACATAAAAAATAAGAGATATCACATAAAAAAAGAAATGAAGAAAAGCTGTGTGACCCTGGACAAGTCATTTAACCACTGTCTCAGTTTCCTCAACTGTAAAATGGGGATAATAATAGCATCTTAGGGTTGTTATGAGGATCAAATGAAATATTTGTAAAGTACATTATAACCTTAAAACAGTACATGAGTGATAATTATTATTATGTACTTCCCATCTTTCTTTGTTTCAAGGTGGAGCTTAATGGCAGGACAGAGGATATATCTAAAAAGATTATGATGTAAAAAAAGGCAAAAGCAAAATTTAATAGTAAGTAATTTTATAACTGACAAAACAAAATTAAGATTGATTTTTGCCTCAGTCCTACCATACTACTTAAATATTTCTCTATCAGTCAAAGATTACTGATAAGTAATAAGTGGATAAGATGCAGAAGTAATGTGTATAGTAAAAAGTTCACAGAACCAAGGCTCTGGACACTCAGCTTACCATTAAGTGTTTGTTTGGGAGTAAATCACTACAGGCCTAATGAATTCACACTCAGAGATGATCTGTGTTTAGCTTTTTTTCTTGAGAAGATTTGACCTCAAGCAAGTCTAAAGTATAGAGCACTGAGCTTTAAATTTTATTCCCCCACAACCCTCTCCGGGACTCCATTTTTTGCTCTGTGAAATGAATGACAAGATCAGAGGTAAATAGATTCCATGAAGTTCTGACATTCTTTGACTTCTATGCTGTGGACAGTATAGCACTCAAAACTATCATAATAAACTTCCTGAAGTAAGACAAAGACAACTGCTCTTTGTCATAACTTAGTCATTTCTATGTCTCAGGGGGAAAAAGTGAGGCTGGCCTCCCTCACTCAAAATAAAGTCAAGTGCAAGTCGTCATCATTTCTGTGACGTTACGTTCTTCTTCTAAAATGAAGACGAACACAACAACAACAATTCAATGTTGTATGTTTAAAATATATAACATTTTTTCATGTTTTTTCTAGAATTTGTCAAAGGAGCACAGACTACACCTTTCTTCTTGAACAACTAAAACACCCATTTATTGGTTTTAAGCACATAAACAGCAAAGACTTTCAGCTATCTATTTCTTTGTTCTGCATTCCTAGTGTACTGAAAGTTAAATTGGCATAACATAGGAAAAGTATGTGAAAGAAAGGATGACACTCAATTTCAAATAAGGGAGACTATGGTTTTGAGCGTGCTGCTCAGATGCAGCAGCGAAAGACCAGTTGATTCTGGTCACTGAAGTAATTCAATGAACTGAGCATTGAGGTCTATACTTGATTTCACCCCAGACCTTTTTACCGTAAACTTTTATAATCCAGGTTCTAAATTGAATTTTTAATTTTTTAAACATTAAAAGTTATATTTTTAATATAGGGACAAAATGCTATACAAGGATGACCCTGGGATTCAACAACCCAAATCAGAAGTCAAAGGAGAAGGGCAGAAATTGTGATGGAGTAATTTGAGGAAATAAAAGGAGTTCATTATCTAACAGATTACCTACTACCACAGCTAGCTCCTTAGAGAATATAAATGGAAAGACATATCTTAGAATTAAATGTAGGAATTTAATGATCTTGCTGGTCTTCTCATAATGTCTAGAGACTAAATACTCTACAGGAGATGAGAATGAAGAGGAGGGAAGCTTACAAGAAGGTGAGAATGTTATTGGCTTTTTAAGACTTGACCTATAAACAAAAAGAAATACAGCTAAATTTAATTACCATAAAAAGTAACCTAAGTATACTAAGGTATACTATTGTCCTTAGATCAAATTGTTCAGTTCACTTTCAAATATCATGCCATCTTTGGAATTTAGTAATGCTGGAGTCATGATGTGGAGAGAGAAGAGAGACAAACCCAAATGGAACTCACTTTTAGGCTACATACATTTTATCTTACCTGGTCAACAGAGGAAGCAAAGTAGGTCTTCAGAATTGTACCTGTGCTCTGTCCTGAAGCCTGAGTTGAATTTTAGACATTGATTGGAAGCCAGAGTTCCTAGAAGCCTAGTCAGTTTCCAGAACCAACCAATCAACAATATCAAAAATGATAATAATATTAAATTACTCACTAATGACAAAGCAAACATATGAAACCAGTGTACACAAGACATAACAGTGGTAAATTTTTACTGACCTTTGTTTTATTAACTCAATCAAACTATTCTTTTAGGTCAGTGGAAGGGTGAGTTTTGTGGTGGTATACAGATAAGATATTAAACACTCTAAAAAATATCAAACTCATTTTTTTTCCCAGAAGAGGTTTAAAAAGTACAAGACCACTAGCCCCTCTGAAAATCTCACCACGGCCTTCAGGAAAGTGTTCCTCATATAGACAGAACTGGATGGAAGATATCAGGAATGTAGCTATATTGCTACGCCTAAGTAGCAATGAAATGTTCATGAAATTAACGTTCAGGAAGTTCTTAAAAATTATATAGAGGAAAAAACAATTGTGGTGAATACTTTTTAGTATACTATTAGTATACTTTTATAGTATACTATATATATATAGTATAGTATATATACTATATATACTATATATATAGTATACTATATATAGTATAGTATAGTATAGTATACTATTTATAGAACTCATTTAATGACTTACTGACCCTGATTTCTTGTTCTAAAAGTGAAATAAGAATCCTTTTGCAGATCGCACCCTGTAGGCATTATAAAACAGGAGCCTGGCAGACAAAATTACCAAAAACCAAAAGAATCTTTGCTTCCAGAGATTACTCCAAGCATACCTTCTCATTTTTTTTTTGTCCAATGTGTTATTTAAAAATGAAAACCTTCCCTGAGCAAGAGGATCACTTCTGAAGAAGATGGATTCATGCTTGAAACCATGGTTACCCAGTACAGAGCTCAAATATCCTCCTCTTTCCTAGGTGAAACAGTTGTCATGCCACTGGCTAGACTTAGTATAAACTAGGAATTTAACTGACAGCTTAAAGGCTAGGGAAAATCACATAAAGGTAAACCAGAAGAGGTGCTCTTTAAATGCTTAACCCATTTCAATATAGCCTTCTTTGCAGCTAAATACAGAACTGCCAGAATCATCTTATCACCCAATTACTTAAGAATGATAAATACAGGCCATAATTAATGACCCACCAAAATCTTAGGAAAACCCATTCTATACTCTTCATAAGGAATAATGCTGTTTCTATAGCTCTTTCTCTGTCTTTCAGAACTAGTATGAACAATATAAAGAAGATCTGCATGATAAAAGGCTGTCAAAAGCTATCTAAGTCTGTCTCTTCTAGCTACTGCTATATTGCCTATGTGAAGTCAAAATTCTTTAACTAATGAGATCATTGGTTGCTTTGGAAATAATTATATAGTCCCCAGTAAATAAGTACAAGCTTACTACTTAAAGAAAAATAATTACAAACCTATTGCTAAAATTTCATAAATAAAGACCTCACTTGAGGTATATACCTGAGTATATAGTCAACAGGCCAATATCTGCAAAACCAGTTCTAACATATAGTCCTCTGTGACTAGGAGAAAACTGTAACTTTCCTTTCAAAATCCTTCCCGATAATACAGCAACAGCTACCATTTATAAAATACTCTTTAGTTTACCAATGTTTTCTTCACAACACAGCAAAAATAGAAGGCAGCTATCATGGAGTGGAAAGAAAAAGTGCTGAACTGGGAGTGAAAAGACTTGAGTTCACATTCCGACTCTGCTACTTACTACCTGGGTAACCTTGAGAAAGTCAGTTGAGCTCGCTGGGCCTCAGTTTTCTCATCTGTAAAAAATAAAAATCTTTTTTAAAATGAGGGGGCTGGACTAGATGTCCTCTACATTGGGTCCTGTCCAATGTTAAATTCTGTGACACTAATATTATCCCCACTTTACAGATGAAGGATCTTGAGGTTCAGAGAAAATGAGTGGCAGAGCCAGGGCTTGGAACTCAGGTAATGGCTGCTTCTACTACTAACTCTATGCCTCTCTTGCTATAATATTTACTACTTTATACAATTCTCTTCACAGGGCCTCAAAACAAAACAAACAGAAACTTATAATAAAATATTTACAGGCTTATTTTTCATCAGTTTAAATGATTAAATAGTATGCATCCCCTGTGATTGAAGAGTATGAAGAAGTGAACAAAATTTTGTGGGATAATAATTGAAGATCATTTTGTGAGTGTGGGCAAAAAGAAAGTCTTTTTGTAAATTTTAGGGACAAATATAGACATACAGTTTAATTACTCTTTTGCTAGGTAATAGAAAAATATTTATTAGGCTTCATTTTTCATTTCAAAGGGAGGAGGAAGTTAGTGAGTAGGAAAGAGAAGAAAGAGGAAGGAAAAGAAAACTCACATTTCTTTAATGCTTTAGTTTTGTCAAGTATTTTCCTCACAATGTCTGAGTTAAATAGTTTATTGTTTCTTTTAAAATGTTTTATGTATACCTTTTGTTCCTTTAAAAAAACATTTTTAAATGAACAACATTGAACTAATAAAGGACCAAATGTTTGTCTGTTACTGTCAAAACATCATTGTGTTGGATGTCTTTAATTAACTGTTTTTCTTTGTTAGAAGGGGAGGGGTTCAGTTTGGGGAAAATGGAAAGATTATTACCAGAAACAAACATGAATATGATAAAAGAACAAAAGGGATCCATTCTGGAAAGCAATTTGGAACTATGTTCAAGATAAAAAATTGTAAATGCCCTTTGATCCGGCAATACCACTATTAGGATTATACCCTCCAAAAAGAACAAAAAAAGAGTTAAAGGACTGATATGTACAAAAATATTTATAACAGTTCTTTGCTAGACTTACTCTCACCCATACCCATTCTTTCTTCAAACTGAATTCTGAAATCTCTTGATACCTTTTGGGATTAAGGAAGGTCTTACAAATGGTTTCCAATATAGCAAAAGGAAGAAGCTTCAGACGAAAGGCATCATTCACCTGGGTCCCCTTTTAAAAGAAACCAATTCCATAGGAAGTTGAGATCCTCAGCAGAGGCAGATAGATACTGCTGCAGGAATTATCAGCTAACATTTTTCAAAACTCTAGAACACAGGCTAAATGCCTAGATTAGAAAAGAACTATTGTAGTTTCTTGTTCAGTCATTTAGAATTCTTCATGATCCCATTGGAGGTTTTGTTGTTTTGGGTTTGGGGTTTTGTGTGCTTGTGTGGCAAAGATACTACTGTGATCTGCCATTTTCTACTACAGCTCATTTTACAGATGAGGAAATTAAGGCAAACAAGGTCAAGTGACTAGCCCAGGGTTACAGGGTTAGTAAGTGCCTCCCTAAGGTCTCATTTGAACTCAGGAAGATGAGTCTTCCTGACTCCAGGTCCAGCACTGTGCCAATTAGCTACCCTTTGCAGTACTATTTTTTAAAGGAGGATAACAGTGATGACCCTGAAAGCTACAGGCTAGCCAAATCTTGGGAAGATATTAAAGCAAGGGAAAAAAGAAACTGAAAATATTAGAAATGCACATGACATTTCATGGGAAATAACCAATGCAACTGATAAAATCAATTTTGTCTAATTTCTTCAGTGATAAAGGCATATAAAAGAGGAAAAAGTAATAAATCTATAGAGGTCACCAGGTCATTTATTACATAAAATGTCATATATGACATTTAACTGCTCTTCCAAGATCCATATGGAATATATAAATGATTAGGCAATGCAATGGGAAAAAAAAAATACTGGGTTTTGAATCAGAAGGCCTGGGTTCAAATCCTTGCTTTGCTACTCATGACTTTAGACTTAGTGAAATTGTGAGGTCAAATGTCTTTATCTTTCTTTGTATCCCCAGTGCTTAATATAGTGTATAACAACCCCTCTGGACCTTGATTTCCTTATTTGTAAAATGAAAAGATTAGAGTAGATTATCTCTAATGTCCCTTCTAGCTATCAAATAGTAACCGAAAATAGAAATCAAATAGTATGGCCCTATGAAATCTCTCAACCTTAAAATAAATAAGTAAGAAGCTTTCCTTGATAGTCCTTTTTTTAAGTTAGCATTCCTTTTAGAAGGGAGTCCAAGAAAACGCAGGGACTCACCCTACCTCTCCCAAATTTCCCTAACTAACAAAAGGAGAGGGTGAAACAATTTTTTAGTTCACAACAACTTAGAAGATTGGAAAGAAAGGTCTATCACAGAAGGGTGAGAGTGGAACATAGCCCAGCACAAGATGTACTTCAGCAGCCTTGGGGGCAACTGAATCACCTCTTGGCACTGGCAGTTTCCAGAGCTCTCAAGGACACAGACAGTAAAGGGGTTGGAAAACTGATCAGAAGGACATTACAGGGGTCCCCTTTATTGCCCCTGGGTGCAGGATTCTGATGAATTGCCCATATAGGGATCTGGGTCACATTCCTGGGTTGCAGTCTCATGGCAAGGAGGAGCACTAGAATAGCAATGAAGCCTCAAGGGAGTAGGACTCTGGTCATAGTTCCAAGTTGGAAAAGAGCGTTTGTAGTGGCGCACAGACCCAGGGAGTAGTATACATACCTGAAAACAGCTGCATAAAATTTTGAAGCTTGGGACAGTGTCCCCTTCACCCCAAAAGTAGAGTCCAACTTGAACACAAGGTTAAAAGAAACAGATTAGAAAAATAAGCCAACAACAACAAAGAAGATGACCATAGAATGTTGCTGTGGTGACAGGAAATATCAAAACAAACTAAGAAGAAGACAACAAAGTCAAAACTGTTATAATCTAAAGCCTCAAAGAAAGATGGGAATTGGTTTCAGTCCCAGAAAGAATTCCTGGAAGGGTTCAAAAGGGATTTCTAAAAATAAAAAAGAGAGATAGAGGAAAAATTAGGAAAACAAATGAGAGTGCAACAAGAAAATCATGAAAAAGTCAACAGCTTAGTAAAGGAGGCACAAAAAAAAAATACTGAAGAAAATAACACCATAAAATAGAATACATTGGATTTCAGGGGGCAGAGTCAAGATGGCAGAGTAGAAAGATGGACCTGCTCTAGCTCTCCCCCCATAGCCCATAAAATACCTGTAAAAATGATTCTAAACAAATTCTAGAGCAGCAGAAGTCACAAAACGACAGAGTAAAAGAGATTTCCAGCCCAAGGCAGCCTGGAAGGCTGACAAGAAAGGTCTATCACACTGCCAAGTGTGGGCCGTGTGGCATACACAGGGCTGGAGCAGGCTTCAGGACATGAAATCACAGGTGGCAGCTGCTGTCCCCAGATTCCTCAAACCACAAACACCAAAGACAGCTTCAAAGGTCAATGAGAAAGCTCTTTCACCTGGGTGAGAGAGGACTGTTGTCTCACCCCTCCCTGATCCCAGGCGTCCACTTTTGGAGCCATTGGGCAAAAGACCCTGGGGGAATCTAGTGGCTAATCTGGGTCTCTGCCTTGAGTGGAGGTCCTGGAGTAGGAAGGAGCACTGGTTGGTGGAGCTGGCAGTGGTTGTGGAGAGAGAATCCTACTCACAGTTCCAGGACAGAAAAGAGTACCTGTGCTTGCTCACAGACCAGAGCACAGGCCAGGAGAGGAGTAAACACTTCTCCCTTGATTGTGCCACCATGGAGGCATTGAGGACTTAGGGGTCTCTAGAATATACCCTCCACTTGACAAAGAACTCAAAAGTCAAGCAACTGGCTGGGAAAATGCCCCCAAAAGGGAAAAAAATAAGACATAGAAGGTTACTTCTTGGGTGAACAGGTATTTTTTCTTCCATCTTTTCAGATGAGGAAGAACAAAACATACCATCAGAGGAAGACATAAAAGTCAAGGCTTCTACATCCAAAACTTCCAAAATAAATGTGCAATGGTCTCAGGTCATGGAAGAGCTCAAAAATGATTTTGAAAATCAAGTAAGGGATGTGGAGGAAAAACTGGGAAGAGAAATGACAGCAGTGCAAGAAAATCATGAAAAGCAAGTCAACAACTTGCTAAAGGAGACTCAAAATTGCTGAAGAAAATAATATCTTTAAAAATAAACTAATCGGCGGAGCCAAGATGGCGGAGTAGAAGGACGCACATTTACGAGCTCCGAGCCCACAACCCATGGAATTGAGGTAAAAGGAGATCCCCATAAATTCTGAATCTCTGCAGGGGGTGCATAAACATAGGGGAAGAGATTTCCGTTCCACTGAACCCTGGAGAGCCGTCCCCGGGGTCCATCGCACCCCGGAAAGCGGACCCCACCCCCACCCCTGGCCGCGGCCCCAGAGAAGCTGACCTGAGCAGACTTCAGAGAGGAAAGCTCCGGGGGAAGCTCCGGCAGCCGGGAAAGTCCCTCCGCCCACAGAAGCTACAGGTCAGTAAGAAAGAAAGCTGCGATAGGGGAGGGGAGCGGAGCTTCTCCGTGACTCGGCCCCCTCGGGAGGAAGCGGCTGCGGCAGAGACGGGGGCAGGAAGCGGCGGAGGCAGAGGCGTGGGCGGGCGGCTGAGGCGGCAACGGCCCGGGACTCAGGAATCCCCCAGCAGCAGGTAGGATCTTCAATACTGAAGGTCTTTCCAACCTGAGGGAGCCGAGCAGGGGAGACGGCCCTGCCCCCACCCTGCTCTACTGCTGAACGCCTCTGAATAAAACCCTCAAGGGAGCTGAGTACAGCAGGCGGGGCCCCCCACCCCGCCCCCACCCACTCCGTTCCTGAAAGTCTCTGCAGAAAGCCCCTGAGGGCCCAAGCTTAGGAGGCGGCCCTGCCCCCACCCCTGCGCCAGAACTAAAGCTTGCCGCGGGAAAGCGCATTTGAATCTCAGAGGCCAAACACTAGTTGGGCGGATCCAGGCAGGGGTGGAAAGGAATCTCAGAAGTCAAGTAACTGGCTGGGAAAATGCCTAGAAAGGGGAAGAAAAATAAGACTTTAGAGAGTTTTTTCCAACAAATGCAAATGATCCCGACCTTCGGATCTGATGGGGAGGACGAGAACGTATTTTTCCCATCAGGGAAACATGTGGAGGGCGGGGCCTCAGTACCCCAGACACCCCAGGGGGGTGTTGGGTGGGCTCAGGCCTTGGAAGAGCTTAAAAAGGATTTTGAAAAGCAAGTTAGACAGGTGGAGGAAAGACTGGGAAGAGAAATGACAAAGATGCAAGAAGAGTATGAAAAAAAGGTCAATATCTTGGTAAAGGAGACCCAAAAAAATGCTGAGGAAATTAACACCTTGAAAAATAGGCTCACTCAATTGGCAAAAGAGGCTCAAAAAGCCAATGAGGAGAAGAATGCATTCAAAAGCAGAATGAGTCAAATGGAAAAAGAGGCTCAAAAGCTCACTGAATTTAATAGTTCTCTCAAAATTAGAATGGAACAGATGGAGTCTAATGACTTTATGAGAAACCAAGAAATCACCAAACAAAACCAAAAGAACGATAAAATGGAAGAGAATGTGAAATATCTCATGGGAAAAACAACTGACCTGGAAAATAGATCAAGGAGAGACAACTTAAAAATTATGGGACTACCTGAAAGCCATGATCAAAAAAAGAGCCTAGACATCGTCTTGCATGAAATTATCAAGGAAAACTGCCCTGACATTCTAGGACCAGAGGGCAAAATAAGTATTGAAAGAATCCATCGATCACCACCTGAAAGAGATCCAAAAAGAGAAACTCCTAGGAACATTGTGGCCAAATTCCAGAACTCCCAGCTCAAGGAAAAAATCTTGCAAGCAGCTAGAAAGAAACAATTCCAGTACTGTGGAAATACAATCAGGATAACCCAAGATCTAGCAGCTTCTACATTAAGGGATCGAAGGGTGTGGAATAGGATATTCCAGAAGGCAAAGGAACTAGGACTGAAACCAAGAATCACCTACCCAGCTAAACTGAGTATAATACTTCAAGGGAAAATATGGTCTTTCAATGAAACAGAGGACTTTCAATCATTCTTAATGAAAAGACCAGAGCTGAAAAGAAAATTTGATTTTCAAACACAAGAATGAGAGGAAGCATGCAAAAGTAAACAGCAAGGAGAAGTATTAAGGGACTTACCAGAAATGAACTGTTTGCATTCATACAGGGAAGGACAATATTTCTAACTCTTAAAACTTTTCAGTATCTGGGTGGTTGGTGGGATCACACATACACATATACACGCATGCACACACATACACACATGCATTCACATGCAGAGACAGAGAGCACAGATGGAACTGAATAGGATGGGACCATACCTTAAAAGAAATTAAGGTAAATGGTGAGAGAGAAATGTAGTGAGAGGAAAGAGGGGGAAATGGAAGGGGGTAACTATATGTCATTTAAGAGGCAAGTAGGAGATGTTTTTAGTGGGGGAAAAAGAGGAGAGCTGAGGAAAAAAAACAAACAAACAAACAAACAAAAGTTTACCCTCATCACATTTGACTAAACGAAGGAGTGAAATGCACACTCATTTTGGTATGAAAACCTATCTTACAGTATAAGAAAGCGGGGGAGAAGGAGATATTGGGGGGGGGATGATGGAAGGGAGGGCAAAGGGAGGAGGGAGTAATTGAAAGTCAACACTTGGGGAGGGACAGGATCAAAGGACAGAAGAGAAACAATGAGGGGCAGGTTAGGAGGGATGGCAATTCAGTTAGTCTTACACATCACGACTATCAGGAAGGTCATTTGCAAAGCTACACAGATATGGCCTATAATGAATTGCCTGCCGTACCAAAGGGAATAGGTGGGGAGGGAGGGATGGGGAGAATTTGGAACTCAAAGTTTTAGGAACAATTGTTTAGTATTGTTGTAGCAACTAGGAAAGAAGACATACAGTTAATGAGGAATAGAAAGTCATCTGGCCCTACAGGAGAAAAGAGAAGATAGAGACAAGGGAAGGAAGGGATGACAGAAGAGAGGACAGATTGGAGATAGGGAAAATTAGATTGCTTGGGGTATTGGGGTGGGGGGAGGGGAGAAAAGGGGAGAAAATTTGGAACCCAAAAATTTGTGAAAATGAATGTAAAAAGCTAAATAAAAAAATAAAATAAAATAAAAAATAAAAATAAACTAATCCAAATGGCAAAAGAGATCAAAAAAGCCAATAAGGAAAAGAATGCTTTAAAAAATAGAATTAGCCAAATGGAAAAGGAGGTTCAAAAGCTTACTGAAGAAAATATTTCTTTAAAAAGTTAGAATGGCAGGGCAGAGCCAAGATGGTGGAGTAGAAAGACACACTTATGCTAGCTCTTCCCTTACAGCCCATAAAATACCTGTAAAGAAGAACTCCCAACAAATTCTAGAGCACCAGAAGCCACAGAACAATGGAGTGGAGGAGATTACTAGCCCAAAGTGACCTGAAAGACCGCCGGGAAAGGTCTGTCGCACCAGACACAGAGCAGAGCCCCGTCCAGCCTTGGCTGCACGGCACTGGGAGAAGCAGGAATGAGCAGGTGTCAGGGACAGAATCTCCAGTGGCAGTGCAGATTCCTCAACCCACAGGCGCTAAAGGTCAGTGAGAGGGGTTTTCTGACTGGCTGAGAAGGGAGCCGGGTGTCCCCATAACTCAAGCCTCCTCAGGTGGCAGCAGCGAAGGCAGCAGTAGACAGGAGCTCCCAAGGCAGGCAGCAGCCCACATCCATTGTGGAAGGCCTCATCATAAAGCCCCTGAGGGAACTGAGCCCTGTGTGGTGGCCCTGCCCCCACCTGAGCAGCTGATCTTAATCTCACACTGAATAGTGGCCCTGTCCCCGCCTAAAGCCCATGGGGGATTGGAGCAGCTCATCTGATTCTCAGCCCCCAGTGCTGGCCTGGTGGAACTGGAGGTGAGGTGGTTGTGGATAGGAAACTCACAAGTCAAGTAACTGGCTGGGAAATGCCCAAAAAAGGGGGGAAAAAATAAGACCATAGAAGGTTACTTTCTTGGTGAACAGGTGTCTCCTCTCATCCTTTTGGATGAGGAAAAACAAGGCATACTGTCAGAGGAAGTCAAGGCCCCTGCTTCTGGGGCCTCCAAAGGGAATTTAAACTGGGACCAGACAACAGAAGAGCTTGAAAAGCGAGTTAGCAGCTTACTAACAGAGAACCAAAAAAATGCTGAGGAAAATAACATCTTTAAAAAGGATAACTCAATTGGAAAAAGAGGTTCAAAAAGCCAATGAGGAGAAGGAGGCTTTAGAAAACAGAATTAGCCAAATGGAGGAGAAGGTTCAAAAGCTCACTGAACAAAAGAGTTCGCTGAAAGAGAGAACTGAGTTCAGGGAAATGAATGATTATGAGATAAACCAAGCAGTTAAAAAACAAAACCAAAAATTTGAAAAAATAGAAGATAATGTGAAACAGTTCACTGGAAAAGTAACTGACCTTGAAAATAGATCCAGGAGAAATAATTTAAAAATTATGGGACTACCTGAAAGCCATGATAAAAAAAAGAGCCTAGACACTATCTTCCATGAAATTATCAAGGAAATCTGCCTTGATATTCTAGAACCAGAGGGCAAAATAAATATTGCAAGAATGCAATGATCACCTCCTGAAAGAGACCCAAAAACAAAAACTCCTAGGAATATTATGGCCAAATTTCAGAGTTTCCAAGTCAAGGAGAAAATACTGCAAGCAGCTAGAAAGAAACAATTTGAGTATTGTGGAAATACAATCAGGATAACACAGAATCTGGCAGGTTCTACATTAAGGGATTGAAGGGCTTGGAATAGGATATTGTAGAAATCAAAGGCAGTGGGATTAAAACCAAGAATCACCTACCCAGCAAAACTGAGTATAATACTTCAGAGGGAAAAAATTGTCATTCAGTGATATAGAGGATTTTCAAGCATTCATGATGAAAAGACCAAAGCTGAATAGAAAATGTGACTTTCAAACATAAGAATCAAGAGAAGCATGAAAAGGTAAACAGGAAAGAGAAATCATAAAGATTTTCTAAAGCTGAACTATTTACATTCCTACATGGAAAGATAATTATTTGTAACTTTTGAGATTTTTCTCAGTATTTGGGTAGGTGGAGGGATTATACACACACACACACACACACATCACATCACATCACACATATAGACAGAGAGTACAGGTTGAGTTGAATCAAAAGAAATGATATTCATAAAAAAATTAAATTAAGGGGTGAAGAGAGAAAAATATTGGAAGGAGAAAGGGAGAAATGGAATGGGGCAGGCTATCACTCATAAAAGAGGTAAGAAAAATCTTGTTCAATGGAGGAGAAAAGGGAGGAGGTGAGAGGGGAAAAGTGAAGCTAACTCTCTTCACATATGGCAAGAAGGGAATAATTCTCACTAAATTTGGTATGAAAATCTATCTCACACTACAGGAAAGTAGGGGAGAAGCAGACAAGTGGGGTGAGGGGGATGATAGAAGGGAGAGTAAATGGGAGAAGGGAGTAACTAGAAGTAAACACTTTTAGGATGGGACAAGGTCAAATGAGAAAATAGAAAAAATTTAAAAAAGGGGCAACAGGGTAGGATGGAGGGCAATATAGTCAGTTTTACACAACATGACTATTATGGAAGTCTTTTGCAAAACGACATATATATAGCCTGTATTGAATTGCTTGCCTTCTCAGTGGGGATGGGGAGGGGGGGAGGGAGGGAGAGAAAGAAGTTGGAATTCAAAGTATTAGAAATGAATGCTGAGAATTATCATTGCGTATAACTGGGAAATAAGAAATAGAGGGAATGGTGTATAGAAATTTATCTTGCCCTACAGGAAAAGAGGGAAGATGGGGATAAGGGAAGGGTGAAGTGTGATAGAAGGGAGGATACATTGAGGGAAGGGGTAATCAGAATGCAAGGTATTATGGTGGGGAGGGGAGAGATGGGGAGAAAAACTGGAACTCAAAATTTTGTGGAAATGAATGTTGGAATCTAAAAATAAATAAATAAAATGAAATTTTAAAAAAGCCCCACAAAACCAAGAATTTCCTACCCAGCAAAACTGAGTATAATACTTCAGGGTAAAAAATAGAATTTCAATGAAATAGAGGACTTCCAAGCATTCTTGATGAAAAGACCATAGTTGAACAGAAAATCTGATGTTCAAATACAAGAATCAAGAGAATCATGAAGGGGTGGACAGGAAACAGAAGTCTTAAGGAACTCGTTGAAGTTGAGCTGTTTGCATTCCTACATGGAAGGATGTTTCTGTAACTCATGAGACTTTTTTCAGTATTAGGGTAGTTAGAGAAAATATCTGTAAGTAGGTGTGTATGGTTATATATGTATGTATGTGTTGTACATATATGGGTATGTATATCAACTTGTGTGTCTGCATGTATATTCACATACACACAGATACACACATATACATATACATACATAGACAGAGGGAACAGGGTGAGCTGAATATGAAGGGAGAATACCTAAAAAAATGAAATTTACTGTTGAATGGAATGTATTAGGAGTAAGAGAAAGGGAGAGGTAGAATATAGCAAAATCATCTCACATACAAGATAGAAGAAAGAGCTTTTACAATGGAGGGGAAAAAGGGGGAGATGAAATGAAATAATTGAGCCTTACCCACATGGGATTTGGCTTAAGGAGGGAATAACACACTCTCAATTGGATATGGAAATTTATCTTACTCTGCAGGAAGGCAAGAGGGAAGGGATAGGAAAGGGAAGATAATAGAAGGGACACCAAGTTGGGGAAAAGGATAGTCAGAAGCAAACACTATTGTGGCATGACAGGTCAAGGGACAGAATGGAATAAATGAAGAGCAGAATAGGACAGAGAGAAATGTGGTTAGTTTTTTACAACATTATTATAAGTGCTTTGCATTGTTACACATGTATGATCTATATTGAATTGCTTATTTTCTCAATGAGGGTAGGTGGGGGGAGGGAGAGAATTTGGAACTCAAAGCTTTAAAAATGAATGCTAAAAATTGTTTTAGCATGCAACTGGAAATTAAGCTATACAGACAATGGAGTATAGCAATCTATTTTGCCCTACAGGAAAAGAGAGGGGAAGGGGAATGGAAAAAGGGGGGGGGTAATAGGAGGGAGAACAGACTGGAGGAAGAGGTGGATGGGGTACATCTTCTCCTGGGGTGGGGAGTGGGAAGAGATGGGGAGAAAATTTTGAATTCAAATTCTTGTGGAAGTGAATGTTAGGAACTGAAAAATAAATAAATTATACATCAGGAAAAAAAAAATAGAATAGGTCAAATGGAAAAAGAGGCACAAAAATCCACCGAAGAGAAGAACCCTCTACAAAGCAGAACTGGTAAAATGAGAGATGTACAAACATTCACTGAAGAAAAGAACTCCTAAACAGCAGAACTGGCTTAATGGAAAAAGAGGTACAAAAGCTCACTGACGAAAATAATTTCTTAAAAATTAGAACTAGCAAGTGGAAGTAATTAACTCTTTGAGACGTCAAGAAACAATCAAACAAAATTTTAAAAAATGAAAAAAATACAATGTCAAATATCTATTGAAGAGAGATAATTTAAGAATTATTGGACTACCTGAAAGCCATGATCAAAAATGAGCTCAGATATCATCTTTCAAGAAAATATCAAGGAAAACTGCCCTGAGATTCTAGGACCAGAGGGTAAAATAAAAACTGAAAAAAATCCACCAATCTCCTTCTGAAAGAGATCCAAAAATGAAAACTTCCAGGAATATTATAGTTAAATTCTAGAGCTCTCAAGTCAAGGAGAAAATACTGTAAGCAGTCAGAAAAAAACAATTAAAATATTACGGATCCAGTCCAAGTAACACAGATTGAGGAGTTTCTACTTGAAAGGATTGGAGGGATTAGAATATGATAATTAAGAGGCAAAGGAGCTACTAGGATTACAACCCAGAATTATCTACCCAACAAAACTGAGTATAATCAGGGGTAAAATGGAAATTCGATGAAATGGAGGACTTTTAAGTATTTCTGGTAAAAAGACTAGAAGTGAATAGAAAATCTGATTTTCAAATACAGGACTCAAGAGCACCATTCAAAAGATAAAGAGGAAAGCCAAATCATAAGAGATTTGATAAGGTTAAACTGTTTGCATTCCTACATGGGAAGATGATACTTCAGTAAAAACTCAGTCATTAGGGCAGTTAGAAGGAGTATGCATATAGACAGTTGGGCATAGGTGTGAATTGACTATGTTGGGCTGATTATTTAAAAAAATAAATTAAGGGATGAAGAAGAATACACTGGAAGAAGAAGAAAAGGGAGAGGCAGAATGGGGTAAATTATCTCAAATAAAAAGAGGTGAAAACATTTTTACAGTGGAGGGAAAAATGAGGGAGGTGGCAGGGTATATGTTTGAATGTTATTCTCATTAGAATTGCTCAAAACACATACTTAGTTGGGTATAGAAAGGAAATAGAAATAGAAAATAAAAGGGGAAGGGGATAAGAGGAGGGCTGACAGAAGAGAGCATGGATTGAAGAAGTGGTAATCAGAAGCAATAACATACTTTTTAAGCATGGACACAGTGAAAGGAGAGAGAGTAGAATAAATGGAGAAAATAGAATGGAGGGAAATACACAGTAATCATAACTGAAAAAAATTTACAGCAAGTTTCTCTATAACGGCCTCAGTTCTCAAATATATAGAGAACTAAGTCAAATTTATAAAAAAAAAAAAAAAAGGGCCATTCCCTAAGTGATAATGGTTAAAGAATATGAACAGGTAGTTTTCAGACAAAGTAATCAAAGCTATCTATAGTTGTATTTTAAAAAATGCTCTAAGTCACAATTGATTAGAGAAATGCAAATTAAAACAACTCTGAGATACCACATCACACCCATCACATTGGCTAACGACAAAACAAGATGATGATAAATGTTGGAGAAGATATGAGAAAGTTGGAACACTAATTCATTGTTGATGGAGTTGTGAACTGATCCAACCATTCTGGAGAGCAATTTGGAACTATGCCCAAAGGGCAATAAAACTGTGCATACCTTTTGACCTAATAATACCACTACTAAGTCTGTACCCCAAAGAGATCAAAAACAAAAAGAGAAAGGACCTATATGTATAAAATTATTTACTGCAGCTCTTTTAGAGGTGGCAAAGAATTGGAAACTGAAGGGATGCCCATCAACTGGGAAATGGTTGAACAAGTTATGGTATAAGATTGTGGTATATAATTGTGATGGAATACTATTGTGTTATAAGAAAGGATGAGTAAAATGCTCTCAGAAAACTCTGGAAGGACTTACATGAACTGATGCAAAGTGAAACAAGCAGAACCAGGAAAATATTGTACACAGTAGCAGCAATATTGTAAGATGATTGAATGACTTCGTTATTCTCAGCAATGTAATGATCTAAAACAATTCTGAAGGATTTATGATGAAAAATGCTATCCCCATGTTCAGAAAAAAAACTGATGGAATCTGAATGCAGATCAAATCATATATTCTTTAAAGCTTTCTTTGTTTTTCTTGGGTGATATCTTTTGGGATTGTGTTTTCTTTCACAACAACTAATATGGAAAATGCATTATGCATGACTGCATATGAATAACCTATATCAAATGGCTTGCAATCTGGGGAGTGGTAGGAGGGAGAGAATTTGGAATTCAAAATTTTAAAAAAAGAATGTTAAAAATTGTTTTTACATGCAATTGGGGAAAAATAAAATATTAAATACTTAAAAAAAAAAGGGTGAGGGGAGCCAAATTCTTAAAATAAGTGTCCTACCTCAATGCATAAGACCCAAATAAGGCATACTCATACATTGGAGAAAATTCATCTTTTAAAATGTAAACTAACAAAATTCACCAAGTAAATGTCCTCCTCCCCACCCCACTCCTTCATGACTGCAGACTGAGTGGGGAGGGTACCATATAGATTCATCTACTCTATGAATATGTACTCCTAAAATGATAAGTTTGTGACTCCCCACTGATGGATTTACTGTTAATAATTCACCAGAGGAAATAATTTAAAGAAAAGGCATTTACCATACCTTAAAAGAAACTAAGGTAAACGGTGAGAGAGAAATGTAGGGGGAGGAAAGAGAGGGAAAGGGAAGGGGGTAACTATATGTCATTTAAGAGGCAGGTAGGAGTTTTTCTTAGTGGAGGGAAAAAGAGAAGAGCTGAGAAAAAAAAAACAAAAAAACAAGAAGTTTACCCTCATCACATTTGACTAAACGAAGGAGTGAAATGCACACTCATTTTGGTATGAAAACCTATCTTACAGTATAAGAAAGTGGGGGAGAAAGAGATATTGCAAGGGGGGGGGGTGATGGAAGGGAGGGCAAAGGGAGGAGGGAGAAATTTGAAGTCAACACTTGGGGAGGGACAGGATCAAAAGACAGAAGAGAAACAATGAGGGGCAGGTTAGGAGGGATGGTAATCCAGTTAGTCTTACACAACACGACTATCAGGGAGGTCATTTGCAAAACTACACAGATATGGCCTATATTGAATTGCCTGCCGTCCCAAAGGGAATGGGTGGGGAGGGAGGGATGGGGAGAATTTGGAACTCAAAGTTTTAGGAACAAATGCTTAGTATTGTTGTAGCAACTAGGAAAGAAGGAGGAATAGAAAGTCATCTGGCCCTACAGGAGAAAAGAGAAGATGGAGACAAGAGAAGGGAGGGATGACAGAAGAGAGGGCAGACTGGAGATAGGGAAAATTAGATTGCTTGGGGTATTGGGGTGGGGGGAGGGGATAAAAGGGGAGAAAATTTGGAACCCAAAAATTTGTGAAAACGAATGTAAAAAGTTAAATAAATAAATAAATAAAATTAAGAAAAAAAAAAGAATATGATGAAACAAAGCTTGAAAAGGAAAAAAAAAAGAAAAGGCATTTACTGAGCAGGTATTGTATGAACAATTCTCTCCCAACAAATCCACACAACAGCATCAGGGGAAGAGTGGGAAGACAAGGAATTAATTCACTAGTAGAGAGGTACACATACAGGGAACTCCAGGCCACTGTGGACATTATCATCATCCTCTTTCTTCTTTCTCCTCCTCGTTTTCTCTTCTACCCTTGCTGTTTCTGTTAGAAAGGTAGCAACCACCTGGGGTTACTGGGTTCTGTTTCTCTCTGAAGTTCGACCCCTGATGGCCAAGACTATCAACTTACAAAGTTCTTACCTTCTTGGGCCTTGACTCATTAGGCCTACTCCCTGCTGAGTGATTATCTTCTACATAAGTAGCTTATATTTCAAGACACCATCATGGGTAATGAGAGGAGGGAGAAAAGAAACGTCTTCCTTGGAAGCAAGAAGGAATTCCTTCTCAAGGGCTCAGCTCTATTTCTATATTGGCTCTTTTTTTGATTTCCAGAGTTCACATTCCTCAGAACTATCTCCTACCTTGACTTAAAGGGCCACCACATACTGGCTGATTCAATGGCTAGCCACCCACTACTATTAATTCCATCAAGTTTGACTAGTACTGTTCTCTATTACTTGCCCCTTGTCTTTTGTAAGCTAATCAAATGGGCTGGAGAGAAATCAAACAATTAGGAACACCTCCATCCCTTTCCTCCCCTCTTCCCAAACAAAATGTAGATTAAAGTCATTTGTGGAAATTATACAATCTAAAGGCTGGAAAGCTGCAAACCTAATCTTCCAGAGAAATCTCACCTAAAACATTCAAGTAAAAAACTCAAATTCAGTAAACATTAATGAAGCACCTACTGTATGCAGACTGTCATGATAATAACCAATGAAATACAAAGTTTAACACTAAGATAAGAAAAATTGGCAACTTCATGGAACTCAGAATCCAGAAGAATAATCTTAAATTTGTTGTAATGGGGCTAGTATGTTTCCTAAATTTTCATCAGAGATGGCAACACAAAATGTTATATAAAGTATCAATCTTGGCAACCAATAACTTTCTACCCTTTAGAGAATGAGATGCAGCATGATACAGTTTAAAGACTACTGGATTTGGAGGTAAGGAATTAGGTTACTAATCCCTATTCTGCAATTTACTAGCTATGGTATTACCTTGAGAAAGTAATTTAATTTCTTTGTGTCTCCACTTCCTCACCTGTAAAATTAAGGGACTGGATTAGATGACTTTTAGGTCTCCTTTAGCTCTAAATTTATGATTAAGGGCAATAACATATATTGCAGTTTAACAAAAAATCACAAAACTGCCCCCAAAAAATGTAAATTCCTTAGTCATGCCTCTTCCTCCTACCTTGGTCCCACACCTCTCCTTTCTGCCTTGACCTAACACTCTGAAATCCAGACATCAGAAAACTTATATTTGTAATATTCTAGGCTCAAAACTTCCAATCTCCTACTTTACTGGCATCTCACTGCCTGTAACCTCAGGGGTAGGAAACCAATCAATTCCATCTAAACAGGACTCATCCTCTTCCCTATAAGGCATCTGAGTAACTGATTCAGAAGGTGCCCTAAAATACGGACTGAAATGTCCAAAATCATCTTGGACTCCCCTCTTCCAGCAATTGCTTGAAAACCATCATGCCTAAGGCTCCCTGGCTATATCCTTACTGATTCCCACTCCTGTTTTGGAGGTGTTAGTGCTAGTCTTAATGTGAAGGGAGATGGCCCACCTTATTAGTATGGAGGTGTTTGTCATGGCCCCAGGGTGATACCCTAGTATTACTTTTCCCTTGTTGTCCCTTATCCTCTTGAGTGTCTCCAATTAAAGCATGAGATCTTCCTTTAGAATATTCCCTTAAACATTCCAAATTAAAAGGGTCTATTGCTTTCCAAATTGATTGGCTTTTGCAAAACCCTTTTCATGCCAACACACTTTGACACCATAACAAGGTATTGATGCCTGATTAGACTACATGGGTGTTTTTCATCTCTAAATGTAGGTCTTCTGATGCTGAAAAGGAGCATCAAGAAATAAGCAAGAAAAGGAATCAAGAAATAAGTTGTCTATGTTAATTCAGCACAGTCCAGGAACAGAGAAGTGAGATATTATCTAATAAATAACAGTATCCTAGTCACTAAGAAGAGGAATAGGGATCAATAGTGGAATAGGGATTACCAATCTTCAGGCTCCTATCACAGCCCATATGGAATATCCCATAAGATTCTCCCTCTCCTTCTGCCTTGATATTAGGTTCTGTGATTTGGTTTCCCAGGTAGACTTCCCTATTTTCCCAAAATCTAGTTTGCCTGGAAGTTTTATTTCTTGGTATGAACTAATACATGGCATTTTGGTTTATAAATGATCCTCACAGTCATTTCCCAGTGGATACTCACCCACACCACCAATGAATACTCCTTTATAAAAAATAAGCACAGTAAAGCAAAACAAATAAACACAATGGTCCATCTGAAAACATATGCCTAATTTCAAAAATACAGTCTATCACTGATCTGCCAAGAGGTAGGAGACATGGTTAAACATCAATGTTCCGCAATTACAACTGAACATTGCATTAATCAGAACTCTGAAATCTTACAATGTTGTTTTCCTTTATATTGTACTTATTGCACAAATTTTCTCCTGGTTCTGCGTGTTTTATTCCTCCTGGGTTCAAAGGATCATAGATTTACAGTTGGGAGGGACCCTACATATTAGGACATCAACTTAACACCTTCATTTCACAAATGAGTCTGAGGCCTACAGAAATGAAAGGATTTGTCTAGAGACACAAAGCTATATAATGTCCAAGGCAGAATTTGAACGTAGATCTCCTTGAACCCAAGTCCAGTGCTCTGATCCAGTATACAGTGATCTGTCCATAGAAATCTTCCCAAGTTTCTCTTAATTCTTCATATTTGTCACTTTTTTCCTGTGAAACAATATTCTAATTCTTTCATTATCATAATTAATGTTCGGTCATTCCTCATCTGGAGAGCACCTGTTTTCTTTCTAGTTCTTTGCTATTACAAAAAATTTGACTATAAACATATTTATATACATGGGATGTTTCTGGCCTTCTTAGAGTGTACACCTAGTAGTAGTATTGCTGGGTGAGGGGGCACATACTTAGTGATGTAAGTATAATTCCAAACACCTTGTCATTTTGGTTTTTGTTATCTTTGCCAATTTGATGGATATCAGATGAAAATTCAGAGTTGTCTTAATTTGCTTCTTATTAGTGATTTGGTCTATTCTTTCATATAATTGCTGCCTACATTTCTTCTTTTGAAGATTGCCTGTTTGTATCCCTGGACCACTTTCCTGCTGTAGATAAAACACTATTGCATTATACACATGCAAACGCACACACACACTCCAATATGTTCAGTCATTTAATCAAAGAATAAGCATTATTATATGTGCCAAGTATATGTGCCAAGCACTGCAGTAGTTGCTGAGGATGCAAATACAAAAGTGAGACATTCTTCAAATAATGGGCACCTACTTTGCTTCTAATTTTTTGTTACTACAAAAAGTGCTCCTATGGTTATTTTGGTATCTATGGGGTCTTTCATTATATCTTTGTCCTCTTTGCTGCATATGCCTAACAGAACTGAAATACAAACTATCAACAACCATATATGAATGAATACTCCAAACCACCAAGAATAACACAAATTAAGATGACTCTGGGGTTTTACTTTACACACATTGTGACAGACAAAGATAACAAAGAATGCAAATAGTAAATATGTCAGAAGTACTACAAGAAGACAGGCACACTAATGCATTATTGGCAGAATTGGGAATCAGTCAAACAATTCTGGGGGGAAAAAAATTGAAACTTTAGGAGAAAGATCACTAAACTGTCTATAACCTGTGACTAACTGACACCAATACCAATACATACTCCAAAGACAAAGGTAAAGTTTCCATATACTCAAAATTCCTTATATCAGCACTTGTGTGGTAGCAAAAAACAAACAAAACCAAAACAAAGCAGGTGCCTCTCAACTGGAGAATGGCTAAACAAGTTATAATACAAAAACATTATTAATATAAAAATAATGAAATGAAATTCTCATTTATCTCTGTCTCAAAATAAGTATCTCATCTGCCCCTTGTATCCATCAGCTCTCTAATGGGGGGCAAGGGGGTGACTGTAGCATTTTTTTATTATCAGTCTTGTAGAATTATGATTGATCTGAGTTCATCAGAATTTTAAGATTTTTCAAAACTGTTTTTACAATGCTGTTATTACAGTATAAATCATTTTTCCTCATCTGAATGAATTTGAATGAATCAAAGTGAAGTAAGCAGAATCAAGAAAACAACATAGACAATGACTGCAACAATGTAAATAGAAGGAACACAATAAATTGAAATTAAACACTGTGTAATTATAATGACCAAATTTGGCCTTGATGAAAATAAGAAAATGCACCTCCTCTTTTTTGCTGAGAAAGGGGGACTACATTTGTACATGTATATGTACATATATATATACATATATATGTTTTACATATATATGAAACATTGCATACATCATTTTAATGACATACCTTTTTTCTTTCTTTTTTATTCTTTATTAAAAGAAATGGCTCTCTGGGTGGGGAAGGTGGGAGGAGGGACATATTGGGAAAAGAAGATAATGTAAAAACAGAAGATATCAATAAAAGTTTTTTTAAAAAGAAAAAAGTGTAGAAATGACTAATTCAGAGAAAATTAGGAAGATCTATGTGAAATGATGCAGAATAAAATGAGAAGAATCAGGAAAACAATTTACACAGTGAGCACAATAAACTCTGAAAGTTTTCAGAACCTGGATCAAAGCAGTGGGCCAATACTGTCAGATATGGCCAATATTTCAGTTTATTTTGCTTAACTGTACTTTTTTTTTTGTTATGGAAAAAAGTGACACGAGATAGTTATCACTTTGAAGTGATAGCAATGTAAGAAAAAAGGTATTAATAAAACATTTTCTTTTAAAACAATGAATACTGCCTATATCAGGACATATCTGACTAGTTTTTTGTTGAGTACTCTCTGAATATACATGTCTTGGAGAGGCCAGTGGTCTTGCCTAATGTCTAATGAACCAGGCCCAGAATGGAAAAAGAAGAGAGTAATAAGAATGAATCTTTACTACCTCTCAAGCCTAGTTCATCAATAAGAAGCTTTTAGTCTATTTCACAGACTCCATGCTAGTGAGTTATCCATTGCATTTCAAAAGATTAAAAATAATTATTTATTGATCAGAAATTCCCAGACACAGTGTTCAGAGCTCCTTTCTTTTTGGGAAACGAAAGCCAAATCATTCATCTAACAGTAAAGTTTTATTAAAATATACCTTTCTAAAATATCAACTTTAGAATGAAGCTTTAGATATTAATTCTGAGTGTTTTGTGTTTGCTTATTTCCAATATATCCTGAAAGGTATTCTAAAATCATCTTTACTTGAATAAAATTAAAGTCGGTGAGTGATGACAGAATTCTTGCTTGTGAGCAAGAATCTAATACGACCATCATCACATTTGTTAACCTTCAAAGTCATCATTTTTCAGCTCAAACTAATGAGCTCGGTAATCTCTCTCTCTGCATAAAAGTCTATTAAAAACAAATTACAGGATACTTGGAAGTAAGTCAGAAGGTGGTGAAAATACCACACATAGATTCTTCCCTTAAAAAAGAAGCTAATATCAAATTCAAAATCAGCTTCCATTAATTGTTTTTAAAAGAAAAGTTTCCACTAGACAAAACTGGTACTACTTTAAAAACAAAACAAAATTTAATAAATCACAAAAAAAAGATACCTAGTAACAAATAAAATAAAGAGGGCTAGATTACATGGTGAGTTTTATGGGTTAAACACAACAAGAGAAAGTGGGATTGTCTGTAAAGTATAATCTGAGGAAAGAAGAACAGCCATCTAAAAATAATTTTTCTAATCACCATATTACCTAAAATTTCACCAGAAGATAAAGAGTCCTCAGGTCTTTATATTTTCCAAAGTCCCCTAAAAAATTGAAATTACCTCTGAAAGGTGATAACATCAAGTCCTTATTACTCAGGAAAGGTGGCCACCAGGATAGTTAAGGGATTCCAGGGTTGAAGAACAGGGAAAAGAGTGATGAAAGTGAGAAAATGTCAAAGACAATTGATGCAGACTTCACAATAATGACCTGTTGAATTATTCTAAAGAGTGATCAGGTATCTGACTGGAAATCAGACAATGATAACCAACTTTTTGCCACTGTTCAAATAAAGAATATAAGATATGGAATACCATATGAAAATATATTAAATCATTAATAAGAAATGCAAATTAAAGTAATTCTGAGGTTTAAATCTCATCTCTATCAAATCACCGAAGCAGAAACAATCACTGTTGGAGACACTATGGGAAAGCATGCTAATCAGTTGCTGGAGCTGTGAATTGATCCAACTCTTCTGAAAAACAATTTGGAATCATGCCAAAAGTTATTAGCGTAGTACCCTTAGACACAGTAATCACACTACTGGGTGTATGTCAATCGATCAATCAACAAGTAATTTAATACCAGACAATGTGTAGGTTATTGAACACACAAACACAAAAGTGTGACAATCCCTGTCTTATATTCCACTGGGGGACAGGGCTTTCCTCTTCTACCCAAGGAAGCCAAGAACAGAAAGCTAAAGTGATTGAAGGCCATCTGCTGGTAACAAATAGATACAGCAGGAGTGAGATACAGGGATAGAAGGGATGATTAGAGATCAGAGTGAGAGGAATTTCTGTGCTCCTGATCATGGTCTTAGAACACTTATGTAAGAATAAAAGCCTCCCTATATGTGCAACATTCTACATCTGTAGACTCTCACTTGTCTTTTGAGGAAAGAGCCAGGTTTTATTGTTTATTTAATTCTTTAGACAGAGACAATTCATCAGATTGCTCTTTAGTATTGTTCTAGTTGATGTTATTATAATATTGTTCTCCTGGTTTGGGTTACTTTGCTCTACAGCAAACACTTCATTTCAATCTTCCCATGTCTCTTTTAATTCTTCATAAATGTTTTTTTCTTCTGATGAAGTTATATTCCATTACATTAATATGCCACAATTTGTATAGTCATTCTCCAACAGATAAGCACTTCTATTTCCAATTTCTTGCTGCCACACAGAGTGACAAAAATAATAATTATGATATGACAACAAATGACAAGAGCTAACATTTATATGGTACTCACTATGTGCCAGGTACGGTACTAAGCACTTTACAATTTTTATTTAATTTGATTCTCACAACAATCCTGGGGCTCATGTGCTACTATTATCCCCATTTTACAGAAAAGGAAACAAAGGCAAAGAGAAGTTAAGTGACGTGCCCAGGGTCACAGAACTAGTAAATGTCTGAGGCTGAATTTGAACTCACATCTTGTCTTCTTGACTTCAGGCCCAGTGTTTTATCTTCTGTGTCATTTGGCTGTTTAACTCCTTTTGAGCCTTAGTTTTCTTATCAATAAGATGGGATAATTATATTTGTATTACCTATCTCAAAGAAGAGTTATAAATTATGTACTATGTAAACATGACCTATTTTGCTTAACTAACTAATCCAGTTTGCTTGGCATCTCCCTTGCCCTCCTCCTTCCATATTCCAGTCTGAAATCCTGTCATATCCTTACCCTACCCTATACTCACCTCCCCATTCCCTCTTTCCTTTACTCAGACCTGACCACTGACTGCCCTCCTAAACATCTTCCCTGGGTTCCATTGATTTTCTCTAGTCTTCTGTTTGTATATCTCTTGCCCTTCTTGAGTATGTTATGCTTCTTCTGCTGTTGGCTTGGATTTCTCACCAGTCATTTCTCCCTTTCTCCAGACCTTCCACTCACATTGCCACCATACTAGTTAAGGCCCTCATCACCTCTCACCTAGGCTATTGTTAACAGCTTCCCAATTGATCTCTCCTGCTTTGTCTCTAATTCCAGTTCAGCCTCCATATAATTATTAAATAGATTTTCATAAAGCATATATCTCATCAAGTTATCACTCTACTCAATAAACTTCAATGGTTCTCTATTGCCAATTGTTCTCTATCTATAGGATAAAAATATAAAGTCTTCTGTTTAGCTTGTAAAGCACTTTGCAACCTGGCCCCAAACTTATGTTTCCTATCTTTTTATATATTACTCCCCTACCCATACTCTGCATTCCTCTAGGAGACTGATGGTTTATCATTCTTCACACATGATGCTCCATTTTCAACCTTGGGTCTTTGCACTAGTCATCATCAATGCCTAGAATGTGCTCCCTACTCACCTCAATAATAGAGTGATTAATATGGGTGTTTTCCTCAGTGCCAGGAGGGATCAAAGTAGATTCTACTCTGAGCTGAAGGTATCCTATTGCTGAAATTCATCAGAATTTCTATGAGTACTAAATGACAAACAGGGCTTATGTACTCCACAACTGACCTTAATCTGAAGGGTAATTCCTGCAGCAATTTTAGGTTATTCAGGTCTAGTCATATCCCAAAAGGGTAATTCCAGTCATTTTAGGAGGATACAGTGTTACTTGAAGATGCTACAGGGCTAGTAAGAATTGAGTTTGTGGTATGGCACTGTACTGCACTCCATAGTATGTTTACTCAGTCTATTAAGAGAGGACATCATGACATTTTGGCATGCACAAGGCCCTTCTTGTTGGACATTTGCTGGAAGGTACTGGACTTTTATGATATATAAACAACTTTTTTTCTGGAAGCCAAGATGGTGGAGTAAGAAGAAAGTCACTCTCACCCTCCCTAAATGACCTCTGAAAATCCAGAAAACATCATCCCAGGAAAAACCCTGGAGCAGCTGAACCAGCAGAAAGATGGAGTGCAGCAGTCTTGTAGTCCAGGAAGCTTGTGGGATTATTGGGAAAGGCCCCTCTTGCTCTGGGGAAGGGAAAGCCGTACAAGACAGGAGGCATCCCACTGTGTGTTTGTCCTTTGTTGCTACAGAAGACCATGCCATCAGAGAAATGATGACACGACTTGCACTTGACTTTGTTTTGAGTGAAGGAGGGCTGTGCAGGTCACCAGCCTCACTTCTCCTCCAGAGTCATTTGAATCCAGTGACCAGATAGTCATCAGGATGACTGGAGATGACCCTGGATGAGGCAACTGGGGTTAAGTGACTTGCCCAAGGTCACATACCTAGTGAGTGTCAAGTGTCTGAGGCGAGATTTGAACTCAAGTCTTTTTGACTCCTGCATTGGTGCTCTATCCACTGCACCACCTCGCTGGCATCCCAGTAAACGAATAGGAAACTCCACCTTAGCAAACCAGGGGGAGATCTTGAGAACCCAGATGGTGGAACAGGAAAGTGTCAACACCAGGATCCCCCAAGTGCTCCAGCATAGGCAGGGTACCTGGTAGGCACCAGCTCAGAAAACCACCATGTGCACTGGCCTTCTCCAGCAGTCAAATCTCCCAATGCTTCAGCACAATTCTAGGAAGCACAATTCCAGGAGACCCAGCTCCAGGCTGGCAGACATCCTCCAGCAGTCAAACATTTGAGTGCAAGGCCTAGGTGAGCAGAAGTCAAACATTTGAAGGCAAGGCCCAGGTGAACAGACATCCCCCAGAGGCCAAATTTCCCACCTGGAAAGCTCCAGTGTTGCTGACCCCAGGTAGCACCAGGTAAGCTGTCAGACCCATAAGCCTCTAGCTGCCAGCACCTGAGGCCTCAGTACACAAAGCCAGAGACCAGGTCCCAGGCTCCTAGCATAAGAAGCTTGGGTCAGCGCCCCTGTGCTTCAGTAGGAGTGCTCAACTCTGAATGACAGGAATTAAAAAACACCATGAGCAAAAAGCAGAGGCAATGACCACAGACTCTTATTATGGGGACAGAGAAGATTGAGGCATAAATCTAGAAGAGGACAAGATTGTCAATATACTCCTATCAACCTCAAAGTGGAATATGAACTGGCCTCAAGCCCAAAAAGCCCTCTTGGAAAAGCTCAAGAAGGATTTTAAAAGTCAAATAAGAGAGGTAGAAGAAAAGTTGGGGGAAAAATGAGAGGTATACAAGACAGTCAATAGCTTGGCAAAGGAAGAACAAAAATTGACTCTAGAAAAGAAGTCCTTAAAAAGTAGAATTGGCCAAATAGAAAAGGAGGTTCAAAAACTTACTGAAGAGAAGAAATTCCCTATTTTTTATTTTTATTAATTTATTTTTAGTTTTCAACATTGACTTCTATAAGATTTTGAGTACAAAATTTTCTACCCATCTCTCCCCTTCCCCCACCCAAAGACAGTATGCTTACCCCATCCCCCAATCTGCCTTCCCTTCTATCACCCCCTGTCCCACACTTCTCTTATCCCTTTCCTCTTCTATTTTCTCATAGGGCAAGATAGATTTAAATACACCATTGCCTATATATCTTATTTCCCAGTTGCATGTAAGAGCAATTTTTAACATTCATTTTTAAAACTTCAAGTTCCAAATTCTCTCCCTCCTCCCTCCCTTCCTTCCCACTCACCGTCATTCAAAAGGCAATTTGATATAGGCTATACATGTGTAGTCATGCAAAACACTTTCATAATAATCATGTAGTGAAAGACTAACTATATTTCCTTCCATCCCATCCCACTCCCCCTATTTATTCTACTCTCTCCTTTGACTCTGTCCCTCATCAAAAGTGTTTGCTTCTGATAACCCCCTCCTCCAATCTGCCCTCCCTTCCGTCATTCCCCCCACCCCCTTCCTTCCTACTTTCCTATAGGGTAAGACAGATTTCCATATCCAATTGCGTGTGCATGTTATTCTCTCCTTAAACCAAATCCAACGAGAGTGAGATTCATTTATTCCCTCTCATCTCCTCCTTCTTTCCCTCCACTGCAAAAGTTTTGTCTTACCTCTTTTATGTGAGGTAATTTACCTCATTCTATCTCTCCCTCTTTCTCCTTATCCCAGTACATTCATCTCACACCTTAATTTTATTTTTGCATATTCAACTCACCCTATGCCATCCATCTATCTATCTATCTATCTATCTATCTATCTATCTATCTATCTATCTATCTATCTATGTCTATTCTTTCAAACCACCCTAATACTGAGGAGAGTTCTCATGAGTTACAAATGTCATCTTTCCATGTAGGAATGTAAACAGTACAACTTTACTAAGTCCCTTATGATTTATCCTTCCTATTTACCATTTCATGTTTCTCTTGAGTCTTGCATTTGAAAGTCAAATTTTCTATTCAGCTCTGATCTTTTCATCAAGAATGCTTGAATGGTCTTTATTTCATTGAATTTTCACTTTTCCCCCCTGAAAGATTATACTCAGCTTTTCTGGGTAGGTGATTCTTGGTTTTAATCTCAGCTCCTTTGACCCCTGGAATAACATATTCCAAGCCTTCTGATCCCTTAATGTAGAAGACGCTAAATCCTGTGTTAACCTTATTGTGTTTCCACAATACTTGAATTGTTTCTTGATCCTTCGAACATTTTTTCTTGACCTGGGAACTCTGAAATTTGGCTATAATATTCCTGGGAATTTTCTTTTGGGATATCTTTCAGGAGATGATCAGGGGATTCTTTCCATTTTTATTTTACCCTCTGGCTCTAGAAAGAGCAGTTTTCCTTGATACTTTCTTGAAAAATGCTGTCCATGCTCTTTTATTTATCATGGCTTTCAGGTAGTCGAATAATTTTTAAATTATCTCTCATGGATCTCTTTTCCAGGTCAGTTGTTTTTCCAATGAGATATTTCACATTGTCTTCTATTTTTTCATTTTTTTGATTTTTGTTTTATAATTTCTTGATTTCTCATAGAGGCATTAACTTCCATTTATTCCATTCTAATTTTTAAGGAATTATTTTCTTCAGTGAGCTTTTGCACCTCCTTTTTTCATTTGGCCAATTTTGCTTTTTAAGGCATTCTTCTCCTCACTGGCTTTTTGGACCCCTTTTGCCATTTCAGTCAGTCTGTTTTTAAGGTGTTATTTTCTCAGTATTTTCTGGGCAATAATATTGCATTAGCAAGCAGTTGATGCATTTTTCGTGGTACTCTTGCCTCATTCTCATTTCTCTTCCCAATTTTTGCTTTACTTCTCCTTACCTGATTTGAAATCCTTTCTGAGCTCTTCCATGGCCTGTGACTAATTCATATTCTTCTTGGAGGCTTTGCGTGTTGGAATTTTGACTTTGATGTCTTCTTTTGGTCATATATTTTGATCTTCTTTGTCACCAAAGTAAGATTCAATAATCTGAGGTTTTTTCCTGCTGTTTGCTCATTTTCCAAGCCAATCACTTGATTTTTTAAACTTTAGGACTCTTGCCTCCATTGTAGAGGA
The DNA here is from genome assembly GCA_023548195.1 of Bettongia penicillata ogilbyi. Classification (NCBI taxonomy): domain Eukaryota; kingdom Metazoa; phylum Chordata; class Mammalia; order Diprotodontia; family Potoroidae; genus Bettongia; species Bettongia penicillata. The sequence continues at coordinate 2,671,435 of JAJHZJ010000089.1, forward strand.
TGTACTGTCTTAAGCTTCAGGGGATTTGTGCTGCTGTTTTCAGAGATACTTCTAGGGACTGTAAATTTTCAGTTTTTCCAAAGTGGTTATGATGAAAGAAGAGGTGTTTACTCTTCTGCTAGCCTGTGCTCTGGTCTATGAGTGACCACAAGCACTCTTTTCTGCTTTGGAACTGTGAAGAACATTTCCTCTCCAATGCCACCACAAGTTCTGCCACACCAACACTCCTCCTTACCCCAGGACCACCATCCAGGACTGTGACACAGATCCAAACACAAGCAAAATAAGAGAATCCATCCCTGAAATCCCCCTCTGATCAACCATTTGATCCCCACACTGTCTGTGGGCTGACAGCTCTAGAAGCTGCCACTGCTGCTGCTACTACCTCCACAGCTGCCCCAGGGTTGGGGCTGCACCATATTCCTCTTTCACCCAGGTCTAACAGACTTTCCTACTGACCTTCTAAGCAGTTTTGGAGTTTATGGGTTGAGAATTCAGGAAACTGTCACAACTATCAGCAATTCAGTCCCTTGAGACTTGTTCAGGGTTTCCTGGAAGGCCTGGTTGGTGCTGGATCATTTTGTGCTAGACTACACTCCTATCTCAAACTGGTGCAACAGACCCTTCCTGTCAATCAGCGAGGTTGTTGTGGGCTGAAAATGTTGTTTCACTCTGTCATTTTGTGGGTTCTGCTGCTCTAGAATTTGTTTAGAGTCATTTTTTTGCAGGTATTTGGAAGAGTTTGGGGGAGAGCTCAAGCAAGTCCCTGCTTTTAGCATGCCATCTTAGCTCTAACCTCTGAGAAGAACTCATTAAAAAGTAAAATGGGCCAAATGGAAAAGGATGTACAAAATCTAATAGAAGAAAACAAATCATTAAAAATTAGAACTGGGAAAGTAGAAGCTAATGATTCTATGAGATGTCAAGAAAAAGTCACATGGAAACAAAAGAATGAAAAAATAAAAGAAGTAAAATACCTCATTGGTAAGAGAATTGACCTGGAAAATAGATCCAGGAGAAACAAATTAAAAATTATTGGTCTACCTGAAAACCATGATGAAGAAAAGAGCCTGGGCTGCATCTTTCAGGAAATCATCAAGGAAAATTGCCTTAAGGTCCTAGAACCAAAAGGTAAAATAGTCATTGAAAGAATCCTCCTCCTGATCACCTTCTGAATGAGATCCCAAATTGAAAATGCCAAGGAATAGTATAACAAATTTCAAAATTACCAGGTCAAAGAGAAAATACTGTAAATAGTCAGAAAGAAATAATTTAAATATCATGGAATCACAGTCAGGGTTATGTAGGAACTTGCAGCTTCTATATTAAAAGATCTGAGGGTATGGAATACAATATTCTATAAGGCAAAGTCACCTTCCCAGCAAAACTGAGCATAATCTTTCAAGGGAGGGGATAGACATTCAATGAAATAGGGGACTTCCAAACCTACCTAATGAAAAGACCAGAGATCAACAGAAAATTTGATCCTCAAATATAAGACTCAAAAGGAAAATAAAAAGGTAAACAAAAAAGAAAAAAATAACATGCAAACTGTTTACATCCCTATAACGGAAGATGACACTTGTAACTCTTGAGAACTGTATCATTATTACTCTATTTAAAAGGGGTATATATAAATAGAGGGCATAGGTATAAGTTGACTTTGATTTGATGATTAAAAAGTCTAATTAAGTGGTGAAAAGAGGTTGTACTGGGAGAAGAAGAAAGGAGGAGGCAGAAAAGGGTGAATTACATCATATGAAAAGGCATAAAAACCTATCACAGTAGAGGAAAAGAAAGGAGGGAGATAAACATTGTTTGAACCTGCTCTCATCAGATTTGGCTCAAAGAGGGAATAACAATCTCTAGGGATAGAAATCTAACCTACCCTACAGGAGGGGAAAGGGGAAAGAAAATAGAGGGGGCTGAAAGAAGGGAGGGCAGACTGAGGGAGGCAGTGGCTGAAAGCAAAACTGTGATGAGAAGAGAAAAGGAGAAAGAAGAGAGAAAGCATAAAAGGAGGGAAATAGGATGAAGAAAAAGATACAGATAGTAATCATAACTGTCAATATGAATGGGATGAACTCTACCATAAAATGGAAGTGGACAGCAGAGTAGATTATGAAACATAATCCTACAATATGATGTCTACAGGAAACACGTATGAAGCAGAGGCATACACACAGGGTAAAGGCTGGAATAGACTGTTATGCTTCAGCTAAAATTTAAAAAGCAGAGGTAGCAATCCTGATCTCAGACGAAGCAAAAGCAAATATAGATGTAATTAAAAGTGATAAGGAAGGAAACTACAATGTACTAAAAGGTATCACAGACAATAAAATAATGTCATTACTAAACCAAGTGGTATAGCATCCAGATTCTTAGTGAAGAAGTTAATGGAGTTACAAGAAGAAATAGCAAAACTATATTAGTGTGAAATCTCAACCTCTACCTCTCAGAACTGGATAACTCTAAGCACAACATAGAATTTTGGAAAAGTTAGATATCACTGACCTCTGGAGAAAACTGTATGGCAATAGAAAGGGATATACCTTTTTCTTAGTGGTATATGGCACCTACACAAAAACCGACCATGTTTTAGGGCATGAAAACATCACAATTCAATGCAGAAAGATTAAATGCATCCTTTCCAGATCATGATGCAATAAAAATTACACATAATAAAGGGCCATGGAAAGATAGACTAAAAACTAATTGGAAACTAAACAATCTAATCCTAAAGAATGAATGGGTCAAACAACAAATTATATAAACAATCAATAACTTCATTCAAGAGAATGACAAAAAATGAGACAACATACCAACACTTACAGGACGCAGCAGAAGCGGAAGTTCCATATCTCTAAATACTTACAGGAATTAAATAGAGAAAGAAGAGATCAATGAATTGGGCATAAAACTGAAAAAGCCAGAAAAAGAACAAATTAAAAATCCCTAATTAAATTAGAAATTCTGAAAGCCAGAGGAGGAATTAATAAAATTGAAATTAAGAAAACTATTGAACTAATAAATAAAACCAAGAACTGGTTTTATGAAAAAAAACCACATAAAATAGATAAACCTTAGTTAATTTGATTTAAAAGAGGAGGAAAACCAAATCACCATGATCAAAAACAAAAACGGTGAATTCACCACCAAAGAGGAAGTCAAAACAACAATTAGGAGCTATTTTGCCCAACAGTATTCCCACAAACTTCACCATCTTAGTGAAATGGATAATTATTTACAAAAATAAAAATCACCCCGATTAACAGAAGAGGAAATAAAGCACGTAAATAAAAGTCTCCAGGGTCAGATGGATTTACAAGTGAATTCTATCAAACATTTAAAGAACAATTAATTCCAATACAATATAAACTATTTGGGAAAATAGGCAAAGAAGGAGTCCCTACCAAATTCTTTTTAGGGTACAAATATGTTGCTAATACCTAAACCAGGAAGAACCAAAACACAGAAAGAAAATTATAGAGCAATTTTCCTAATGAATATAGAAGTAAAAATTTTAAATAATATTAGTAAAGAGATTATAATAACTTATCTTGAGGAAAATACACTATGACACTAGTAACACTAGGATTTATACCAGGAATGCAGGGCTAGTTCAATATTAGGAAAACTATCAGTATAACTGATAATATTAACAATAAAACTAATAGAAATCATATGATTATCTCAATAGATGCTGAAAAAGCATTTGACAAGCTATAACACCCATTCCTATTAAAACTACTATAGAGTATAGGAATAAATGAAGTCTTCCATAAAATGATAAGTAGCATCTACCTAAAACCATCTGCAAGCATTATATGTAATGGGGATAAACTAGAAGCATTTCCAGTAAGATCAGGGATGAAATAAGGATGTCCATTATCACCACTATTTTTCAATATGGTATTAGAAATGTCAGCTTTAGCAACAAGAAAAAGAATTTGAAGGAATTAGAACAGGCAAAGAAGAAACAAAGTTATCACTCTTTGCATATGACACAATGGTATACTCAGAGAATCCTAGAGAATCAAGTGAAAAATTACTTTAAATAATAAACAACTTGAGCAAAGTTGCAGGGTATAAACCTACAGAATCATTGACATTTCTATATGTTAATAATGAAGCCCAACAGCAAGAGATAGAAAGAGAAATTCCATTTAAAGTTACTGTAGACATTACAAAACATTTGGGAATCTACTTGCAAAAGCAAACCCAGGAACTACATGAACACAATTATAAAACATTTTTCACACAAATAAAGTTAGATCTAAATAACTGGAAACATATCAGGTGCTCATGGGTAGGCCAAGCTAATAAAAATGACAATTCTATCTAAATTAAATTACTTATTCGGTGCCAGGCCAATCAAACTATTAACAATTATTTTATATAACTAGTAAAAACAAAATTAATCTTGAAGAACAAAAGGTCCAGAATATTAAGGGAATTAATGAAAAGAAATGCAAGGAAGGTAGCCTAGCTGTACCAGATCTTAACTTGCATTATAAAGCAGCAATCATCAAAACTACTTGGTGCTGGCTAAGAAACAGAGTGATGGAGCAGTAGAACAGGTTAGATATGTAAGACACAATAGTCACTGACGACAGTAATGAACTATTTGATAAATCCAAAGACTCTACCTTCTGGGATAAGAATTCACTACTTAACAAAAACTGCTGGGAAAACCGGAAAATAGTATGGCAGAAACTAGGCATAAACCAACATCTGAACACCCTGTATCAAGAAAAAAATCAAAATGAGTATTTGATTTAGATATAAAGAGTGATACTACAAGCAAACTAGGAGAGCAAGGAATAGTTTACTTGTCAGGTCTATGGAGAAGGGAAGAATTTATGACCAAAGCAGATAGAGAACAATATGAAATGCAAAATGGATGATTTTGATTACCTTAAATTGAAAAGTTTCTGCACAAAGCCAATGCAACCAAGATGAGAAGGGAAGCAAAACGCTGGGAAATAATTTTTACAACCAGTGTCTCTGAAAAAGGTCTCATTTCTAAAATATATAGAGAATTGAGTCAAATTTACAAGAATACAAGTCATTCCCCAGTTGATAAATGGTCAAAGGATATGAATAGGTAGTTTTCAGAAAAAGACATTAAAGCTATCTATAGTCATATGAAAAAATGCTCTAAATCACTACTGATTAGAGCAATACAAATCAAAACCACTCTAAGATACTATACCACACCTATCAGATTGACTAATATGACAAAACAGGAATATGATAAATGTTGGAGAGGATGTGGGAAAACTGGAAACTAATCATTGTTAAGTGAACTGATGCAAATATTCTGGAGAGCAATTTGGAAATATGCCCAAAAGCTATAAAATTGTGCATACCCTTTCACCCAGCAATACCACTTCTAGTTTTATATCCTGAAGAAATCATAAAAATGGGGAAAAGATTCACATGTACAAAAATCTTTATAGCAGCTCTTTTTGTGGTGGCCAAAGCATTGGAAATTGAGAGAATGTCCATCAGTTAGGGAATGGCTGAACAAGTTATGATAAATGAATGAAAAGGAATACTATTGTTCCATAAGAAATGATGAGTAGGTGGACTTCAGACGAACCTGGAAAGAGTTATATGGACTGAAGCTGAATGAAATGAGCAGAACCAGAAGAACACTGTACACAGTAACAGTCACATTGTTAGATGATCGACCTTGATAAGACTTAGCTCTTGTCAGCAGTGCAAGGATCTAAGACAACCTCAAAAGAATCATGATGGAAAATGCTACCTACATTCACAGAAATAACTTTGGAGTCTGAATGCAGATGAAAGCATACTATTTGCTCTCCTTTTCTTTTGTTGTTTTGTTTTATTTCTCCTTTCTCATGGTTCTTCCCATTAGTTCTAATTCTTCTTTACATCATGATTAATGTGAAAATATGTTTAATATGAATGTATAAATAGAGCCTATATCAGATTGCACACTGTCTTGGGTAGAGGGGAGGAAAGGTTGGGGGAGAAAATTCAAAACTCAAAATCTTATGGAAGTAAATGTTGAAAACTAAAAATAAGCAATTATTTTATAATAATTTTAAAAATTATTTTAAAAACTACCTCCTACTGAATATCCAGTGGATGTTCCTTAATATAATCACTTTGGACTAGAATATCTTTATTACTAGTTTAGCTATTCACACTATAGATATTTGCAATGTTTGCTACATTCAAATTTCTTCATGCTTAGAATTAAAGTAAAAAAAAAAACTCAAACATCAATTCACAAAACACTTTTATCAACCTACTTTTCCCACAAAAGGTACAGAAGCAGTAAAATAAACTAAATCTATGTTTGTTTCTGCTTCCTCAACGTAAATCATTTCCTCACTATGGATAAATAGCTAGCTGTTTGTCAGGCTGCATGAGGAATGAAAAGGAACAATTTTTTCTAACGATAAACTTTTTAAAGTTTCACATATGTGAACCCCACATCAAATTATCTCAAAACATTAGTTATAATAGAACATTGTAAAATTGCTACCTAAAACTCACAAATTTTTCATTTCTTAACAAAATGAATATCTCTAATTTTCACTTGTTCAAGCTTCCTAACTTTGTACTAAAAATGACTGATTTGTACCTTTCATTAACACTGGATTTCCCCAAATTAAATAACAAAGTTTGTTCAAATGTGAAAGAAGTTACAATTATCCCTCCACAGCCATACTCAATTCAGTTCTGTTAAAAACACAGAGGAAAACATGACATTTTATTAGTGTACTTTTTTGCTGTTGTTTTAAAGATGGGTTATACTCTTTGTGGTTTACTTTATTTCCACAGGAAATGAATTTGTCTTTGAAGAGTGGGAAAAGCAATGTTTCTCTCTGACTCCAAGACAGACACTAGAACAACACCCATAACATTGTAACTGCTTCCAGTTCTTATATAAACATCAATTGTAAATGTACATTTTAATTTTAGACTATAACTCAGAAGTAATGTTTTAATAATAAGATTTGGTAGTCACCTTTCTCCTTACCTTTCAGTTCTAAATGTACCTTTGGCTAACTGTCATTCAAATGCTATTCAACAGAATAAGAAAACAATCTTCAATTAGTTATCAGTTCTAAATGCTTACACAGTTTTATCTTTCCAGTTGTGTGTTTCTATGTATAGCAGTGCAAAGTTAATCTTCAAATATATACACTTTACTTCTGAACATGAATCTCTATTCCATAGCTACTATTGGTGATTTCTACAACAAATGTTTTATCATACATATTCTGTTAATAATAAAACAAATTACACAAATTATCTTAGTGCTTTTTCAATGTCCTTCCTATACTTAAGCAGTCATATGCCCTCAAACTTTTCTTTCCACAAATGGACTAATAATTTAAAAAAAAAACAGGTAACTTAAAATGTTATTTGTTGCACAACTTCCAGTTTTCCTTTCTGGTTTAAATTCAGATCCTTTTTGGCAAAGCATTACAAGACTTTTTAACCTAATCTAAAAAAACATTACCATTGACACAGTAGATAAAACAAATGCTCAGTTAATAATCTAAATAGAAAACACAAGATGATCCAGTGATCCAGGGCTGAAAAAGACAATACATAAAATAGACCGTCATTGCCTTGTCTGAAATAATCACAGTAAGAAACTGACTGCCATCCCTGCATAAAAAGTATTTGTAAATCACAGGAAAGGCTTTGTAGAAAACAGAGAGCAATTCAGTCTCAAAGATTTCTTCATGTCACTGCGTAAGTGAACAATCCAAGAGCAATCAGAAAAGTCCTGTCCTTCAAAGACCAGATGAAAGAACTGTCCAAGATCTCTTACTAAATAATAGACAGCTATATTGGCCATGTTACAAAGAGTCCAACAACTCAGACACAAACAGTGAATTCTACAGGGGAGAGAAAATAACCCTGGCAAAAGTGAGTATTCATGCATATTTATACACTCCAAACACAATATGATACATAAGATTTGTAAGTACTTAAATCTATTTTCACACACATTCTAAAAACATGTAGAGATGTAGCCTGAAGTCAAAAGAATATCTTGCTAATGTAAAAACATTATATATCAAATATCTCTGAGAAAGCTCTGAAATTCAAGATATATAAGCAATGTAACAGAAATATTTAAGACCAGAATCCACTCCCCAAAAGGTAAGATATCAAAGGATATGAAAAACAGTCTTCAAAAGAAGAATGACAAACTTAGAAACTACAACAATGTTCTAAATCACTAACAATGAAATAAAAGCAAATGAAAAGAAGGCTGAAATATCACCTCAAACTTAGAAAATTATCAAAGATGACAAAAGATAGGAAAAGTCGATATTGAAGGTTCTCTGGAAAAACAGGCACACCAATGCATTGCTTGTGGAACTACACATAAACTGTTCTGAAAATTAATATGGAATTACACTAATAAAGTCATTAAAATGTCAATATCCTTTCACTTGGAGGTCCCATTACTTGGGATATATACCCCCAAAATGCCCAATGCACAACAATATATTTGTAGCAGCACTTTTCATAGTAGCAAGAACTGGAAATAAAGCGGGTATCCACCAGTTGGGAATTGGCTAAAGAAGCTATGGTACACATGGATGTAATGGAATGTTTATGTTCTGTAAGAAAAGGTGAATAATGAATACAGAAAAATATTAGAAGATTTGCATGCAAGGACTGATGCAAAGTGAATAAGAATGAAGAAAATAATATATGCAAGAACTATAACAATGTAAATGGACAGAATGACAAGAAAACAATCGAAACTTAATGCAGTGAAATTATGACCAAGTTCAAACCCCACCCCTAAATGATATATGAAGCCACTCTCTCTCTTTCTGCAGAGGTAGGAAACTATGGTTGTCTCATACACATATACATGTCCCATACCCACTACATAAAATGTCAGACTTCTTCATGTGTTAAATTTTGATAACCTGTCTTTTAAAAAAAAGTCTTAATTATAGGAAACGGCTCCTTGGGAAGGGGTGAAAGAGGGATACCTTGAGAAATGCAGGGGGTATAAAAATGTAAACAAATAGATCAATTGCTCACCCAACAAGCATTTATTTATTAAGCATAGACTATTGGAATTAGAAAGATAGGCAAAATAGTCCTTGTTTGGTTTGATTCTTGATAATACTCTAAGATAAGACTTGGAAAAAACCATAATTTGCACGTACCACCTATATAACTGAACAAGTTACTTAATCTCTGAAAGACTTCAGTATTTAATTTCTTTAAGTTTTTAATTATCTCTCCATCTTATTTAGATGTGTACATACTGCATATTTCCAGTAGAATGCATTCTTTGAGAGGTTTCCTTTTTGTTTTCGTATCTCCATTGTCTACCATGGTGCTTTTATGTCACAGTTTGGTGTTCAATAACTGATTGATAAGCTGAACTGAATCTGTAAAATGAGGAGGTTGGACCAGGTATACTTCTCTAAAGATATCCCTCTCATGAGTGCTAAATTCTATAATCCATAAATGCTAACTAACTTAGTCTTGTCTGGAACTTTTCATTGGACTTTTGTGGAATAGTTTGCTTAGATTCTGGTCTATTCTGTATTTGCTCAGTAGACCAAGATTCACAGAATAGGATACTTTATGGTATGAGAACTGGGGGAAAAACACACTATTAATTCCAAAGACCCCATTTTTTTTCTTCTGGCTTAATCTTTGCTCTTCTTTAGTCCCCTACATCCACCTTACCCAGACTCAGTCTTCTTGAAGAACTGAGTCCAATCCTTTCTGATCACTCACAATTCAGTAACAAGTGTGCCTCCCTAGGAAGGAGAGGTACATCCTAGCCAACTTAAGCAGCCAATTCTTTCACTAAAATACCCTCTCCACTTCACACAGCTCCACAGTAGTTGCCTTGCCTCTATTTGGACATCTACTGCTTCCCTTTCTCCCAGTTACACATGATACACAGTTTGATATTTCTGGACAGCTCCAGCCTAGGCACCCATACCTAGCTAAACTCATTTCTCAATAACTAGCAACTCCACCTGGTCATAATACTCTCTTTATCCCAGTGATTTGGAATTCCCCAAATGCCACTATTCAAACACCATTTTCTGTGTCTGAAACTGACTGCTCCTATATTTCTTCCAAAGACTTCCAGCTCTCTTCTACCAACATTCTCATACCCTCTCCTCCTTTGAGGTTCATTCAATTAATATTTATTAATCAAGATTCTGGTGGCTGTTGTCTACTGACCACCAGGTCACTCTACTTTCTTTTGCAAAGAGTTCAGTCTGACTCATAGTCTCTTTCCTAAACCCTGTCCTCATTCTTTAACATACATATCAATATTCCCTCAAACAACCTAATCTCCCAATTCCTCAATTTACTAATTTACTATATTCCAGTACTCTTCTACCCCACCTCAGCTCCACACAGAGATGGTCACAAGACAAATCTTGACATCAACTACAATTGTGTTCTACTTCTTTGCTTGTAAACTCAAAATTTGTTTATCTGACCATAATCTCTTTAGGCATTCCTACTTCTTCTTCTTCTGCCTTGCATTCCCCAACCAAAGTGGCCATAAATCCTACACTAGCTATGCTACCCATTCTGACCCTTTGGTGAATCAGTTCATCTACGTTATCTCCTTCCTCCCCATTTCCATGTCCCTGTATCCAATTACAGAAGATCTCCCCTTACCAAACTTCAGCCTTGGATTATTCACACATCCACCTCCTTTTTTCCTACTCAAATACTACTGAATGAATGAAGCTGGGGAAAATTACAAAATTATGTTACAAATTTGTTACAAAATCCTAACTGCCCCTTCATTATGGCAGGGCAAATCCTTTTAAACTTCCTTTACTAATTCACTATCCTACTCTCCACAGCAGCTCTTCCAGGCTTTTTCATCCCTTCTCAACCCTCCCATAGCTCTTCCTTCCCCCACCATCTCAACTGAGAACTTTGCCTCATTTCTTTTTTTAATTTAATTTTGTTTTTTTATTAAATTGTTTTCAGTTTTCAACAATCACTTTCATAAGTTTTAAATTTTCTCCCCCTCCTTCTCCCATCCCTCCCCATCTTGCCTCATATTTCACTGAAAAAATTGAGACCATTTGCTGAGAGACCCTTCCCCTTCATCTCACGTCAGATGGCTTCTGCTAATCTCTCCTTCACCTGTCTCACAAAAAGACGTGGCCCTTTTCCTTGCCAAGACAAACTTCTCTATCTGCATAAGGGACCCTGTTCCATACTGTCTCTTCCAGCAGATTTCCCCTTCTATCATTCTTACTCTCTCACTAATCTTTAAAAGTCTCTTGGTTGCTTCTCTACTGCCTGTAAACACCCTCATGTCTCCTTCACCCTCAAAAACTTTCTCTTGATTTCTCTATTCATCCTTGCTGTTATCCTACAGCTTTCCTCCCTGTCATAGCTAAACTCCTTGAGAACGTGGTCTACAATACGTTTCCACTTCCTTTTCTCTTATTAATTCTTTGAAGTCTGGCTTCCAAGCTTATCATTCAACTGAAACTACTCTTTCCCTAGTTCCCAATGATCTCTAATGGTGCCTTCTCAGTCAAATTTTCTTTTCAGCTCTGGTCTTTTCATCAAGAATGCTTGAAAGTCCTCTGTTTCATTGAAAGACCATATTTTCCCCTGAAGTATTTATACTCAGTTTTGCTGGGTAGGTGATTCTTGGTTTCAGTCCTGGTTCCTTTGACTTCTGGAATATCCTATTCCACACCCTTTGATCCCTTAATGTAGAAGCTGCTAGATCTTGTGTTATCCTGATTGTATTTCCACAATACTGGAATTGTTTCTTTCTAGCTGCTTGCAAGATTTTCTCCTTGACCTGGGAACTCTGGAATTTGGCCACAATGTTCCTAGGAGTTTCTCTTTTTGGATCTCTTTCAGGTGGTGATCGATGGATTCCTTCAATACTTATTTTGCTCTCTGGTTCTAGAATCTCAGGGCAGTTTTCCTTGACAATTTCATGAAAGACGATGTCTAGGCTCTTTTTTTGATCATGGCTTTCAGGTAGTCCCATAATTTTTAAATTGTCTCTCCTGGATCTATTTTCCAGGTCAGTTGTTTTACCCATGAGATATTTCACATTCTCTTCCATTTTTTCATTCTTTTGGTTTTGTTTGGTGATTTCTTGGTTTCTCATAAAGTCATTAGACTCCATCTGTTCCATTCTAATTTTGAGAGAACTATTCTCTTCAGTGAGCTTTTGAACCTTTTTTTCCATTTGGCTAATTCTGCTTTTGAATGCATTCTTTTCCTCACTGGCTTTTTGAACCTCTTTTGACAATTGAGTGAGCCTATTTTTCAAGGTGTTATTTTCTTCAGCATTTTTTTGGGTCTCCTTTAGCAAGGTATTGACCCATTTTTCATGCTTTTCGTGCATCTCTCTCATTTCTCTTCCCAGTTTTTCCTCCGCCTGTCTAACTTGATTTTCAAAATCCTTTTTGAGCTCTTCCATGGCCTGAGCCCACCAGACATCTACCTGGGATGATAGAGAGGCCCTGACCTCCACGTCCTTCCCTGATGGCATTGTACTTCTTCATCAGAAATGAAGGGAGGAAGGAACATCTCTTCCCCAATAAAGTAGCTCTCTATGGTCTTATTTTGCTTCCTTTTTCTGGGCATTTTCCCAGCCAGTTACTTGACTTCTGAGATTCCTCTCCACCCCCGCCTAGATCTGCCCAGCCAGTGCTTGGGGTCTGAGATTCAAATGCTGCTTCCCAGCCTCAGAGCTTTCCGCGGCAGGCGCGGCTGCTATTCAATGTGAGCTTAAGTTCTGGTGCTCAGGTGGGGGCAGGGCTGCCTCCCAGGCTCAGTTCCCTCAGGGGGTTTATGCAGAGACCTTCAGTAATGGAGCAGGTGGGGGCAGGGCCACCTCCCAGGCTCAGTTCCCTCAGGGGGTTTATGTAGAGACCTTGGGTAATGGAGCTCCTGCCTGCTCGGGAAGTCCCAGGCCGCCCCTGCCTCTGCTGCCTCTGCCGCTGCCTCCCGAGGGGGCCCGAGTCACGGAGACACCCCGTTCCCCTCTCGGCCAGCCCAGAAGTCTCTCTCACTGACCTGTAGCATCTGTGGGTGGAGGGACCTTCCTGGCTGCCGGAGATTCTGTCCCTGAAGCCTGCTTGGATCTGCTCCTCTGGGGCCGTGGCCAGGGCAGCACAGGGGTGGGCTCCGTTGTCCACAGCATGAAGGACCCCCGGGGACGGCTTTCCAGGGCACTCTGGAGCAGAAATCTCTTCCACTGCGTTGGTGCAAACTTGCTCTGCTCCAGAATTTGTGGGGAGTTCTCTTTACAGGAAATTTATGGGCTGTGGATTCGGAGCTAGCATAAGTGAGTCTTTCTACTCCGCCATCTTGGCTCCTCCCCCACTTATTGATCTTTCTACAGCCTCTGACACTCCCTTCTCTCTAGCCTTCTGTGTCATTTTTCTTTCTTGGTTCTCTTCCTATCTATCTGTCTGACTGCTCCTCCTCATATTCTCTGCTGGATCTTCATCCAGATTACACCCTCTGACTATGGGTATGCCCCAGTACTGTCCTGGACCATCTTGTCTTCTCCCTCTACTCTATTTCACTTGCTGATCTCATCAGTTCCCATGAATTCAATTATCATCTCTACACTGATGATTCTCAGATCTATTTATCCAGCCCTAATCTCTCTCCTGTTTTGAATCCCCAATTCCCTAATAGGAACTTGGGGTTGAATGTCCTGTAGATATCTTAAACATTTGCCAAAAACTGAACTCACTGTCTTTTCCCCCAAACCCTCCTATTTTCTAATTTCCTTATTACTTTTAAAGGAACCACTATTCTATCATCCAGGCTTGCAACCTAAATATAATCCTCAGCTCCCCATTATTCTCTTACCCCTCATATCCAATCAATTGCTAAACTCTGTTGGTTGATTCTACCGTCATCACATCTCACAATAAGCCCCCTTCTTTCTTCTGACCCTGCCACTCTCCTGGTGCAGGTCCTTACCACCTTACTCTCAGGACTATTGCTATATAACCTGTTGGTTGGTCCTCCTGCCTCAAGTCTTTCCCCACTCCAGTCCATCTACTACTCAGTACTCACAATGATTTTCCTAAATTGAAGAGCTGACCAAATCATTCTCCTACTTATTAAACTCCAGTGGCTTACTATCACCTATAAGGTCACATATAAAGTCCTCCATTTGGCTTTTAAAGCTCTACATAACCTAACCCTTTCTTACTTTTCCAGTCTTCTTACACTTTATTCCCTTCCATATTCTCTGTAATTCAGAGAAAATGGTCTCTTTGGCATTCTAAGACAGCCTATCTCCTGATCCCTGGAATTTTCAGTGGTTACACCCTTTGCCTCGAACTTTCTCCTTCCTCATCTCCACCTCCTATATTGTCTGGCTTTCTGCAAATATCAACTAACATTCAACGTTCTTCAGGAAGTCTTTCCCAAATCTTTTTTTTTTTTAACCTTAGTGTCTTTCCTGAGAGATACTTTCCAATTTACTCTGTATATATCTTTTTTGTACATAGTTAGTAGCAGTTTGTCTCCCTCATTAAGACTGTGAGCTTCTTAAAAGGAGGGGAATGATTTTTGCCTTTGTTTGTACCCTTAGTACTTAACAAGCAGCACAACAAACAGCAGATGTTTAATAAATGCTTACTGAATGGACAGAAATCTCCTGCTGGGCTATGTATGTTTCCTTATTGGCCTACCTTAATCTGTATCACTTAAAAATTGATGTAGGAAAGTATAAGAAGGAGGGAGATGTATAAGTATAAGAAGGTGAGAAGTATAAGAAGACTGGGGAAAGGGGAATAGTATCTAACACCTAATCCTTTTTCTATACCAACCCAAACCATCTTTTGGACACACACATATTCTTAACTGGGAGCATTTTTTCTGACTTCTAAAACAAAAATTAGTATATGAGCAAATTTCTTACCCATCTTCATTTTGTTCCATATTATTACAGATTCATTAGATTTCTTTTAATCCACAACCTAGAAAGAAACACAGCTTGTAACTTTGAGCTGATACATCTCAACAAAGATAAAAAAAGCAATTTTATATATTTTTATTTTCCATTTTAAAAAATGATTTCAGTTTCACAATACAAAGTTGAGTTAACTCCTCCACCTATCATCAAAAAAGAAGTACTACAGAGATAAAAATATGGATTTCACACAAATCAAGTGTTTTTATGAAATTTAAGTCAACAAACATCTTTGGAATTCCTCTATGAAGGCAGAGTAACCTTTAAGTAAATGATTAAAGATTTAGTTCCTGGAATATAGGATCACAGATTCGATAGCTGATGGAACCTTCAAGATTATGTAATTCAACCTCATCATTCTACAAATGAGGAAAAACTGAGTCCTGAGAGTTTAGGTATTTGCTGAAGTCAAAGACATAGTTGACCCCACAGGCAGAGTTGACCCCAGGTCCTCTTTTACTGAATCCAGTACTCACAGTTCCATGGATAAAAAGTACCACGACATTTGTTGTACAAGATCTCAAAAGTAGTTTACTATCTCTTGCTATTTTCATTTCTTAAATTTTGTGGCTGTCAGGAAAAAAAAAAACTGCTTCACTTCACATCACTTCTCACTGGCTAAAAGTGCTTTGCCAAAATTAAATACGTTCAAGTAAAAGGCAACATAACTCCTATCCTTTGGACTCTTGACCAATAGAGTCCAGGAACGTCCTATGACCATGAAGGACTAGAAATGGTCGATTCTAGGTAAAAAGCACATTAGATACAAATGTACACATAGATTAATCAAACATATCCTAATGTATATAGGGTTAAATTGGCAGCATCATCATTTCAAGCTTTTGACACATTTCCCAAGTTAAGATTCGGCAAAACCAAAGTTTGAAAAAGAACAACTAAAAATGTACTGCTTAATTTAGACAACTAAATTACCATAAATTCAAAATGGAAGTACCAAGTTCATATGGCAAATACTCCTTAATAGTAAATGAACCCTGACAAAATGAAGGAATGGCCTAGTATCAAGAACCCTGGCTTCTAGCTAGCCACTAACTTGCTATGTGACCCTGGGCAAGGCACTTTTTTTCTCTGGACTTCAGTTTCCTTATCTATAATATGAAAAGATTAGGTTAGATGATATCTAAGGTCCCTGAAAAAGTTTAAAATGTATATATTTTTAATTCTGAATTCTAAATTTCAGTTATGTTTTTCCTTTTACCCCAAGGATATCACTTTTAAATTCTAGTTAACAGAAAATTAAGAGTAGGTTTTATTAGGTTAAACTCCATGCTATTCTCATTGGGGGATGGGGGAGGGCTCTCAAGCATTAAGCCTTAAGGGGTAGGTTTTAATACTATGTGGAGCTTAAATGATAAAACCTCTGATCAAATAACTTAATTATGTTTGAGACTCAATCATACCAATAAATTAGACAGAAGTCATTGAAGTTATCATGTCAGGTTAAAATGTATTTTTGTCTTGATTTGCAATATCTCTATTGAAAAAAGGAAATCATACCATTAAAAATATTCTTAAGCCAGTTCCCATTTACCATGGCATTTAAACTACCACAACAGGTACTAAGTGATAATTTGGAGGTAGGGGAGAAAGGGAAGAATTTATGCAGATGAAGAAATGAATGCAGAGAGATACCAACTATGATCTTGACCTAAGCATGACTTCTCCAGGCAAACAAATGAGAAACCCATACAGGAGGTGCTATTGTTTCATAAATACAGAACTTGCCAAATGTCACCACTTTTCATTAGTAATAAATTCACTAGCAGCAAGTCATAGAATATTATATGTTTACTCCCAAGTGAAACTTTCTTGCTGATTACCTCAACTATCAAGCTTGTCATCTGTTCACAGCATGTAGTCATTTTCAAGGTACGAAAAAGTAAAAAATTGACTCAGGAAACATTTATACAACTTATACTCATTATGACCAAACAATGAAAGTTGTAATCACAGTGTGTAGGGTCAAAGGGGCAGGCTGAAATTTCCTTTCTTCAGGACTTCCTTCAATATTAATAACCTAATCAATCGAAGAAAATTGGGTCTGGTTTAACCAATAGGATGGATCTACATTTCATGCAAAGTAGATTGGATCACACCTTTCAAGATAATATAGAAAATGAAAATTTGTAAATTCATTGTGAGAACATAAGGAAATTAAGAGAATGCTGTGTTTTCAGAAGTATCTGGGAAGATGCTTCTCCAACCAGGAGAAGGATTTCATAAGTAAGAGAGGTTGTATGATGAGTGGAAAGAGCACTAGATTTTTGGGCTAGAAGACTTGGAACTGAGTTCTGGCTTTTTACAGTTACTAGATTCACAACTGAATCTCTTTGAATCTTAGTTTCACCATTGGTAAAGGAGATAATATTATTTTAACATAATAGCTCACAGCTACATAATACTTTACAATTTATATTTAGCATACTATTTAACTGAGCTATTATTATAATGAGTTTCAGGATAAACTACAATCCTACAACATATAACTGTTCTAGCATCATACTTTTCATCACAATGGCAGTCTTAATTTTGTTACCTGTTATAAAACTGGGGGTAGATTAGAAGACTTCTACATTCCCTTCTAGTCCTAAGGTTCTATAATTTTGATATTATTGCCTGTCAGGCAGGATATCTGTCATGCCTCAACTGTATTGTATTTTCAAATAAGGGTGACCTTGGGACAGGTCTGCACAACCTGCAGCTCACAGGTCACATGCAGCCATCAAAGGACTTCAGGATATTTTCCTCCATGTTTTTCTCGGAGTCAAACAAAATCCTTTGGTGAGCTGCAAGTGGCCAAAGGGCCAGAGGTGGTGAAGGTCTACTTTAGAGTAAAGATTTCTAAGACCTTGAAAAGCTTTCAAATCCATCTTTCTCTGTTCTTCATAATCTAAAACCCCGATGAATTAAATATTAGTTACATAATAGTGCTCCTGTGTCAGGTACCATGTGCTTGGGATTCAAAGACAAGTTCCCACAAGGAGCTTACATTACAATAGGAGAGACAACACACATATAAATATATACAATACATATACAAATCAAATGCAAGATAATCTTGAAAAAGAAGACACTAAGTTTGGAGAGGAGAAAGTGAGGGACCTTATGCATCATGGTGCTTGAGTTAAGTCTTGAAGGAAACCTGGAATTCCAGGAGGTGGAGGGATTCCAGTATTCCATAAGGACAATCAGTAAAAGGATACAGAGAAGGAAAACAGAGCATCATGTGTGAGGAATAGCAAATAAGCTAGGACAGCTGGACTACAGAAAACATGGAGGTGAGTAATATATAACTGACTACAAAGGTAAAAAGGGGCCAGGTTGGGAAGAGCTTTAAAATTTTATTTATTTACTTAAAAATTTATATTTGATTCTAGACATAATAGGGATCCACTGAAATTTGAAGGTGGGGGAGGGGAAATTTTCCTTTAGGAAAATCATCTTCACAGACTGAGGAACTGAATCAGAGAGAGAATAATCAGAAAGACTAATGCAACAAAAAAGGCATGAGGTGATTAGGGTCTGCACTGGAATAGCAGCTGTGTGAATAGAGATGGGGCATTCCCAAGAGCTAGAAATGAGAATTGGCAAATGATTGGATATATAAGGAAGTGAGAGTGAGGAATCAAGGATGACATAATCATTTGAGGTTTTCTCAATCAAGGTTTAACAATCAGTAACACTTAAAAGAAACTTGGAATATCTTTTGAACCATCCACTTATTTTGATCCATTCAAAAGAATGAACAAAAAAGTGAAGTTAGGGTCAGTTTATGAGCATGTGTGTGCACGCACGTAGTCTGTAAGTCCACTGGAACATCTAGGTGGTACAACGTATAAAGCACAGGGCTTAGAGTCAGAAGGATCTGAGTTCAAATGTGGACTCAGACACTTGCTAACTGTGTGACCCTGGGAAAGTTACTTAACTCCTATTTGCCTCAGTTCCTCATCTATAAAATGAGCTGGAGAAGCAAATGGCAAATCACTCCAGTATCTTTGCTAAGAAAATTCCATGGATAAAGTCCATAAGATCACATAGAGTCAGACACAACTGAACAGCAACAAATGTTTAGGAGGCAGCTAAGTGGTTCTGTGGATAGAACACTGGGCCTACAGTCAAGAAGACCTGAGTTCGAATCTAGCTTCAGAAACTTATCAGCTGTGTAACTGTGGGTAAGTCACTTAACTTCTCTTTGCCTAAATCTGAAGGAAATGACAAACCACTCTAGTATCTTGCCAAGAACACCCAATGGACAGTATTGCATGCTATGGTCCACAGGGTCACAAACAGTCAGTCATGACTGAATGACTGAACAACAAATGTGTATAAATTTTTAAAATTAGAACTGTCCACAGAAGCTATACGAAACTCCTATCATCCGTGCCACTGGATTCAATACTTTTGAACCAGAGGCTTGAAGCTGATAAGGGCTGGATGCTTTGGTTGGGCAACAAATACATATAAGGATTATATTTGTTTTTAAGTTATGTTATAATGGGCAAAAAAAATTAAGTGGAAAGCAGAATCTAACCAATTCAAAAAATCAGAATAGTTGAAGGCCTGGAACCTTATAAAGCCCAGTGGAAAAGAAATCTCAGAAACAAACCCTAAAGCTAACCATCCATAAATAAAACATCAATCCTCAAATAAAAATGCAGCTCTTGGCTATCCACTCACAAGTCACAATGTTGCACAGATGAGAAAAAATTAGATGAGAAGTTGGTTTCCAATCCTGGCAAAGAGTGATGAGTTAAATGACCTTGGACTAGGTACCTGGCCTCTGCAGTCCTAAATCTGCTCTCTGTAAAGTAAAGGCCTTTGGTCTGGGTACACAGTCTCACACAGATGCCTCCCATAAATGTTTGTTGATTGAATACATTTATAAGGCTTATTCCAACTCTTAAAATCCCATGATTTTATATAGAAGTGAGTAGCTAACATAAGCACAAGAGATTTTAGCAACAGGAAATTTTCCTGAAACCAGGAAAAAGGTAAAGACAAATGTGACAATGAAAATCATGACAAGATACAATAATCAGGGTTCCTAACTGCAGAGATAGGTGATTTATAATACAGTGTGATACCTGAGAAAGTTTGCAGTTCCATACATTTTATTCACCACTTCCTCTCCATTTTATCCATTCCTTTCTTTCTCATTCTTTTTTTCTTATTTGTCTATGCTTTAGACCTGATATGGTACCCAATGGCAATGCTTATGTTAAGGGTGAAAAAAATTAAAGAATTTTTTTGAACATATCATTCAGAATAATTTTAAAATTCTGTCATAATCAAAATTTGGTCATGGTAGTCATCTAGAGTTGAATTCAGAAAGTCTTCATAATCCAAGAATAACTAGCACTGCAAAAAGTTTACTTAAGATAAATCCACTTAAAACAGTTTATTTCATTGCAAATAGTTGGTTTGTTTTTAAATCTGACTTTACCTTGGAAAGTGAAACAAAGTGAAACAAAAAATCATTTAAAACAAGCTTATTTTATATTTATGAAAATTTAGGTTATAATTACAATTAAGAATTATTTCTTAGAAAGAATAAAGAATGAGTCAAGCATTGATTGTTTTCTGGAAAAACTGTAAGACAGCATGATACAACATCCTTCCCTTTGTGCTAATTTTCTTAGACTCATCAGAAGATGATCATTGTTACTATAAAAAAAATCTTTGGGGGTTTCCTTGTTTCATTTTCTTTTTCTTTCTTTTTTTAAAGCACTAAGACTTAATTTTTTTTTCCAGTTCCAAATTTCCCCTCTGCAACCAATAAGAGGCAAGAAAATCAAAACCTATTGCAAATATGTATAGTCATGCAAAACAAATTTCCACATTTGCCATGTTTCCCTAGTCCTCTATGCCCTCAAAAAAAAAAAAGGCAATAAAAAGAGAAAAAAATATGCTTTAACTTGCATTTAGAGTCCACCAACTCTCTCTGTGTGTATGTGGCTAGTATTTTTCATCAGAACCCTTTGGAACTGTAGTGTTGTGTTGATCAGAGGTACTAAGCATTTCAAAGTTGATTATCCTTACAATATTGCTGTTACTGTTTAGATTGTTCTCCTGGTTATGCTCACTTCACTTTACATTAGTACAGAGTTAGTCCTCAGGTTTTTCTGAAACTAACCCCTTTACATTCATATGCCATAATTTGTTTTGGCCATTCCCCAAATGATGGATAATCTCTAATAATTCTTTGCCACCACAAAAAGAGCTGCTACGAATATTTTTTGTACATACATACATTTTGTACATAGATCTTTCTTTGATCTCCTTTTGAGTATAAGATGGTTTCTTTAATTTTCTTAAGGACATCTTTTTGTTCTTTGTTATTTAAGTCATTCTCTTTTGAAAATAATGTTAACATAGGGGATATTATACTAGTGTTAAGGGAGGGATGGTAATGGGTTTTATAAATAGTCAATTCACTAGTGAATATTTCCTATTATGAAAACATTTGCTTTCTAACTGAGAGGTAGTATGTCATAGTGGCTAGAAAGTCATCCCTGATGAAAGCCAGTAAGACTTGTGTTCAAATCTCATATTTTTCCTAACAACCTCAGAGGGAAACATATTCTAGTTGTAGGAGCACCGAGCAAGTCATAAATTTCTATCCCAGGAAACTTTCTGATAAAGCTGTTGAGGATCTCCATCAGTAGAAGATGTTTCTTCACTTGGAGTACCCTAAACCAATGAGAAATAAAATGCAAATAACCGTGGGCTCTTAGATAATCAAGAAAAATAGCACTGGTAAACTGAATAAATGAGTCTGCTATGATCACAAGGAGAATTGTCTTGCTTTCATAAGAATTCAGTACATCTGTTTTCTGACTGTTCCCAATCTACTATTGGCATTCATTTTATTTTTCCTGGAAATCTGTGGCCATAACAAAACAGGAGTTTACCAATTTTCATCATTTATCAGATATCAAGTTAAATGATTTAGTGGTATGACAATCTCAAGTAATTAGGCAGAAGAATCAAAATACTTGCATTTCATGCATTTTGTCTTAAAATGAGGTCTTTTTTTTTTTCAGTTTCATCTGCAGTTCTATGAGAAGATTGACAAATCAGTTTTTACTTGCTTTATTAATAAAACCTAACTTGGATATCTTGAGTTGATGGTAGAAGTGTAAACTGTCTTTTTAACAGATAAGTTATTTATTAAAATTTGTAAAAAGTTATATTCTAAAAAAAAAGATTTAGCAGACTCTGTCTTTAAAAATTAAGCAAGTATGGCTATACATTGTGCCCCGCAGAGGGTTGTGCTAGTATAGTCAGTCTTAGTCCACTAGCATTTATTAAGTGCCTACTTATTGTCTACTCTTCGTGACTCCATTTGAGTTTTTCTTAACAAAGATACTGCAGTGCTTTGCTATTTTCTTCTCCAGATCATTTTGTAGATAAGGAAACTGAGGCAAGCAGGTTAAGTAACTTGTCCAGGATCACATAGCTAGTTTTGAACTCAGTCATGAAGATGAGCCTTGCTGACTCCAAGTACTCTATCTGCTGCACCATCTAGCTGCCCATGCAAGATAAGCGTTGGCTACAATTTTAGATTTTTAACAATACGAATACATTCTTCCCTTCCTCTAGTCATTTTTGGATTACCAGAATAATAATAGTCCTTTTACCATTTATTTTCAAATTTGTGCAAGGCTTCATTCCAAATGCTATCGGTGAGAAGGAACAGAAAAAAGTATGATGTTATACTATAGAAACACCAATGTCAAATGGTTTCACAAAGGTATAAAAGTTGCTAAAACTGTTCACTTTATCTGTAACCACATTAACAAGACTGCTTTGGCTTTGTTCAATATAAGCTTTGTCTTTTATCTGAATGGATTTAAAAAGTGATACAGATATAAATTCTGGAATACCACACAAAAACCAAAAAACAAATGAATTTTTTGGAACTGCTTTGAATTGCAAGCTGCTTGGGTGGCACTTACACTGGATTTATAATGTGCAATAATAAAGGTGACATTCCGTCGAGCTGACAAGTAAATTGGTTTCTTCCTGTAACTGACAAGTGAAAAACATGCTCAACACAGGAATATAAAATTTAGTTCACAAACTTATGGTTTTTTTCTCCTTATATTCCCCACTCCACCACCTCCTAAAAAAGATTTTAAGGTGTTTTAGGTTTTCCCAAACTTTAAACTCTTGACAAATATACTCCTCTTACATTTTAACTTTGGTTATATAAATCACATTCTTCCTTTGATACTCCACCACTGCATTCATGCAGAGATTTCGTTCCTAATTCCCTTCTCCCAGTTCCCTTCTGGCAACTCACTTTGCCTGCCTCACTCTCACCCCAATTTTTTTGTAGTAGAACGTGCAGATTTCACAGCAATACTGTTAGATTCATTCAGCTAGTATGTACTAAGGGCCTTCCGTATTCAGGACATTGCGCTAAAGAAAACATTTAGGTAAGACACACAAAACCTTGCCCTCTTGATGCTTTATTATTGCTCAAGAGGGTAAGACACAAACTCAGATAACTACCATATACAGTATTATATGATAGGCATATTGGAGAGTTAGTTTCCTCAAATCAAATCTGGGTGGGATCAATAAAATGGCATTCAGATCTATTTAAGCTATCTGAAGCCTCAGTCTGAAGAATTTGTGTTCCCTAATCTAATCACTACAAACTCAAGCAACTGATGATAAAAACTTTTCCTAAAATGGCCTGACAGAGACAGAAGCATTAAGGGAGCTCTTTTTCATGGATGACCAGAATTTGGTGTGAAGAATTTCTTATCACTCTTCTAGAAAAATATCTGATGATTAACATCAGCAGGGGAGGAAAATTAACATTAAATACTCCTCACTTAGACAGAAACTGGTATCTTGTCAGAAGTTCTGGGGCTTTGAGTGTCTTGCAATAAAGAGCTTGACAGGTAAGAAAAACAAAGAAACCAACCATGTCTCCAATACATGTCTGTCAGATACCATGGCAAATTACAATTGCCTCTTAACCATCCATAGAAAGCCAGCCTCCTGGGATTTTATTTTACTTGTGTAACACCCAGGTCATAAATGACAGTTTAATATTGCCTCGAGGACATAAGAGTTTGGGTAGAAAGGAGTGAAGGAATTCCTTATGACTGAGAAAAAGGTCTAGTAAAGGCTAAATTACTCTCAAATCCTTCACAATCATTCAGAGTGCATAAGTGCAAACAAATGTTTACACCGAAACCACTTTAGTTTACATAGGAGCAATGTCAATAACATTAACTGACATCTTGAATTCCTATTCGACTACACTGCTCAATAAGAGTCTGGTTTTTAAACTCATCACATTATTTTAAATATTAATTAATATACAAGAGTTGTCTAGAAAGCATTCAAATCATCTAAAAAAACTGTCATCTATATCATTAACAATTCAGAAATCCAGAGCTAAGAAGCTCTGTTAAAATTAGTCTTTAAAAAAATTTTTCTTGAAGAAAAAGAACAGTGATTCTAAACAGAAAATAAATTCAAAATGGGCAAAAAAATTCATTTTAATAAATCCAATATCAATGATTAGGTAAGAATGACAAGAGGCTATGTAAAGCTTTTTCTCCTTGATAAATGTCAGTAGACAGCTTGCCCAAACCACAGTCAGTCAGTTCCTTTCTATTGAATTGTGAATCTCTAAACTGTTAGTATAACTTGAACAGTTTCTACTTTCTAAAACCTATTTAACTAACTACAGCTGTCTCTAGTCAGTTATATTTGAGGAGTGTGGGTGTATGGTGGAGTGGGGGGTTGGAGAAGAAAATCATAAATCATTAAAATACTGGCAACAGATAGCTTTAAAATAAGCCATATTACAAAGGAAAATTCTGATAGATCATTTATATCATCATTTAAAAACTATCCAAAAATAACTGCTAACTCATCAGCTCAAAAATAAAAGTCCAGATAAAAATTCCCAAATGTTATAAAGGGTTTCCTTGTCACCACATTATCTTATTTTAAAAAACAAAAGGAAATCGAAGAAATTAACACATTCTAACATTCTTTGAGGTATAGGCACAAGTAATTCTGTTCAATAATTTTTTAAAATTTTGAAACTCAAGTAAGAGGTGATTGAAATGGACAGTGTAAATAGATTCAAAAGGGTTTAAATTGACAGATGACAAAATTTGTAGCACTCCCACTAAAATCTTTCTTTAAGGACTGCTCATGGAGTAGAGACAGTAGTGGACTTAGTGACAAAAAATTCTCAAAAGAAGAAATACAAACTATTGACTATACTAAAGTTAACTATATTAACTACAGCAAATCACCAAGAATAAGTGAAGTTCAAATCTAAATAATCCTGAAGTTTCATCTCACACCCAACAAATTGTCAAAGATCTTTTCAGAGAGGAAGTCACTGCTGGAGAAGCTGTGAAAAGAAAGTACAACTAATGCCCTGTTGGTGGGTCTATGAATTAGTCTGACTATTCTAAAAAGCAATTTGGGATGATTTGAAAAGAATTAACTACAATGTTCATCCTCTTTGGCTCAGAGAGTCTAAGGCTAAGCTTATACCTTAAAGAAGTTAATGATAAAAAGGGTGTCATATATAAAAAAGATTTCTAATAATTATGTAGAAGCAAAGAACTAAAAATAAAGTAGAGCTCATCAACAGTTAAATAAATTACAGTACATGACTGAAACGAAATATTACTGTGCTGTAAGAAACAGTAAATACAGAGAAGCATGGGAAGACTGCTATGAATTGAGGCACAGTGAAGTAGAATCAGGAAAACAATTTATACAATAAGTATAGTATAAATAAAAAGAACATCAATAAAACAACTGAAACTAAATGATATAAGATTATGATTACCAAATTTGGCTCCAAAGAAAAGATATAAGAAGATAATTCTTCTCATATCCCTGAGCCTCATGTTCTGCTTCTTTGTAAAGGTGAAGGACTGTTGCATAACACTCCACAGAACATCAGACATTTCCAATGTGTTGATTTCAATATATTAGTTTTGCTGAACTTTCTTTCTCTTGCTCTTTTTTACTCTTAATTATAAGGAATGGCTCTCTGGAAGGGGGTTAGGAAGAAATGTAATGGGAAACAATCAGGTATAAAAGTATCAATAAAAATTATTTTTAAAAAATGAGCTGAGTGAAAGCACAGAAGTGTTAAGTTTCAACCACAGTAGAACAGTTTCTGCTATCATATACCTTTGCATCAGTTGCTCATATTGTTCCCACCCATGTTCTCTATGTTGCAGCCAAACTGTAATACTTACTCCATCTTGTTAAAATAATTATGCATTCTTTCTTTGCTATTCTCTATGCCTGGAATGATTTCCCTCACTCTTTCCCTCTGTTCAATTTCTATACATTTTTAACAGCCCAACTCAAAAGCCAGGTCTTGCGTAGAGCCTTGGTTTCACTATATCATGTACTAATCCTGTTAATAATGACCTTTCCTCCCTTGGATCTCAAGTAGCATTTCATTTTGCAGCACATAAAAATGTATTTTACTTATCTGTGTTGATCTTAATCCCTACCTGTACTAGACTGCAAACTCCTAAAGGACCAAGGAAATGATTTTAGCTTTGTATTTCCCTAGCACAGTGGTATTATGTACAGTGCTTAAATACCTGTTCAATTAACACAAGAGTTCTTAGACATTTTTTTTTCCTATCCTGGACCCCTTTCAAAGTCAAATGAAGTCTCTGGACTCCTTAAAATAATGTTCTTAAATATATAAAATAAAATACATAAGATTACAAAAGAAACCAGCTGTATTTTCTAAAAAAAAAAAAAAGTTACAGATTCCAGGTTAAAAATTTCAGGATTAATGAATAGAGATTTCATGATGAATGAACTGTGTACCTGTCATCTGAAGACCAACCTAAGGACAGCGACTCATCACCGGAAATTTAGCAGCCAGGTAATAAATATTGTGTTTTTTGCTTTTTAAAATTTTTTTAAGGTCACAGCAGCTGAAATATGTCTACTAAGACCTAAGTAGTCAGTCACATCAGTGAAATAATGGGTTTTCTAAAGAAAGTGAAAATTCACAGATTATTAAGGCAAGTTAGGGTTGTCTGGGGTATAACTTGAACTCACTGAAAGCAATTACTATGATATTTCATTAAATGTTTCATAGAAACACTGCTATGCCAGACAATACAGTCCTAATTGATTTTCTTATACATTATGATTCCTTTTTAAGACTTTTTCATACTATTCATAGTATAACCTAGCCTAACTAGCACAACATTTACAGTGGACTCAACTAAATAGTTAAAAGCATTACAACACAATCAATTTTAACAAGGGTTTCACTCATCTGTCCATCTATGCAGGAAATATTTCCTGAGTACTTCCTTAAACTAAAGGTAAAGCAGGTTGTCAAGAGTTAGAAGGGACCTTAAAAATTACCTAGTTCAATCCAGTCATCATAACTGAGGAAATTAATGCCCAAGCATGTTAGTGACTTTTCCATAATCAAAGTGATGGTTGGTGGCAAAGCCGAAACTTAAACTTGGGTCTAACGACGACCTTTCAATCACAATCTACTGCTCTCATCTGAAACTCATGTTTCCTTGGGGTCAATTTTTCTGCTTATGAGCATAAAGCTCTCACTTATAATTCTTGGAAAATTCCTGAATTGGACAGCTAAGAAGAATGAAACGAACTCCAACCTTGAAAACAAGCTACCCACTACCCATCAGAGGCAGCTTTTATGTATAGCAGACAAACATAAAGAAAAATACACAAGCAGTTTACTATAGCCCTACCTGTACTGTTTCTGATCCACAGACTTCCAAATTAGTGCTTCTGCCGAACACCTTTCTCAGTCTCATCAGTTTCTAATGCCTTTCTGGGATTACCTTCCATCTACCATGTACATAGCTTTTATGTACATGTTTCCCCCCTTAGAATATGAGTTTCATGAAGGCAGTTGCATGTTTTTACTTTCTTTGTGCCTTCAGTGCTTAGTACAGTGCTTGGCGCACAGAAGGGCTTAATAAATATTTATTGATTGGCAGGAACATGAGTGGGTTAGGGAAAAGGAAGGAGAAGGAAGGAACAGATAGAGGTAGGGTTTGCCACATATACCATTAAATACCTGGGGATACCCACTGAACACTCTTAGAACTGGGATGTCAGCTTCAATTTTATCTAGTCATCCAGCTTTAGGGATTGGGGATGAGAAAAGAGGGAATAATTAAATGGTTGAGGAGTTGTCACATTAAAAGAGTGGAAAAAAAAAAGAGGGTCCCAGGAAGATTTCTTACATATGGTTGAAATAAAGAATACAAATCATTCTGTGGTTACAATTTGTTATTTTGCTACTTAATTACTGTGTGAATATGTTCAGGTCACTTAATCAGTATGAGCCATGCCTTCCTCATCTGTAAAATGGGGTAATATCTTTGTTATGTGTCTCACAAGAAGGTTGTGAAGAAACCACTTTATAAACCTTAAAGCATTATATAAATGGAGATTTTACTGGCATCAGAGTAAGGCTCTGTGATTTATAAAACAAATTATGCTTCACTCCTCACTCAACTGTGTCCTTGATCATATAGATTCCATTACCTTGACTCAGCTGTATTCTTGATCCTGGAACTTCCCTTAGTGCCTGTGGGCCTTCTCACACCAGAATAACTCTCAGCCATGCTAGCCTCCATTATGGGGACAGGCCCATACCTGCTATGCTTTGTTTTGAGGGCAGATTCTGTCTTTGTGCTTCTAATTGTATCTCTAGCATTCAGCACAGTGCTGGGCACATAATGAGCACTTAATAAATGCCTGTGGCTCACAAATTTATTTTTTATTTGCCATTGTAATCTTTTTGTTTTACTTCTTAATAGATTCCAAATAAATTCTTAAAACACATACACCATCATGTTTCAGCATTCACCTAAGCTGCCCTCCATGCATAAACTGAACTCCCTTCTTCACCTTAATTTACTGAATGCTTTCTCTCCCTTCAACACCCAGTGTACATTCCACATACACTATGAAAATCATTGCGTTTCTCCAGAAGAAAATTTTTTCATCTTCCTCAAATTGTCCTGGAGCTCTTTCTCTTGATCTTTCCCTTGTTTAATCACATTTTTTATCTTGTCCTTTGTATCTGTGACGTATCTCCATCCTTCCCCCACGGAGACTGAAAACTCTCTAATTTCATTTTTGTATCCCTGGGACCTTGCATAAGGTATTAACTTAAAAGGTCTTTACTGAATTGAACTTGTTGAAAAGGGATTTGCCTTACCTATTGCTTGGGATCTCAGAGTGTTCTAGAGACTAGCTGTGATAGTGGCAACAGTACTGTGCCAGATTTCTGGGCAGAACTCAAAGAATTACATAGTGGTAGAACTTGTGAAAAGGAAAGGAAAGGGGACAGCTGATGGTTGATCCTTTATTGCCTGGAGCTTTCCTTAATAGAATTAGATCCTGTGGAAGGTCATAAAAAACAGCCTTATTCTTCAGTTCGAATGAAAACATTAAGATTAGAGTTGACATACCCAACACTGTTTAGAATACTGTCTTGTGTTTAGCAGATACATAGTAAAGGTTGAATGAATACAAAAGTGTGTCAGGTTTTTATCTGAAAGGATTCAAAGCAATTTAATTCAATTTAATAAACAGCTATATTAAGTACTGACCAGTATAAGAAACTGTGCCTTCTTCACTCTCAAACAGCTTAGATCCTACTACATAACATAAATATAGCTAAGTAAACACAAAGTACATGCAGAAAGTATATGAGAAACAATACCAAGTGATTTCAAGAGTCTATTGGTCTCCCTATTTTATATTTACTAGCATCTGAGGTCAAATTTGAACATAGGACTCTAAATTCCAGCCTAAGGATTTTTATGTGATACTGGAAACTATCGGGAACCACTGAAGATTTCTGCATGGAGGAATGACATGGTTATAAATCTGTATCCTAGAAATGTCAATTTGGGAGCTCTGTGAGGATGGTCTTGAGTGAGGGGAAAAGTTTCCTGGAAGCAGAAAGATAATAAAAAGATGATAATACTTAGAGCTAGAATAGATTTTATAGGTTATCTAGTACAACTCCCTCATTTTACAAATTAGAAAACTGAGACCCAGGGAAATAAGTGGTAGGGATGGGATTTGAACCCAATCTTCTGACTCCAAATCTAGCACTTTGTCCACTTTACTGTGCTGAAGGCTACTGTATTAGTTTGGGTAAGAACCTAAGCACATAAACCTCAATACACATTAATTCATTCAACAAGTATTCATTAATTGATATTGTAGAATTAGACTATACAAAAGACTTTGCAACTGACTGTATATGGGGGTCAGGAAAAGGGAATAGTCAAGGATGACTTCATAGTTTTAAACCTGGGTGACAGAGACAATGACTGTATTACCCTCAACAGAAACAGGGATGTTTGGAAGAGGAATGGTTTTAAGAGATAATAATGAGTTTCATTTTTGGATATGTAAAATATGAGATGTCTCCCAGGCATCTGTAGGTAAGGCTGTTGGTATTGTGGGTCTGGTGTTCAGAATAGTGATTAAAGCTAGACGTACACATTTAGGAGTCATTTGTAAAATTCATAGGAGTGACCAAGTCATCAAGGGAGAGATTATGGAGAAAAACCCCAGGACAGAGCTTTGGGAAAAATATATATTCAGTCTACAAGAAGAAGAGGATGATGATCTAGACAAAGAAGGCATAGTTAGGTAAGAAAACCAAGAGAGATAATTGTGAGAGAAGAAAAGAGATAAAAAAAAGTATGAAAGAGGGTGAGATGGTCAACAATGCCAAAAGCTTCAGAGGTCAAATAGAATGAGGTTTGAGTCAAATCCACCACTGAGGGATTTAGCAATTAAGTGATTGGTCACTGGAAACCTAAGTGGTGAGGCCAGAAGCTATTCCATTACGATGTGACATGTTCCTTCCTTTTCCACACTATTCTCAATTTTTAAGAGAGCATTTCATTTTGTTTATTTAAAAATTATCTCATTTTAAAGCACATTAAGTACTACAATCATATCTAAACTGCTTTTTCCCCTACAAAAGACTTTGGACCAATGCCTGTTAGTGGAATTAATTAAGGAAAAATCTAAAATAGTCCGTCAAAAAAGTTCTATCATCAAAGCTAAGGCTCAAATGAATGTATGCTAAATGCTAGATAAATGTGAATTATTATTTGCAAATACCAAAATATTCAAATTTCTCTTCCTTTTAAAGAACTTTACTACCTTTAAAACTTAAGGACATTGCTATACAAGTATGAATCCACAAAATACATTTTTAAAAAAAATCAGATTCAAAACAAATATTTGAAAGGAAATCATGAGAAAGAAATGCATAATGATTAATCCAAGGTCCACCTTCACAGTATCACTTTATTTGAAGAACACAAAACCAGCCAAGGTTTTCTTTTCTGTTCCTTTTGGTGGTTGTTTGGAAAGGACTGTAAGATGGCTTATTGTTTTGTTTTGTTTAGGAACCGGCATGATGTAGACAGAGAATAATTTGTTAAAAGAACAGAAAAAAATCAGATCTGGGTTTGGACAAGTCATTAACTTCTCAGGACCTCAAGTTTTCTAGAAGACCAGCATTAATGGAGTTAAGCAGGAATCTAAATCAAATTACAGAATTTGGGGTTAAAACCACTAATCCTTTCCTAGAAATCCAAGTGCAATGTAGCAATAGCAGGACATAAAAAGGCTAAGTGGTTGCATTTATTCTGTCTTTTTCCAGCTACTCATTTACTATTTCTGAATGAATGGCACCTTTTAATTAAGTCCTCTGCCTCTCCCTCCCCAAGTCCACTCTTTTTCGAGTCAATCAAGGGAAATGGTGAAGAGAAAACTGCATCTGCAATCAAGAAGAAACAAGTTTGAATCTCATCTCAGATACTAATCATATGACCCTAAACACACCATTTAACCTCTCTCTCTCAGCCTCAGTTTCCTCCCAGGGCTTTTGTGAGGATCAAATGAGATCATCTATGAAAAGTACTTTACAAACCTTAAATTGCCATATGAATATTGGTCACTGTTATTCTAGTCTTATTATTTCTCAAAAAAATATTTTCTATTACTCCACATCAAGAGAATGGGGTGGGAGAACATTTGAGTATTCAACTTAATCAAGTCTGATTATCACCTATTAAAATTCAAGGGGTGCAGAGGCTGTGTTTCTGGATCAAATTCATTGATTAGAGTCATGTAGCATTTCTTTCCTGGCTCTTCTGAAGTAATATATAGGAATGAATGGCTGGGTCTGATATTTCTTGATTATCTTACAGTTTTTTTACAGAAGGTGAGGTGGTGTTAATTCTATTCTAATTACGTTTTCCTCAAAAGATTTTTCACTACTTGGGAATATTCAACAGTTTTCTAAAAGATTTCACACACTGATTTCTAGCTATCAGGGTAGGTGTTGCAGTTAATGTACTCATTACTGCACTACTAACAAAAACTGATTAACAGCATTCAGCCCAAAATGACTTATCTATTTTACATCCAGTAGATATAGTATGATTAAGACACGCTGATAAAAATTACCTGCTAATTTTATATACGCATACACTTATGTATTTATTCATACATACATTAAAATCTCTGTGTGTGGCTCTACAATGCTCCAGATTTGACATATTCAGCAAAATATCATCAGGAACACACATGGAGGACACTGCCATTCTTAAGAAATCCCTCATCTATTAGGATTCTGTGCTGGATATCCTCCATGACAGTGGCAAACTCCTTTGGTGAGAATGTTTCCCTATTTTATCACCCACTATAATTAGAGGAACACTGAACTATCCATCTGAATATCACTGAATAATAACTGTCTCTGTTGTTATCTTTCAAGGAATCTTATATGATTTTAACATATGTGTGGGAGGCACCTTAGTAAAAGAGAATCTTTAATACGGTGCTTTGCTCTATCAATCATATATTTTTATAGTAAACAAACAGGGAAAGAAAGGCCCCATTTTTTATGCCAATATTTTTCCAATAATTCTATGAAGCATTTGGCTACAAAGTTTCCAAAGAATTCAGGTTTTAAGTCATGTAAAGTGCAATGGAGAAACACATAGTGGGCATGTATAAGTTACAGCATATCACCAATAAAGAACTGGACAGGAGCAGTGCAAAAAATATTATTTGTGCACTAAATAACCTGAAGAGGGGCCAATCAGAGAGAGTACAATGGATATCCAATGGAAAGCATTTAAGTTTTATATGGATCTTCAATAATGTCAAGAGACTAAGGGAAAGGGCATCAGAATGATGAATATACCTCTTGTAAAGATTTTATAGGAGGACATTTCTAATTTCTCAGATCTACCAAAATAACAGAGCAGCTGACCCCTCCTTAGGTAGCCTGGAACCCTCCCTATACCACCCATTCCCTGGTGCTAGACAGTGCAGATACTTGATCAGCTTTAGCCCCCTTACTATTGGTCAGAACTCCCAAACTCAAGAGAGTCAGTAATCTATTTCTTCAGTTGCAGAAGATACAGTACAAACCTTCGAAAGAGATTCATTGAAAATCAACAGTGTTCAAGACACTGTGCTAGATGTTGGGGCCACACAAAAAGAAAGCAGTCCTTGTGCTCAAGAGCCAACATTCCACTGAGGTGAGACAACACGAATACTGAGAAATAAATATAACATGCAAGAGATGTTGTGGAGGTAGAACTGGCAGCTGATTGAATACTGTGGAGTACGAAAGATAAAAGAAGTTAAAGATGAGGCCAAAACTACTCCTAGGTGATGGATGATAACAAAACAGGGATCAGGAGTATTGGGGTATTATCCATTCTTACTGGGCAGAAGAAGAATATTTCACCAGAGAAAACTGAGAAAAAATGGCCAGAGAGATTAGAACCAGCAGTGTCATAGAAGCAAGGGAGAGTATCCAGAAGGAAACAGTGTTTGACAGTTTCAAAAGCTGCAAAGATGTCAAGCAGAATGAAGACTGAGAAAAAGAGCAATTGTGGATTGATTGGTTAAGATATATTTGGAAACTTTGCAGAGAGAAGTTTCTGTGGAAAGGTATAGGGTTGAGAGCCAGGCTGCAGTGCGATAAGGAGTGGGAGGTGAGGAAATGGAGAATAAGGAGAGACATAAAGACTGCCTTCTAGAAAACTGTAAAGTGGAAAAGAAGAGATAAAGGGTAAAGGGATGGCAGATTCAATGAAATGTTTTTGGATTGGTTTGGTTTTTTTGTTATGGGGAGATCTGTACAGCAGAGGGAAGGAACTTTTGGATGAGAGACTGCCAATAAGAGGAGGGAATAATAGAGGAAACAAAGTCCCAGAAGGAGGAAGGAAGGGAAGAGGACCAAAAGCACAGATGAAGGGGTTGGCCTTGGCAAGAAAGGACACCTCTTCAAAGACTGTAGCAAAGGAGGAGAAGAGGGAACACAATTTTAAAAAGTTTTTTAAAGGAGTGATAAAAAACATTTCACAAAAAACAGTGTGTCCCCATTTTACCAATGGAGATGAGAAAAGGACAGCCACAGAATATAACAGTTTGGAGATAAAGGGTTCCATGCCAAAGCCAATCTACTCCTGCTACACTTTGGAAAAACTGTAACATCACCATGCCCAAGCCATACTGACCTCCAGTGTGTTTTGAGCAAAAGCCAAAAATATTTCCTCAATGTTGCGGAGCTACATTGCTCTCTTATTCAACTCTAAGTTTCCACATCTGGAGCCACTAATTGAATTGAAAAACAAATATAAAGGTATTATCTTGAACACTACAGTTTAAATACACATATTTTGACCCTATCTTACCAAAGCATGGAATACACTAATTTAGCAGATCAACCATAGGCCACAAAAAAATAAGATTCCCATTCTTTAGATCCAGAAACACTTGAGAACAAGTCCAACACCAGGGAGGATAAGGCAGAGGGAAGGATGCAAAGAAAAAAATTCTGTTAATTTCAGAATGATAATTGTGTTTCCACCCCTCCTCTCTAACCTTTATCCTCTTGGGATGGTACAGAAGACAGGACAAAGGAATTAAGGACAACAGAATGACATCTCTGAAAATAAAAAACACTATTTGTCCTTTTTGGGAAAAGCAAAAATTTAACAAAATATCTTTTTAAGCAGAAGGAAACAATGCTAATTTACAAAAACAATAAAATTAATTTAGTCACTGGCCCTTCAGATGCACTAACATCTGCCCCTAGATAATTTGTCAAGCATTGCTGCATGTAGGTATCTCTTTATTGGGCATTTTCACACAGTGAAGAAGGAAGATATACCACTAAAATGTAAATTACTAATTAGCCCAGAAGAAGACAAAGAGAGAACATCCTTGTCAAAAAAATGTTATTTACAACTTGACACATTAAAAACAATCCAGATAAATTAGAAAGAATATTTTCTTATTTCCTAGACTCATGTTAAAAAAGAAAAGTCAAAGTAATCATAATCTGTCAGTCACTTCCCACATCTTAGAAACAATAGCATCTACTTGGGTAAAAATCTTTCCAAGTAATTTCTACCTTTTTTGTTCTGATAAGAACTTTATTAAAAAGCTAAATTCAACTTAGCAAACGTATTAAATACCTCCTATGAACATGACATAGTTAACATGACACGAAACATTTTATAGTTTTGGTGACCTTTTATCCTCTCCCTCCAAAAAACCACAATACTTTTATAAATTTGTTCCAACATAGATAAGATTCCTTTCCCTTAAACCTGAGATCTAATTTTGTAGATCACACCTTTATCAAACTGAACAGCCTACTAATCTTGGCTAAGTATTTAGGAAGACAAAATCAATTTCCTTTCATGCCTCAAAGAGAACAGTTGAAAGAATCTTGCAGGTTTAGTGTCAGCTTTTTTAGGTAAGAGTCAATACCATGGAGTCTTTATCTAACTACAACATTTCAAAGCAAAGGAAGCTGAGATCAAGGGTGGGTAAGCAGCTCACTTTAGGTTTCATAAAGTTAGTCAAGTCTAAAAACAACTAGGGGGAACTGACTGCTGATAACTGAGAGCTTTGAGCCCCAAATTTCTTGATATATCCACCTGTGTTTCTTTTAGACAGACAGATGCACACACACACACACACACAGAAATACATAAACGTATGCACACATACACTGTTTGGCTTCAGACTGCAGAACCACACTGTGCGCGCGCGCACACACACACACACACACACACAGAGTCAATAAATTTTTCAGCTTTACCTCCTTTACCATAAGGAAAACCTGTTATATTCACTGTTCAATATTTCAGTACTTCAACTGAGTACCAATAACACTCACCCTCTACAGAAAATCCTGAGCTTTGTCACTTTCAGATTCCTAAAACTAAGGAACTTTATAAGGCATATAGCTAGTCATGTTGAATGTTAGTTTTAGTGTTTTTTAACCTTGTAGTTAATTTCCTATATTATCTTCATCACCAGTAATGAACTACTAAGTCTAAACTATGATAGGTTGTTAAGGCAGGCTCTGGGGAATATAGAAACAGTCATTTGCAAACCAGTCTTTTACTAACCCACAGTGAGGATTCATTAATTTATTCAGCAAATTATTATTCAGCAAATATTATTAACCACTTAAATGAAAACTCTATACCAGAACAACAGGTCATCATCATTCCTCCAATAATTAAATAGCACCTATAAAAAAAGAGTCTATTCTCATTCAATTATTTTACAAAAAAAATAGAATGACAGTCCAGGTAATACCTACAGTAACAAGTATCCCTAGCTGGCAAAGGATGTTGGGGAAGAAAGACCTGTAAAAATGTGGGAAGCACTTTCATACTCTCATGAGAATCTAGGTAAAGAAAAACTATCTGCCCAAGTCCCAACCTTTCATGTGCATTAGCTTCTTCTCATACTCAAAAAACAATGTTTCAGCTTCAATGTTTAATAGAATCTGTTTCATCAAAAAAAAAGTATCTTTCAAGCTCTAAGCAGATAAAAAAACCCAATTTCACTGCTTTTAAATGTCTTAAT
Organism: Bettongia penicillata ogilbyi; assembly: GCA_023548195.1. Taxonomy (NCBI): domain Eukaryota; kingdom Metazoa; phylum Chordata; class Mammalia; order Diprotodontia; family Potoroidae; genus Bettongia; species Bettongia penicillata. The sequence goes on from JAJHZJ010000089.1 coordinate 2,708,423, forward strand.
GACTCCTTATATCTTCTATGCACAAAAATAACAACTGGCTATATCTAAATAACTGGCAGAAAATAGCAGTTCACTTTTGTACAAAGGCAGAATAGCAGCTTTGTAAAATAATGACAATGATGAGAGTAATTTGCTGAAATGGTGTTGCATATCCAAAGAAATCAGGAGCCAGATAGTCTATTAAGTTTTGCTTCATTACATTGAGCATCTCCTATGTGCTCAGCATGTTGGGTGCTATGACATGATCAACTCTGTCCTCACAAGACTTTGTAATCTAGCAAGACAACACTAAAGTAGACACAGGAAACAACAGTGAATAATACAATATGTAAGTGCTGGATTTTTGTGGTAAAGAAAAAGTTCAGAAGAGAGGAAGATAATAAAGGGCCTGAGTAGCTAAGGAAGGATTCCTAGATTAGGTTGTGCTTTGAAATGTAAGCAGGATTAGGATAGGTGGAGAAGACATGTGCAAAAGTCAACAAATTGATTACAGCAAAGGAGCATAGGTGGGGAATAAGTGAAAACAAGGTTGGCTGAGTGAGTAAAAGTTGGAGGCAGATTATGAGTCTTGAAAGGCACAGGTGTTTCAGTTTGAAATGGTAGGAAGCAGGGAATCTTTTAAGGTTTTTGAGTAAGGCAAATGATATAATGCAATTATCAAAACCTCCAATTTATCCTCTGCCAAAATTATCTTTTTGAGATACAGACTTGACATCACTTTTCAGTAGCCCTCATTGCCTCCCTCTAGAATAAAAGACATAAACTTTTAGAATGGCCATTAACACCCTCTCCAAGGCTCCAATTTACCTCTCCAGGTTTATTTCACATTACCACCCTTCCCACATCTATATTCCCAGCCAAACAAGCCCACTAGTCACTCCATAAACTTCATATGCCTTTTTCCTTCCATGCATTTTCACAAATCCCCTTAGTTTGTACTGCACTGCTTCTTCATCTGTCTCAGATCCCATATATTGCTTCAAAACATAGTCTAGGTGCCACCTGCTCAGTGAAGTCTCCTTTCTTCCTCCAACTGTTAATGCTCTTCCTCCCTCAAATTACCTTGTACTTAGAAACATGTGTAGACGTGACATCTACTAGTATATCCTCAGCTTCAGTTTCATTTTTGTCTCTGTAACCCTAATGTCTAGCCTAGTATCTTGCACATAGGCAGAAGCTTAATAAATGTTTGCTGAACTGAATTTTCTGGCTAGTCCAACTTATTTCCTGTGTCACTATTTTGTTGTCTGTTTATTTCTACTAAGGTCAAGAAAATCCCTACTAAACAGTAAATAACTAACATTCTCACAAAAATATAACTGGAAATAGCAAGCCTTGTTGACAGCCAAAGATACCAAATGCCCAGATAAACATTAAAAGATCATATTTTTGAAAAAGCTCTTTAAAGAAAAACCTAGGCTAGTGACATCTGTACCTGAAAAGCAGTGACACCAACTGGTCAAATCAGTTAGATCAGCTGTTTAAGTCGGTTAGACCAACTATAAGATTCTGATTATTTCCATCCAATCAGCAACAGTCCTTATAAGCAACATTCTGAAGCATCATTTTTTCCCCTTTGACTATATATCCATGTACTGAAACTCCTTAATTTAGCTTTTCAAATGAGGTGAAATTAAATTTGGCTAAAAATGTAGCCAAAATCAGAAAAGTACAAAAAGACCTTCAGAATCCATCTAGTTAATTTCCCTGTGTAAAAGCAGGACTGTAGCATTACACACACTCACAGACTCAGAAGGAACTTCAGGGCTCATATAATTTTATTTTATCTTTAAACCTAAACAGGAATCACTTCTTAAAAATCCCAAATGGTCATTCAGTCCCCGCTTAAAAATATCTAGTGACAGAGAATGTACTGTTTCTTGAGGCACATTATTTCCTTATATTAATCTAATGTCTCCTTCTCTGCAACTTCTATCCGTTGCTCCTAGTTCTGGGCTATGGCAGAATTTCACAGAATTTCAGAAATGAAAAGACCTGGCTGGTCATTTAGTCAAAATCATAGCCTCAAAAGAAATTCCCACTATAACACCCATCAAATGGACATTCAGTCTCTGCTTGGAGACCTCTAGGGTGGGGGGGACACTACCTCCTTAGGCAGCTCACTCTATTTTGGGATAGCTCTAATTTTTTTCTTGACATTAAATTAAGCCACTGCTTGTGGTTCTGCTTTCTGAGACCAAATAGTGCGTGACAGCCTATCAAATATGTGAAGACAGCTGTGAATTTTTCCTTTTTTTTGGCTAAAGAAGTCAAGTTCCTTCAACTGATCCTTACACAAGCTGGTCTCAAAGCCTTTCCCAATCTTGCTTGTCCTCCCCTGGATACTCTCTAGCATAGGTTTCTTAAACTCAGGAACTCAGAACTAAACTTGATACTCAAGGTATGATCTCACCAGGGCAGACAGAATGCAATACAATTATTGGATCCTTATTTCTCAAAGCTCTATCTTTTCCACTATAGACCAAGACTGCATCAGCTTCTTGGCCTGCCATATCACAATGCAGGCTTATATTGAGCTTGTGGTCCACTAAAATCCTAAGGTCCTTTTCAGACAAACTATGATCTAATCACGTCTCCATCATCTTATAGTTGTGAAATTGATTTGTTGAACCCAAGTTATCTCTACTGAATTTCAATTTAATAGGCAGCCCTATGCTCTATGCCAGTGGTACCAAACTCAAATAGAAATGGGGGCCATTAAGCCATCCATAAGAATCCCTGCGGGACACATACTGATGTAGTTTTAAAATGTAATGTTATCTATGTTTTTATAGATTTTTAAAATTTATTTTGTTAACATTTACCAATTATACAGTAATTTTGTTTGGGCTATACTCTACAGTGTTGTAGGCTACATATGTCTCATGGGCCATGTATCTGACACCTCTGTTCTAGCCTATCAAGATTTTTATGGATCCTGACTGTCATTCATCTTGTTAGCAATCCCTCCCAGCTTTGTCACTGAAATTTTGAAAAGTGTGCCATCTCTCCCTTTATCTGATAAAAATGTTTAACAGTATAGGGCCAAGCACAAGCAAGCCTGGAGCACTCCACTGAAGATGACAATGAACCATTAATGAAAAAGTCTCATCTTTTTTCTACATGATGGCTCTTAAAATACTTAAGGACAGCAATCATGTCAACCCTGTATTTTCTCTTAAAACAAAACATCTCCAATACCTTTAACCAGTCCTTATGTGACATGATTTTTTTAAAAGTTCCCTCACCATTTTGGTCACTCTTACTTTGATGAAGGCTAACTAATCAATGGCCTTCTAAGATGTGGCGCCAAGTCATTCAGTTAACAAGCATTTATTAAGTATTTACTTTGTATCAGGCACTGTGCTAGGCATACAAAAAAAAAAGCAAAACACTGTCCTTGCCCTCAAAAAGCTCACTGTCTAATGCTAAAGACAACATGCAAACAACCATGTTCATAAAAATATATAAAGTGCAAATGGGAGGTAATCTCAGAGGGAAGGGGGACTGGGAAAGGTCTCTTACAGATTGGAGTTCAGTCTTCAAGGAAGTCAGGGAAGCCGGAAGTAGAGGTGAGGAGAGCATTCTAGATATGGATGTGGAATGCAGCAAGTGAAAAATCTGTGAATGCAGTATCTTGTTTGAGGATCAACAAGGATACCAGTGCCCTAGATCACAGAGCGTATGGAATAAAGTAAAGTATAAGAAGTTTGAAAAGGTAAGTTGAGAGCAGGTTGTGAAAGGTTTTAAAAGCCAACCAGAACATTTTATATTTGATCCTGCAAATAATAGGGACCCAGAAATGAATACAATATTCTAGGCAGTATTCTAAGCAAGGCAGAGTACAGCAGGACTATCAACCCTCTCATTCAGACATTCTGTTCCATAGTTATGCATCCAGAGATCACATTTGCTTTTTTTGGCTAGCATATCTCACTGATGACTTAAATTAAGCTAGTACTCCATTAAAACTCAGATTTTTTTCACATAAATTGTTGTCAAACTCTATTTCTCCCCATCCTGTACTTGTGCAGTTAATGCTTTAACTCAGGTATAGGATTTTATATTTATCCTAATGAATTCGATTTTATTAACTTTGCCATGTAAAGATTTAGAGCTATGAGGGCATCTAATCCAAGCCCCTCATTTCACAGAGGAAGAAACTGATGTCCAAAGAAACTAAGTGATTTGCCCAAGCTTACGCAGTGGGGGTAGGCAGAAATGTGATTTTAAGTTTTTTTAGACCCTGTCATTCAATATATTAACTATTGCATTTAGTTTCATATCATCAGCAAGTCTAAGCTAAACTACAATGAAAATCTACCTTCCTTTTAAAAAATATTAAGGATGATAATCTCACAATGTTGGTTGAACACCACTGTTCTCATTTCTGAGAAATAACCAGTCTACTCCCAGGCCACTGGAACTTCATGTTTCAAAGATAGTTTGTTGCCCTGGTAACTCCCTTCAGCCTCAGGATAAAATACTAACGTCATAGACTGACAGAGATGGTTCCATAGAGTAAGACTCCAGCTTCCCTTCCAAAGTTTGTTTCCCATTACCCTCCTTTCTATGCTCTATTCCCTGGCCAACCTGGACTATCTACTCTCCCCAGAGCTTGGCATCCAATCTCCTAGAAGCCTCCCTGCCTCTGCAGCTTGGACCCCAGGCATGTAATGCTCTCCCTTCCTTCTCTCTGCCTCTCAGAATCTCCCCTTTCATTAGAGGTTCAGCTCATGCACTAGTTCCTCATTAAAGCTTTTCCTAATCCCCAACTTGCTAGTGCTCTCTCCTTCCTCACATTATCTTGTTTATCAGATTATCTGTTTACATGTTATATCCTCCACATCAAAAAAGTAAGCTCTTTGAGGACAGTGATTATTTTTGTTTTGATTTGTAGATCTAGTGTTTAGCACAGCGAATGCACAAAATAGGTAATTTAGATATATTTGTTGGACTGCATGTGCATATGTGACCAATACAATATTATGAACTAATTACAACATTCATCTTAGAATAATAAACATGCTTGGTACTCTAATTATTGTCAACTTCATCCCTAGTACCAAAAGTTAGTCTCTACAAATTATCTTTGCAAAAGAGCTCCTTGATAGACTGTTCTTTCCCTCTTTAAATCCCTCCCAACATGTCCTGGTCTCAAACCCTCAGTCTTTTAGTGATGACAACAAGACACTGGCGTGTTGCATTCAAGTACAAAGATAACATTCTCAAAACAGATGGTTATGGGGTGGCACTGATCAGCTGCTTAGAGTTTAAGCACAACACATGTTCTAATGATGAAATCAAATATGTGGCATTCCATGGTGAGCTGGTGACTGACTTAATAAACCCTGGTCTTTCCAGAAAAATATTGAAAATTTTAAAGGAAGTGAAACTGTTGCCATAAAATGGACCCTTTTTTTTAACCTTTTAGCAAACTCTACATAGTAGTGGTATTTTTTAATACCCAGGAATTCATATAAGACTTTGTCCTAAAAAAAAAATTCTCTAGAGAATATATGACCGAATTATTGACTTTCCATTATCTAACTTGAAGTAGGAAAATAAAATCATTGCTTTTAAGTCCAACCCTTCAATTGAATTGACACAATATATGTCAATAACAACTATCCTGTCCATTTCAAATACTAACATCTTAGACTAGCTTAATTCCAAAGTCCTATTTATCTAAGTTTGAATTAGAAAACATCAATGTATTCATAGTAAATGTATAGTAATTGAATAAAACATTTCCTTGTTTATGAATATACTTATTGAGAATTATTACCACTGTGAATTCCAAACACTAGATAATGTTCAATCAGGATTATCTAGATGCTCTACCTGAAACTTTAAATGGGCATTTTGGAATAATGATGGCAACAATGATGATAGTAATTCATGTTTACATAGGATTTTAAAGGTTTACAAAGTGCTTTCCTAACAATTATCCTCTTAAGTATGGCAAATATTGTTCTCACCATTTTACAGACGAAGAAACTGAGACTCTGAGAAGTTAATTGCCTTGCCTAAGGCCATGCAGTTATTAACCATCATGACACAGGAATCTGAACTTGGATCTTCTGACTCCAAGACAACAAGAGCTCTTTTTACTACATTATGCCTCACCTCACTGATTATCCCTGCTGAAAAAAAATAATCTGAAAGGTCATTAGTGACTAGAATTTCTAGATAGTAAAATGGCTGGTCACAGCTTTTGCAAGGCCACCAGTTAGCATATCTGAGAATTCCCCAAGATCCGAGGAGGCATCCTGAGACTGAAACAGAAAAAGCATCACAAAGTGCCTATGTTTTAAAAACGGAAGAGAATGACAATGAAAATCAAACACATGCAAACAATTTATATACCTGAAAAAATACTGGGGGGAAAAATAGCCACAAAATTACAAATACCTTGGAGAAAAGTGGGTACTCTGTAATAACAAGTCTGACTTGATAAAGATCAAATCTTGCTGGACTAATCTCATATGCTATTGAATGGCAGGTCAGGTAGATCAAGATGAAGCAATAGGTGAAATCTATCATGATGTTAACAAGGTTTTTGATCCTGTCCTGTAAAAAATACAATAAGCAATAGGATCTGTATAAATGGATTCCAACTTGTTTCATGAGGCATTTCCTTGAAAGACAGCGAGAGACGATGACAGGCAAGTTTTATCTGTTGCCTATTTCATTATCTTTAGATCCCTTCACAAATATCTCACTGTGGGGCAAAAATATGAATGATGAAAGAGAAGAATTCTGGAACTTTAAGTATAAAAAAATACAGCTATTACAAAAGTTCATTACTAGTACCAGTGACTTAATATCAACCTCTCAGTTTAACCTGAAAAGGTTAAGGTTGTTTAATACTTTTAAATCAGTGATTTAAAATATGGAACCCTAACCCTTGGTCTATCAGGAATTAGAAAATTAGGAAACAGATGACTGTTAAAGATACTTACTGGGCACCAGTAGCATTGCTTACAGCTCTCAAAGTAAGCTGCTTGTTGGTAATGAATACAAGTTATCCTTCACACCTTAGAAGATGGATTCAGAATTCAAAGACTCTTGCTAAATCAGAAATCTCAGAAACAAATAAAATATAATATACTTTAAAGTAAACTCAATAAATAAAACTGAACAAATGTAAAAGTTTTGGATCTATCCAAAAGTAGCAGAAAAAGATATAACCTTCATAGCATACAGCAAAGCTTAGCATGAGTTGGCAATGTAGCACTGTAGCTTAAAAAAAAAAATTTGGAAAATATAAAAAATTGATACAGTATGAAGAATCATAAGATCATCTTATCCAGCTTTAGTACTCCCCCCCACCTTACTGTATCTGTTCATGTGTTCTACTCCAGAGTGCTTGCTATCTGAAGAACTTGGAAAGGCTAAGTATGAAGACAAACAAAAATTTTCTAAAGCTTTAACAATAAGACCTCTCATGAGAGGTTAAACAAACTAAGGTCTTTAGCCTGAAAAGTAAAGAATTCAGGTTGATTTAATAATGATTTTCAAACATATGAAGAAGAGTTCTTGTATAATTGTGAATACGGTTATTTCCAATTTCCAATGAAAACAGCCCACAAAACAAAAAATAATGTTACATATGTGCAAATCAGATAAAAAAAATCTCTTGATAGTGAAAATAATTAAACATTAAAATGAGCTACCTGTGTAGGATGTACAACTTCCTCCTTTGGATTCTTTTTTTAAAAATCAAATAGATTTTCATTGATCAGGAATGGTCTGTAAGGTCCTGCCTAAAGTGGGAGAGATGGACTCTTCAAGTCCTAAAATTCTATGATTAATCAAGGAGACATAATTATATACATCTAGTCATTCAAATTTAATAAATTGATTTTAATGGTTCTTTGCACATAAACATGAGTTGAGTGACATTATAGACAAAAGTATAATCTTGGTAGATGGTTATAGTATGAACTGAAAAGAAAATGTCTAAGTATCATTAAGTCATTTCGTATCACTATTTGGACTAAAGATTATCAACTTTTAAACAAGTCATTTTAGAGATGCAGATTTAACAATAACTGTCTACACCAGGAATGTGTAATACAGCACAGTGAATGGAAATGTTTACTTTTTTTCTGAAACAAGTTCACATTTTCTGTAGACAAGATTCATTTAGATTTTTAAAAGCTTTAACACATAACAGTCAATAGTATGAGCAGGGATGCATAATAAATGGTAATAATACACAAAGCCTACAACAGACTAACACCTGCTACAATTTCCATCCCCAAAACAACCACTATATAAAGAAACATTATAGCTAAAGGCACTAGATTAAAAGTTCTCAAGTAAACAGACGCTTGTTAGATTTCTCTTCGAAAATAACATCTAAGACTTGCACCTACCTAGCACACTGGTCTTGCACATAGTAAACACTCAATAAACATTTGTTGAACTGAGGAGAATCCTTTTAAAAGTTAACATGAAAACAGAAACCTTTGTTCAAGTGCTAAATACATCTAGTCCCTCTGAACATGTGCTTAACAAAAACCAGGAAACAAAATTTGAATCAAATACAACATGGTTACACCATGATCACTTCTTGGTGTGTTTGGAAATATAATTCTGAAGAAGTTAATGTTGTAAAGCAGCATTATAATAAAGGAGAACTTTCATAAAAGGCCAAAACACTGCCTAAACCAAGTATCTGGAATCCACAAAGTAAAAGCTAATCTAATTTAAAACACATTGTGTAACAAGAGCAGATGATTCAAAATTAGCAAAACTAAAAAGAAAAATTTATAAGTGACTTTGAAAGCATGCTAACTAAAACACTTTCATCAAGTCAATAAAATTTTAGAGGAATTTCACTTTTTGCTACATGTAAGTGATGTGCTGTCCTTTGTATTCAAAATTAAGTGACCAACGTCAAAGTAAATACATTTTTATGTTTCTCAGGGAATAACTGAAGGTATCAAAGTCAACAATAAAAGAAAATTATTAGAATAATTCCAAATTTGCCTTAAAATTTAAACTTTCCTTTATCTAATTTTCAAAAGGGTCTTTTAAGAGAAATCAGAGACTTGCATAAATTGAGCTTGATATGCTCTTATTTATTCACAAAGGGAAAGTGAGGAGGGGAAGGCAGTGGGAATGCTCAGAGCCAGCCAATTTCTACAACTTGCAATTATGTTACAGAGATTTTCAAAAGTGATAGAATTTCTCAGGACATCCTTAGTCAACATAAAATGAAAGTCTAATTTTCTGTTTTTCCTCATACTCTATTCCATTTTAAAACATTTTGAGACAAGTCAATGTGTGAGTCTACCCAAATTAAAGAAAAGGAACCAGCTCCCTATTTACTCTTTATACGGGTTAACTCTCTCCTTGTGCTGTTCATGCACATTTTCCTAAAATGATTTCTCAATACTCTTCAGCTACCTAAATAACCAAGTAACAACTCCATGAATTAACTGAAACAGAATTTCTAACCATTCCTACCGCCACAATACTGCACTCTCCATCAAAGACAAAAGTGTGTGACAATTTTGCCCAGAGAACTAGCCTCAAGTCCTTTTGGTACAAATACAGCAAACACAACATTAACACTAGCTCACAAAACAGTTATATCCATATAGTAGATAAAAACATTTATTAAGCACCACATTTTCCCATTACTACCAAAGAAGTTAAATGTATAGCTTTTCATCACTGTCCGTGCACTATATCATTCATACTGTGTAAGAACGAAATTAAATCAAAGTTGGCTACAACTTTTCAATAGTGCTCATAAAACCAAAAGGATTAAAGGAGCTGAATGCTAGGAGAGGATTAAAAACTCCTTGGGGGGAGAAAAAAGGGGGAATGGAGGAGTTATAGCCATTCTGGGGACAAAGGGACTCAACAGTTTCATCCTCCCCTATTGCTCCCCTTTCACTCAAGAATTCTGGAGACCTGTCCCCTGCCCCCACCTCCTGTCCACTTCTTACCCATGCTTCTAAGTTGTCTTTTCCCCTTTCACTCACCAAGGTTCCTCTTCTGCACCAGCAGCTCCCTATCCCAGTCCATTTCCCCTCAATTACCACTGAAGTTTTTGCACCCTGAGCTCTCCAGAGCTTCTGGTTCATTCTTCAGAGGACTTGATCCCTGCCCTCCCCTGTGCCTTTTCTCCCAGCTCTGAACCTATATCTAGGCTCCGTCTGCCTCCCTTCAACCTATTTTCTCCACTCTTCATCTCACTTCTGCCAGTTCTGCTCCCCATCTCTCTCAATTCACGTCCCATCTCCTAAACTTACCTCCTTATCACATCTTATCTACTCAGCCCTACAACTTTTACCTCCTCACCATCTAAACTTACTTAGCCCTAACCACTACTCTGCCCTTCACTTATACGGCTTTTTTGTTTAGTACTTCATCCCCCCACTTCCCAACTCCCCCAAAAACCTCTATCCAGTTATTGGCTTTTCCCTTTCACTGCCCTGGATTTTAAGGCATCTCCACCAATCTACTCACCTGCAGTCCTTACTTGCCCCCCATTCTCCTATCTCTCAAGCTTACTTTTCTCCCCTCAGCGTCAGTCATTGCCCCACACCACCTCACCTGTTATCTCCACTTCACTAAAAATCCTGGTTTCCTTCCCTCAGTTCCTAAGCTATTATTGATACCATCCTCCTTATCCCTTAAAATCCATCTCTCTCCCTCTCTGGGTTTTTATCCTCTCTTCCCCTCTGATGCCCTATCTCCTTCCTTCTCTGATCACCTTTTTCCACTCAATGCCATCTCTTTCCCTCTCTGATTTCCTCCCTGATTTGATCCCCTTTCTCTCCTAAATCCAATTTTCCTCCCTCATTGGGATTCCTCCCCCTGCCTCTAAGCCTTCAACCTAAAACATGGTTTCCCTGGCTCTCTTCTTTACCATGCTTCTGAGCAGCCCCCTTTAAACCCCATCTCCCTCCTATATTCCAGGAGCCCTTATCCCACCTCCAAACCCCATCTCCCTCCCTCATTCTGCTTCCCTTCTAAACCTCAGCTCATGGCCCCACGGCCCTTCCACCTCCTTCAATCCCATTTCATTCCCCCCATGGATCTCCCCTGTCTCCACAATCCCATCTCTCCTCTCATTACCAGCTCCCCACCAAGCCTTTATTAAAAATTGGTCTCCGTGCCCCTCTCTGCCTTATTTCTGCCCTTCCCCTCACATTTGCCCAAACCCTATCTCCCTCCTTCTCCATCACCCCAGTTTCCCACAGTCACACTCGTCAGTGGGCTCTTTCACCCCCTCCCTGGACCACCCCATTCCACTTCTTCATGCCCCTTCTATTCCAAATTCCCGCTGCACCCCTCCCCCATTCCAGACCTCCCCCAAGCTATTCCCCCCCATTCCAAAGCCCCCCACCCCCATTCACTCCCCCACCCGCCCCGCCCCCTCCCGGCCGCGTCCCCTCCCCCCACCCCACGTTGTTCCCTCGCTCAGAGGCGCGCGCCGCCTTTGTCGCCCCCTCACCCGGTGTGTGCATTTTGTGTGTGTGTGTGTTTTTGGGGGGGATGCCGGTGGGGTAAGGACTCCTGTCCCCGCCCCCTGAGTCCTAGGCTGGGCTTCCCCTGTCTTCGTCTCGGTGAGTGTGTCCCCCCAGCCACCGCCGCCCCCTGGCGCTGCCCTCATTTACCGCTCCTTCCACCTCCCCCAGCAACCCCCCCCCTTTTCCCACCCCCCTCTATTTACCGCCATCATCAGCACGCGCGAGCTGTCACCGGAGCGCGAGACAACCGAACGGCCGGGCCCCGCCCCCTCCCCGCCCATTGGCCCAGCCCGTCGAGGCCCCGCCCCACCCGGCCCTGCAGTGCGCCAACAGCGCAGCGCTCAGACCCTGGCCCCCCCCCACCCCCCACCCCTGGCCCCCGCCCAGCACCAAATGTATTCTTGTAGGGATTCTCGCGCCGCCTGCAGCGCAGCGCGGAGGGTCAGCCGCCGACGCTCGGCGGCAGCCTCGAGGATGGCGTAAAGGACGGCGGCGTAGCGGGGCTTTTGTGAATTGCGGGGAGAAGTTTGGTTGAGTCACAAAAGGGTAAATATGAGCGTTTCCAGACAAAGAGACTCTTAAAGGTACAGAGTTCCATCACATGCCCCGCCTCCTTAAAGGGCCAGCGCCCTTCTTGCTTTCCCCACCCTACACTCCTCTGAAAACTGGAGACAGCTGGAACCTGGAATTCCTCAGTTCTCTGCCGTCTTCCAGAGACAGACCCATTTTTCTCCTCTCCCAACTCTGCAACCTCCAAACTGTGTGACCTTGGGCAAGTCACTTAATCTCTAAGCCCCAGCTTTCTCGTGGTAAAGGAAATGTTTGAAATGTGAGCTTGGACCAGATAGTGTCCACGGTTCCTTCCTGCCTTCAAATTCTAACCCTTTCTTTCTTTGGTGTAAGGAGAACCCCAGTAAGAAAACTTCAGTTTAGTCTTAGAGAATTAGCTGCCTGGGACACTGGGGTTAGGTGACTTGTCCAGAGTCACATAAACAGCTAGAGAAGGGACTTTAAACTCAGGTGATCAAAGCCAGCTCTATCCATTAAGCCAGGTGGTATAGTGACTAGAAGTCTAGAATTGGGATCAGGAAGAGCTAAATTTGGTTCCTGCTTCAGACACTTAGTAACATAGCTATGTGACCCTGGGCAAGTCATGTCACCTCTAGGCCTCAAGTTTTTCATCTGTAAAACGGGGATGTTGTGAAGATAAGACAAAGTGTAACACAAGCAAAAATTTTTAAAACCTTAAAGCATTATATAAAAGCTAAAAATTAATGTAAGGCATTTGCCTCCTGATACCCAGGGATTTCCGCGGAAAGTTGGCATAAAAAGCTAAGCAGAAATGTCCATTAGTGTTGGCTTTATCATTGACACTCCCCAAGTTGTTTTGTTTCCTGTCAAGAAATAAGTGTTAATAATTTTTTAGAAGGTAAAAAAGTGGGGCTGGAGAAGTCAAATAGGAAGTTCCTGGTTCAAACAATCTTCTAATGGCAAGGACCAAAAGATTACATGAAAGATATAGTACAGTAGAATCTATTAGATTCAAATCATTAACTATTTCTTAGCTCCTCCCTATTTCACAAAAGTGAGACTAGTAACACTCCATGACCCCAGAGGATTAGCATCAAAAAGGATGAAATGGCCCCTTCCCTCTAATTGCAACCAAATGGGAGAAATGCAACAAAACATATACATCTGGCTCCTGTATTTTCTCTTTCTCACTCTAATCTATAATATTTGTGAATCTATATAGTTATAATTAGTTGTGCATGTGTTTCTTTCACTTGCCCTCATGTATGTCTTTAAGAGTCATACCTATGTCATACATATATGTCTTCGAATCATGGAAGGCTACAAGTCTGGGAAAGCTGCCTGAAGGAGGGGAACCTTTTAAGTTTTGAAGAGCAGGAACATGGTTTGGTGGAGGGCAGGCAATTTGCAAACAATTCTGTATAACAGCAGAATGTCAAAGTTAGAAGAGATCTTGGATCATCTCTAGTTCAATCTCTTCATTTTAGAAATAAGGAAAAAGCCCCTGAAAGTTGAACTGATTTGCCCAAGGTCACACAACTAATGGTCAGGAGTGATGAAGACTGTATTAGGGTGGTAGCTGTGTGACTAAAGAGAAGGTAATGAATAGGATAGATGTTATGAGGCAGAAATGGCATCGATGACTTTGATTCCAATTTCTTTGCTGTTTCCCATACACCACAAAATATTTCTATAGTGAGTCAATAAACATTTACTAAGAATTTATTATGTGTCAAGCTCTCTAGAAGGAAAAAAACATGGTGCTTGCCTCAGTAAGCTCAGATTCTAATGAGGGTGAGAATATGGAAAAACTATGTACACAGAAGTAATGGAAGGTAATCTCAGAGGAAAGGTTACTAAAGATGGAAACTGAGAGGAAGGTATCGTGCACAAGGTGGGATTCCAGGAAGAGAAACTAGGAAGTAGGGGTGAGGAGGGACAGAATTCTAGTCAGTGCAAAGGCATGAAGTTAGGAGACAGTGCCATGTATGAGAACAAGGAGGCCAATGTGGCTAGATCAGTGTATAGAGAGGAATCAAGCATAAGAAAACTGAAAAAGTAGGAAGGGTCTGAGTTACTAAGGGCTTTAAATACTAGAGAACTTTTGTTCCTAAAGGTAATAGGGAGCCACTAAAAAGTTTATCGAGTGTGCTCGAAAAAAATCACTAAAGTTTATTAAGTATGAAGGTGACATGTTCAGACATGCACTTGAAGGAAATAATTTCAGAAGTTGAATGAAGAATGGGTTGACTATGGCAATATTCCAGGTAAGAGGTTGGTGGCTAAATGAGTGAAACAAAGGGGGATGTATCGGATAGATATTGTGGAGGTAGAAATGACAAAATTTGCCAAGAGAACTGATATTTGGAGTGCATGAGAGGAGTGAAAGTTGACACTAAGATTGAGACGGTGGGATCACTAAGTGAATGGTAATGCTTTCAACAATAACAGGAAAGCAGCAAGTGTCTCTGAAAAAAGTCCTATTTCTCAATTAAGCCAAATTTATAAAAATATGGGCCATTCCCCAGTTGATAAATGGTCAAGGGATATAAACAGGCAATTTTCAGAAGAAATCAAGGCTATCAATAGTCACATGAAAAAATGCTCTCAATCAAATTAAAATAGCCCTGAGATACTGTCTCATACCTATCAGAAATGACAAATGCTGGAAGGGATGTGGAAAAATAGGGATACCAATACACTAGTATAGTTATAAAATGGTATAACCATTCTGGAAAACAATTTGGAACTGTGCCCAAAGGTTTATAAAATGGTTCATACCCTTTTGACTAGTAAAACTACTACTAGATCTGTTTCCCAAAGAGATCAAGGATAAAGGCAAAGGACCTATATGCACAAAAATATTTATAACTGCTCTTTTTGTGGTGGCAAAAAATTGGAACCTAAGGGAATGCTTATCAATTGGAGAATGGCTGAACAAGTTCTGCTATATGATTGTGATGGAATACTATAGAATAAGAAATGGTTTCAGAAAAACCTGGAAAGTGTTAAATGAATTGATACAAAGTAAAGTGAACAGAACCAGGAGAATATCGTACATAGTAACAGTAATATTGCAAGGCTGATCAAGTGTCTTCTAAGCAAGACCATCCCAAAGGACCTATGATGAAAAATGTTATCCATCTCTAGAGAGGGAAACTGATGAATTCTGAGTGCAGAGTGAAGCATATTTTAAAATTTTTCTTTATTTTTCTTTTGCAACATGGCTAAAATAGAAATGTTTTGCATGACTTCACATGTATAATCAATATCATGGCTTGTCTTCTCAAGGAATGGGGGAAGGGCGAGAGGATAGGGAGAATTTGAAACTCAGTTTTTAAAAATAAATGTTAAACATTTTTTAAAATGCTATTGAGAAATATTTAATGAAATAAACTTTGCCCCCATTTTACAGATGAGAAAATTGAAACTCAGAAAGATTATGTAATTTGTCCTAGGATCACAGAGCTAGCAAATTCCAAAACAAGAGATTCAAAACCAGTTTTTCTGACTCCCAAGACCCTCATATGCTTTCATTTGATTTAAGAAGTGACTAGAAGGGGGAAAAAATGACTAGAAGGCACTAAAGGACTAGAAAAACAAGTCTCATTACTGTGGATAAAAAACACTAGATACAAGGTGAAGGAAAAGGCAAGGAGAAAAGTCAAGAGCAGAGGTGGGAAACCTTTTATTAAGGGGATTTATTCTATGAAGTTTAGATTCAGTCAAAGGGCCACACACAGGAGGATCGAGATGGCCACATGTGGTCTCAGGGCTGCGGGTTCCCCATCCCTGACCAAGAGGTTATTTGAAGTCATTCAAGCATAATGTGATTAAATGGGCCAAAAGTCAGAAAAAAGAGAGGCTGAAGAGTAGATCCAATGAAATAATTAATTGATAGGTTTTAGAAAGAGACAATATGTGAAAAGCTCCAAGTTGACCAGCAAGTGACAAGGAAGATGAAACTGGGGTCATAGACTGGTGAAGAAACAATGAACTTTGTTTATGATACAACGTATGTCAGGAAGGCAACATTTTTGTCATGAACTTAGTAAGTTATAGTCATTGACATCTCAGTCTTTTCTTTCAGGTTGTGGGAGGATAGGTAAAACATCCCAATACAGCAAGGGCCATTATAAAGACAGATCAAGTAGAACAAATTTATCTCCATATTCCAGCACACAACCCAGACAAAGAGTTAAAATTAAAACAAAAGGAATGGTTATTTTGCATGAAGTGGGTACAGAGGGGTGGGAAGCAGGTTTTTATTATGTCCTGTTATCAAGAACCAGAGGCCTCTCCTCTACCTCTCAACATCCAAACTATCAACCAAGATACCACAACCAACACCTTCCAACAGATTCAGGATCAAGGGCAACATCACTGCAGCACCATATGCATTTATATGGGTTTTATGTTCTTTAAAGAACTTTCTAGCATCCAAATTAATTTTAAAAAGTGGATAGAACTCAGGTTGTCTCTCATTCTAGTAATCTCTCTACAATGGTGATTATGGTGTTCCAATCCTAGCTTTGGGAGAGATCACAGCTATCTCTCATGATCTCCAATGATATTTAACAGTTTCCAATGATCAAAGGTGCCTCCATCAATCAATCAATCAATCAACATTTATTAAGTGCCTACTGTGATACCAGGCACTTTGCTAAATGCTAGAGATAGAAAAAGAGGCAAAAGACTGTCCCTGTGCTCAAGAAGCTTACACTCTAATGGATCAGTTTCGAAGGGAGTCATCTTAAAATTCCAAAAGAAAATTTTAATTCATTTGAATCTTTTAAAAAAGTCAGTACAATGGGAGAATAAATAAGTGTTATTATAGAGGGAAGTAAAATGGATAATATATTCCAAAAGAAGTTAATCACTCCCGTAATGGTTTCCAAGGACTCCTATTCACTTAGGATTTACTACCCAGACTCTAGGAACTAGATTGCTTCAATCATCATCAGATTTAGGAGCCCAGGAATAGGACTTTGATTTATCATAGAATTTTGCTCTACCAATACAACTCATGCAGTTTGTTATAATGGAATTATATAATTATATTATGGATTATATAATGGAATATAAGGTAAAAGTCCATCTTATCATTAAATAATAGTTGATCTTTATATCACACATTAATTTTACAAAGCACTTTTCCCACAATAAACTTGTTGGATAGGAAGTACAAGTATTATTACCCCCACTATATAGATAAGGAAACTGAAGGTCAAAAAGGTCAAGGGAGCAGCTTAAGTAAAACATCTAGGAATTTTCAGTAGTCATTCAGAGCTAGTCTTCTACTTCCTTAGGCTAGTGTTCCTGAGGGTCTGTCAGGGCACTATTTGCGCTGTCTCATTCATCTCATATTTTGGCCACGCTCTGAAACCAGATGTTTCTCTAAAAGCAGATTACTTTACATTTCTGAAAACTCAAAGTAGCTACTATCTAACTACTTTTCAGAGGAACTGTTTCTTTTTTTTTTTTTAACTTTGTATCTCTTTGCATATAGCAGGCACTGGATAAATAGAAGATAATTGCAACAATGCTTTGCACATAGTAAGCACTTAATATATGCTTCTTTCATTTAATCATTCAACCAATCTGACACTTTGGCTTTCTTTTCTTCCACTGGCTGTTCCCCTTTTCACACTGCAACCTTCAAAGCAAAACAAACTATTCCACCAGTCAGTATAGAAAATGAACAGGTTTGTTCTTGTCCTTTATTGTCTTGCAGTTAGGAAGATGAGTAGGCAGGAACATGGACAAGGGACCTTCTTTGGGGGCTAGCCCTTCATCTACACCCCACCCCAGGAGAAATCTTCTACATGGGAACAGGACTAACACTTCCATAAAGGCAAGTCATAGAATTCCAGGGCATAAATAAATAAGCCTCAAGTCTAAAGAGCTCATACGGCAACACAAAGAGGAAAGGAGATGGATTCTTCGATTCAGAGTTCAGAGGTCCCTTAGAGACCAACCTCCTCAGCATATACAGATAGAGAAACTGAATCAAAGAAAGGTAAGACAGTTTTCCCAAGCTAGTGAGCAGCAGCAATCAGAACTCAAAACTAGGTCCCAACTCTAAATCCAGGGCTGACTCTAGGAGGCTCCCAGAACTCAGACTTCACCTAGGGCACAAAAGAGTGATGAAAGGTAAGCAATGAGCAACACTTTCAACTCTTTTTTTAATAAGTGCATGTATTTTTAACATCAGAAAATTTCCACTGTCCACCACACAGAAGTCTTCAGTTTTCTGTGTGATTTTAATCCCAACATGTCAGGGTCCTTATGTGTACAACGAGAATGATGAACTAAGGTTTCCCTTTCTTTCTGACACCGTGATCCTGGGAGGTTGCCATGTGATCTGGTGGACACAAAAGGGCACACAATTTTCATAAACCAGGTAGTTGTGGGATTGTTGGTCGGATGTTTATAAAAGTGAAGTTAATACTATCAGGTAGGAAATGACAACCTAAAATGAGCATCGGGTGCTTAGTTTACATTTCTCATCCCAAATCAGGGTCTGCCATTAGTAGAGATTAAGGCAACAATCAAAAGGGAAAGTAAAAACTAAATAAAAACTACCTAAAGCAAAGATTGGCATTGGGAGCTAGAAAGAGTATGGTAGAAAAATCATTACACTGAAAGACTTTTCCTGCCCTAATATTCATGTGACTATATGCTTCCCCTCTGTGGGCTGGTTTTCCCTTCTGTGAAAGTAAGGTATATTCTGAATTTAACTTCAAAGATTCATAGTACCTCATGAGTCAGAAAAAAAATCTGAGGCCAATTAGCCCGGTCCAAACATGAACCAGACTATCCTTCCCAGCACACATGGTGAATGATCCTGGAGCCTCTTCTCAAGCCTTCCCTCTTTGAATAGCCTCCCAAGCCTCTTCTTGCAGCCTTTTCTATTTTTGGATAGCCTCTAATTATCAGGAAGTTTTTCTTTATATTAAACTGAAATCTGTGTTCCTGCAACTTCCTTCTATCTCCTGCTTCTAGTTTTAACCTCTAAGGTCAAGCAAAACAAGTTTAATCCATCTATCTTCCACGTGACAGCCCTTCAAACACTTGAAGACAACATTTCTGTCTTTCCTAAATTCCCTCCAAGTGTTGTCTTCCTTCTCTTGGCTCAGCTGTCTGCAGCACTGGCTAAGGTATCCATTGTGGCTTGGGAATTAGTGAGGACCCTGGTAGTTTCCAAGTTTCCCATGGACCAGCTATAGATGAGAAGATGAGAAAAGAGAAAGGAATAAGAATATTGCATGTGCTTGGACCATCTGGAGGTGAAAAAGTGGGGGAAGTGGAAGGAAAATCCCTTCATTTACCCACATCAACTTCAAGCCAAGATAAATTAGAAAGACACTTGGTTCTGATGTTAGTATAAGGGAGGCCAGATTCATTTCTCAGAGTCATTAAAATGAAGCTATAATGGAAGTGACTTCTGAAACAATTCAGGTGCCCCTACCTTTCATTTCATATGCACACAAAGGCTGCAAAGAAAAACTGCAAACCAGCAGCCAAGAACAAACACTCTTGGGGACAACTTCCAAGCCCCAGAGGGAGAGAGCTAAGGTAAATCAGCAAACAGCCCAAACAAGCCAGTTCACCAATCTCTTCAACAAAATTCAGCAGAAGACAAACAGGAATACTGTAAAGACACTAAGACTCCCACACCCACCTACATAACAGAAACCCAGCCATATCCTTAGACCAAAGGAACAAACTTTTATTACAGAACAATCAGAACATAAAAACAGCCCATCCAAATGGGGAACTGAGCCAACGCCACAGCAGCCAGAGAGAAGAGACTAATGGCAGTTGCCAAGCCAAGGATACCACTCCCTGGCCTGTCTTCCTGAAAGATGAGGGAAAAGCTGCAACTTCTCCATCAACCACAGTTCCTTTCCCCCAAGAATAGACAAGGAACAACAAGGCTCATCCTAAGACCAGTGTACATGAGTATGAGGGAAGGGTGTGTGTGGGTGAGTGCTGGTGGGAGGAGTACAAAGCCCCACAGGAGAAGCCATAGGTGCATGTTCAAAGGAAGACGAGAAGCCTGGCCTTTCTGTCCTGGATTCCAGGATGAAACACCTTCATCTCCTGTGGAGTCACCCGGGCAGCACCAATCACTCTGCAGCTCCCCATTCACTAACGGATCCCAGCCACAGGCACCTGCTGCTGTTTTCGAATCTTGTTGAAGAGTTCCATATACTGGGCCATGGTGTCAGCAGGGCCGTATACCCCGTCGTGTCTATTCCCAAGCACTGGTGGTGCCCCTGGATTGTGGCTGCCCAGGAAACTCTGCAGGAACTCCAAGAGCAGGTTCCAGCAGTCACTAGCCACCACGCATGGGCCATACTCCACCTAGGGGCCAAAAGGACATGTGATTGAGAATAATTTGACTCAGTCCAGTACCTGGTACATGCAAGCCCTATGATCGTGGGATTCAGAGCTAAAGAGGACCTTACAGATCATCTAATCCCACCTTCCATTTACCAGATAAGGAAACTATGACTCAGAGAACTGAATGAACCTGCCTATGGTCATGGAGGTGAGATCTGAACCCATGTTATGTGTCTGAACTGACTACATCCTTCACGGTGGCCTCCCTCTGCCAGAGATATTTAGCAAGATATGATACCGATCCTCCTCTTAAGTGAGTTATAATCTAAGAGCACGGAAAAGACATACGCAACTAATTACAATAAGAATAAGCATGAGGAAAAGCACAAAGGACTGAAAAATCCCTAATTTTCCATTTCCTCTTATCCACTGGCTACCTTCCTGTTACTTAACAATCATGCCCAGATCTTCCTCATTCTTTAAAAATGTACAAGCCCACCAACCTCCCACTTCACACCTCTCCATCCTCTTGTCCACAACCATACTCTTGCAAAAAGGAATTTGTACTCATGGCCTCCAAGTCCTCTCCTCTCACTTTTCAATTATTTGCAATCTGGCTTCTCATTTTCTAACTCACCTCAAACGGTTCTTTTTCAAGTTACCAATGATCTCTTAATTGGAAAAATCTAATGGCCTGGACTCAATCCTCATCCCTTTGGACGATTCTGACACATTTAACATGATTAACCCCTTTTCTGTGTGGATATTCTCCTTTCTCCAGGTTTTTGTGCCATTGCTCTCTTGGTGGCCCTCCTACCTGTCTGAGTGCTTCTCACTCTACCTCAAAAGGCTCTGTTATTGAGAAGGTCTGCTTCATTATTCAACATCTGAATGATGAGTGATTTCATTAGCTCCCAAAGGTTTAATGATCATTTTTACCAAATGTCTTCCAAATCTGTACATTCAAACCAAATTTCTGTCCTAAGTTCCACTTCCACACCCTCAGCTACCTACTGGACATTTCCAAATGAATTCAGTAGGCATCGCAAACTCAAACATCTAAGAGTATTAATTAGTTTCCCCTAAGATCTGTCCTCTTCCTAAAGTTCCCAACAAGGGCAAAGTCATCCTGTCAATCAATCAGACCTGCAGCCCTGAGGTCATCCTTGACACTTACTCTCTTAGCTCTAAAACCCAATCAGTTGTCAAGTCTTATTGAGGATCTCTCTAAAATATATCTCCCATCCAGTCCCCTCTTAACATTCCCAGAAACCACCCTACTTCAGATTCTTATCACCTCTTGCCTAGACTACTGCAACAGGTTCCTAATTTGGACCCTAGCCTCATCTCTCCCCACTCCATATATTCAGAACTGTCATTCATTAAAGCACTTGGCACAATGTTGGTACACAGGAAGTGCTATATAAATTCTCTTTCCTTCTCCATTCATAAGGCAGAGATCTAAGCATGTCCTTTGCCTGCTCAAAAATTCTCCAGTGGCTCTCCTTTGCCACTAAGATAAATGTAAACTCATCTAGCTGTTAAACCCCTATACCATCTGGCACTACTTCTGAGGCTTACCAACATTTACTCTCCTTCGCATACTTAACATTCCAACCAAACTAGCTATTTGTTGTTCCCTATACAAAACATTCCATCTTCTATCCCTCAGATTTCACACAGGCTGCCCCGTGTCTGACATGCATTTCCTAATTCAAATAATCTCCAGCTTCCTTCTAAGCTCAGCTTAAGTTCCACCAGGAAGGCCTAGCTTGATCTCCCTTATTGCTAAAGTTCTCTAGAAATTACTTCCTATATGTGTTGTAGTAAATAAAAATAGTAACAACAGAGTTGTTTACACAGCACTTGAAAGCTTACAAAGTGCTATGCAAATATTAACTCTTGCCTTTATACTTACAACAACCCTGAGAGGGTAGGAAATATTACCCTCATTTTACAGATGAAGAAAGTGAAACTGAGTTAAGAGACTTGCCCACAGTTATATGACCGTGGCTAAGGCAGAATTTGAATTCAGGTCTTCCTGACTCCAGGCACAGGATTCTATCCACTGTGCCTCAAGTTAATTTTCATTGTACATGTTCCTTAAGAGCAGAAGCCATATTTTTGTATTTGTATCTCCAATAACTAAGGCTCTGACTATTCAATAAATACTTGTTGAATAAATGGCTGAATGAATGAAAACAGAGGACCAAACCAAGGCTATGAGAAATGAGGGAGAGAACACTTTCAGGTGAGTCACTGAGAAGATCATGGAGCAGGTGTTACCTAAATTAGACATGAGAAAGGAGACATCAACAGAAAGCATAAAATAAGACTTGGAAAGGTATCCTGAAGCCAGACTGTGGAAAGTTCTACATACAAGGATCAAGAGCCTACATTTTATGGAGTAGGCAAAGGGAGGTCACTCAAAGTTTTGAAAAGGGATGTTTTATGATCATTATAGGAAGGTGACACAAAAGGACAAGTCCATCTCACATCCTCCCAAAGTATCTAGCACAATGTTAGACATACATTAGGCACTCAGTAGTTATTTTTAGAAAGAATGACAAGAACAGTTTAGACATATTCTACCCTCATACAATCCTCTTCCCTGCTCCTTTTCTTCTGGATAATCAGTCCTCCAGACTTACTCTTAGAACCAAGAGACAAGGTTGAATTTCCCATGGCATGGTGTAAGAAACAGACTAACTGCTACTGAATGAAAACTCCTATGATGCTCAGGACAATGATGAACACACGGGGAACAATGGGTCAGTATGCACACCACAGCACATGCATATGTAGGTAGCTGTGAATCTCCTTTTCTCAAGCAAAAACAACCCTCCCCAAGCACAACAAAATTCCATCTAGATATGGAGTCTTAGTACACTTTCTCAATTAGCATAGCTGAATATTTGGGCAAGGATTTCAGCACTTGGGACAAATTCAACTGAACACATGCAGTCAGCCTAAAGTTTGACTACTGTGCTTGGATGAGGTAGACTGGACAGAAGTCTCAATAATTAAAGAGGCTGAGGCTCTTGGAGAAAACACGCTTGAAGGGCACAAAGTGGGGAAAGACTGTAAATAAGGTACTGAACTTACTGAGGAGGAGCAAGAGTGACCTAGAGAGGTCAGCAGATAGCAAAAAGAATCTCAAGAGACTAGCGAGGGGAGGTTGCTAAGTGAAGGTGGCAAGAAGAAGGGTCTAAAAGTGGCAGTGGGAAACAAGATCAGGACAATAAAAAGCATTTCCTCTTAATACTATCTGCCTGGGACTATGAGAGGAGGAGCAGATAATCTCAGGGAGTGGAACAAGGAATGTGACATCCTCTGGAAAAGTTGTACTTTCAGTGAGCATCAGAAAATAGAAGGAACAGGAAAGGTGCAGGATGTGGGGAAGTTTGTGAACCATCAAGGAGAGAGGTAACATGGCATGGTGGCTGGAGATCAGGACTGTGTCTAAGTCCCACCTCCTATACATAGAAGCTGCATAGTCCTGAGGACACTGCTATACCTTCACTGCTCTAGACTAGAAATGACAAAGAAAACACCACATGAAGTAAGAGGAGGAGTTCCCTGCTTGATGAAATCAGAGATCTGATTCAAAAAGAAAGTACAGAGGGGCATTCCACAGGGCTAGTGGAAGAGGAAGATAGAAGAGGACAAAGGGCTAGGGAGGGTCAAGGTTGAGTTTACTAAGGAAAGAGGCAGAGAAGCTGCTGTCACTTTCAAGCACTGCCTTACCTATTGATTCCTGGCATCCCTCACAGTGGGTCCACAGGTCAAATAATGTGTTAAAAACTGTCCACACTGATAGAAAAAGGGTCCCACCACCAACTCAGGAGCCAATTTTTGAAATGCAGTTTGAGCTACCTAAATACACACCTGATATATCATGAAAATTTTGAATTTTGCACTATACTTTGTCAATTTTTGTCAAACTGGAAGGTTAAATTATTGAAGGTAATCATGAAGGTACAAAGTGGAAAGGTGTCATATGGGTACCTGCACTATACAGGTGGGTATATAGGGTTGGTAAAATGGTTGGAAAGAAGAGGGAAGGAGAAGAGTACTGTGCATCTTTATCAAGTTCAAAGGTATGTCATAGATAAAAAAAAGATTGGGGCATAATTGTATTACCAAGCTTAGTGCTAAAGAATTAAGAAAATTCACCTACGGACTGCCTTCATTGCAAAGATGGAGAATTACGGATGTACAATGTTGCACACTGTCAAAAAATGGTCAATACGTTGATTAGTTTGCTGAACTACATTTTTTCCTCTTTTTTAATATTCGTTCCAAGGACTGGCTTAATGAAGGGTATTTAGAAATAAGTGATGAAATCAAAATGTATCAATAAAAAGATTTTTTTAAAAGAAAAAGGTTTCGAAAATTCATCCATACTATAATTAAATCTTAACCTTCTTTCACGACTCAGCTCACATGACACCTTAATTTACTGTACCTAACCTGGGTTACCATGGATAAGTCATTCTTCTCCAATCCTATTTCTTCATATATCAGATGGAGATAACAGTCACTCTAATGCATAGGGTTGTTGTGAAGAAAGTATTCTATAAATCTTAAAAGTGCTAGAGAAATGTGAGTTACATATGGCTTTTCCTCACCTCTCTAACATACTTATCATGTATTTAGTAAAACTGTCTGTATTCTTGTCTTCTTTGCCTTCTGGATTAGTAAACTCCATCAGGACAGTGACAGTTCTTATCTAAAATGTGAATTTCACTTGGCTTCTTACACAGTACTTCTTAATATCTGTTAAAACATTGAAAGACACTGAAATCCGCATTAAATGCAATTATCAATCTTGTTTCAGGGAACTGACTAAACAAATTTCCCTCTTCCTCTCAGACAAAAGGTAGGAGAATACAGGTTCAGAATGCTATATTCTATGTAAGAAGTTGTTGCTGAAGAATTAAAACTAGAAGGGACGCCCAACAATTGGAGAATGACTGAACAAGTCATATATGAATGTAATGGAATACTACTATACTATAAGAAATAATATGCAAGCAGATTTCAAAAAAACCTGGAAAGACTTACATGAACTGATGCTGAGTGAAGTGAGCAGAACCAGGCTAACACTGTACACTGCAACAGCAACCTGATAAACTCAGCTCTTCTCAGCAATACAATGATGCAAGACAATTCCAAAACACGCATGATGGAAAATGCTAACCATATACAGAGAAAGAACTATGGAGTCTGAATAAAGATCAAAGCATACTATTTTCACTTTTTTGGTTTTCTTGTGGTTTTTCCATTGTTGATTGTTCTTTCACAACATGACTAATGTGGAAACATGTTTGATATGATTGTACATGTATGATCTATATCAAATAGTTTGTTGTCTCAGGGAGGGGGAGGAGAGAGGAGGGAAGGAGAAAAATTTGGAACTCAAAATTCACAAAAAGATAAAATGATGAAAATTACCTTTACATGTAATTGGAAGAAAATACTATTAAACTGAAAAAAAGTTGTACCAGTTAGTTTTCCTTAACTGTTTAAAAAAACAATAATAAAAATAATCCAGGATTCTATTGGATACCAAGGGGAAGATGAAGTTAATAAGACTTATTTTTTAAAAAGAGAGTTTGTTAATTTGCTGGACAAACAAATAAGTCTATAATGGCTTAATAAATATTTGATGATAAGTAAACTTGACACATGGATTGATTTTTATCATCCCAAACTGTTATTACATTCCCCCTTTCTCACCTTTTCAATGAGCTGTCACTGCACTCTAATGGTTAGATGTCAGCATAAAGACAAAAAGTAAACAGAATCCCATTCCACAGCCTCATAAGAGATAGTGACTGGCACACTAGAAGGAAAAGCCTTAGAATCTAGGCATACCATTTCTAAAAGGCTGCCAACCACTATCCTAGAGGGTATCAAACACAAACGGGAACATCAGATAGAGCTACAGAGGTAATAGTCAAGGACTTCTCTCCACCTCCCCCCTTCAAAGCCTCTCATGCCTCTACTCCTCAGGACTAGTAAGTATGCGTTCTACACTTAAACAGCAACAGTTATTAATCACAAGTAGGTACAGAAGACTATGTCAGGTGCTGGGAAAGAGGCAAAGTTTAGACACAACATGTTCCAAGTGCTTACAGTATTTTTCCTTATGTGCAAAATGTAAAGAATAACAGCACCTACCTCACAGGGCATTACACAAATTGTTAGTTATCATCATCATCATTGGCTAGTACAAGTCCTCATTAAGCTCCCAGATCTGCCATCTCCTTCTATTCCTCTGCAAACTAACCTTTCTCTGACCCGATGGGGACAAGGGAAGCAGCTGGTGAAGTATAGCTTCATGTTCCAAATTTATGAGAGATGGAGAGGAAAAGACCTGCCCTAGAACTGTGGTTCCGTATGTATACAGAACTATGAATCTGAAAGTGTGAAAACTGTGGGTAACGTAAATCGGCAATTTGTCTGATGAGCAACTCCTGAGCTGCAGAGCTAGTATTTACCAGAGGATGGGGCTTGAACCAGGTCCTTCCTGATTTCAAGGCATGGCTCCCTATCCACTACGTTACACTGCTTTTCCCCCTATTCCAGGGAATTCCTTTTCCCAGTTTACCCAGTGTTCCTAAGCTATTGTCTCTAAGAGAATAGCGGTAACTAGGAAAACAAGGGGGCAGGAATCTGGCACATATGAGTAGAAAGGCAGGTGTAACTGGAACACAGAATTCTGATCTCTACTTGCACACTGTATGTATGATCTAAGCCAAGTTATTTCCCTTTTTGGGGCTTGATTTTCCTCATCTATATAACAAAG
This sequence comes from Bettongia penicillata ogilbyi, assembly GCA_023548195.1. Lineage (NCBI taxonomy): Eukaryota > Metazoa > Chordata > Mammalia > Diprotodontia > Potoroidae > Bettongia > Bettongia penicillata. Next base: position 2,735,615 of record JAJHZJ010000089.1, read on the forward strand.
AGTCTGAACTAAATATTGTCTAAAGTTCCTTCCAGTTCACACATTCTAGGCTCACTCACTCTCACTTGGAAGACTCAGTAGTTTTCAGGATTCTTTGCTGGGTGTCCCCTCCAGGTTGTCCCTAACCCCATTTCCCCAAGACTCACCTCCACAGAGATGCCTCTAGCGCTGGGCCCCATGGTGACAGTGCCCACTTTCACCAGGAAGTCACAGTACTGGTAGCGGGTGCCCCGGGTCTCAATCTTGTTGGCCTTGGCATTTTGGAAAAAGCCCTTGAGCTTCACCATGAGCACGTCAAAGTTTGCGTCGGCAATGAGGCAGGGGCCGTTCTCAAAGAGGGCAAAGCAGCTTAGAGGATATTCTGAGTTGTGCATCACATACATCAGCTTCCCAGCCTGGCCTACAAGGGAGTAAAGGCCCAACTCGTTACCAAATCCAAAACAACATGGAATTCAAGGTATAGGGTGAGGAGGCTGGACTAGAGAAGCCATTAGGATCCTTTCCCAGGGTAAGGTTCTATGATGTTGGGAGAAGGAAGCCCTACAGGGAAAAGGAGGGAAGGCTGGAAAGTTGAAGAAACAACAATCTTAACCCTAAACACTGCCCAGAGATGCCCAACCAGCTTTATGCAGAAAACCTAGACCAACATATGTCTAAGAAGGAACTTGTCCTCTTCTTCCATGGGAAATATCTTCACAAGTGAGAAGCAAAAAGTTCATATGCTAAGGTAAAGATAACACTTCTGAGTTCCCAACCCAGTTCAGTCACATCATCCTAACTAGTTTGAGCCCCATCCATCTACAAAGAAGGGTAGAGTGGGGTATAATATGAGCAATGGCAAGATAAAATGGAATCTACACCAAATGGCTCCCCATAACTGGATCTCAAATCAGTAACATATCAGTATAAATATATAAGCCACATCTATTCCCAAAATTTTAGGACCAAAAGAATAAAAGAACATGATCATAGTTAGAGAGTTAGAAAGGACCTCAGAGATCATTTACTTGAATTTCCTCATTTTACAGATGAGAAAACTGAGGCCTAGGAACATTAAGAGACGAGCCCAAGAACACACAGGTATTAGCATCAAGATGGGATGTGAACCCAAGACTCCAGAGTTGATGTTCTTTCTATTGTCCCATTGCTTCCTCAGGTGCATAAAACTTGAAGGCAGACCATAATAAGAGTCTCAGTAATTTTCAGTATATGCCAGTGGTAACAAAGATTTAGCCCTAGCAGGTTCTATAAAGTCTGTAAAGGTTTAAATTAGGGTCTAAGGAACAAACTAGCTGATTTGGTACAGAAAGATTCAGGCCTCCCATTGTTGCCCCAAAAGGGGGCTACTAGGAGATTAACTCTTTCACTGTCATAACCTATATGCAGAGCGTAAAAAGAGAAAAAAAGATGAGAGGAAAAAAGAGAGAGGTCAGGTAAGGAAAGTAGTGAAAGATACCTGGACAGAGAAGAAATATACCCAGCGAATGCTAATTAAGAATACGTTTACCAAAACCAATGCAACCAAGATTAGAAGGAAAGCAAAAAGCTGGGGAACAATTTTTAGAGCAAGTGTCTCTGATAAAGGCCTCATTTCTAAAATATATAGAGAACTGAGTCAAATTTATAAGAATACAAGTCATTCCCCAATTCATAAATAGTCAAATGAGATGAAGAGGCAGTTTGCAGAGGAAGAAGCTAAAGATATCTATAGCTGTATGAAAAAATGCTCTAAATTACTACTGATTAGAGAAATGCAAATCAAAACAACACTGAGGTAGTACCTCTCACATTTATCAGGTCGGTTAATATGACAGAAACACAAAATGATAAATGTTGGAGAGGACATGGGTAAATTGGTTTGCTAATGCACTGTTGGTGAACTTATCCAACCATTCTGGAGAGCAATTTGGAACTATACTCAAAGGACTATAAAACTGTCATACTCTTTAATCCAGCAATACCACTACTATATACTATATATACAGGCCTATACTCCAAAGAGTTCACAAAAAAGGGGAAAGGACCCACATGTACAAAAATATTTCTAGCAGCTCTTTTTGTGGTGGCAAAGAACTGGAAATTGAGGGGGTGCCCATCAACTGGGGAATGGCTGAATAAGTTGTGGTATATGAATGTAATGGAATACTACTGTGCTATAAGAAATGACAAACATGATGATTTCAGAAAAACCTGGACTTACATCAACTGATGGTGAGTGAAATGAGCAGAACCAGAACACTGTACACAGTAACAAAAAAATCGTGTTGATCAACTATGATAGTCTCAGCTCTTCTCGGCAATACAATGACCCAAGACAATTCCAAAAGACCGTGATGTAAAATCCTATCCATGTCCAGAGGAAAAAAGAACTGTGAAGTCTGAATGCAGATCAAAGCATACTCTCTTCACTTGTTTTTTCTCAAGGTTTTTCCTTTTTGTTCTAATGCTTTTTTTTAAATATGACTAATGTGGAAATATGCTTAACATGATTATACATGTATAACTTATAAGTCAGATTACCTGCTATCTTGGGGAGGGAAGGAATAAAATTTGGAACTCAAAATCTTATAAAAATGAATGCTGGAAAGTATCTTTACATGTAATTGGAAAAAATAAAATATTATTGTTAAGTGAGGAAAAAAAGAGTATGTTTGCCAAATGTCTTGCAAATCTAATCAAAGAGGCTTTAAAACTAAAAGGGGGATGGAGAGGGGGTACAAGACAGTCAAATCAGATAGCATAAAGCTAGAAAGAAAAAAGAATAGCAGTCAAGATACTCAATTTTACAAGAGACAAAATTCAAGAAAGCAGCAAGTAGTAAAACCCACAGCATCCAATACATCAAAAAAGTTTTGTCTAAACATAAAGACTCAAAGTTGGGGATGAAGCAGAGATTTAGTGATCCCAAAACATGGAGGCAAATTTGACCTCAAAGATATCAGTGAGACTTGGTGAGATGAAAACCCATGGCTCTGGATGGGAACAACTTGCTCAAAAGAAACAGGATAGGTAAAAGGGGATGGAAGGAATGGAATAACATTTTATATTAAGAAAGCATAATAAGATAAAGTCCTAAAATTAGAGGAGAGAAGCCTGGAAAAATTCACCCAAGTATTTGAGTGAGGGTCAAAAGAAGGAGAACTAATAGTGATTTTTGTCATTGGAGCATACTATAAACCACTGGAGAGAAAGAAGAAATAAATGAAGAAAGAGATCACAAGCTTGGTACAGAGGTATGATATAGTAATTATAGGGACTTAAAATTATCCAGATATCTGGTAGAGTTCTTTCCCTCTGATGAAAATAGCAGGTGATAACTTCTTGACTTGCTTTAGTGATAATTTCATCCTTCAAAATTTGGACACAACAGAGGAAATCCTATTTTGGATTCATTTCTCACTTAAAGGGAGAAACTGGTTGCTAGGGCAGAAAGGACATGTACCCTGAGGAGGAAGTGGTAACCTCCTCCTAGAGTTTTGGCTAGAGATGGAGAGAAGTCTTTGCATAGTTTGACATATTTCCCAAATGCCCTAGATTCAGAGAAAGCAGATTTCGGAGGATTCAGCAAAAAAATAGACAGGATCCCATGGACAAAAATTCTACAGTGGGAAATGTAGTCCAAGGGGAATGGTACATGCTCAAGAATGAAATTCTGAAGACACAAAGGGAAACAATTCCAATGACAAAAAGAAAGAAATAACGGAATTTTTCTGAAGAAAATGATGTACATGCATAACTTTACCACCTAATTTAGATTTTTAAAAGATGGCAGCAAAGCCAAGTAACAGGATGAATAGAAGTTTGGCATGGACCTATAAAATATTCAAAATGAGTTGAGGTTGGTGAGGAAGGTGGTGTGTGTTCATCCTTCATTGCCAAAGAACACCATGCCATCAGAGAAATAATGACATGACTTGCACTTGACTTTGTTTTGAGTGAGGGAGGGCTGTGCAGGTCATCAGTCTCACTTCTCCTCGAGAGCCATCTGAATCCAGTGACCAGATAGATATTTATCAGGATGATTAGAGATGACCCAGGATGAGATAATTGGGGTTAAGTGACTTGCCAAGGTCACACAGTTAGTGAGTGTCAAGTGCCTGAGGTGAGATCTGAACTCAGGTCCTCCTGACTCCTGCACTGGTACTCTATCCGTTGCACCACCTAGCTGCCCTAAACCCCTATATGCCCTAATACAAAGGATGATCTCCTCTGCTTTATATCTTTCTTTTATATCTCGTCTTCCCCCGTTAATTTGTAAGCTCCTCAAGGGCAGAGACTGTCTCTTTTTCTTATTTGTATCACTAGCCCTTTGCACAATATCTAACACATACTATGCACTTAATATACTGAATTATCACCTGGTCTTCCCTCATTAGACTGTGTGCAATTTGAGGAATTTGTTGTCTTACTTTTTGATTTTATATGTATTCTCTATGCTGAGCACAGCACTTGGCACATAGTAAGCCTTAATATATGTTTTACCTAGTATGAGTCTGAGCAAGCCACCTAACCTAGCTCAGTCTCAGTAACCTGATCTGTAAAATGAGAGAGGTTGGATTCAACAAACCATAAGGTTCCAACTCTAAATCTATGATCCTATAAAAGGTTTTTCTCATTAAACATACATACTTACATAGATAATAGAAATTTTCAATACTGTATTTTTGAAACCTCACTTTAAGTCAAACCACTAAAGTATTTCAGATCTAGTCAATGTTTATCAGAGGTTAAAACTCCTAGGAATTTAACTCCCAAGGAAATCTAAAACTGGTGCTATTTGGAAGACCTTGTCCTCTACTCTAGGGGGGCAACAAAAAGGGGTTTTTTTTGTTTTATTTTTAAAAGCTATATAGGGAGGATAAGGGACAACTGGGAAGGCAGAACTGTTTACATCTTAAACATACTGCTTAGATAGGCAGACTCAATTCTCTAGCGGAGTACCCCATGGATCTGTGTTTGGCCTCAGACTAATTAATGTTTTTATCAATGACTTGGATAAAAGAATAGATGGCACAATCATGAGATTTTTTTCAGATGAAAGAAACCTGAGAGGGATAGCTACCCCAATAGATGACAGAGTAAAAGGATCCAAAAGGATCTCCTCAGGTAGAGTATTAAGAAGAATCTAACAAGATAAATTCAAAAAGGATGAATGTTAAGTCTTGCTAGCACCTGGGTCTTAAAAAAAAAATCAATTCCACAAATATAAGATGGGGGAGGATGGTCAGACCACAATTTTTTCTGAAGATATGGGGGAGGGGGAAGAACCTAGTAGGCTGATGATACCACACCTGAGACATTTCTAGAGATGTTTTTAATCTTCTCCCCTATAGAATGCAGTCTCTTTTCAGCTCCATCCCAACTGCCCTTGTGTCTGGGGGTGCAACAGAACCAAGATGATGCTCAGCATGTGCTGTCCAAGACATGCCCCTATCTCCCATGGGAACACCTGGCCATGACTCTATCCTGTGATGGTCAGACACAACTAAGAAAGACGAATGTCTTTAGTGCCTTGGAGAAGGAGGAGCAAGAAAAAGGTGGATGGCACTAAATCCTTACAATTCCTCCTTCTAAATTGGTACTAAAGACTCAGCAGACATTTAAAAAGACAGAGAAACTTCTGCCCTGCCACAAAACACCACACAATCAAGCCCAGCATGGTCCTCAGTCTCTCCCTGCATCCAGGGTCAATAAAAGTCTTTTCCAAAGGGCACCACATATGTATAGTGTGTATAGTTCATGACCCAACATGACACCTTTGCTATTTATTTACTGTCTTGTAGGGAAGGAGGCAGTCCCACAGGCAACATGCTAATAAAAATTGTTGGGTGTTTTGAGGGGAAGAGGGTAGCGAGATCTAAGGATTTAGGCGAACTACAAACTCAATGTCAAAGTGTGATTTGGCAGTCAAAAAATTATCTTCTTTGGATGTATTGATAGATATAGCTCCTAGGAATGCAGAGATGGGAACAGGGTTATAGTTAAACCAGGGTCTCTCCTCGTCAACCCTCACCTAGAATATTGCATTTAGCTATGGGTGCCAAAGTCTGAGAAGGACATTGATAAACATTAACAGCTCCAGAGCAAGGCAACCAGGATGGTGAAGGGTCCCTAAGTTCATGTTATGTAAAGATCAGTTGAAGAAATTGAGCATGTTTAGCTCAGGAAAGAGAAGGTGCAGGGGGAACAAGGTAACTACATGTAAGTAGCCTGAAGGGCTCTCATGTGTAAGCGGGATTGAATTTATTCTGTTTGATCCCAAAGGCAGAATCAAGAACAAAAGATGCAAGTTGTAAAGATGGAAATTAAGACTTAATGTCAGGAAAAAACTCCCTCACAATTAGAGTTATCTTTGAAGTGGTACAGGCTATCTCAAGAAGTGGTAGATTCCCCTCCCTCACAGGTTATCAAGCTGAGGTTAAACACCCATTTGTGGGGTGTATATAGTAGATATTCCTTTCATGCATCATTAGATTCTATGGGCCACTGAAGTCCTTTTCAAATCTTAAATTTATGATTTTGGGAAAGGAAAATAGAAAGGAGAAGAGAAAAGGCATTATGTTTTAGCGGATAGCAGCCAGCTCTCAAGTCTAGGAAGTTTCAAGTTCTAACTCGGACACACTACATGAGTTACCATGGACAAGTCACGTACAAGGTCCCAGGCAACTATTGAAGAACTATTTGAACTATTGTACAAATTAAAAATGAGTGACTAATCTGTATAAGCAGTGGGAGCTCTCCACATTAATGAAGTCATAAGTTTGGATCCCTTCCCAAAGTTCATCCTGTGATTATCAACCTTCTAGTGACAGATCCTCTCTGAAATGAGCTAGACTGGAATTGGTATGAAAGACATGCTATCTACCACCAGGTGGGTAGTCAAAGCCTTTCTAGTTTGGGAAGACTACCAGAGCTTGGTAGGTTATATTACTGGCTATATTTGCCATGGTTTTTCCTTTAAAATGTTTATTAAAAAAATTAGACAACAATGAAATCAGGTATCTTCATAGTCAAGGCTTAAGAAAATTCCTAATCAAGCAACGGATACAAGCAATTACAAAGATGAAGTTGTCACTTGCAATTACAAAATGTGAAAGCCTTTACATGAACAAAATCAAAGTAACTGGAACAAGAAGGTGAATCATTAATTGGAAAGAAATGCCACATTTAATATCTCTGGATAGAGGTCTGATATCCAAGATCTATATAGGAAACAAAGATATATAGCCACTCCCAAAAACTATTCCCCAATAGATTAAGTGGTTTAAGAATGAAAATAGTCTTCAAAAGAATAGCAAACTATTATAAGAAAGATTACTTCAAATAATAAGAGAAATGCAAATGAAAACAACTCTGAGATTCCACCTCATACCCAGCAAATAGGTCAAGATGCCAAAAGATGGAAAAGATCAATGTTCGAGGGGCTTCAGAAAGATCTGAATACTAATACTATATTGGTGGAACTGTGAGTTACTCAATTTCTAGAAAACAATTGAGAATTATGCAAAAAAGGTACAGGTGCTAAAAAAGTCCTTATCTTTTGGTCAAGAGCCCCTACAGATAAGCCTATACCACAAGGAGGTCCAAAACTGAAAGTCTCATATTATATCCTAAAATATTCATAACAGAATTTTTTGGAATAGCAAAGAATAAGAAACAAAACAGACACCAATGGACAAACTAGGGTACATAAATGTAATAGACTATTATGCTCTAAGAAATGAGAAATATCAAGAATTCAGAGACGCATGGAAAGACTTGGAACTGACAGAGAGAACTAGAAATTCATTTTCACTTCCCTCTCATCCCCAGACAAATAGGCAAAATATACACAAGGTTAACAATGTAAACAAAAAGACCAAAACAAAAATAAAAAACATCAAACTAAATGCTATCTAAATTATAGTAACCAAGCTTGGCCCCCAAACATAGCTTCCTCTCCTCTATGTGTAAGTAGGAAACTGTGGGCATGGACTATATGATTGGTGACAATTCTTTTGCTGAACTGTTTCCCTCCAACATTCTTAAAAATTTTCTTTTTTTACAAGGGATAGCTTGCTGGGCAGAGGAGAGTGGGTAAGGTTATAATTCAAAATGAGGGCAATATAAAAAGAGATAAAAAAATAAGCTTTAAAAATATTTTAAGTAAGTATCTAGGTTTTGCCTCTCTGGTTAAATTGTGAGGATTATCTTTTCTAAATATCCTTTTACATGCGTATACCACTTAACACTTTTCAAAGCACTTTCGTATCTCATTTTATCTCCAATACAACCTTTTAAACTGTAATTCCCAATATACAGCTGATGGAACAGACAAGAGACTTGTCCAAGTTCACAAAGCAAATAAGTAGTATAAAAAAGACTCCAATTTAAGGTCCCACACCCTCCATTCCTAGTCTGTGGGTCTTTTCATCATTTCTACTTTTGTATTTTAATTCAAACCATTGGTACAGTTTCCTTCCCACAGAGTGGACAGTATACTGAGCCTCAGTGAATGGCAAAGGTAAGTGTTAGGCTTAGGAAGTGGCCAGAGTGATCGTATAGGGAGTTCCAAGACAGGAAACAAACAAAACAAAAAGTGTAGAAAGATTTCTTCATAGTTCTCAACCCTTAGACTTAAAAAAAAAACTCTTAAAACTAAGTGTCAGGAGTTCAGAAATACTAATGAAAAGCCTTGAACAAAAAATTGTCTCAGCCAGAAAGATGTCTAAGGACATTGCATCTGGAGAATCTACTAAGTCTGAGCAAGGTTCCAGCTGTCCTACTTACCACACACTGACCTTGGCTGCCCATGGTAGAGGCCGCTGTGTGGTAGGTCTCACAGTCCACGCAGAATGTCCCCTGCTTCTCTGCCCCTAGCAGTTCCAACTTCCTGGTCAGGATCTCCACGGTCTGCTGGACACTCTTACCCTCAGTCACAGGCATCTGGGACACACTAGAAGGGTAGTGATGAGCCTTCAGGGTCCACATAGATGTGAACAGGCTCCCCCAGCTTCTCATTCAGCAAAGGAAGCTGGAAGCCCCAGGTCCCATCCCATCCCTGCTGGGAGATGCCACTGCTTATATGTGAGAAGTAAAACACTACACGCAGTTTGTGTGTGGCTTTGGCCCAAATGAGAATTCTCCAGAGAAAGGAAGATAAAGGAGATCCTAGGGATCAGACTAAGCATATCAGAGGCAAACCCCATATTCTCCCAAGGCAGCGGATGTTTCTCGTTTCCTACTTTTTACCTAGTTCCTTCTTCTGTCATACACCTTTCCCCTCACCATGCCAGGTCTCAGAAGGAGATTGCTGCTTTAACTCTGGGGACTACTAGATGGCAGTCACCAACTTGCAAGTGCCAAAAATAACTCTAGAAAGTTAAGGTCTTCACAAGCTCTCAGATGTGGAGTCAAAAAACTGTGCCCTTATCTGATGCCTTCTTCGGTCAAGAAGCACTTACTAAACACTATGTGCGAGGTACTGTGCTAAGCGCTAGAGGGATACAAAGGAAAGATAGGGTTGACAATGACCCCTCAGCCCCAGATGTGAAAAGCAGACCACCAGGGCACTATTTCTCTTTCTCCCTCTTAAATATGACGGGTTTTCCAAGCTGGGCCCAACAGCGTTCAGAAGCTGGCTCCTTCCTCCCCCTTTCAGTGCCAGGGATAATGCTCCCTCTTCTCATCCGGCGAGGATGGTCATCAAACTCTGGTCAGGCAGGAGACCCTGTCCCCCTGGTCCAGCTCTACTGCGGGGTGTCTCGGGCTGGAGGCCGGGGCAAAGAAGAGGAGAAGCTGAAGCCAGCCACTCAGTGACCTCCAGGGCTTCCCCCCGCCCTTCGCCTTCCCCTAAGAACAGGAAACTGCCTTAAAGTCTTCCAGAAGCTCTAAAAACCTACAATTAAAAAAAAATCTACAAAACCCAAGCGTAAATTTCCCCCACATACACACACACCAGGCCTGCAGCGCCCCCAAAGGTGGGAGGGGTTAAGAGCTGGTAGGTGGAGGGGCCCGACTCACACCCGAGCCCAGACATCCCGCACCCACCCACTCATCCCAACAAGACGGGAAAAGGGGAAGGGTCGGGAAAAGGCCTCTGCGGGGACGCAGCGCCTTCTCCGTCCTCCCTCGCGGTCTGGCCCGGGTGCCCAAGGAACTTTGAGACCTCCCCCCTCCACGTGCACCATTCGCGGCCCTACCATGTCACCCCCATGCTGCCAGGCCGCACGGGAGCGTGTATGTTCGAAGAACCCGACGCCGCGGCCTCGCCTCTCCCTCCGCTCTCCCGCAGATCCCCACTTCCAGGCCTCGGTGGGAGGTGGACGGAAAGACTGTAGGGGAGAGAGAAGGAGGAGGGGCAGAGGAGGAACGAGAGAAATCCAGAAGTGATGTATTAAGTCGGGCCTCGGAAGTGACGTATAAATAAAGCGGCTCAAAGAGAGCACAAGCCGCGGAGTTGCCAGGACTTGGGCGATCGCCCCGACTAGGAGCTCCGCCCACTTTCCCCACCCTAGAGTAAGGAGGTTTCTAGAAATTGACTCGCGACCTATATGCTCATCTCTGGAAGACAGAACAAATCCAAGCCAGGGCTGCAGCTACAGTGGGCCTCTACAAGTCCAATTTGCATAACGCGAGCCGTCCTACGGCGGGGGCCCCGAGAGGGGCCTGGTGACGTCTAACTTCAGGGGGCGGGGCCGGTAGGGGGCACCGGAAGCTGAGTTTCCGGCCTCCGATCGCTGGGAGGCGCTGTGTTCCGCCCATGGAGCTTGTCTTCTAAGTCTGAGCGGGGCAGAGCATTACGTGCTGCTTGGCGCCGGCGCAGTGCACATTGCTGCCAGTTCCACACGTGCGTTTTAGAGGAAGGGGTGGTGGAAACCATGCCCAAGACTAAGTCGTCCCGTAAGGGCGGAGGGCAGGCAAAGCATGCCCCTCTGGCGGACCAGATCCTGGCAGAGGACTCCGTACAGCCCGGAGGCCGGGAGAAACGGAGGGACCGAGGCCGCGGGACGGAAGAAGAAGAGTACGTGGGGCCTCGGCTGACCCGGCGGATCCTACAGCAGGCGCGAGAGCAGCAGGAGGAGCTAGAAGCTGAACATGGCTCGGGGGACCGGACGGCGCCGAGAAAGCTCACCACGCGGCTGGGTTAGTGAGGGGGTCGAGCCGGTCCTGCGGGAAATGGGGAGGGGGAGGGGCCGAGAAACTGAAGGCGGAGCTTCAGGGAAACTCGTGGGTTAGTTACCTTAAAAGCACGCTCACTCACTTCCCATCTCTCCCTGTGTGCTAGCCGCTTTCTTACTGCTTGCAAACATGCACGGGTGTCCCTTACTTGATCCTTCCATCCTCCCCTCCATCCAACTGTATCTGACCCCTTCTCTTCTGCAGAATTTGAGCAGTCTGTTTACAATAGGTGCTAACTTCCAATTAACCTTCCTCTCTTTCTCAATTCTTTGCAATCTGCCTTCTGATCTCATCATTCTTCTGGCCCTGATCCCTCCAAGTTAGCAGTTATTTCTTACTCTGCAAATCTCTACAGCTTTTGACACTGGGTCGACCTCCCTCTTCTTCCTAATACTCTATTTTCAATGGGGTTTTGCGACACTACTATCTTAATTACGTCCTGGATCAGGGCTGGGGAACCCTCTAGGCTTCTAGGTCCTTGGGTATGGCATTTTGACTGAGTCCAAGTTTTACAGAGCAAATCCTTTTATTAAGGGGATTTATTCTGTGAAGTTGGATTCAGTCAGAGGGCTGCACTTGAGGACCTAGAGGGTCACACGTGGCTTCGAGGCCGCAGGTTCCCCACCCCTGTCCTGGTTCTTTTCTGCCTGACAGTTCTTTTGCTGTCTTCTTTGCTGGACATTCATCCAGGTGAAGCCATCTATTTGTGAGTGTGCCCAAAAACCCTGAACTGTGCTGTCTTATTCCTCTCTACTCCTTTATTTGGTGGTTTGATCAGCCTCTGTTGATTCAGTTATAGTCTTTTATCATACATGTGATTGTTATAGAGTTTTTTATCCATCTCCAATTGACTAATTACACATCTTGGTTGGTATATCCCATAGACTCCTCAAAGTCATCATATCCAAACCAGAACTTGTTAGCTTTCCTCTAAAACCCTAACTTTGCTATTACTGTCAGGAGCCTGGAAGAGCCATACTGTACTCTTCATTCTTTCTCATCCCACTATTTCCAGTCAGTTGGCAACTGACAAGTCCTGTGGATTCCATCTTTGTAGAAACTTCTGTATGTTCCCTTTTCTCCTCTGACACTACTACCCTCCTGGTACAGACCCTTATCACCTCATCCTTGTCTATTGTGTAACCAAGTCACTCCCCAGGTCAGTCCATCCTCCACCAGAGGTGTCAAACTCTTCTTCCTAAAGTTCTTCATCGTGTAATTGTGCATTTAGTAAACTTCAGTGGCTCTTTTATCTCCAGGATCAAATATAAATCCTATTCAGCTTTTAAAGCCTTTCATAACCTAACCTCTTCCCACCTTTGCAGTCTTTTAATATTTTACTGTCTTCCACATACTCTACCATCCAAGGACTCTGGTCTTCTTGCTGTTCCTTGACCAAGACACTCCATATCTCTACTCATCTTTCCATTGGCTCTCCCCCTTGCCTATAATTTTCTCCCTCACCTCTGCCGTCCTGGCTTCCCCAGCTTCCTTCAGGTTTCAACTGAAAATCTCACCTTTTACAAGAAGCTTTTCCCAATTGCCCCTAAAGCCTTCCTGTTGTCTTCCCATTAGATTGAGTTCCTTGGATGTATCTACTGTTTTTGCCTTTGTATACCTAGTGCTTAGCACATAGTCTAACACATAGATGACACTTAATAAATAATTGTTAACTGGTGACTCAGGCATGGAAGCGCATAGGCCATGAGGGAGAGGGAACCCAAACAATGATGTTCATTCATTTTTCTTTCCATCTCAGTAGACTTCTCAGAATTTTGCACCTGGATAGGATCTTAGAGGACATCTGATAAGGGGAAAGTGTCAAACATAGCATTTTTCATTTGTTTGTTTACATCTGTTCTTTAGTTATCCTTTCCTCGCTTTTCAGCCCAGACCTCTCTGCTGCCTTTACTACTACTACTGACCACTCTCTCCTCCTGGTTAGTCTCTCTTCTCTTGCTTCTCCTCCTTCTCCAACTCCTTTGCTGGTTCATAATCTATAATCACACTACTCAACTGTAGTTATACCCCAGTAGTATGCTGGTAAATGTTTAACAATCAGCTCTTCCACATGCTTTTGAGCTTAATCTTCATAATTAAATTTTCTTCATAGCTTAAGTCTAAATAATCAGCAAAAAAGTAAATCAAGTTCTCATTAGTAGCATTTGCCACTTTCCAAGGTATAAATCCTTACATTGAAAATCTAACAGTCCCAAGAATTAGTTGGAGCTGGCTCCAGTACATCCCTAGTGTACCCCAAGACTATATCCTGACTATGATCAAATTTTGTGATCAAAATTACCTGTGCCAGGTATTTTTTATACATTTACTATGTGCCAGGTACACAAATGACTCCCACATCTCTTTATCTGACTCTAGTCTATATACTGAGCTTCAGTCTCACATTTCTAACTGCATATTAGGTATTTCAAAGTGGCCATCCCATAAGCATCTCACACTCAATATATTACATACAGAGCTCATTGTCTTTGTCTTGAAATCAAGTCCTCTTCTTAATCTCTCTTTTTCTGACTTCCATTTATCCAATTTCACCTTGACCTCCTAACTTCCTTCATTCACATATCCATTCACTCCCACATCTTGTCATTTCTGCATCCACATCTCTCATATCCGTCCCCTTCTTTCTATATGGATATGGGATACCCTAGTTCAGGCCTTCATCACCTTCCACCTAATAATCTCTTACTTGGTTTCCCTGTCTCAAAGACTCCCTAATCCTGTCTACCCTCCACACAGGTGCCAAAATGTTTTCCTAAAATACAAGCTTTAGGTAACTCCCATACTCAGTAAATTCAACTGGCTCCCTCTTGCCTGTAGGATTACATATAAACTCCTCTGGCATATAAAGCTTTTAATCTACTCTATGGGCCATCCAGGAATTGATATTCTTGCTTTTCCTCCCACTCTGTTTCCAATCTCCATACCTTTGCATTGGCTGTTCCCTGTGCGTGGAATCACTTCCTCCTAAATCAACATCTTTGTTTCAAAACACAACACAAGTACCACCTTCTTCATGAAACCTCCTGATCTCCCTATTTGCCAGCATCCTCTCCTGGAAAAAAATTAGTGTATTTGTTTTCCCATATACTTACATACACACATGTTCACTCCTTTGATAGTATGTTAGCCCCTTGAGGGTAGAAGTCATTTCATTTTTGGATTTGTTTCCCCAGTGCCTAGCACAGTGGCCCATAGTAGATACTTAATAAATGTTTCCTGATTAGTTACCTTCATGGAGCTTCACAAATAACTTGAAGATAGGTACTACCAATATTATTAGGTGAGGAGAATGAAGCTAAACGAGGTTAAGTCACTGCTTATGATGGCACAGTTCAGTATCAAATTCACCCCAAATCTTCTGATGCTCTCTCCCCAAACCTGTAGTCTAATCCTGCCATTTAAGAGATGAAGCAAAGTGAATAGTCCAACACTATACAGTTGAAAGAGCCCTGGCTTCAAAATTAAGGAACCAAGATTCAAATCCTACCTCTATCACCAGCTTTTGTGACCACAGGTGAGTCACTGAACCTTCTCAGTTTCTATGGCTGTAAAATAAGAGGATTGGAATAGATATACTCTAAAGTTCCTTCCAGCTCTGAATCTTTTATACAAAGTCCAATACTCTTTCTGGTAAACCATAATTCACTGTCACCCATATTTAGCATTTAGTTGAAATGCTGCCTCACTTTTTGGAATTCTTACAGCATTTACTATCTTCACCCAGGTTTTGAATTTATCTAACGCCATCTATTCTTATTTTTTTAATATGTCTGAACCCTGTCTCCCCAACTAGCAATCAGGACCTTAGATGTACAACTTATTTCTCCACTACTGCCCAGCACACACTATATCTTGCCTAATTGTTCGTTTTTTCTTTCATTTTTTAAGTTAAAATTTTATGTTTTCATAACAAACCTAATTAAGCAAAACAGATTTTCACATTGGCCATGTCTAAAATAATCTGTATCTCATTCTCCATCCTAAGGCTGTCACTTCCGTGTCTACATGGAATATCTCCTCATCAGTCCACTGGAATCATGGTTGGTCACCTCACTGATCAGAGTTGTTAAGTTTTTTAAAAAGCATTTGTCTTTATATTGTAGTTGTAATTGTATGAATTATTCTCCTGGGTCTGCTCATTTCACTCAGCATAGTTTATATATCTTTCCAGGTTTCCCTGAAACTATCCCTTTACTCATTTCATAGGGCACAATGATACTCCATTACATTCATGTTCCATCCATGTTTAGCCATTTCCCCAGTGCATGGGCCCCTTTAGTTTCAAGTTTCTTTGCTACTTTAAAAAAATATGGGCACTCAGTCATTTTCTGGGGTTATTACTGTCTCACGTGTGTTTAGCTTGTTTATAAGTGCCACAAGGCAGATGTTTGACTAAAACTTCATCCATTCCTTCCCCCGCATCAGCGCAGTATGCAGCAAACAGAAAGCATTTAAATACTTTGATACTGATTTAACATGTGCCTTTGCTGATGACACTTCATCATGTTCCCTGCCTTCCTCCCATAGGCCCAGGAGCCCAGGTTGGTGAATCAGATGAGGACGAGGATGAGGAGTGGCCAACCTTGGAGAAGGCAGCAGAAATGGTGGGATCAGGGTATGACATGGAGGTAGTTGTCAATCCTGAAGATGAACGTGCCATCGAGATGTTCATGAACAAGAACCCTCCACTCAGGTAGGGTTGGGTTGGAATAATGGAACTGCTGGGTCCTAGTGGGAAATTCTAGTGGTGAGCTGACTACTAGGACATATTTTTCATCCCCACTACTAAGGAGAAGTTTAGGCCTTTTGAAGGGAATCAGGTCACTGTCAGGTGGAGGAACAGGTTAAGATGGACTGCTGAAGACCAGAATGACTTCAAGGCACTGTGAAGAGCCTCTTAATCCATCTGAGTGCGGACTTCTTGACGTAGCTCTTTCAAATTTGGGTCCATTCTAACTGGGATTATCTGAGACTTGAATATTCATATGCCTTCCTGCATTCACCTGTACCAAGGCTGTATGACCATAGAAAATTATAGGATTTTGTCCTGTTTTCAAGGAAATCTGTGTCAAGTGAATTAATAGATACTGTGTTGTCTACCTAGAAAATGGGAATGCCTGACGAGCTACTTATTCTGTCTAAGGCCCATCTGTAATCTTATATATTGCCTAATATAGAGAATATGAGATTCACACTCTCAGTATTTGCATTTGAATCCTGACTTGTTGCTTTTCAGCTGGTGACTCTCCAGAGTCCCATGTTAATCCTCCATTCCTTTCTCATCTCCTGATTCTCTCCAAACCGCCCGCCCCCCCCCCCCAAGGTTGTAGGTTAAACAAGGTATTATTTGCTGATTCTAGAAATTACTAAATTTATACTCAGTATGTGTTTCAATTCAAGGTTGAGACTGGAGAAAGCAAAGAGAAATAGTTGAAAGGAATTCTAGTTGGTTTTCAAACATTTATTTTAAGTACTTACTAGATAAACAGTGTGCTAAATGCTGGGAATATAAAGTAGGGTAAAAACATAATCCCTACCCTTAAAGAACTCATACTCTAATGGAGGAGAGAACAGTAAAATAACTGTATACAATTTTAAGATATAGCCAGTGTAAAAGGCAAGTAATCTCAGAGAGAACGCACTAGTGTAAGGGCCTCCGCCAGAAGATGGGATTTGAGTTGACTCTTGAAGGAAGCCAGGAGATAAACTGGAGGCCAGAGAGCATTCCAGGAATGGGGGGACAAGAGGGGGAGAAGAAGGGGTGTCCAGTGGGGAGAACAGCAAGTGGGCTAGTGTCCTGGGTTGTAGGATAAGTGGAAAGTGCAAGAAGTGTCCTGGGTTGTAGGATAAGTGGAAATGCAAGAAGCCTGGAAAAGAAGGGGCTAGGTTGTGAATGGCTTTAATTACCAGTGTTTTAGTGTGATCCTTAAAGCTCATCAGATCCAACCAACCCAACTCATTTTACAACTGAGAAAAATAAGACCTAGACATTCAGTGATTTACACAGAATCACATAGCAGATACACACCAGAGCTAAGATCTGAACTCTGGTCATCTGACTCTATGTTCAGGGCGTTTCTCCACTGGACCCCAGGGATAGCATAATGTAGGGATGATTAATGAGGGTCTTTGGGGTGAGGGGAAGCTGAGGAGTAAATAGGAAGAAAAGAGAAGGGCAAAAGGTTGCCACAGTTGCTTTGTGGGGAAGTTCTGTATTTCATTCCCTTCATGTCATGGTATTGGTGTTACTATAAAAAGGTATTTCTATATTCCATTAACAAGTGTTTCTTAAACAACTATTATGTGCTAGGTGCTGGCTGTACAAAGACAGAAACCAGGCAATCCTATCACCAAACAAAATCGTTCTCTGCAGATGTCAGATTTCCATCCTTTCCCTTATCTGCCTTACCATTCCTCTGTTCTATAATATGCATTCCCCTTTTGGCTGTTTCACTTGGCATCCCTTTAAGGCACTTGTGTGTTTCCTCAGTCCTCCTCTCCCAGGTACTCTCTATCTTGTTCTTAGTCCTTTTCCTCCCAGCAGGATACTATGAGTTCTTTCCTTGTGGTTACAACATGACAGCTGTTTCTTCATATGCTTTGCCAAATAGTCCCCGAAGTCTTTAGCAGTTGTACACTCAGTAACCCCAGACTCTTGTGTCTTCTCCATCCCTTCCTCTTGGGCAAGGTCTTTCTCTCTAAACTCTATATTGGTATAAATCAAGAGCCTGTTACATAACACATGCCCTATTGCTTTGTTCTAGTTTTGTAACATCTCTCATATATGTCCTTTCTCTCCTCCAACACCACCACCACTCTGATACAGGCCCTCAATCACCTCACTCCTGGATTATCGAAGTGTTCTGCTGGTGGCTTTGCCCACTTCAAGTCTCTCCTCACTCCATTCTATCTGCCACCCAGCTATCAAAGTGGTCTTCCTACAATGCAGATCTGACCTTGTCATACCCCTCCCTCAATATTCTCCCATGACTCCCTATCATTTCCAGGATCAAATATAAAACCCTCTGACATTCTCTGCCTCCCTTACCTTAATTTTTACAGTCTTATATCTGAAATTCACTCCCTATCCCTTTGCCCTCCCTCTCCCTATTATGTACTCATCTCTGCCTCCTGGCTTCCCTGCTTTCCTTCAAGTCCTAGCTAAAATCCAACTTTCTACAAGAAGCATTTCCTAAATCTTCTTAATTCCGATTTATCTTGTACATTTCCTGTTTGTACATAGTTCTCTTTGCTTTTTATCTCTTCCATTAGATGTGAACCTTCTTAGGGCAGGGACTGCCTTTTGTCTCTTTTTATCCCCAGCACTCAGCACTTTGCCTGACATATAGTAAGGCAAATGTTTATTGACCGACTTTTCTTTCCACAGCCATTTAAGTATTTTTATGGTACCTTCCTTCAATTCTTGCCTTCCCCTTTTGTGATCATGTGCATCTTTAGCGTTTTTCTTAACCCCTTTGGAGTTTCCTGTGATTGCTCTGGGATGCTGACTCTCACACTTAATCTGAATACTTTGGAACATTACAAAAATAGCCTCAATATTTTGTGACATCCTGAGTTTCCTCACTTCTCTTTGCCAGTTTTTGACCAGGGAGACAGAAGCTACTAAGATGGAGGGAGAAAAGGGAATAGACTTCAGTAAGAAATTTGAAAAATTCTCTCATCTTATGAATACTATGGAGATATGTGAACTTGATGATAGTACAGTTAACTACTCAAAGAGTATTGATTCATTGATAAGTACTATGATTTCTGGAGGAATTTGTCCCTAGTGGCGTGCCACAAAGCTGTGTCCTTCCTTTCAACTTTTTTATTTACAACTCAGGTAAATTTGTCCAGTTTGTAGCTCATACAAAGCTAGGATAAACCCATTGCATCATGGATGATAGAGTCAGGATCCAGAAGATTTCAACGGGCTGAAAAAAGTTGGATTGTTATATTAAAAAACAAGTTGGGTTGTTATTTAACAAGAGACCTTGTGGTATGTTAGGGTAGGATATTAGTCTGGGATTCAGAAAAACCAAATTATAAATCCTGTCTTAATAACTGTGAGCCTGTTCAAGTCAATCTCTCTTCTAAATAACAGTTTTCAGTAAAAGGGACAATAATACCCATAGAATCTATCACACAGATTTTAAAAGCATTTTGCAAACTTTAAAATGTTGTATAACTGCCAGTTATTAATTCAATAGAGATAAATTGAAAGGCTTGTAAGTACTTAGGCTCAGGAAAATCTACTTCACTGCAAAAGTATAGAATGGGGAAAAACTTCCCCTATTTACATGAACTATTGTTTGTAAATTGAAGTTCCTTTCAGCTTTAAAATTTTGTAACGTAATAACTGTCCTCTAACCTTCATAGAGCTGTCATTTTGAAAGGAATTAGGCTAATTTTGTATCGTTTCAGAAAACAGAGCCAGGACCAATGGAGAGACATTATAAAAGAGGCAAGTTCAGGCTCAGCATATGGAAGACTGCTCTAATCATTAGAATAGCTGTCTAGGAATAGAACAGGTTTCCTTTTTTAGAGTAGTGGGCTTCCCATCACAAGATGTATTCAAGCAGAGACTGGATTGCTACCTCTTCAGAAATGTTGTGGAAAGGTTTTCTATACTCAGTGGAAGATTAGATCTGAAATATCTCTTAAGATCTCTTCCCATTTGAAGATTCTTTGATTCTAAGTGACCTTGACAAGATAAAGAAAAACTATCAAAAGCAGTCATAAAAATTGAAAAAGCAAGGCTACCTGGACTTGTTTAGTGTAGATGCAAGCAGCCTCAAAATCCCTGTGGGCCTCATTGAATTACTGCACAGTACAGTACTTGATTTCCATAATGATGGTCCTGATCATCAAGAAAGTTATATTCCATTCAGGCTCTTTAAAACTGCTGAGAAGTATATATTTTAGAAAGATTCCTATCCAAAATGAATAAACACTCAGTGTTTCAAATCTTCAAGCATCTATGAGAGTGCTGTAGCCATCAGTCCAGATAACATTGCCTCCATGCTCCATCCTAGGATCCCTGATAAAGAACTGGAAGAGACTCCCAGAGACTATCTACTCCAACCCTTTTGTTACAGGTGAGGAAACTGAGGGCCTTAGAGAAGTGATTTGCCTGAGGTCAAGTGTGTAGGTTAGAATTCCACCTGAGCTTCTCTGACTCTAAATTCATAACTGTTTCCATTTTTCAACTAGCACTCTTTGTGAGTTGCTGTGACCATTAAATAAAACCAATGCACTTATAGATAGGAGGGAAGCAGGTACCTGGGAAGGAATCTTTGCAATAAAGGACTTCTGCCCAAGATACATTAGGAACTGATTTAAATGTATAAGGCAGAGAGCTATTCCCTTATAAATAAATAGTTAAAAATTAGGAACAGGCAGTTTTCAAAGGAGTTGTCGCTAAAAAAGTCCTCTCCTGCTGACTAAGCCTCTGGTGATCAGCCTTTCCCAATCCTCCAAGGCTGCTCCTTTATCGATAGACCTGCTGTCTGCTGCTGGGCGTGGACCCAAAACTTTTCCTGTTTGGTAGAATTTTGAGAGTTTGTTTCACCTTAGAAAACCAGCCATGCCCCAGTGAGACATTTGAGTAGGATTTCAGTGGTAAAAGTGTTAGTTCATTTGTGAAGTTCACCCAGGTGACCCATTTCATTCCCTGACAAAACTAGTCAGGGGAGTCTTAACTACATAGGAAACAGAGGTGGTGGATGGACAGGCCTGGAGTAGGGGCAGGAAGTTAACCTTCTTTTTTTTGTTATTGATTTTTAGAATTTTTTTTCATTTGAGTTTCACATTTTCTCCTTCGTCTCCCCTCTCCTACCCACTGAGAGGGCAAGCAGTACGATGTGAAATCATGCAAAATATATTTCCATATTAGCCATATTGCAAGAAAAAGAGAATGAGAAAACTACACATCTGTTTGCAGTCACACTTTCATCAGTTCTTTCTCAGGAGGTGGATAGTCTTTTTTATCATGAGTCTTTGGAATTGTCTTGGATCATTATATTGATCAGAGTAGGTAAGTCTTTCACAGTTGATTATCATTGCCATATTGCTGTTACTGTGTACAGCAATCTCCTGGTTCTTCTCACTTCATTTTTCATCAGTTCATATAGGCCTTCCCATGTTTTTCTTTAATCATCCCCCTCATCATTTCTTATTCTACAGTATTCTGTCACAATCATATACCACAACTTGTTCAGTCATTCCTCAATAGGCTTCCTTTAATTTCCAGTTCTTTACCACCATAGAAAGTTGCTGTAAATATTTTTGTACATATATAGGTCCTTTTTCTTTTTCTTTGATCTCTTTGGGATGCTGACATAATAGTGCTATCCCTGGATCAACATGTACACCTTTGGGCATAGTTCCAAATTGTTCTCCAGGATGGTTAGACCAATTCACCAACAGTTCATTGGTGTACCTATTTTCCCTCATCCATTCCAGCATTTATCATTTCTGCTGGATACCTCAGAGTTGTTTTAATTTTCATTTCCCTATTTAATATTGATTTACAGCATTTTTTCATAACTATAGATGTCTGATTTCTTGTGAAAACTGTCTCTTCACTTCCCTTGACAATTTATCGGTTGGAAAATGGTTCTTGTTTTTATAAATTTGATTCTATTACCTATATATTTGAAGAAAAGGAACATCAGAAAAACTTGCTGTAAAAATTTTTTGATGTTATTTCATTGTCTATGGGAACTTTCATCAGTTATCTGATTATCTCTTTAAATGAAATATTTTTGTTTTTGCTTTGTCTGAGTCCATGATTGCCACCCCTGCCTTTTTTTATTTCAGCTGAAAGATAATAGGTTCTGTTCCATCGCTTTATTATAACTGTGTGTATCTTTGTTTCAAGTGTGTCTCTTATAAAAAAAAAAATTACTGTTGGATCTTTGTTTCTAATTCATTCTGCTATCTGTTTCTATTTTTTATGGGTGAGCTCATCCCATTCACATTTGCAGATATGATTACTAACTGTGTATTTCCCTCCATCCTGTTTTCTTCCATTTATCTGTCACTCTCTCTTTTTGTCCTGTCCCTGCTCAGAAGTCTGTTTTGCTTTTGACCACTGCCTCCCTTAATATGCATTCCCTTTTATCATACCGAAGTTCCTTCTCCCCACCTTTTCTTTTATCATCTTCTCCTATTTCCCGATTGGGTAAGATAGAGTTCTATACCCAGCGGAGAGTGTGAGAGTGTGTGTGTGTGTGTGTGTGTGTGCGCGCGCGCGTCTGTCTCTGTATCTGTGTCGATATATGTGTATTCTTCCCTCTTTGAACCAGTTCAGATGAGTGAAGTTCAAGCATTGCCCACAATTCCCCCCATTTTCCTCTCCACTGTTAAAGCTGTGCCTTGCATGCCTCTTTTATTTGAGATAATTGTCGCCATTCTACCTTTCCCATTCTTCTTCCAGGGCATCCCTCTTTCTCGCCCCTTTATATTTTTTTTTAGCTCATTCCCACAAAATTGACTCAGACCCATGTTCTCCGCCTATGTAGATTGCTTCTACCTGCCACAATAATGGTAAAGTTCTTAGGAATTACTTATATTATCTTCCCATGTAGGAATGTAAACTATTTAACTTATTTGAGTCTCTTCTCAGTTTTCTTTCACATTTGTCTTTTTATGCTTCTCTCTTGTCTTGTGTTTGAATGTCACATGTTCTATTCAGTTGTGGTCTTTTCATCAGGAATGTGGCACTTACCTTCTTATCTGCTACCCCAGGTATTTCATCATCAAAGTGAAAGTTGGGGAATGTAGAATCAGGAATCTGTGTGAAGGTTAATCCCATGTGACCTGTTCCCACGGCTGCGCCTCTTCTTTCTGCCCTCAGGCGTACACTGGCTGACATCATCATGGAGAAACTGACAGAAAAGCAGACGGAGGTCGAAACTGTGATGTCGGAGGTGTCAGGCTGCCCTATGCCCCAGCTGGACCCCCGGGTTCTTGAAGTCTACAAGGGTGTCAGAGAGGTGAGAGCTAAGACACTGAGGGGAGGAGCAGTGATAGGAAATCCTTAATTCTTAGATCTAGCTTACAGTAGGTGCTTAAGTCGTGTTTGTTGCCAAAAAAATTTCTTCACTCATTCAACAAGAATTAATTGATCGACCACCAATAAAAATTTGGTATGTGCCCACTGTGTGCCAAGCGCTGGGCTAAGTGCCAGGGACACAGAAAGGCAACAGACAGTATCTGCCTCAAGGAGCCCACAGTGTAGCAGAGGAGACAACTGGCAGACAAATGTAAACCAAGCAAGCTATATCCACAATAAATAGGAAATAACGAGCAGAGGAGAGTCACTGGAATTAGGAGAAGCGGAGGCCCCTGAAGAAGGTCGGATTTTAGTTGGGACTAAAGGTAACGAAGGAGGTCAGTGAAGGAGAGCATTCTAGACATGAAGGAGAGACAGCCAAAATACTAGGGGCTGAGAAATAGATCGTGTTGAGCACAGAACAACCTGGAGGTGCCACTGAGTCAAAGAATATGTGCTGGGGAGTAAGTTGTAAGGAGACTGGAAAGGTAGGAGGGGACTAGGCTCTAAAGGACTTTGTCAGGCACATATTGTGGGCCAGGAACCATGCTAGGGCTTCAAAGACAAAAGTAAAACAGTTCCTGCTTTCAAGGAACTCAAATTCTCTGCAGGCAATGGAGCACACAGTACTGTAGAGACAGAGTTACCAACTGGGAAATCAAAGTCAGCTGTATGTATACAAGAGGTGGCCTTTGGACTGAGCAACAGTAGGAGCTAAGATATAGAAGTGAGAAGAGAGGGCATTCTGGGCCCACAGACATGAGATGGGCTCCCTAAATGGGAAAAGGAGAGTGATGTATAATAGGTACCCTTGGAAAGAGGGTCTGGAGAAGCCAAACAAAAGAGTTTGTATTTTAGCCTACAAGCAATAGGGAGGTAGTCCTCAGGAGCTTTTTGAGTGACATGGTCAGATCTATGTTTGAAATATATCAGTTGTTCACATTTATAATTCATGGTTTTCCTCTCTGGCTTCCCTTTCACCCCAGGTGTTATCCAAGTACCGGAGTGGCAAACTTCCTAAGGCCTTTAAAATTATTCCCGCTCTCTCCAATTGGGAACAGATCCTCTATATCACAGAGCCAGAGAGCTGGACTGCAGCTGCTATGTACCAGGCCACCAGGTAAAGGAGACCCAGAACGGGAGGTAGGGTCAGTATAGAAAGGAGGCGCTCCCTCCTTTTGCCATACTGACCCTGACTTGCCCTAATTCCTCTCATTCCATGTAGCCTCTTAATCACATGGTTTGTCACCTTCTAGCCCCTCTGTTATATTTCAGTTCAGTTCAACTAAAGTTATTTATGTACCTACTTTGTGTTTCACACTGGCACTAGGCACTTGGGATACAAAGATAGAAATGGGAAGGGAATAAGCATTTGTATAGCATCTACTATGTGCCAGGCACTGTGCTAAGCATTTTACAGATATCATTTAATTCTCACAACTGCAAGATGGACACTGTTGTTATCCTCATTTTACAGTTGAGGAAACTAAGGCAAATGGAAGTTAAGTGACTTGTCAGGGTCACATAGTAAATGTCTGAGGCTGGATTTGAACTCAGGTTTTCCTGACTCCAGGCCCAGCACCCTAACCACTGCACCAGCTGCCTAATACCCAAGATGAGACACAATCTGTGCCTTCAAAAAGCATTTAATTGGAGGTTGGGGGGAGGTCTCTGAATGGAAGAAGAGGGAGAAGCTCCTTTTGGCTGGAAGAGTTCAGGAGGATGTGGCAGTTTCTGAGCTGAACGTGAAGAGAATCACAGCAGGAAGAAGGGAGCAGAAAGAGTGGGTGAGGAGGGGGTCAGCTGGCAGGCTGCCCAAAGGCATGGGTGGGGGCTAAATGTTGGAGAAGATCGTGGATACTCTCAAATGTACAGAGAAGAAAATGAGATTGAGATAAGGCTAGAAAGGTAGTTGGGAACCAAATTGTGGAGAACTAAAAAGCCAAAAATTTTACATTCTTATCCTATAGCCCACAGGGAGTTTTAAAAGAGGACTTATCATATGGTTGGTTGTATCTGTGTCTTCAGGAGGTTATTTTGGCACATGTGTGATACTTGGACTGCAAAAGGGAGAGATAGTGAACCTGGTATCTACTTAGGCTTACTGGGCTCCTAAGATGATTATGTGCATTCCTGGATATCTCCACTGCTTCCTTGGCAACACCCTAGGATCTAGGTCAGGGGTGTTGCCCTTTCATTTGTTCTTCACAATGCTCTGGGGTGTCATGAAGAACAGCTTGGCATTTGTGATATCTTCACCCTCTTTTGCCAATTTTCAGACACGATCTTGAAGAGAAGCGGACTTTCTTGTCCTTGTTTGGGATTTTGGCACATGTGCTAAAGAGATTTATGTCCCTTGAAAGCTCCAAGAAGCCTTTATGTCACTTTGTTCTCATTTTTTTCCTTCCATCTCCCTGAGTCTGCCCTGCAATTGCTGGTGAACTGGCTATATGGGAGAAAAGTTCTCTGGGAGGCAGAAGTGGGTGATGATCCTTAGGGTCACTGATTTATTTAGGAAAGGAATGCAGAAGCCATCCAGTCAGACCTCTTCATTTAACGGGTGAGGAACAGAGGCCCAATAAGGTGAAGTGACTTGCCCAGGGCCACACAGAGTTAAAGCAAGGATCAAACAAAGGTTCCCTGATCCCATCTCCAGGGCTCTTTCCATTGTATTCATGGCAGCCCAGGTGTGGAGTACCTGGGACTTCACCTGCAGAACTGCTGGACAGGTAAACTCTTTTCATTTAAAGTCAGTGCTTTGTCCATAGTATCCAGAGTGGTATGTAAAGGACCAGGCTCTATCTAACAACAACAGTATTAATATTAGTACCTCACATTTATCTAGCACTTAGCAGTCTACAAAACGCTTACTGCAAAATCTCATCTGTGAGTTTTCAAAGAAATCAAAGCTGTCTATAGTCATATGTCACTATTGACTGGTAAAATGCCATTTAAAACAACTCCGAGAAACTACATCACACCTGTCAGATTGACTAATATGACAGAAAAGAAAAATGATAACTGTTGGAGGACATGTAGCAAAACTGGAAAATGAATGCATTGTTGGTGGAGTTCTGAACAGCTCCATCCTGGAGAGAAATTTGAAACTACTCAAAGGGCTATAAAATTCTGTGTACCCTTTGATCCAGCAATATCACTATTGGGTCTGTATCTCCCCCTTCCCTCTCACCCTCCCACCCCGAAAAGGAAAAGGGTCTATTTGTATAAAAATAATTATAGCAGCTCTTTTGTGGTGACAAAGAATTGGAAACTGAGGGAATACCCATCAGATGGAGAATGACTGAACAAGTTGTATATAATTGTGACGGAACACTACTGTGCTATGACAAACGATAAGCAGGGTGATTTCAGAAAAGCCTGGGAAGACTTACATGAACTGAGGCAGTGATGCAGCAGAACCAGGAGAACATTGTACGCAGTAATAGCAATATTATACAATGATCAAATGAAGGACTTAGCTATTCCCAGCAATACAGTAACCTAAGGCAGTCCCAAAGGATTTGTGATGAAAAATGCCATCTGCTTCCAGAGAAAGAACTGATGGCATCTGAACACAGAAAAATACACTATTTTTCTTTTTTCCTTTTCCTTCCTCCTCTCCCTTCTTTCTTCCTTTCTCTTCCTTCTACAGAACAGCTAATATGGAAATATGTTTTACATGATTGCACATGTATAAACTATATCACACTGCTTACCATCTCAGGGAGGAATAGAACTTGGAACTCAAAATTTAAAAAACAGAATGTTTAAAAACTCTGCATGTGGGGGCGGAGTAGAAAGACTCACGTATGCTAGCTCCGAACCCACAACCCATGGATTTAATGTAAGAAGAGCTCCCCACAAATTCTGGATCACTGCAGGGTGTGCAGAAACACGGTGGAAGAGATTTCCGTTCCAGAGAGCCCTGGAGAGCCGTCCCCAGGGTCCGTCACGCCTCAGAAAGCGGACCCCCACCCCAGCGCTGCTCTGGCCAGGCGGCCCCAGAGAAGCTGATCCGAGCAGGCTTCAGGGACGGAACCTCCAGCGGCCGGGAAGGTCCCTCCGCCCTCAGACGCTATAGGTCAGTGAGAGAGACGGCTGGGCTGGACGAGAGGGGAGCGGGGTGTCTCCGGGACTTGGGCCCCCTCAGGAGGAAGCGGCAGAGGCAGGGGCAGGAGGCGGCTGCGGCCCAGGACTCCCCGAGCAGCAGGCAGGCAGAACTTCAGGTCTCTGCATAAACCCCCTGAGGGAGCTGAACCTGGGAGACGGCCCTGCCCCACCTGCTCCATCACTGAAGACCTCTGCATAAAGCCCCTGAGGGAACTGAGCCTGGGAGGTGGCCCTGCCCCCTCCCCAGCACCAGAACTGAAGCTCACATTGATTAGCAGCCGCGCCTGCCATGGAAAGCCCATTTGAATCTCAGACCCCCAAGCACTAGCTGGGCGGATCTAGGCAGGGGTGGACAGGAATCTCAGAAGTCAAGTAACTGGCTGGGAAAAGGAAAGAAAAGTAAGACTATAGAGAGCTTTTTTGAGCAGGTGCAAATGTTCCCGCCATTCAGTTCTGATGACGAGGAAATATTCTTGCCATCAGGGAAAGACGTGGAGGGCGGGGCCTCGGTACCCCAGACATCCCAGGGGGATGTTGGGTGGGCTCAGGCCTTGGAAGAGCTCAAAAAGGATTTTGAAAAACAAGTTAGACAGGTGGAGGAAAAACTGGGAAGAGAAATGAGAGAGATGCAAGAAAAGTATGAAAAATGGGTCAATACCTTGGTAAAGGAGACCCAAAAAAAATGCTGAAGAAAATAACACCTTGAAAAATAGGCTCACTCAATTGGCAAAAGAGGTTCAGAAAGACAATGAGGAGAAGAATGCTTTCAAAAGCAGAATTAGCCAAATGGAAAAAGAGGTTCAAAAGCTTACTGAAGATAATAGTTCTCTCAAAATTAGAATGGAACAGATGGAGTCTAATGACTTTATGAGAAACCAAGAAATCACCAAACAAAATCAAAAGAATGAAAAAATGGAAGAGAATGTGAAATATCTCATGGGAAAAACAACTGACCTGGAAAATAGATCCAGGAGAGACAATTTAAAAATTATGGGACTACCTGAAAGTCATGATCAAAAAAAGAGCCTAGACATCATCTTCCATGAAATTATCGAGGAAAACTGCCCTGACATTCTACAACCAGAGGGCAAAATAAGTATTGAAAGAATCCATTGATCACCACCTGAAAGAGATCCAAAAAGAGAAACTCCTAGGAACATTGTGGCCAAATTCCAGAACTCCTAGCTCAAGGAGAAAATCTTGCAAGCAGCTAGAAAGAAACAATTCCAGTATTGTGGAAATAAAATCAGGATAACTCAAGATCTAGCAGCTTCTACATTAAGGGATTGAAGGGCGTGGAATAGGATATTCCAGAAGTCAAAGGAACTAGGACTCAAACCAAGAATCACCTACCCAGCAAAACTGAGTATAATACTTCAGGGGAAAATATGGTCTTTCAATGAAACAGAGGACTTTCAAACACAAGAATGAGAAGAAGCATGAAAAAGTAAACAGCAAAGAGAAGTTATAAGGGACTTACCAAAAGTGAACTGTTTACATTCCTACATGGAAGGACAATATTTGTAACTCTTAAAACTTTTCAGTATCTGGGTAGTTGGTGGGACCACACACACACATGTACACGCATGCACGTGCACACACACACATGCACGTGCACACATACACACATGCACGTGCACACATACACACATGCACGTGCACACACATACACACATGCACGCACATAGAGACAGAGAGCACAGAGTGAAGTGAATAGGATGGGACCATATCTTAAAAGAAATTAAGGTAAATGGTGAGAGAGAAAGGTAGGGGGAGGAAAGAGGGTGAAATGGAATGGGGTAAATTATATGTCATTTAAGAGGCAAGCAGGAGACTTTTTAGTGGAGGGTAAAAGATAAGAGCTGAGAAAAAAAACAAGTTTACCCTCATCACATTTGACTAAAGGAAGGAATAAAATGCATACTCATTTTGGTATGAAAACCTATCTTACAGTACAGGAAAGTGGGGGAGAAGGAGATAAGCAAGGCGGGGGGGGGGATGATGGAAGGGAGGGCAATGGGAGGAGGGAGCAATTTGAAGTCAACACTCAGGGAGGGACAGGATCAAAAGACAGAATAGAAACAATGAGGGGCAGGATAGGATGGAGGGTAATTCAGTTAGTCTTACACAACACAACTATTATCAAAGTCATTTGCAAAACTACACAGATAGGACCTATATTGAATTGCCTGCCTTCCCAAAGGGAATGGGTGGGGAGGGAGGGATGGAGAGAATTTGTAACTCAAGTTTTAGGAACAACTGTTTAGTATTGTTGTTGCTACTAGGAAATATACAGTTGATGGGGAATAGAAAGTCATCTGGCCCTACAGGACAAAAGAGAAGATGGGGACAAGAAAAGGGAGGGATGACAGAAGAGAGGGCAGATTGGAGATAGGGAAAATTAGATTGCTAGGTGTATTGGGGTGGGGATAAAAGGGGAGAAAAAATTGGAACCCAAAATTTTGTGAAAATGAATGTAAAAAGTTAAATAATAAAAAAAAACTGCATGTAATTGGGGAAAAAATAAAATGTACCCAAAAAAATCATCTGTGACTAATCTGGAAACTTCTACACCCAGGATATTCTCATCTAATCTCAAGGAAAGGATGGCCCAGCGTTTCTATAACTTGGTGCTTCTCCCCCGTGTGCGGGATGACATTGCTGAATACAAACGCCTTAACTTTCACCTCTACATGGCACTCAAGAAAGCATTGTTCAAGACTGGGGCCTGGTTCAAAGGTAGGTCCTAGAGTAGGGCCTTTCTGAGGTGGGTACCTTGGTTCCTGGAGTTGAGGGCAGAGTTCCCTTTAAACACTGGTCTGACTGTTCCCACCTGTCTCCCTATATACTTTCTCCCCTCAGCTCCCAGTCCTCACTAACTGTCCTTTCTCCCATTTCCCCAGGGATCCTGATACCCCTGTGTGAATCTGGTACCTGTACCCTTCGAGAAGCCATCATTGTGGGCAGCATCATCACCAAGTGCTCCATCCCTGTGCTGCATTCAAGGTACTGGAGGGCTGTTGTCCAGCTCTCTTCACAGCTGCCCTTTCTGTTTGTGTCCATCAGTGCTCCCAACATCCTGGACAGTTTGGTAACCAGGTTCCCCCCAAAGTTCAGATAGGAAAACTGATGCAAGGCAGAGTATAGGGCTGGGTCAAAGATGTGAGAGTCAAATCTCACTTCTTTCAGCTTCTTTCTTGACTTACTGTTTAACCCACTGACTTAGCTTTATTAAGTGTGTCACTGAGAGGCAGCAGCACCATTTAGTAGAACGAATGGATTTAGGAGTCAGACCATCTTGATTTAAGTCCAGGCTGAATGAACTATGGTCATATCAAAGGTTAGAATAGGAAGGGACCTCAAGAAGTCATCTGGTCCAACTTCTCATTTATACATGAGAAAACTCAAGCCAGAAGTGAAATGACTTGTTCAGGTAGTAAGAAACAGAGCTGGCACTTGAACCCAGCACTTTGACTCTGCTGCGGCTCCATTTCCTCATCTGCAAAATAAGGGGAAAATATCTGCTGTACCTCAGGGCTGCTACATGGATGAGAGTGAATGAGTAGCTGGAGGTTCAGGGAATCAGGAAGAGCTGAGTTCTAATTCAGCCTCAGAACACTGTGTGACCAATGGACAAAACACCTTCATTTGCCTTGTTTTCTCAACTGTAAAATGAGGATAATAACAGCACTTAGTGTGAAGGCCAAATGAGATATTAATAACAGGTTAAGCACAATGCCTGGCACATAGTAGGCACTTAAAAAAATGCTTATTTCCCTTCTCTCTTTACTGTGCTAAGTGCTATAGATACAAATGTAGAATTGAGGCAGGCCCTGCCCTAGAGAAGGTTCACTTTCAGTGGAAGAGACTACTCATGTAGGGGAGTTGAGGCCTAGGAATCGAGCAGTGGTTGGCAATTCACAAAGATCCCAAAGCAAACAATAGAACAGTCCATTAGCATGTCCTGTCCTCTTAAAGAGGTGGTAAGCTAGTGTAAAATGGTCTGGTGAAGCTGTGCTAAGAAGTCAGAAAGTGTAGAGCCCAGCGGCTTTACTGCACCCCTGCCTGGCCTTTAGATGGGTTAGAGAGTAAACAGTGGAAAAGGCAGCAGTACGATTGGCAGGAAGGAAGATGAGTATGTAGAGTTAAATAAGATGATGTATGTAAACTGCATTGTAACCTGTAAAGTGCTGTTATTATATTATGAGCCTTGGATTTGAAGTCAAAAGGCCTGCATTGTGAAATCCCAGTTTATACCTTGGGGAAATCACTTATCCTGTCTGAGCCTCAGTTTATTTATCTTTAAAATGGGAGGGTTATATAGATTATATAGTCTTTAACACTAGAAGAATCAGGTGTGTTAATTGATGCAAAAACTTTATAACTTTACTTTGAAATAAAAATATTTGTCCAATCATCCATTTTCTTTATCTTAAGGATTTTTCAAAATGCACTGCTTCAATTGATGCAGCTAGAAATATTCTTAAATTCCAGTCCTCTTAGTGCTAAAGTTCCCTTTTAACCATAAATCCTATGATTTTAGAATCTGAGAACATGCCCCTAACCTGAAAATGTAAGACCAGTGATTATTAAATCATAGATTTAGAGTGGGAGGAGTCCTTAGAAGCCATCTAGTCCAATCTTATCATTTTACAAATAAGGAAATTGAGGCATAGAGAGATTTGCCCGGGGTTACACAGGTATTTAAGTGACATCAGCAGTATTCCTAGGCCTTTCAACCCAGGTCCTCTTGACTTTCTTGTACCAGTCTGTTCCTATTTAATTACCCAACGTCAAGCATTTGTGCTTCTTGCCCCCTAAGAATTTTCAGTCAATAATGCCCTTTCTTCCATCTCAGCCACATTTTTGTCTCCGGTTTGCTTATCTTAAGCTTCATGGTCTGTGGTTCTTTAGTCTGACTACTCTATCTCAGCTATTTCCCAACTGAAATCCCTTTAAGGTCTCAGTGGCACAGAGATAGTCATCTGTTGTTCCCACTTCTTCTCCCCTCTCAGTGCAGCCATGCTGAAAATTGCTGAGATGGAATACAGTGGAGCCAACAGCATCTTCCTACGGCTACTGCTGGACAAGAAGTATGCACTGCCCTTCCGGGTGCTGGATGCCTTGGTCTTCCACTTCCTGGCTTTCCGAACCGAGCAGCGAAAATTGCCTGTGCTTTGGCACCAGAGCCTGCTGACCCTGGCTCAGCGCTATAAAGCTGATCTGACCACAGAACAGAAGGAGGCCCTGCTAGAACTTCTTCGCCTGCAACCCCACCCACAGCTCTCCCCAGAAATCCGAAGGGAGCTGCTCAGTGCTACTGCCCGAGATGTGGAAGGGTCCTGTGTGAATATGGACTGAGGAAGAATGCTGCCTTCCCCATTTTAGTACGGGTAGGGAGGGATGACACATAAACTGTTACATGATTTTGCCATGGCTCCTAGGATTGTGTGACTTGGGGCCACCTAAAGGACAAAACTGAAATGCTTTGATCTTCCTGGCTAGACTTGATTTATAGTGGCCTAAGTGCCTGATAGAACTTCCCTAAGTCATATTCTGATCTAGAACCTGACAAGTATTGTTACATCCTGACGGTCTCTGTGGCATAGTGGAAAAGGTTAGCAGCTGAGGCAGGTGCATGCTGGATGTGAAGACCAAAAAAAGCTGTGTTATTTATCTCATTTGTCATAGTGTCCTTGTCCTAGGCTGTCCCTGCCTCTCCCTTCTCCTCCACAATCTTTAGATAAGAACAAGGTGTCCATGAAGTAAGGATGGTACTGAGATTAGAACTCAGGCTTCTTTGCTCGTAGTCATAAAAGTTTGGCCTTGGAATGAACCTTAATGCCCATCTGCCTTCTATACATAACAAATCATTGACCTTCTGCTTGAAGACCTCTCCAGTGATAACCACCAGCTCCCTCGTCATTCTTTTCTACCCTAAGACTTCAACCTTAAATTTACCTCTTTGTGGCTTCCATCCATTTCTCCTGGTTGCCCTGTGGGACCAAACAAAGTAAGTCTAATCTATCTTCCACGTGACGGCCCCTTTAGATACTTGAAGACTGTGCCACCTTCCTGCCACATCCCCTACCTTCTTTTTCAAGATACACATTCCTTATAATTTCCAGTATTTAAAGGGCAACATTGGACAAGGACCAGTAGAAGTTGCAAAGAGTATGTTTGAATATCTTCCTGAGTCTCCTCTTCTCCACTTTAAATATCCCCAGTTGCTTCAGCCAGCTCTTATATCACATGAACTCTAAGGCTTTTCAAAATCCTGGTGATCCCAGATGTTTTCCAACTCTAAACACATACTGCAGATGAAGGTGAGACACAGCCTTATCCCCTAGGAGCTGTGCTGCTTTTCATGCAGATGAAGACCACACATTAGCTTTCTTGGCTGACACGTCATACTTGTGACCCATATTGTGCTTGCAAGGCCACTAAAACCCCAAGATGTTTTTCTGACTACTCTTGATTGAGGTATCATTTATACCTCCCATCAGGGCTGGATTCTTCTCCAGTTCTGCTGTAGCCACCCTTGCAAGTTAGCTCAGGAGAGGTTTCTCTGAATCTTTCCCTTCCTTTACTTAGGTTATAAGCAATTAGGGGTGTTTAACTTGGAGAAGACTTGGGAAGATAAGGACCTAGATACTTCAGGTCGTTAAGTATAACCTAGATTTCCATGTCCTGTATTTACTGAGGAATCTGGAGATCTCCAAGTTGGAGTGGACCTCAGAGATCATTTAAGAACATATTCTGTAGGCAGACCCTTTTCCCAAGAGACAGATTGAGGTTAAAAGGGGGTCGGTTTGGAGTTGTGGGCTACATTCTAGAGCTACAATGGAAACAATTCCTCAGCAAGCTCCTGACAAGTATGGCAAGGAGTGTAGAGCCCTGGACAAAGAAAGCCTAGTCTGAGCCTCATTCAGGCTCCATGGTCCCTCCTGAGTAAAATAATCTGTTGCTTCCCTTCCTGCCCATTCCTTGGACTCTTATGCAAGCAGACTCCCACCCCACCCCCAACCCCATTAGTTCATGAAAGACCTGAAGCTTGTTCTAATTCAGAATCTTTATTCAGGTAGCTTGAAGACCCTGGGGTGCCCCTACTGGACCAAAGTTGTGGCCCCAGGGACACCTGTGCAGAGAACAGGGTCTGCCTCCCTCTCTTGGGAGAGGCTTAGTTACCCCTAAAGTCCATTCATCTTTTCGGCACCTCAAAGAGCAGGGTTAAAGGAAAAGGGATTTGCAGCCCCTCTCCTCCCCCCTCTTCCCTCCCAGGCTGTATAGCAGCATCTTTGGCACTAAGTCTTTCCAGCCAAATGCCAGGGATGGGATGGGAGGAAGGTGGGAGGAGGCACACTGACCAAAAGGGTCACTTTCTGGAGGGCAGAGAAAGTCTCTCTTCCCCTCCTACTTTGTACTCTGAGCACTTTGTTGCACCTTGTCATAATAAATTAATCCATCGAGCTTTCCCCACACCCCCACTCCTGACTTGACATCAGGGTGCATACCTGGCAAGCTGAGCAGGAAGCAATTCAAGGAAACATCAGGCTGCAGGTTCCAGTCCCCCCAAGAATAAGGCCTGGGCCTTTCTCTTCCCCAGGACTGCTAGCTTTATGGTACACCAAAAGATTCGAGGGAGGATTTCCCACCCCCAGCCCGAATATTTTCATCCAAGCACTAGGCAGGCTTGGAATTAAGTCTTCAAGTCTAAATGGGAAAGGTAATGCCTCTGGGGGAGGGAAGAGCCAACTAAACAATTTTGCCTCAGTCTGGTCAAACTAGTGACAGAAACTGGCAAAAACAAAATGAAAGGGAAGAGTTTGGCTAGCCCCCTGGCTTGCCAACTGGGCAGGCCCACACATGAGGCACAATCAGCCCCCTCTTAAACTCTCTGGCTCCCGGGCCGGACATCCAGCTGATGGTAAAGTTGATTGTTGGAGCAGAGGCTGGGCTGGGGATGGGATCGGGCTGAACATCTTTGCTGTTCCTTCCTCACTTGTATGGCCCATGAGAAGGGATGGGGAAGAGCGGGGGAGAAGTTACAGGTGAACGGCTGTGACTTCTGTTGGGGTGCTGGTCTGACTAGGCTCTTGGTTTCCAGAATATTCTGGAGCCTTGGGGACTGTAACTTCTGTGTCCTGGGCAGCCTCCCGCAGGCTCTCCCGTAGAGCGGCCTCAATCTGCTCTTGGCAGGCACGAAGGCAGTCCTGGGGTCAGGATGGAGAGAGAATAGTTTAAAAAAAAAAGCAAATAGGAGACAGGCTGGGAAGGGAACAAGAAAGCTATAAAGGGAGGGAAGGACACTTCCGGCCTCTTCCTCTGTGTTACCTTTTGCTATGGCTGGTGGAGGGGTGAGCTGAGAAGAAAAATGGTATACAGAGTGATAGTAACTAACATGTAGCACTTAAACATTTGCAAAATATTTTTTGAGTGTTTTGCAGATTTGAGCCATACAACAACCTCTGAAGTTTGGTCCTGTGGATATATCCCCATTTTGCAAGTGAGTGGTTAAATGACTTGCCCATGGTCACAGCTAGTGAATGTCAGGTCGAGGATTTGGAACCCAGTAATCCTGACTGCAAGTCCAGATACAGGCTGGTAACCCAGCTCAGACTTTTATTAGCTGTGTGACCATTTCCAAGTCACCTTCTCAGCCTGTTTCTTTATCTCTAAAATGGGAATAACATCTACCCTGATGGGTTGTTTTAAGGCTCAAAGGAGGCAATCTGTAGAAAGCATGCTATATAAATGCCAGTTGCTATTATCATTATTATTACCACATTTGAAAGTGGGGGATGGGTAGGAGGGGAAACAAGGCAGGCTCAGGCCATGGCCCATCCCCAGGAATCTGCCCTCGATTCTCAGAAACTTACGAGAGGATGTGGCAAGCAAGTACTGTGTTCTCCCTTCACCACAATCCCTGGCAAGAAGGGGTGATAAAAGAGAGGGCCTTTCACCCTTAAAAGTGGGCCACTCGGGGTGTGTTCATTTCTTCCCCCGCACCCCCCCACCCAAGGCAGGGCAGGAGATCTGAAGCTTCAAACTGTGCCTAGGGAAAGGAGATGAAATTATTTTGCCAGAGCAGAGTTGGGGACCCTGGCTATGTGAGGGGCATCTCCCCCTGCTGGCTGCTGGAAGAACACCACCCCCACCCACCACCTCCTACCTCAGGAGCCAGTCTAATGTGGGGAATCACTGAACTCCAGACCCCACCTCTTTTGCCTGGCACTCACCACGTCAGTGCCTGTGATCCCTGCCAGCAGCTCTGTCAGCTCATCTGAAGATAAGGGGCAGGCAGCCAGGCCCTGCACAGCAGCTCCGATGCTGCCAGTTGCGATCATGGAGGGTGGATACATGGCAAAAGTGTAATCTTGGAAGAGAATAGGGTGGGGGTTATTCGTGGGGAAAGAGGGATCTAGGAGGTCACAGCAGCCAAGCCACCAGCAACCCCCAGAAAGCAAACACTCCTTCCTCATAGAAATAAGAGAACAGGGTGAAACTAAAGCAAGAAAACTTGGGGGACAGCCTGAGGGGAACTACTTGGCAATGTCAAAAACTTGTAAGAAAGAAAGACCGTGGGCTCTCTCTCTAGATTTAATCGGACTCATCAGACAATGTGGTGTTTTCTGTAAGAGAAAAGCAGCCCTCTCTAGTGGCAGGAGTAGAGATAGGATAAGAGGTACATGTGGAGCATCTAGTCCTGAAGCAAATTCTGGAGGAAGAGGACCCATGTGCCTTCCCTACCCCATCTACTTCAATCCCAACTGGTACAGACTACAAGGCCAAGGTACAGGAGAAGGGAAAGGGGTCTCACCTGTGGCACAGAGGGCCAGAAAGGTCTGGGCATGTTTCTTGACCAATGCTCGTCTGTCCAGGGGCACTGGAAGCCGGTGCAGAATCAGCGCCAGGAAGTCATGAGCAATCACAGCAGCTAGGTCCCACTTGAGCCTCCCTAGGACAATCACTTCCCAGTCCTAGCAGCAGTCAGGGAAGGGAGCAGATAAGACTTAGTGACTAGAATTGAATTGGATGGCAAAACCTAATCCTTGACCAGGAAGAGAGATCAAGGCATTCTACCTAGGGAGAGCCTAGGGAACATGGGTAGACTGGGAAGCAGATGCATATTGGAATGCTGAAGTGTTCTCTCTCGGGGTGGGAATAAGTCAGGCATGCCCTGCTTTTTCTGAGCCTCAAGGCACTTCTCCAACTTGTGGAAAATACTGCCTCATCACCACTACTCAGTACAACCGCTTCTGGAATGGAGCAGAGCCCTGTGTCTCAGATGAGGTACCAGGACAGGCTTTATGGGAGAAAAAAATCTTCACAACTTTAAGACAGTGTGGTCGGGCAAGGTAGAACGAGGCCGAGCACTGATTCCCTTCTCCCAGCTCCACAGGCATTCTGAAGAAAAGAGACATTGCTCAGGTCTGCTCAAGACAGCCCCAAAGCCACCCCTTCCATGACACAGCAGCCCAGCTGCCCCCTGAGGTTCCTCAAAGGAGCAGTTGCCTAACCCAACCCACATCCCCATAATGAGGTTTGAGGGTCAGGGGTTAGGGAGGGGCAGAG
Organism: Bettongia penicillata ogilbyi; assembly: GCA_023548195.1. Lineage (NCBI taxonomy): Eukaryota > Metazoa > Chordata > Mammalia > Diprotodontia > Potoroidae > Bettongia > Bettongia penicillata. The sequence goes on from JAJHZJ010000089.1 coordinate 2,773,539, forward strand.
GAGTGGCAAGGACCCCCATGGTGCTTGTGGGAGTCCAGGGGAAAAGGGGACCTCCTGCTTTCAGAAACAGTAAACCTAATCCAGCCTGCTCAGAAAAGGAGATGGGCACCACCCATCCATCACAGCCAGAGGGCAGAGCAGCTCTAGACAGAAATGATACCAGGTGAGGAAGCAGAAGGCTCTCCTGTGTACCAAGCAAGCCAATTTGCTACCAGGGATACAGACCTTGGGTATTTGAGAGGGCTGTGGGGAATTTGCACTGGAAGTTCCTCTCAAAGACAGTCCCTTCAACCAAGACACCCTTAATCAGGACACTCCCATCTGCCCTCCCCTCCCCAATCCTCTTGTCTTGTGTTCCCAGCCCTGGCCCCATTTCCGAATTGCACACGAGGATTTCTTCACCATTTTTATCTCAGGAAGAAACTTAAGGGTTTGACCCTTTACTGAAACAGAAATGGCGACCCCCCCCCCCCATCCACACACACCCTCAGCCCCCACCCCTCCCTTCGCCTCTTCCTCCTGGCAGCTAGCCATAGTTCACCCATTCCCTAACTCAGCCTAGAATTCGACTCACTCTATCCCCACCCTACCAAAGCACCAAGCCAAGACCTTTCTGGCTTACACTGAATCAAGTCAAAAGCTGCTCTCTGGCCCCCGAAAGGAAATGGTAGCCTGAGACTTAGGACTCTGTTCCCCTAAGTGAAAGTCCAGAGAAAACTAGAAATATTCCTGTGGATTGGAAAATGCAGCAATCTAATCAATACCTTTTCAGGAGAGTTTAGAAGTGGAATCCCCAATCCCAAAAAACTTCACTTTTAAGGCAATGTGGTATAATGGGAAAAGCAATATCCTGGCCACCCTGGCCCAACTCTGCCCTTAATTTACCTGGTGAACTTTCACCAAGTCCTTCACCTCCCTAGCTCTCAAATATCCCCAATCTACTAAAGGAGAAGACTGATTCACATAACCTTTCCAACTCTGACATTTCTCTGAGTTTAGGCTAGGCCTTCAGAGATAATTTTAGCATGACTCCTCTCCCCTACTCAGGAAGAGGGTTATGAGTACGGAATATTTTTGTCTCTTCTGACAAATTTATGACCTCATCCCAATTTCCTGTATCCTGCTTACCCTTACCCAAATAAAATTATACATGTATGTATGCATGTGTGTATGTTATACATATGTATATGTGTGTATATGTATGTATGTTAACCATCAGGCACTGTATAAATATTAGTTATTCTAATTACTACCCAGAATAGTGAAGCAGAAAAAGTAGTGGATGCCAAGAAATCAAGAGACTTTAGTTCAAACCCTAGCTCTGACACTAGCTAGCTATATGAACCTGGGCATGTCACATCCCCTGGCTGAATCTCAGTTTCCTCATCTGTAAAATGAGGAAACAGTACTCACGTTACCTGATTTGCCAACATTAAAGCCCTATATAAATGTGACTTGTTATCTCTACCTGCAAGCTGACAATCTCCAAAGACCTCAATAGAATAAGCGGCTCCTCCACCCTCACACCACCTTAAAACCAATCTGTTCCACTACAAAAATGGTTCCCAAAAAACTCAAGACTCACCAAGAACCGCCACATCCATCCCAAAGGGCCATATGGCCCTCTCTGTTTCCCCAACTCCATTTCAATATCCTGTCTGATCCAAGAAGAGAACGTCTGCTCTCCCCTACCATTCACTAAGGCCAAATTGCTCTCCCCTACCACTCATTTGGCCACTTGTGACCTGAGATCCCTTTGCCAACCAATCCGGTCAGTTCAAACACTGAAGCATTAGTGGCATAGTAGGCACCAAGCCCCCATACAGATTCTGGCCCTGGGAACTTGGGTCAAGGTCAGGATAAGAGTCCTTAAAAGCCTGCAGATGGACCCACAAACTGTCCCCTCCTCCTCCTTCCCCAGTTTGCCCCTATTTTGCACTAACCACAAGAGTTGAATAGCCTAGCACTCACCACTCTCACCTTTCCTGAGGATCTAGAGAAATACAGGGCTCTCCCTTCTTCCCCTTCCCATTTCAGTCCTTCCCCTCCCCCAAGACAAGAGAAGAGAGAATCAGAACAGTCCCACACAGTTCCCAGCAAGAGGCCAGGGAGCCGCATCCCGAAATACAGAGGTAGCAGAACTCTCCCCACAAAGTTATGAAAGACCAGTGGTCAGAAAGGGAGGGGCAGTCAGAAGGGGAGCATCATTATCACATCGGAAGCAGCTGCAGCTCTCCTCCCAGACTACCCCGCTCTTACCTTAGGCAATGGGGTGGATTTTTTTGTCCTATCTAGCAGTAGGCCAGCTCTTCAGGGGACAGAGTCCCTAAGGTGTGTGTGACAGGCAGTGAAGAATGAAGGGCTGGGCTAGAATTGTCCTTCCTGGCTTAGAAAGAGGGTGAAATGAAGCACCCCAGGCCTTAACTAGTGCTGTCCCCACTTCCAGACTCTGACTTTAATCTCCTAAGATTTTCTTTTCTCTAACAAGGTCAAATCTAAATTATGATAAATACTGAATACTACTGGATTGAACTGGTCTCTCTAAAGGTCAAAGAGGGGGAGGAGGGCTTGAAAGGAGGAGGAATACTAATAACAGTTCTTTACCACTTTAAGGTTTACAAAAATCTAAAAAACCCAAAACAAAACAAACAAAAAAGGATTTCCCACAATCCTGTGAGGTTGGTAAATGTAACTACTCAGTGTCTTCATTTTATAAATAAGGCAACTGAGGCTCAGTAATTGATTTGTCTGCCCATAGTCTCACAGTTAGTATTAAACTAGATCTCGGGTCTCCTGATTTAGTCCTTAGTCCAGGCCAATTCTCTGGCAAGAAACTGCCTTTGATTATACAGACAAGGAGAGATTCACAAGAATGTCACTAGCTGAGGAAAGACATCACTTGAAATAAGTTTCTGACTTTGAAAAAGACCCAAGAAGCAACAATCTGTCGGGATAATTCCACAGAAGGAAGAATTCACTTGGGAGGCTGAAGGTGGTGCTGGGGGTTCCCCTGTCTGCAGCCTGCTGCCCCTGTAGTCTGACTCACCCCAGATCTTCTCAGTCAGTAAAGAGCATGACCACAACCACGTTCCTTCTCAGGACAGGTCATAGCAAATAGTTTTTTCAAGGCTCCACAACTTTCCCCTCCAACCTGCTGCTGTGTGTAAGGAGGGATCTGGGAGGAGGATGAAGAGAATAAGGTATATACTATCTGGACAGAGAGGGGAGAGTAGAGGTGCCTGTGCATGTTACCCGGAGCTGGTGGGGCGTGATGGAGTGGTCAGTGTAGATACACAGCTTCTCCATGGTCAATGGCGTGGTCTCCCGGAGTTTGGAGGCCAACAGCATGCACACTGCACCCAAAAGCTGCAGGTGGCACTTTCGGGTTGGGACACAGGACAGGTAGCGGTCCAGGTAGTTCATCGCCAGGGGGAAGACCTCCTCCTCACATCGCTGCTCCTCACACACCTTGGGGAGAGGGGACAGTGACTGTTGGGGCAGGAAGGAAAGGGCTGGGGGGCTTAGGGGCTCGAGAGGACCTGAGAGGGCTAGTGGAGAAAGCCAAAAAAAGAAAGACACAAAGGTGACCCAAAGAACCGATGGGGGAGGAGGCTGCACCCTCCCCCAAATCGGGCCCCCTTCTTCCCCGTTCCACCAGGGGTCCCTCACTTCCTCAGGGCTGCCTACTCTCTCCTTTCCCTGTGGGTGCGTGTCTGGGGGGCCCCTCCTCGAGCCTGTCTGAATCTGGACCTTGCACCCTGGGACTCCACATCGAGCCTTTCTCCTTCCCCTGTCCCGGGCCCCCTGACTGGGTGGGGGGGGGGGGGAGGAGAACGCGCGGCGGAAGAGGCACCCGCGATGGCGGGAGAATGGGGACCCGCCCCCCCTCCACACACCCACCCGGGGAAGGGAGGAGACACTCCTGCCCCCTCCTCCCGCACTTTTCATTTCCCTGTCTGCCGGAACCACTCCCCCACCCCCCACCCGCAACCAGGGACAGGAACCGGCCCGGGATTGGGGGGAGGGCGGAGAGGAGCCCGAGGCGGCACAGCCGAGGGAATGGTTTCGGGACGGGGGAAGGGAGACACGGGGCGAAGTGGAAGACTTTATATTCCTTGCACCCCAGCCACTCCTGGGGCGCAGCTGTCCTGGGTCACGGAGCGAAACTACTGGGAAGCTGAAGGGGCTTGGGGATGATGGGAGAGGGCAATACGGAGATGGGTGAGCACGGTGCCAGGGTCCGAGGGCCAGGAGTCTGCTGGCCGGGCACGCTGGCTGGCTGCGGTCAGGGTCGTCCGGGGCACGCGCGGGGGAGAGGGCAAAGGGGGAAGGGGCGGTCGAGCGGGTCGCGGTCGGTCTGTACCTCCAGCATCCAGTATGCCAGCATCTTCCGCATGTGAGGCTTGAGCTCCCTCTGCACGCACTGAAAGTAGGAGGCGCGGGGAACGTAGCGCTCCTCGAGGCGGAGCAAGCTCTGCAGGACGCGCTGGTCCCCGAGGAGCCGAGGGTCCGGCCCGGCCCGGGGCGTCCGCCGAGCCCCCTCAGAGCACAGCAGTTCCATTACTGGGTGACGGAGGGGCACGGCGGGGAGCCGAGGACCGGAGCCGGAGCGCAGACGCGGGGCCGAGGGAAGAGTGGCGCGGAGCTGGGGAAGGCGCGGGGCGGCGGGTCTGGCGCTGGCACCGCAGAGCCGAAGCTCCAGCCCGCCCGCCCGGCTTCCCTGACAGGCGCCCCGCCCCTCGCTACGATGTAGCAACCGGTGGAACGCTCCGACGTTGCAACGTTCCAAGGGGGCGGAGCCCGCGGCGGGGGCGCCCGCGGGGGGGGGGGGGCGCGCAGCCCCGCTGGCTACCCCGCGCTGTCACGGTGGTGGCAGCGGCGGGCGCAGCGGGCACGCTCGCACGCCTGCTCTCCGCGCTCTCAGAAGCCCGGGCAGCGAGGGTAAACCAGGCTGCAGATGGCAAAGAAAAGGAATGGCTTCTTTGCGACCAGCGGAGCCTCTGTGTTCCGCACGTTTTTGACCCTTGTCATCATGCAAATCCCGAGTGCTTCCATTAGAAGAATTCATTTGGATAGTCACTCGTTCAACCAGTGTGTATCAGGGACCACTTACACTACACAGGGGGTGGGGGCGAGGGGCCAAAAGGAATGAATAAGATAACACCGATCAATACCAGCCAGTCCTCCCCCTGGTCAGCACTTGAGTCGTCTGACCCTGGAGAGTCCCTCCAAGTAGGATCTCACAGGTTCTGAATTTCTCCATACAGAACTGAGGGTACCCACCTGGGCTCCAATTTGTGAAAAGTCACGTCTAAGTCGTAATGCTCCAGATGTGGGGGTCCCACTTTGCCCTTGGTCCTCAGACTAAGGGTCGTTGGGGAAAGAAGGGTCATTAGGGCAGTGACCTTTTAAATAAGAGCTAAATTCTAATTACGGGGGTTCCTTATCCTTTTTTGTGGTCCTGTACCATTTTGGAAGTTCAGTAATGCCTAGGGTGACCCCTTCTCAGAATAATATTTTTAAATGCACAAAATACGATACAGGAAACAGATTAAACAGTTGTCAAAACAAACCAAAAAAAAGTTCACGGACCCCAGGTTAAGAACCCCTGCAGATGATACTTTAATCTTTCCATCAATGGGGAAAACTGCCAGGCAGAAGGGGAGGGGGAGGATTTGCCTCAGCATTCCAGAAGCACTTGTCTCTAGAATTTCCTAGAAATCCCCTAGTTTCTCACTTGGTTCCTGTCGTTTATCCAAAGTTTTGTAGAATGACCCAGTCTTTGTAAGGTAGTGAGAAGTCGTTGAAAGGTGATTTATTGAAGTAATCAGCTGCCCTTCTTTTCCAAAGAGGAATGGATCATAGCCAAAGCTATACATAAGGAAGAATGCTAACCAGACACTAAAAGTAGAGAGGGAGAAAGACTACATAGAATCTTTTTCTCCTGCAAACATTTAAGGACAGAAGAACTTCATTGATTTCCTTATTGCTCCCTCCCCTCCAATACATCACAATTCTGGCCCCAGGCCTGGGCTCAGGCCATTCCCTCCCACCTAAAACCACCCTTCCCCCCTCCTCTTTGCTTATCTGAGTCCTGCCCATAGTTTAAGGCCCAATCGAAGCCTCACCTCCTCACCCCAGCCCACGGGGATCTCTCTTTTTCTGCAGCTATTGTACATACAACCAAGGGATGTGCTTTAATTCCTCCGAATATATCTCCTCCAGCAACATTATAAGCTCCTTGAGAGCTTTATGATTTTTGTTGTACAGTACTCTAATTCTTAGAAAACTGGAAATTCAAATAAGGCTATATTGTAAGTTATTTCTCATCCTTTCTGAATAAAGGGGACTTTTGACGGAATGACACATAATTAAGCCTTTGCATATGTACAGCATTTGAAATTTCAAAGGGACTTTCACACTTTGTTATTTGGTATGCCAGCCCTAAAAAGGCCCCTGGTGACTACTGAGCAATTCTATTATTATTTCCTGATTGACCCTTTATCACACTCTCCACAATAGCTATTCCCAACCTTTCCTAGTTCTTCAAACCCAAGGTGCCTGCGTAACTCCAGTGTCCTTAAACCTTCTCCTCTAATTTTCATTTTCTATCCATTTTCATCCTCCAGTCACCTCATCTCTGATGAAAGCAGCCCTTTTCCTTCCATTTGACTCCTGAAACTTTTTCATCTCTTCTTGTACGAGAGTTTGCTCACACCATCTCTCTCTGTCTCTGTCCCCATTCCCAGCCCATGACAATCTCCCCTAATCCACAAGCTCTTTTCCAGCTCCCCCAGCTCAAAACAAAACAAAAAAACAAACTTTCACCAGACTGCCATCCCCTCACACTATAGGCTTTTATCTTTCACAGATGAATTCTTTAAAAAGATAATCTACACTCCCTGCTTCAATTTCCTCACTTTTCATTCATTTCTCAATACCTTGCCAATATCATTTCTGACTTTGCCACTCGACTGAAACTACCATCTCCCAAGGTTCTATTCTCTTAACTGTTCAATCCATTTTCTCAGACTTCATACCATTACTAGGTATGTAATAAATCTTTCCTCCTTTACTGAATGACCAATCAATGAAAAAGGATTTATTAAGCACTTCTATAACAGTTACTGTGCTATTCTTTCTTCCTCTTGGTTCTTCTCCTACTTGTTTGACTATATCTTCTCGGTTTTTATTTTTCATTGGTTCATTATTTCATTCATTTAGAGCACACATTCCCCAGCTTCTGTCCTTCTAACTTGGTGATCTAATCAACCATGTGTTCAAATATCATCTCTGCAGACTCCCAAATTTATATATCCATCTCTAATCTTTCTTCTGAACTCTAGTCCCACACTACCAATTTCCCTGATGGACATCTTCACCTACAAGCCCAGTGGGCACCTCCCAATCAACATACCCCAAAGTGGCACTCATTATATTCATACCCAAACTCATCCCGTTTCCAAACTTCCCTATTCCTGTTAAGGATACCACTATCTTTCCAGTCACCTAGGTTCTACTTCTACCATTTCCTCAGCTAAATCAGTTGCCAAATTTTGTCTATTCTACCTCCAAAAAAGCTCTAAAATTCATCATTTTCTCTCTGCTGACCCAGCCACCACCCCTAGTTTAGACCTCATCATCTCTAATCTGGATTATTTCAGTAGCCTCCCAAGTGATCTCTCCACTTCTACTTCCCTTGTGAATTCATTCTTCATACTATTGACCAATTGGCATTTTTAAAGTACAGGTTTGATCATGTTGCATGATACATCATACATATATCATCATGCATCCCCACTCATAAATCTCATAAATCTAATGCCTTATACCTTTAAGACAAAATACAAAATTTTCAGCCTGGCATTTAAGGTCCTACGTAATTGGGACAGAGCCTTCCTAAAGGTATGTCATCTCCTTCATGAATTCTCCCCTTCCTACAGAACTCAACTGTTAGCTGTTAGCTGTACCCAACATTTCATCACTTCATTCTGTACAATTGTACAACTGGTCCCCTATACATGGACTTGATAAAAAAAAAAAAAGCATTTATTAATATGCCAGAAGCCCTGGGGATACAAGGAAAAACACAAATAATCGTTGCCCTCAATGTTATATTCTATGCACTTACTCCTTTCTCATCTCTGTGTCATAGGTTCCCTTGCTTCCTCTCCTGTCCTCTAAGTAATGAGAGGGCTTTCTCTGTGTATCTTGAAATTACTTTATATTACACCAAGTACTACTCCCTATAAGTGGTCAAAAAACATGATTAGTTTTCAAGAGAAAAATGAAAAACTACAAAATGATCATATAAAAACATGCTCCAAATTACTAATAAAAAGATAAATGCAAATAGAAACAACCCTTAAGTTTCACTGTCAAAGATGACAAGACAGAGGAATGGTCAATGGTATAAGGACCGTACGCTACTGATGGAGCTATAAATTTTTCAAACCATTCTGGAAAGCAATTTGAAATTATGTTAAGAAAATGATTAAACTGTTTTTACCCTTTGACCCAGAGATCCCATTGACTGGCCTGTACCCCAAGGAGATCAAAGATAGAAAGGCCAAATATTCTCATATCACCTTCTGAACTAGCAAAGAACTGGAAACAAAGTGGATACCCCTTGATTGTGTACTGGTCTAAGCAAATTGTTGTACATGAGTGTAATTAAGTATTAACATGCCATAAGAAACGATGAATTTCCTCCATTCACATTGCTCAAAAGCTAGTTTCATTGTCAACCTTTGACCATAACAAACTAAAACTCTCTATTATCACTAAGAAAAAATACAAACTCCTACCACCTCTGGCTCCAACCTTCCTTTCCAGTCAAAATGAACTAATTCTGTGCCATTCCTTGGTCTACTTTTGGTTCTTCCTGCTTCTGTGCATTTGAATAGGTCATACTATCACCATTACCACTACCATCCCATGCCTGGAATGACTCCCTCCCTCTATATTCCCCTCATTGAAATCCTTTTCTTCCATCAAAGGTCAGTACTGGTACTGCTTCTTCCATAATAACCACACTCCTTTCAAATCTCTATATCATTTTTTATCTTTCCATCCCTATTCCCAACACAGAGTGAATTCCATTTAATTGAAAGGAGAAAGAGACATTTTTCTCCCCTAAAAACCAGGAAATTGGATGGTTTCTAATGGAACAATGTAGTGTCTGGTCAATGCTGGAAGTGTATGATTCTGATCCAAGTTCAAGTCTTGGTTCCACCATTTACTAGTCATGTCACCCTGAACAAATAGTATTCCTGAGTCTCAATTTCTTCATCCGCAAAACGGAGAGAGCAATTTTTCCACTAATCTCTCCAATAGATTGTGGTGATGAAAGCACTTTGTTAACCTTACACTGCTCTGTGTGAATATGAATCATTATTACCTCAGAACCTCCCAGCACCATGGTAAGAACAAGGGCTAGGATGAGACGTCCCAGTGCGTACAACTTTTGAGGGAGACACATGTTCTGCCAAACCTCAAATCTGCTCTGACTTTCCTGGAATCAGAGGTTCTTCCTGATGGACCCAAACTCCATGAAAGAAGCCAACAACTGACCTATTGGAAAATTAGCCAGAGCAGAGAAAGCAGAAAGGCATTTCCTGATTAAGTCAATGGGGGGTTTCCATGATTTACCCCAAATCCAATGAAAATATTTCTCTTCACATATTTCCCAACAGAAAAAGATAAAAAGCAAAGACAAGAGGCAAAATAGCTGAGGTTTTCTCTACCACTTGCAACATTCCTGAGAAAAAGAAAGGAAATAAAATGTTAAGGCCAGGATGATAAGTCTTAAGGAAGGATACATCATCATTATTACTTTGGAAAGGCACCCTTGTAAAGGGCATTAGACTCAGTCTTCTTGGTCCTAGTCCTGGCTCTGCCACTGACCCAGCTAGGTGACCTCAGACCTCAGTCACTTAACTTTGATGAGCCTCAGTTCCTTCTTCTCTCAAATGGGAGTGAACACACTGGGACAACCTATATCCCATGGGAGTTCTGAGGAATACTCTGTCATTCACAAGATGTCATCATCATCATCAATACCAATCATTATCATCATCATTCTTGGGTTTCTTTCTTCTGAACAGTAAAAAGGAGAGGCTAAGGAAGGGACCAGGGAAGCTCTAAGCTTCCAAGATTCTATCACCATCTAACTGCCACTGCCCAGCTGTGTTGGGACAATGCGCTTTGAAACAAAAAGAAAACCCCTTTTCCTGACCTTAAGAGGTTGGCAATATGAACCAGATCCACAAAAGAACAGTATCAAAACCAGACATCATAGTTCACAAAAACTTTTATTTAGACAGGAATTAAACTTTACAAAGTTCTGTGTGACTTCAGCTATGTAATTTAACCTGTCCTGGTCTCAGGGACCTCTTCTGTAAAATGAGTCTGGGCTAGATGCTACCACTGGGCTAGTCCCTACCACTTAAAACTCTAGGATCCTAAAGTTCTTTGCCCACAATGAAGCCAGGTGGGAACTCATTAGTGTTGGGACAATTTCCTTTTTATAGATGAGGAAATAAGTCTCAGATTCAAACCCAATTCATCTGCTTCCAAGACTTGCGTTCTCTCTACTACACCAGTTGTCTAGTATTTTAAAAAAACTTAAAACATACAATATATAATATTTTGGTATGGGGTTCCCAAAGAGTACAAGCATTTTGTGTTTTTATGTTTATGAATTCTAGTTCTAGCTCTAATATTAACTTGCTTTATCAATTTAGGATATCTTACTGTAGCTTTCTGGTTCTCCATCTTTATATCTGTAAAACGGAGAGAGAAATCCTTTTCTACAAACAACTAGTATGATTTCCCACAGGGTATCTAGTAATAAAAGAGATGAAAATACTTTAAACATTCAAGTATTATGGAAGTGAAAAATGTAATCATTAAAATAAAAGTCTCCTCTTATTCAGAAAGGAGTAAGGAATGGGATAGTCTAATTTGCTGAATATTCATTTGAGAGTCAGCATGTATAAAGTATATCTGTAAAATCCTCATTTGAGATTTATACACACACACACACACACACACACACACACACACATAATCCAAATGGGTAGATTATCTATATGTACATGTATAAAAGATGCCATGTATAGATTCAAATTTTCTAAAAATTAAAAAACTATTATAAAAATCACAAAGCTAAATTTACTGAACATAGTGCAATCTCAGTTTGATAACTGAAAATTATTGCAGGATCTTGAAAGGGGATTTATAAGATCCTCATTACAAATATTAATTACCCTTTTAGCTAATAGATCCACAGAATGCTATAACTGTACATAAGCACCCAAAATGTTAGAACATAGAACTTAAAAAGTTAGCACTGGATGGACATTATTAGAACAGAGAATGTTAGAACATATAATGTTAGAGCTAGAAAGACCATCTAGTATCAGTACATCTAGTTCTTGGGATCAGTTAACTCATATTTTATTTTTAAATGATAACTTTTTCAATATGGTTTCCTTTGTAGTCAATTATTATGTAAATTTTATTTTATATTATTCATCATTTAATTTCTTTATTATCTATTTATTATATAGATATCATTAATATTATAATATTATTTAATATTTAATTATTACTATGTACATTTTATATATTTAAGAACACATTCTGAGAAAGGATCTACAGATTTCACCAGACTGCCAAAGGAGGTCAAAGGCACAAAAAGGCTACGAACCCCTGAGCCAGCTCATTCCTTTCACTTTACAGATAAGGAAACTGCGACCCAGAGGGAGGAAAAGAGGGGTCTAAAGTCACACTGAAAGTATAGGAGACTGGACTCGATTTTTACTGATCCAGCAAATGTACCCTAAAGGTATAAGGCTTGTTGACTTTGGTTTAATTAAAGAAACAGAATGAAGAGTATTTTTTAAAATGTTTTGAGCATTCTTAGCTTTATGGTTATCCAGATTCTGGATAAATGAAAATAAGAAACTCCTCTTTCTATCCTTAGAGTTCTCACAGCATTTTGCCTGGCTTTTCTTTGCTCCCATGACACTCTGCTTTCTGTAATATCTGTATATATGTCTTATCTTCTCCCTTTACTGTAAACTCCTTAAGAGCATTGACTATATTTTTTCATCATCTTTGTATCCCTAACATCTAAACTCTCCCCTTGCCCATAGCAGGCAATTAATATATGTGAGTTCATTTGAATTTGTTTCATTATTACTTTCATTATTACTACTGTCTGCCATATGGGGTTACTATTCTAAGACATAGGGTGAGAACCTGGGCTTTAGATGTGGATGAGGAGATAATGGTGCAACAAAAAGTCTAACAAGAAAACCTAAGTTTTCAAGATGCTGGCTGGCTTCTTGCAACATTTATTAAGATACAGTTGGGCCCAGCATATACAGAAATAAAAATTAAATAGACCCTTCCCTCAGATAGCTCACATTCCATCAAGGAGAAAAAAAATATGAAAAAAGACAAATAAATGAAAAATAATTTCTGCATAGGGCACACGGTGGGGGAGGTGAAGGGGGATGAGACGAACTCAGAGGAAAGGAGAGAATAGGCCAGGAAAGACCTAATGAGGGAGGTAGTACTTGATCTATGATTTTATGAGTTGGAAGCGAAGAATCTCACCTGATACCTGGGCATATTCTTACCTCACCCTGTGCCTTAGAACAGGAATCTCAAATGGAACATTTCATCCTAGAAGCAAGAGGGAGCTACTGGAGCATGTCTAGATCTGTGCTTTAGGAACATCAATTTGGAAGCTTTGTGGAGGATACATGGAAGAGGGGAGGGACCAGAGACAGGGTGACCAAACAGAAGTTTGTTATAATAGTCCAGAAGAAGAGGTATTGAGAGCCTGAACTACAGCAGTTGACTGTGTGAGATGACATCAGTCAAACAGCCAGTCAATATTTATTAAGTACTTAATATGTTTCTGGCTCTGGTCAAAGTGCTGGGGTTACAAAGAAAAGCTCTGGCCCTCAAGAAGGTCAGATTTCAATGGGGGAAAGAACATGGAAATAACAAGGTACACATACAAGATATGTACAGAATAGAGGGGAGATAATCTCAGGAGGCAGCTAGCTGGCTCAGTGGATAGAGCACTGGGCTTGGAGTTCAAATCCGGCCTCAGACACTTACTAGTGGTGTGACTCTGGGCAAGCCACTTAACTTCTGTTTGCCTAAATCCACTGCAGAAGGACATGGCAAGCTTCTCCAGTATCTTTGCCAGGAAAACACCATGGGTGGTATTGGCATGCTATGGTCCACAGGATACAACTAAACAGCAACAATCTCAGAGAGGAAGGTATGAGTAACTGGGAAGGGAGGCAGGGATGGACAGGGAAAGGCATAAAGTGGGATTTGACCTGAATCTTCATGTATGTGAGTGATGTTGTATAGATAAAAATTATATAATTTACTTAGGGTGAGTGAAAGTGAGGAGATAAGGATGACTTCAGAGTTATGAGCCTAGGTGGCTAGAAAGATGATGGTGTTCTCACAGACAGGGAAGTGAGGAAGAGAGAAAGGTTAAAGGTAGTAGTGGGAAACATATGAGTTCTGGTTTTTGTATTTGAGATATTAACAGGACACTTGTCAGAATTGTCTAATTGATATGGGGCTTTGGAATTCAGAAGACAGACTGGATATCTTGATCTTAAATTCATTCCGTACCATGTATCCCCAGTGCCTTACACTGTACCTGTTATATAGGAGGTACTTAATAAATGCTTTCTGGTTGACTGATTGATACAGGGTAATCTGTATAGGAATGACAGTTGAACCCTAGGTAGCTGATGAGGTCACCAAAAGAGATTGTAAAAGCTAATATGTAAAAGAACCTAGAATGTCAGAATTGAAAGGAAACAGAGACCACCTCGCCCAACCTCCTCATGTTACATAAGAGGAAAAGAAGACTTAGAAAAGGGAAGTAACTTGTCCAGTTTTACAAAGTAATTTTTTTTAACCAAACTTGTGATTTCATTGGTATAGAGGACTTTGGTTGAGCAAAGTGAAGGCCCAGAAGAGAAAATACTTGCCATCAAAGTCCATGGCACCATTGAATGCTTCAACATTGGAAAGTGATAGAATTTTATCAGTGGAAACGACATAAAGAACAGGTATTACCAACTCTTTTGCCACTTGCACCCTAAGGAACATGAGATGTTTCCATCTGACTTGCTTCTGAAACTTTCCATATGTGTTCTGTCCCCCATCAGAATGTAAGAGACTTGAGAGTAAAGACTGACTTTTCTATTAGTATCCTTACCACTTAGCACAGAACTTAATATTTTTTCATTCCCTGGCACCAGCTTTGAAATGTATAGTCATAAAGGGCCACAGATACACACAGCCAGCGTATCTAAGAGGGGTTTAACGATCTCAAAAACAAGCTACAAGAACACATAAAACAGGTCCCTCCCTCAAGGAGCCTGCCATCTAAAATAAGAGATGAATACATACGCATATAAATATGATACAAATTAGAATATTCTAAGTTCATAAAAATATTGTCAGATAAGATGAAGATCATATTTATTTATAAGGCCATGTTAGGGAAAGTACTGGGCAAGGAATAGAGACCTGCCTTTTAAGATCTTCTAGTCTAATTGGAATGTAACGATGTGGATCAATAGTCATTCATGAAACAATCATCTATTAAATGCTTATCACAGGAAGACAGGAAGAAAAGAAACAAGCATTTACCAAATGCCTACTATGTGCCAGGCACTGTGCTAAACACTTCATAGATATCATTTCATTTGATCTTTACAACAACCCTAGGGTTTTAGGTGCAATGACTATTTCCATTTTATAGGAGAGAAAACTGAGACAGCAGTTAAGCAACCTGCCAAGGGTCACACAGCTTTCTTAAGTTCTGAAGCTACATTTGAACTCGAGTCTTCCTGACTCCAGAACCAGTGCTTTTTCTACTAAGCCACCTAGTAGTCTCCAGGGCAACGTTCTTTACTAGAGCCACAGATCTACCCTGAAACGTCCCTATGTCAAGCATACAAAACAGAATTTACAGGACCTACCAGGAATCATTCAGGGTGTCTTTCTGTGTTCGATGGAAAGTATGAGCAGTAAGTGGGAGGGTGTGAGTGTCAAAAGTTGGCCACCTTACTTCCAGTCATTCTGTAAAGGAGGTGGAATCACCAAAGTACAAACAGCAATCAGCCTGAAGAAGTAGTAAGGGGCAGCCACACAAAGGTCTGGTCTTTAGAGATCAGAAAAAGAATTAAGAGGCGTGAACTCCATCACCTCTGCTTCTTTTGTCCCTCCATGAAGGGCAGCAGCATGGTGTTTTGGAAGGAAGTACTGTATTTAAATCCCATCTCTGCTACACATGGTCTACTCATGTGACCATGGACAAGTCAGTTCATCCCTCTGGGCTTCATTTCGCTTATATGAGAAACGAAGGGTCTAGATTAGAGGAGTTCTAATGAAAAAGTTCCCAATCTTTAACCGTGACTGCTACACATCTTCCTTACCTGAGACAATCCTCCACTCACTACCTTTGTCATCTTGGGGAATTCAATTTCTCTGGGTTTCAATTTCCTCATGTGAAAAGTGAGGAAGGGTCAGAGTAGACCCAAAGGTCTCCTCTAGCTCTAAAATGATGATCCTTGTTTAGTTTTTTCAAACGTGTCCAACTCTTTTTTATTTTATTTTAGACTCAAACGCCAAAACACAAATACAGAACGGAAAAAAAAAATATATCATAAACTTAAATACTGGAACTTAAACACAAAGTTAAATGGGAAAAAAGGCACTTCAGGTGTATAGCAGAATGAGAGGATTCAAATTATGTAACAATAAATTTTCGTTTCAAGAAAGACTGTATGATAAATAATATTTGTTGTGTTGAAAATTGTCCATCTTTTCTTTGCTTCCTCTGCTGTGTCCTTTTTTTATTTTGTTCTTTTCCCCCTCCTCCCACTAGCCCAAGAAGACTACAATAAAGTTTAGATATATTTCTCTATAGCTATAAATACATACACATACACATGCATATATAGACATATACCTTCCCAAACATATTCTACTTCTGATCTTTGTTTCTTATGTTTATGCCTATCTCGTTTCCTATCCCTCCTTCCTCCTCTACTTTCTGTCCAACTCTTTATGACCCTGTAGTCCATGGCATATCATCTCTTTTATCATTTTAGTATTGTCCCTGGGGTTTTCTTGGCAATGGTACTGGAGTGGTTTGCTATTTCCTTCTCCAATGAATTACCTTGTGTCAGAACTCTCCACTATGACCTGTCTGTCTTAGATAACCCTGCATGGCATAGTTCATAGCTTCACTGAGCTACCAAGCCCTTCTACTACCACAAGGCAGTGATCCATGGAGGAAGCCATGATCCTATGATCCCCCCAAAGGCTAAACCACTGAGCAAGTCCGTACATTTCCACAGGTCTCATTTTCCTCATCTGTAAAGTAGGAGTATGGGATTGGGGAGGGGGGTGGGGGGGAAGTTGACTATAAGATGATCCTGTGACTCAAACAATGGCTCTCTGGGATCATTTGGCCCTGCTGTTCTGAGGGTCTAAAACAGAATTCAACTTCCTGGCCGAACAGGTTGTATAAAGAAATTTCTCCAGGTAGAAAAGGAGATGCACCTCTTAAGTGAACTCTACTATTTCCCTTCTCCACTCTGACATTTCTGTTAATGGCGCCATCATTCTCCAGACCCCTCAGTATCAAAACCCCAAAGTCCCCTTTGATGCCTCCCCTCTCGTTTGTCCTCTATTTAACCACAGAATCCTGTTACAGAATCACAGATATAGAGTTGAGATGGATTCTAAAGATCATCCCCTTCATTTTACTGATGAGGAAACAGAATTTCAGATAAGCCAAGTGACTTACTACCTAAGGTCAAACAGGTGGTATGTGACAGTCAGAATTTGAACTCAGATCCTGGGACTCCCAGTTCCATGTTCTTTTTATTTCAGTGCCCTTCACCTGCTATTGTCCAGCAGATTTTTCCTCCTGTATCTAAACTTTGTTCTCCATTTCCAGAGCCACCCCTCTAATCTTTGTTATTATCAGGAGGTTGTAATCAATATACTCTAAGGTCCCTTCTAACTATAAAACTTATGAGCCTCCTACCCCTAGCTTATTCTTGCAACAGTATCTTATCAAGGCCCCTGTGCCTCAAAATCTCCCCCTACCTGGTTAGCAAAGCTGTTGGATTAGTTCATTTTCCTTAGGAACTTTTTTTTATCACACAATCTCTTGCCCAGGAAAGTACAATGTCTCCCTTTCGAAGATCAGCTCTAACTCCTCAAAGCTTGGCATTCAAGAGGCTCCAAGCCAACTATCCAATTCTATCTCTCTTATGGCTTCTCCACCAATCTAGCCAAAATTTGCCTTCTTACAGTCCTTCACAATATCCTGTTCATTCCTTGTTTATCCCAGTTTTATCGATCCTTCAAAGCCCAACCCCGCTGAACACTATGACCCAAACTGACCTGAAGAACTTCTGAGCTAAATATTTGATCCAATGCCAACACTTCACATACAAAGAAAGTGAGACCCAAGGACAGGAAATCAATTAATCAGCAAACATTTATTAAGCACCAACTATGTACAGGAACTGTTGCTAAGCACTGGGGATATAAAAAGAGGCAAAAGACAGTCCTTGCCCTCAAGGGAGCTTACAATATAATGGAGGAGACATCCTGCAAATGAAAACAGGTTGTGTGTATGGTTTGTCCTTGCAAATGTCCTTGGCAAAAGGAACGTGAAAGTGAAAATGCAAAGTTATATAACAAGATAAATAGGAAACAATTAAAAGAGGGAAGACACTGGAATTAAGAGGGGTTGGGAAAACCTTCCTGTAGAAGGTGGGATTTTAGTGGAGAATTTAAAAAAGCCAAAGAGATCGGTGATTGAAGCAAAGGAGGGAGAGCATTCCAAGCATGTAGGACAACCAGAAACTATCCCTGGAGCCAAGAGATGGAGTGTCTTATACACAGAATATCCAGATCGGTGTCTCCGGATGGAAAAGTAGTGCCGGGGAGTGAGGAGTAAGAACATTGGAAAGGTAAGAGGGTCCAGGTTATGAAAGGCTTTGAAGGCCTTTGTGTATTTGCTTCTGGAGGTGATAGTGAGCCACTGAAGTTTATTGAGTGGGGGAGGGGAGAGGGACTGCGACAGTGAGTGTGACACAATCAGACTTTTGTTTTAGGAAAATCACTTTGAATGGAAAATGGATAAGAGTAGGGAGAGGCAGGCAGAACAACCAGGAGACTATTGGAATAATGCAGGTGTAAGGTGATGAGGACCCGCATTGGAAGGATGGCAATATCAGGGGAGAGAAGGGATGGAGATTGTTGCAGAGTTGTTGGAGAGATGTTGCTAAGGTAAACAGCTTGGGGACAGGTGGAGGGAGGGCGAGAGGGGGAAGAGGTAGCGAGGAGTCCATATCTAAAATAAAAGTTCTTAATCTTCCTGTGTGTCATAACCTCCTTTGGCCACCTAAGTGAATGAAGCCTATCAACCCCTTCTCAGAATGAGGTTCTAAAAGATGCATTTGTAATACCCAGGATTGCAAAAGAACCTACTTATACTGAACACAGTTATCAATTTTTTTTAAAAAAACACAAGTTTATGGACACTAGATTAAGAAACTCTTATCTTAAATTAAGACCCATCATTATACAAACTAGAGGCCTTTCCAAAAAAGATAGGGGTAAGGCAAGGATATCCATCCCTGCCTCTATTACTTGATATATAGTGCTGGAAATTATATCTCTATCAACAGGGTTATACAGCTGCTTGTTGGCAGAGGTGGCTCTGGAAGTCAGGTCCTGTGCCCATGCCACTCCCCCATATTGCTTACAATCTTATAGGAGTTAACTAAACACTTGATAATACTCTGTTTTGTTCAGTTTTCTGTTTCTTCTGAGTAAATTTTATCTCTCCAACTAGATTACAAGGTGGGATTTTACTTTGTATCCAACACAGTGCTGGACCCAGGACAGCACTTAATCATATTGATTTCTGACTCTGTCCATGTCATTTCTTTTTCCTAGAAAAGCTTTTCCCCTTCTCCCTACTTCTTTCATGGCTCAGTATTAACCATTTATTCATTCATTCACCACTTGTGCTTTAGCTACTCTCTCCTCTCTTCCCAGTCTCAACCCTTCAACAAACCAGTCCAACTATACACTAGCCTGTACCCTTGAATATCCTACTTCTTTGCCCTACCACCATTCATTAATTATCAAGCCCCATATGTATATTACTCAGACATCCAATTCTTTTGCTTCCACTTGATCTCTGCTGACAAAGATGGAGGGAGCCACAGAACTGTGATGACTGGAGCCACTACATAACTGTGTTGCTTAATCTCAACTGGGACTTCACTGTAGTAAGACAATCCTTTCACTCCTCCCTAATTAGCCTCTATTTCATTCTTACTGTTGATGGCTCTACATTTTCTTTTCTGCCCTCAGGTTTTCACAACAATCTCATCCTCCCCTCTACATCTCCCTTCTCCCTCCCCTCAGTTTCAGCTCTTCATGCTTTACCAAGAAAACTGAAGCCATTTGATATGAACTGCCTCTTCTTCCCTTTCTTCTCATAAGCCCTTTTTATCATTCTCCATTCTATTCCAACATCTAATAGATGGTCCTCCTTGCCAAGGTCATATCCTCCACATATGCCTTTGATTCCATCTTTATCACTATAATTTCTTCTTTATCTCTCTCTCTCTCTCTCTCTCTCTCTCTCTCTCTCTCTCTCTCTCTCTCTCTCTCTCTCTCTCCCTCCCTCCCTCCCTCTCTCTCCTGTTGCTACAAGCATAATTCAAGTTTCTCTTATCCTTCAAAAATCCTCACTAAAGCCTACCATCCCTGATAACTATAGTTCTATATATCTTTTCTCAAAGCCAAACTCTTTGAAAAAGATGTTGACACACTCATTATCTTCACTTCTCCTCTCCATTACTTCTCAACCTTTTGCAGTCAGGCTTCTAACTTCATCACTCAACTGAAACTGTTCTCTCCAGTTACCAATGATCTCTTAATTGCCAAGTGTTTTTAAATACCTTAAATGCCTTTTCTCAATCCTCATCATTCCAGGCCTCTTTGTAGCATTTGACACTGCTGACCTCTCCTCCTGGATACTCTGTCCTCTCTAGGTTTTCATGATACTGCTCTCTCTTGGTCCTCCTCTTACCTGCCTGTTTCGTTTTAGTCTTCTTTGCTAGACATCAACCACACTGCAGTCTTATGGGTGTTGCATCCGTCCTTTGTTGCCGAAGAAGACCATGCCATCAGACAAATGATGACATGACTTGCATTTGACTTTGTTTTGAGTGAGGGAGGGCTGGCAAGATCACCAGCCTCACCTCTCCTCCAGAGCCATCTGAATCCAGTGACTAGATATTCATCAGCCCAAACCAATGTTCTGGAGCCCCTTCTCTTTTCTCTCTACCCTCTTTCTTCCTTCACAATTTCATTAGCTCACATGAGTTTAATTATCAATCTCTATGCATATGCCTCCTAGATCTATCATATCTAGGTCGAGTGTTTGTTCTGAGCTGCAATCATACAATACTAGCTACTTATTGTAATTTCAAACTGGATATCTCATAGATATCTCAAACTTCATATATCAAAGTCAACTCAAAACTCATTATCTTTCTCCAAATCTACTTCTTTCAGCTTATGGTTGAGTCTTCTAGATTCATAACTTCAATGTCATCTTTACTCCCCACTAGCAGTCATCCCACAAGAACATTCAGCTTTGAAACCTTGTCTTGTCTATCTCCACAACATCTCTCCTACACATCCCCTTCTCTCGACTCACATGGCCACCATTCTAGTTCAGGCCCTCAATTACCTCTTAACTGGACTTGTAATATCTGGGAAATGGGGAATGATCTCTCCCATTCCCACAATTCATCTCCCTGACTTTTGTCTCTTCCCATTTCAATCCATCCTTTAAATAACCATCAAAGTGATTTTAATAAAGTGTAGACCTAAACCACTGGTTAATATGATTTAAAAAAAAGAGAAGAAAACCAAAATACTGGTATCAAAAATATAAAGGGTGATTATGCCACTAAAGAAGATGAAATCAAAGCAATTATACGGAGTTATTTTGTCCAATTATATGCCAATAAATTTGACAACTTCAGTGAAATGGAAGACTATTTTGAAAATACAAACTACCCAAATTAGCAGAAAAGAAAATAGAATATCCAAACAGACCTATTTTAGAAAAAGAAATTGAACATGGCATAAATGAGCTTCCTAATAAAAAAGCACCAGGACCAGATGGATTTACAAGTGAATTTTATCAAACATTTTAAAACCAAATAATTCCAGTATTAAATGATTTAGAGTAATACACAAAAAAGGGGTCGTACCAAACTCCTTTAATGAAACAAAAAGATACCAATACCTAAATCAGGAATAGTAAAAACAGAGAAAGAAAATTATAGCCCAATTTCACTAATGAATATTGATGCAAAAATTCTAAATACTAGCTAAAAGATTGTAACAATATATTACAAATATTATACATTATTACCAAGTGGGATGTAAGAATGGCTTAACATTAGGAAAATTATTAATGTAATAGATTATATCAATAATAAAAATAACAAAAATCATGATAGTATCAATAGATGCAAAAAAAAGGCATTTGGTAAAGTATAAAGCTCATTTCTAAAATGGTCTTTTCATTAAATTAATAAGAAGCATTTACCTAAAACAATTAGCAAACATTATTTGTAATGGGGATAAGCTGGAAGCCTTCCCAGTAAGATCAGGTATGAAAGAAGGATGGACACAGTCACCAGTATTACTCAATATTGTATTGGAAATCCTAGCAATAGTAATAAAAGAAGAAAAAGAAATAGAACGAATCAGAATAGGGAATGAGGCAATAAAACTATCTCTTTTTGCAGATGATACACAACATACTTGGAAAATCCTAAAGAATCAACTAAAAAGTTTAATTTGAAAAATCAAATTTAAGTAAATGGAGAAATATGATAAAAATGACAATTTTACCAAAATTAATTTATATGTTCACTGTAATCCCAATTAAATTATTAAAAATTATTTTACTGAGCTAAGAAAAATGATAACAAAATTCTTTTGGAAAAACAAAAAGTCAAGTATATCAAAGGAACTAATGGGGGAAAATGTAAAGGAAGGAAGTTTAGCATTACCAGATCTTAAGGCAGTAATTATCAAAATTATTTGGTACTGACTAAGAAATTGGAAGGTAGATCAATGGAACAGAGTAGACATATGATCTACTGAAGCAAATGAATATAGTTACCCAGAATTTGGGTAAAACAGTGGGTTACCCAAGTTTTACCCAAGAGTAAAGACTTAAGTTTTGGGGATAAGAATTCATTATTTGGTAAAAATTGTCAGGAAAGTTGGAAAGCAGTCTGGCAGAAATTTGGCATAGACCAATATCTTACACTATTTACGAAGATAAAGTCAAAAGGGATACATGACCTAGACATAAAGGGAGATATTATAAGAAAATTTGAAGAAAATGGAGCATATTACCTATGAAACTTATAATAGGTGAACAATTTATGAACAAGCAAGAGATAGAGTATTATGAGATGTAAAATGAATAATTTTGATTACACTAAATTTAAAAGATTTTGTACAAATGAAACAAATGTAGCCAAGATCAGAAAGAAAACAGAAAACTGGGGGGGGGGGAATTTATATATAGTTCCACAGATAAAGGTCTCATCTCTCAATAATATAAAGAACTCTGTCAAATCTGTAAGACTATAAGTCATTCTCAACTGATAAACGGTCAAAAGATATGAACAGGCAGTTTTTCGATGAAGAAATCAAAACAATAATATGAGAAAATGCTTTAAATCATTGCTAGAGAAATGTAAATTAAAATAACACTGGATATTAGATTGGCTAAAATGATAGAAGGGGAAGGTGAAAAATGTTGGATGGGATGTAGAAAATTTGAGACCTTAATTCATTTTGTGAGCCTGGAGCTGATCTGTTTTGGAGAAAGATTTAGAATTATGCAGAAAGAGTTATTAAACTTTGACCCAGCATGATTAGGGAAAACTGAAAAGAATCTACAGGTTCTAAAGTACTTATAACAGCTCTTTGTGGTGGCAAAGCACTGCAAATTACTGGGATGCCTGACCATTGCGGGGGATAGCTAAACAAATTGTAGTAAATGTCCACAATGGAATATTACTCTGCTACAAGAAATAATGAGCTCAATGATTTTAGAAAAGCGTGGAGAGACCTACATAAAATACTGAAGAGCAAAATGAGTCAAACCAAGAGAACACTGTAGGCAGTAAGAGCAGTACTGTTTTAAGAACAACTTTGAGCTCATCAATGGGGAACGGCTGAACAAGTTGTGGTATATGAACGCAATGGAATACTATTGTGCTATAAGAAATGACGAACAAAAGTGGACTTCAGAAAAACCTGGATTTATATGAACTGATGATGAGGGAGCAGAACCAGGAGAACATCATACATAGTAACAGCTACAGTGTGTGAGAACTGTTTCTGATAGACTTTATGCCTTCACAGCAATGCAAGGACCTAAAACATTTCCAAAGGACTCGAGGCAAAATGCTATCCACATCCAGAGAAAGAACTATGAAATTGGAACGCTGAATGAAGCAGACTTTTCTTTTTTCTTATGTTTTGGTTTGTTTTGTTTTTTTATGGTTTCTCCCATTTGTTTTAATTCTTCTATGCAATATGACTCATGCGAAAATAGTTTAATAAGACTGTAAGTGTAGAACCCATATAAGATTGCATGGTGTCTTGGGGAGGCAAGGAGAGAAAATTAAAAACTTACAAAAATGATTGTTGAAAACTGAAAACAAATAAATTGGGGGGGAAGGAAAAACAAAGAACAACTCTGAGCAACCAAGTCATTCTGACTATTATAGATACACAAATTAACCTCAAAGATCCTGTGAAGGAAGATGTTGTTTGAATCCAAAAAGGAATATTGCTGTGGTATAGGAAATGATAAGCTGGTTGATTTAGAAAAAAACATGGAAAAATTTGGACTTCTGAATGAAGATGCTATCCACCTTCAGAGAAACAGATAAGAAGTGGAAACAAGCATATCGTCTTACATATATGTGAATGAGTATATATGTGTGTATATGTATATGTTTATAGATATAGACACGTATATAGAGCCATATTTAATTATAGCCTTCTTAAAGTTGAGGGGAGAGAGAGGAAAGGGAAAAATAAAGTAAAAAGTGCACAGCATAGAACAAAAGAAAACCAACAAGGAAGCAAAGAAGATGCAGGCAGCTTTGAAAACAATGTGTAGTATTGTTTATTATATAGGTTTTCTTGAAATGGAAATTTATTGTTTTATGATAAATCCTTTCTTATGGTCTGCTGTGTATGTGGCAATGTTTTCTTCTTTTCTCATTTCGTATTTAAATGTAAAATAGAAAAATTTACCAAAAAAAAAAAAGAAATATAGGAAGTAACATACTGGATATCTTATAGTTTTTGTTTAATTTGTTATTTTGCTTTTTTTAAATAAAAGTTTTAAAAAATCTGAAAAAAAATAAAGTGTAGGTCTAGCCAAACACCAGGGGATCACCATTCCAAGATCAAATATCTGGTACTTTCACAATCTCACATTCCAGCCTTCCTACACATTGCTCCCTCTACACACTCTATTGTCCAACCAGTTGATATTGCCTGCACCAAGCACCATATTGCTTATCTCTGCGCCTACGCATTTGCTGTCCTCCATGCTAGGAATTCTATCTCCTAATTTTCTCGTCTTTGACTTCCTTCAAGACTCAGCTCAAATGTTACTTTCTCCATAAGTCTCTTCCTAGTCCTTCCAGCTAATAGTATCTTCCCTTTCAATTTTACTTTGTGTCTGCTTCACCCATCTAATGTATAATCTGATGAACATGCACCCAATAGAGTATAAGCATCTTGAGGGCAGTGACTTGTTTATTCTGATTTTTTTTATTCCCAGTACCTAGCATGGTATCTGGAATATAAAAGATGATTAACAAATATTTGTTGATGAAACCATTCACCCAGCAAATATGTAGTGTACTGTGATGGGGGCATATAAACGAAACATCATCCCTGTCTTCAAGAAATTTAAAATCTGGGTCAACAGTACATGCTAGCATGTACATACTTATATGTTATTTTTCTTTGTTCATACATCCCTACAGAATAACAGAATTTGAAAGCATCTCAAAGTCCTGACCCTAGAATGATGTCTCCAGTGGCATCCCCAACAAGAAGTCACCCAGGCTGGGTGCTTGAGTATCTGAAATGCAACTGTTTGCACTGCCTTATCAAAGCAGTTCATTACACCGTGCAATTAGATCAAAATCACCAAACACTTACTAATTGTCAACTTTGCAGAGAGTACTTTTCTAAGTCCTTCCTGAAGATAAAAAGATGAAAACCAACATTGTTCTTTCCTCAGGGAGCTTATTACCTAATATAGGTAATATAACACATACACAATTTATATATATATAAACACAAGATGGATCATGATAGAGACAAAGGTAAGAAGCAAACAAATTACTCTAGAAAAAATTAATAAGGAAGGTGTTTTTAGTTGGGAAGATCAGGGGAGAGCTTCACGGTAGGTGGCACCTGAGCTGAAAAGGAATTACATTCAAAAAAGGAGAGACAATCTATGTTACTGTATAGAGATGAGATTATTCCTAATTTTATCCTTGGATGGCCAAGCAGGACAAAACTAATCCTTAAGGCTATAGTCCCTGCCCTCAGTAAGCTCCCACTTGGGATTCTGGAGACATGGTCTCCAGCTTCAATCAATCAGTCATATCCACATGCATTGATTACACATGTCTAGCTGCCAGGCATTATGGTAGGTGTTGGGGATACAAAACAGAAAATTGCCCCTTGACCTCAAGGAGCATACAAGAAGAAAGTCATGGAGAGAAAAACTAAAAACATGCCTAAAACATTTGCTGGTCCTCCTCTTCTCCTCCTTTCCTAGCCCTTCAGTCTGAATGGAGAGATATGGTGGGCACATATATGGAAAAGATATCAATCACAAAAACAAGAAGGAAGTGAATCCAGGGGGAAGCAGATGCAATTCTAAGCTATCCACGGAAGGCTAATTAAGCCAGTCTGGCTGTTCCTACTACACCACATCTGCTGCCTACATCCAGTGCTTTCAGCAATGAGGTAGGTTCAACCAACTGCCTCCCACAATGATTTAAATGTAGTAGGTATTGAATTCATGTTTGTTAAATTCAAAGCTAATCCAAGTGAAATAAATTGATTCTACTCTCAGCAAAACAGAACTTGGACTCAGGGAGAAAAAAAATCATAATCTGTTCAAAAGTCAAACTAAACTGAATTTTGGATTATCCTTGAGTGTTGTGAGGGATAAAAAGCATGCAACTTAGAATCAGAGGATCCATAGACAAATTTTGGCTCTCTGATATATACTTGTTTGACCTTATAATAAATCCCTTCCTCTCTCAGGGCCTCAGTTTCTTCTAAAGAAAAAGGTTAGGTCAGATGATCTCTAAGGTTCCCTTTCAATTATAAAACCTACTAGTCCCTACATATACTTGGGAATAGCTTTTAACTAGCCCTGAATACTATTAGTTATACAGCATACAAGCCCTGGGATTGTAGTAGAAAAAATGGAGTTCAGCGGGGTTGGTCAGAGAAAGCTTCCTGAAAGAAGTAGTAACCCAAAGTTTATCCAAGGACTTTATAATAGCCCAAGTAGGTGGTACAAACTTGACATAGATGAGCCCAAGAGAAGAGCAGATATAGAAGCAGGCAGCCTTCTTCCAGGAGGAAGACCTGGATTTATCCACTTAAAAACTGTGATGAAGAGTATGGAGGAAGGAAGGAAGCAAACTTCAGGGAAATCAGACTGTAGGTCACTGCATAGGGAGATGATATCCTGGATTTTCTGGCAGAGAAATAAGTGACATTTAAAGAAAATTCCTCCAGAAAAATAAAACATTTTTGAGGGTTTGTTTCTGGTCTCATCTCTGATTCCAGACCCATAGAGTTCCTTAGCTAAGTCATAGGGAAAATAATTTTGAATGGAGTTGGGAAAAGGATGATATAGGTCACAATTCACCTAACAGCTCCTGAAGTTCAATGTTACTTCTGGATGCCAAGATTTCTAGTATTCCAGGGCTAGCTAGGACCTATGAAGTCCCTCCAGCTCAAAGAGGGCTAACAATGATAACCAATATCTTTTTAACATCTAATACGTACTGAAATAACTGAACTGAATTCCCCGCCTCCCACTCCCAACAAAGAACTACCTTTATTACACACACTTTTCTTAAAAATGTTCTCTCTGAATGTTTTAGAGATACTTGGCCATGGCATAAAGGATAGAAAACTGGCCCTGAAGTCAGGAAGAGGGGGTTCAAATCTTCCCTTGGACATAAATCAATCATATATACGATCTTGTGACAAGTTATTTAATCTCTTGGTGCCTTCTGCAGTTCTCTGATATTGTGGAGTAGTTGCCTTCACACATTGGTAGAAGAGTTCCTTCCCCAGGGTATCCTAAGTTAATGAAATCACAGGTAGTCTAGAAACAAACCAAAAGACAAACTCAAGCCATTCCAGTGTGTTTATAAGATCCCTGTGTACCCAGTGTTTATATGATCTTAACATGCTACATTTTATAGTGACTTGCCCAAGGTCCCACAGTATATTATTGACAGAGGCAAGTTGGCCTACAACCCAGGTTGACTCCCAATCACTGACTTTTCTATTATACTGCTGTCTAACTGAACCCCAACTACAGTCATTCAAGCCAGAAATTGCTCCCTGGCTCCTATACAATGTTGCTGTTCAATCATTTTTCAGTCATATCTGACTCTTCATGGCCCCATTTGGGGTCATCCTGGCAGAGATATTACAGTGGTTGCCATTCCCTTCTCCAGCTCATTTTACAGATGAAAAAACTGAGGCAAACAGTGACTTGACCAGGGTGACAGAGCTACTAAGTGTCTGAGGTGGAATTTGAACTCACAAAGATGAATCTTCCTGACTCCAGGTCCAGCACTCTATCCAATGCACCACCGAGTTGTCCTTCCTATACAATATCCCTTCACATATACTGTGTCTCCCCCTCAATTAGTACACCAGTCTTGTCCCTTCTTAGGGCCAAATAATCCCAACTGCTATAGCATCCCATGCTTTAGGGCTGAAATCTACCTAGAGTCAAAACAACCAGGTCAGAAACTAAAGAAAAGGTTCATCTATTTGGTTTTTATTCCATGCTTTCATTCCATACAGAGAGACCAAGGGTATTAACCTCGGATTTCAGAGCAGAAGGAAATAACAAGGTCTGTGACTAGACAGAGTGTCCCTAAGAAAGTATCTGGGTTTGTCAGTTTATTCTGACTCCTTTCCTGTCTGGAAAGACGTTATCCCAAACTCCGCCTGCCTCTGAGCAGGACAAGCCTCCCTCAACAGCTTCGCTATGCAGGCAACAGGGTCTTATCCCAGTGATTCAAGCGAACACAAGGGAAAGTGAAACAAACTTCCTTCTGTACAATGAGCAATAAATACTGGATAAGATGTTATTAAAAATACTCTGGCAGTTGCCCAATACTACCCTACTATCCTTAATCTTCTTTCCCTTTTGCCTCCCCCTTCTATACGTCCAACTCATACATCTCCCAAGCTTTCTAAGTGCCTGGGTTTGGGGGTTGGGGAGTGAAGCTGATGACTTCTAGATATAGACAAGTCTTGAAAGAAGAAAACCTAAGCTGGTCTGGAGATCCCACTTGCTTCAGTCCAAGAAGGAAAGGAAGGCTGGATATGGGAACCTGCCTCAGGTAATAAGGAGTTACCATGGTGGCTGTTTGGTGTGCGGATTTGAAATTGTAGGGAAAGTCAACCTTGGCTCCTGGAGGTAGAAGCTTAGAAAATTCAAAAAGGTGGATAGTTCAAAAATCATTACTTCTTGGCTTTGGCAAGTATGCTAGTTAGAGCACTGGAGTGTTGGAATGGTAGCTGAGGTTTGGTGTTCTGAGAATTCCCAGGGCCTCCCAACAAATAACTATGACAAAGGAGGAACTAAAAGTCTGTTTACTATCCCTATACTGCCTCAGGCATCATCAGTCAATAAACAGAACTTTAAATGAACTATTCACATACATTATTTCATTCATTCCTTCACCACAAACCCAGTGAGGCAGGTAGTGCTAGTGTGGGGGAGGCAACTATAGCAAGTCTGATGGAGTCAGGAAAGATAAGAACTCAAATCCAGCTTCAGATATTTATTAGCTGGGGTGACAATGGGCATACCAATTAATAGCTACAAGTCTCATTTTCTTATATTTAAATGGACTGATTTACTGTGGTCTCTATCTCATGGACTTATTGTGAGATCAGATGAGATAACAGAGGGAAAGCACCAAATAAACGTCAGTTATTATTAATAACTGAGGCTAAGAGTCTAAATGACTTAGTATGTGTACTGAGGCTGACACCAAGAAGTCAGGTCTTCTCATTTCATTCCTGTAAATGCCCCAAACACAGTGCTTTCTTCTATAGGTGTACCTCCTTCCCTTTTTCCTTCCTTCCTTCTCTCCTTTTTTCCTTCCTTCCCTTTTTCTTCTTTCTTTCCTTCCTTCCAAATTTGGAGTCAGGAGAATTCTACATTAAAATACATAACAGCTGTATGACCATAGGTAAACCATTTAACCCTTCTAAGCCTCAGTTTCACCAATTATAAAATGAGGATAACATCTCATACCTTCATCAGAGAACTGTTGTGAAGTTCAAATGAGATCATTTATGTAAAAAGCCTCATAAACCTTGAAGTGCTATATAAATGTCAGTTATTATTTGTTATAATGAGATTGTTAAATTCTATAAGTCTTAGCTAAACTTTGCCATTTTCTCAGACTAACATGTTCTGCATGCAGTAGTTATATATAAATGCTTGTTGAAAAGTGAATGAATCATGAAAAAATATATATTGAGAATCGTTTATATGTAGGGTTGCATAGTTGTGATAGAATACAAAGAGGAATGATACAGTCTCTAGAGATTACAATCTCAATGAGATTACAGTATAGTTGTGCAAACAGTATACACATTTAACAAGAGGTATTCATGATACACAAGATGGCACATGCTAAGGGATGAATCACTGGTATAAGGAGTTAAGGTTCAGAGAGGTTTGGAGGAAAATCACCCACACTGGTACAGTAGATAACACCTAATGAAGACTGAATCATAGTATATGAAACCTGGATGGGACCTTAGAACAAAGAATGCTGGAACACAGAGCTTGGTATGTCAGGCCTGGAAGGGACCTTAGAATATACAATGTTAAGAACGCAGAACAAGGAATGTTAGGAATGGGAAGGAAAACCTCCCATTTTACAGAGGAAAAGACTGAGTCCTACAGAGTTATATGTTTCACTCTACTTCACAAATCTAGAGTAGTGGCAGAGCCAGGACTTTCTTGATCTCTTCTTTCCTGAAACTCATAATTTGGTGCTCTTTTCACTATATCCTGCTGATATGGAACTTGAGCATGGTTTTGAACAAAGGATAGGATTTGGGCAAAGCAGAGGAGAGTAGGGAAAGCATTCCATGCATGAGTAAAGGTACAGAAAGAAGGAATGTGTATGATGTTTTGAGGAAGAATGACTAGTCCAGCTTGCCCTGAGCAGAAAATTTGCACTGGGGCAGAGTGCCAGCAGAGTTTGGGGGAAATAGGCTGAAAACAGATCATGGTGCTCTCCCAGCGCCAGGCTAAGGAGTTTGGACTTTATCCTGTAGTCAATGGACAGCCAGTAAAAGTTTTGGAGCAAACACAGACAAAGTCTTTTTGGAGTGATGTGGACAAAGCTGTATTTCAGGAAGAGTAACCAAGCAGAAGCTTAGATGGATGAAATCAGGAAGTGATTGACTGGAGACAGGGAAACCAATCAGAATACCATTCCAATAGTCTAGACTTGAAATGACTCTCAAAATTGGATTGTTCCATTTGAGGATGGTGGCATAATCTCAGTCAAGAAGAAGGTGAAGAAGACTGACAACTTGGTATAGAATCAAACCTGGAATGACTGATAGGACCGGAATGGAGGTAGTCTAAAGTTCTTCACAAATGTAGATAGGCAGCCCTGAGTTTAAGGAAAGCCCCCTAGCTTAGGAAGGAGTCAGGAGCTGCAGGGTCCAGTCCTGGGCTGACCATTAGCTAATGATGTGATCCAGGGCAAGTCACTTCACATCCTGAGGCCTCAGATTTAAAGGGTAAAGGGTAAAGTAAAGGGTTGGACTAGATGACCTCAATGTCTCTTCTCAACCAGGAACTGTGATCCCATGATTTATAAAGAAAGAAGGATTGGAAAAAAAGAAAAAGAAAGAGGGGTAGAGTTTGGCAATCTTTGCAGTCCCTTTCAAATTTAACATGTAAAGGTTCTCAATGGAATAATTAGCATCCTGATGCAAAATCTGCAGACCAGAGCCAAAGGATGGATAATCTTATTCAGGGCAAAGTGTTTGTCAAGAGATTAAACTATCAGTACTTCTTAAGCACCTATTTGCAAAACTTGTTCAGAGAAAGAAGTTGACTGTCCGTCTCTCATAGGGACTGAATGGCCAAAGCAGCTCCCAGGATACAGATGAATATATAGAACAGGGGTTCTCAGAGAGTGGTTGGGGATGAAGGCCCTTTCAGGAAGTCTGCAAAGTCAAAACTTTTAATAGTAAGACTGAGATGTTTTAATGACTAACACAGTGTAGATAGATAGATAAAACATAAACACATCTAAACAAAAGTTCTTGGGGGGAGGAAGAGGGTCCTCAAGAATGTTTAATGAGCTTTGGTAATTCCACAAATGCATCAATGATTGAAAAATATTGAAAAACATTGCCAGCTAATTCCTAGTTGCTTGCCCAGACTACTGCAATAGCCTTCTAATTCTGTTCCCCACATCTAGCCTTTCTCCTCTCCGATCAATTCTCCACACAGTTTCCTTATCAGGTCACTTACCCTCTTTGGGCCTTACTTTTCTCATCTGTAAAATGGGGATAAGAATTATGGCCTACCTCACAAAGTTACTGTGAACATCAAGTGGGATAAATATGTAAGGCACTTTGTAAAGCTTAAAACGTTACCTAAATGTCAGTTCTTCTTGTTGCTATCATTATCATTCTTCTGTTTTTCATCTTTTTCCAGTTGCTATATGGCTATTATTCTTTTACACTTAAACTTCTGTGGTCTAATAATGCACAGCTGTATACATATAAACTTATCTTTCACAGACTCCCTGAAAACATTATGGGGATGACTGTATCAACAGAGCAGATAATGCGGATGGTCTGTTACCCATCCTGCTCCCACATGATTTCTATTTCATTGGCTAGATCTTTATATTTTAAAAGATTTTCATGACATTAGCTCTCCACTAAAATGCTGTCCTTAACTTTTTGTGGACTGTTATTATTATTCACAAAACACTTGATTTACCCTGCCATTCTCCTGCTCAAGAAGCTTCCTTGGTTCCCATGCTCTTCTGTAATAAAACGCAATTTCTTCATTTAGGCATTTAAAGTTCTTCACAATCTGCCTCCAGGATGATCACACATTATTCTCCTTAAAGCACAGAGTGTTCCACTAAAATTGGCTTACTTCCTTTTCCCATGACATCTCTCTCCTCTCCCACTCTGTGCCTGTACATATGCTGTCTGTCCCCTATACCTGGAATGCTCTCCCTCCTCACCTCACTCTCTTAGACCTCCTAAATCCCTTCCTGATTCAAGTTCCATTTCCCACACCAGTCCTTTTTGATTCCCTCCCTAGTAAATTACTATCATCCTGAATTCAGATAGATAAGTAAACCATTCATTAAATATTAACCATGTGTCATGAACTGTGCTAAGCAGTAGGAATACAAGTACATGAAAGTAAGACTGTACAACTTCCATTTGAATGGAGGAAAACAACACATAGGTGAGTTAGAAGAGTGGGAAGGGAAAAAATGAGCAGGGTGCTTTCAGAAAAACCTGGGAAGACTTACATGAACAGATGCAAAGTGAAATAGGCAGAACTAGGAGAACATTGGTCAGAGTAACAGCAATATTTAAAATGATCAGCTGTGAAAGATTTAGCTATTCTCAGCAATACAATGATCCAAGACAGTTCTAAAGGACTCATGATGAAAAATGCTATCTGCCTCTAGAAAAAGAATTGATGAAATCTGAATGCAGATTGAAGCACATTTTTAAAACCTTTTTAAAATTATTCTTGGTTTTTTAGGGGGTCTGATTTTTCTTTCACAACATAGCTAATATGGAAATGTTTTGTATGACTACACATCTATAATCCATATCAAATTGCTTGCCCTGCTAAGGAGAGGGGAGGGAAAGGAAAGAGGCAGAGAACTTGGAACTCGAAATTTTTAAAAATGATTGTTAAAAATTTTTGTTTACAGGTAATTGAGAAAAATAAATAAAAACAATACTGAAGGAGAAGAAGAAGAACAAGGAGGAGAAGTGGGAGGATGAGGAAGAGAATGTGCACAATAGCATGGTGTAGAGATGAATGGCGATGAGGACGATAGCCAGAATGTCAATGGCCTGATATGGAGGGATGGCTGGAAAATTGCTTTAAAAATTTTGTTTTGTTATATTTTATGTTATTCTTTATCCATGTGGTATAGCTGTCCCCAGTAGAATATGAGTCCCTTGATCTCAAGGACTGTTTTGTTTTTATCTTTGTATCCTTAGTACTTAGCACAGTGCCCGGTAGGTGCTTAATAATTGCCTGTTGAATTGAACTGAATTTATTCAGGGGGGCAGGGTGATCCAGTAGACTATTAATAAATATTTGACTGATTGAAGCAAGCACTGACTCTGGATTCAGAGGTACAGGTTTAAATCTTGGTTTTGATACTACTTGGATAAGTCATTTAATCTCCTTGGGCCTCAATTTCCTCACCTGTAAGATGAGTGTGCTGGACCAAATAGATGGCCTCTGAGATTCCTTCTAGCTCTACATCCAGGATGAAACACTAAATGGACAAGTTCCATTACTTCATCTTTAAGAAAAAAGAAATTAACTCAGAAGTGACTTTAGCAGCCAACTGGTCCAATAGGAGTCTTATCTACAAACTTTTTTCAATGCATTGAGCAGTTTTGCTGATTTTTTTCCCCTTCTTTTTCTTTATTTGTAAAAATATTCTTTGTTACATGGGATGGTTCTGGGAGAGGGAGGGGGGAAAATTAGGCAATCTAAAAAAATCAATAAAATGTTTTTAAAAAATGAATCCAATGATCATCAACCATCCTTTGCTTGAATGTTCTCAGCAACACACAGTTTCCATCTTCATGGTTTTCTCAACCAATATGAACTCCACCTGTCGCTCTTCCAGCTCCCAGTCTTAGGGCCTAAGTTAATCAATCACAAGCTGAGATGGTTTCAGGATCACAGCTCGTTTCCCTGGGGCTGCCTGCTTCCAGTCCTCCTAAAGGGGTTAGCTTTCCACACTTCAAGACAAAAAGAGCTCTCTGTCCCACAATCGTTCTGTTCCCCATCAGAAATTGTACAGTGCCACCTGCACCGTAATGAGCCAAAGCCCCCAGTTCACCAAACATCAGACAATGTGTATGTGTATGGGGGTTTGGGAGTGGTAGTGGAGGGTGTGTATATGTGTATGGAAATGTGACCCGTATACCCCAGATCCTTTTTTTGTTAAGAGATGATAACCTCCCCCAAAGACTTCTAAAAATGAATCGCATCAAAGGCCCCCACCAAAACTCAACTTCACTTGAAAGAAAACTCCCAGCCCACTGCAGCTATTTCCAGCTGTGTAACCTCATCAAGTGCACACTCAATTCACAGAGGGTTCGTTGATAGGGGATGTCATGGAACAAGAGCTGACTCCAAGGGTACTAGTCACCTTTCTCACAGGGGGCGGGGGGCAGTACAGGGGTTGCTGGGTACGACTTCAATCAGGTGGAAAAACAACAGCCAGAGAGCTCTCAGTTCCCAGAGAGTCTGTGCTCTCTAGCTTGTTTGCTCGGCCTGTGGAAACTCTCCCAGTGCCCTGCCAGGGGCCCCTGACTCAAGGCCACCCTGTGCCTTGGATGCCCTGTGTTACCAATTGACAACAGCTCCACTTAGCCCCACCTTCCCCTCTCCTCACCCCCCAGTCTGGAGAGAAACAGCCGCCCAACGTCAAATGCACTTGGGGGTTGAAATATTGACACGGCTCAGTTCCTGCCTTGGTCTGACTGATCACATCAGCTCTGTTCTTCCTCTCTTCTGGCCTTGGTCTGACCTGACTCTTAAAAAATGGTTCAGGGCACTAGCTGACCTCATCACTCTCCCCAGGCCTGTCAGTGGCTGGCCCCACCACCCTCCGTCCCCTTTGGAAACAACAATAATTTCCCTAGTGCTTGGCGCTTTTCAAAGTCTTTCCCTAATTTGACCTTGTTTGATAAGAGTGCTGTCCTTCCAATAGAAGTCTTTGAAACTACTGTGGGTCTCAGGGCCACAGACACAGCAGATCTCTGTGAACTGTGGGGAATACACTTTGAATTGTTTTCCCAATCAGTGGTGATGAATCCGTGCTGACCCAGACGTACTCTTACCCCACACCACCTCCCACATCCCAAAAGGACGTAGGGTATACAAGTGCACAGTGACTGGCTGAGATCTGGAGATTCAGTTTGTGGCCATGTAAAAGCTAAATGGCATACTTTAAATACCCAAAAGGCGTTACCTACGTGAAGTTAGTTAGAAGGCTTTTATGTCAATCCCAATTCTACCACTTAATAACAGCAAAATGTTGAGCAAGTCAGCCTAGCCCTTCTGAAATTCGGTCCTTTCATTGGTAAAATGGAAGTGATCATATCTGTACTACTTGCCTCACAGGTTAAAAAGAGTTAGTTCAGTTCAATTCAACCACCATCTACTAAGTGCTCATTACGTACAAGACACTATGCTAGGTACCGGAGATAGAGATGGGACACAGATGTTCTCTAGGAACTTATCACCTAAGGGGGCCTGGGGGTCAAAAAACAGCTATGATACCAGGAATAGTGAGATTAAGGAAGAAGGAAAGATATAGACAGGGTGCTATGAGAAATTTCAGGGAGGAGAAACAGCTTTTCTTTTTTTGCCTGTTTTTTAAAATTATCTTTTTTTACATAACCTTCATCTTCAAATGTATCCTTCCCTGTCACCTCCCCAGAAATCCATTCCTTGTAACAAAAAATAAATAAATATATAGGGAGAAAAAATTAAAAGCAGCTTGGTGAAACTGACCAAAACATCAACTGTGTATGACAAGGAATGCAATGCCTATCCATAATCCCCTACCTCTGCAAAGGAGGGAGGGAAAGAAATGCTTTCAGGGAGGGTTCACTTTCAGATGGAGGGAGTTGTAGCTGACCTGAAAGCTTCAAGGAGGAGAAGGCATTTGAGTTAGGACATTAAGGAAGAAATTTCACCAGGTTCAAATGGGTTGGGGAGGAGTCCACCGCAGAAACTGGGGGTGGGGATGACTTGAGCAAAGACAGAGATGAGTAAGGGCAGGGCAAGAACTGGTGAATAGTCCAGTTTTGCTGGAATGTGGAGAATGTGAAAAGGGAAAGTGTGAGATAAGCCTAGAAAAATAGGTAGAAGCCCGATTGTGGGAGCCTTGAATATCAGTATCAGGAGATTAGAGCAGCCTGTGAAGAAAGGACCGAAGAGGAGACAGAACAGAGGCAGGGAGGCCAGTGAGAAGTCTATTATTGCACAGATCAGGGGTTCTTAACCTTTTATGTGCCAAGGACTATTTTGGCAGTCTGGTAAAGTCTACGGACACCTTCTCAGAGTAATTCTTTTAATACATAAAATTAAAATACACAAAATTATGAAACGCACAGAACACCAGATTTGTACTCCGAAAAATGTGGGTTCAAATTCTGCCATGGATAGTCACTTAACCTCTGTACCTTAGTTTGAGAAAGCTGCAAAATGGAGATAAGAGCACTTAGTTGTCATATGGATCAAATAAGCTAACATATTTAAAGTGTTTTGAAAACCCTAAAATGCTATATAAATACTAGCTATTATTATTATTACAGTTAT
This sequence comes from Bettongia penicillata ogilbyi, assembly GCA_023548195.1. Classification (NCBI taxonomy): domain Eukaryota; kingdom Metazoa; phylum Chordata; class Mammalia; order Diprotodontia; family Potoroidae; genus Bettongia; species Bettongia penicillata. Next base: position 2,810,656 of record JAJHZJ010000089.1, read on the forward strand.
CAAAATGTCAAAAAAATGTTTACAGGAATCCAGGTTAAGAAACCCTATCTATATGTATATGTAAAATGCTTTGTAACCACCTGCCAAGTATTATGTAAATGTGAGTTATTATTACAGGAACCTCTCTGGCTTAATAAACACCTTAGTCAAGTGGTCTGGAACTAGTCCTGGACACAGCTACGGTGTGGTGGAAAGAGTTCTGGATTCAAAAGAACCCTCGTTCAAATCCTGTCCCTGATATTTAAGTGACTGTGTGGTCACTCTGGGCATGTTGCTTAACCTCTTTAAATATCAGTTTCTTCATCTGTAAAATGGGGATCATAATAGCACTTCCCTCAGGGGGTGGTTATAAGGTTCCAATGAAAGAATATGTAAAGTGCTTCAAAAATATTAGCTATTATTAGGTACCCCTGCTTCATGTCAATTCATTAAGACACATTCTGTACCCCAATTCTCACTTCCCCAATCCCAGTAGGGTTCCCAGAAAACTTAGTGAAAAAGTTGGTAAGAAGAGCTAAATTAAATCCCTTTTAATACACATAATGCTCTGGGAGATGCCAGGGCAGCTACTGGAGTCAAGATTTTAGTTCAAATTTCGCCTTCCAACCTGTATGACCCTGGGCAAGTCACTTAACCTCTGTCTTCCTCAGTGTCATCAACTAAAAAATGGAGATCACAGCAGCACCTACTGCCCAAGGTTATTGTGAGAATCAAATGAGATGAAAACTGTAAAGCGCTTACACAGAGTAGACACTATGAATGTTTATCTCTTTCCTTTTGTATCTCCCTGGGAGAATTCTGGGAAGTCCAAGCAGATCAGAATTCTGTTCATCTATGGTATGATGTGCACCCCAAAGCAGGTTAGAATAATTCCAGCAATGCCAGGCAACCAGACAAAGCTCACAGGGGTGATTCTCTGGCTATACTATCTTCCTGACATGTGCCTTCCAGAAAATTTAGAGCTAAGACCTTAGAGATAACCTAATCCAATCTCCCACTTCAATAGATGAGAACAGGTTCACCCAGGGTCACATATTTAGAGTTAGGAAAGGAATTAGAAAACAGGTTTTCTGACTCCAAATCTAGGGTTTTTTCCATTTTACCATTAGACTGCGAGCACTATACATTATAATGATAATAACAGCAACTCAAATTCCAATAGGGCTTTATGTTCAAGAAATGGCACAAGCAGCATCATTTAGGAAATGTATAATCCAAAAAGCAGCCAGACTGGTTATTCAGGGAATTACGGGTAGGCAACTCAGTTGCTTCACTGGTACCTTAAAATATTTTAAAATGTCTAGAGCAACCTTTTTTGGTGTCATTCCCCCTGTCAAGAATTTTTTTTTAATTAATTAATTTTATTGATTTTCAGTGTTCTATAATAGCTAGCATATAACTTAGATTATTATTTTCCCCTCCCTCCCCGAGACGGCATACAATTTTGTATAGGTTCTACACATACATTCCTATGAAATACATTTTCACTATAGTCATGCTGTGCTGAAGAATTAAAATGAGTGGGAGAAATCATCTAACAAACCAAATACAACACACACACACACACACACACACAAACATGATCTGTTACAATCTGCAGTTGAATTCCATAGTTCTTTATCTGGATGTGGAAGGCATTTTGCCTTAGAAGACCATTGGGAATTTTTTTTTAAGTCCTTGCGTTGCAATGAAGTTCCAAGTCTACCAGAAAAACTCTCGCACACTGTGGTCGTTGCTGTGCACACACTGTCAAGAATTTTGGTGAAGCTATGGATTCTCAGAACGTTTTTAAATGAATAAAATAAAATGCCTAGAATTAGTCATTCAGTCAACAAACATTTATTAAGTATCTTCTATGTGCCAGCACTTGGGCTACAAAGAAAGGCAAATATAAATAGTCTCTGTTTGCAAGGAGCTCACAATTGAAAGAAAAAAATAATATGAAAACAATTATTCACAAACAAGCTATATATGGGATAAATTGGAGATAATCAGTTAGAGTGAGGGTTGTTGTTTCTGTTCAGTCACATCTGACTCTTCATGACCCCATTCAAGGTTTTCTTGGCAAAGATACTGGAGTGGTTTGCCATTTCCTTCTCCAACTCATTTACCGGGTTAAGTGACTTGCCCACAGTCACACAGCTAGTAAGTATCTGAGGCTGGATTTGAACTCATGTCTTCCTGACTCCAGGCCCGGTGCTCCATCTGCCCCAATAGAGAAGGTACTGTGATTTAGGAGGACTGGGAAAGGCTTCCTGTTGAAGCAGGGATTTTAGTTGAAAGTTGAAGAAAGCTAGAAAGCAGAGATGAAAAGGGAGAGCATTGCCTGCCTAGAGGACAGCCAGTGAAAATGCCCAGAGTGTCTGGAGATGAAGTGTCTTATGCGAGAAACAATGAAGAGGCCGGTGCCATTGTATCACAGAATACATTGTAGGGGAGGAGGAGTGGTAGGGCCAAGAGGGAGCAGGGGAGAAGGGGAAGGAGACATGGAGGGAAGTTAGGTTTCAGAACACTGGAAAGGTGTGGGTGAATTGAATGCCAGGGAATTTTCTATTTGATTGACAAAAGAATTATACTGAGATACAATTGTAAAAAAAAAAGTTTTTCAAGTTCACAGAGCCCAGGAAAAATCCTGTATTAGATGATTTTCTAAGGTCCCTTATAGCTCTAACATTTTTCTTTCCTTTTAAATCAAACTAATTCAAGGAGCTCCCCACACAAAAAAAGAGAGAAGGCACTTATACCTCTGTCTATTTAACAAGAGACTAGTTAAATATCCTAACCCCAGAAGACTGCTCTTTCCTATTCCCCCTTTCTCCAAATGGTTCATTCTTAGTCACAGCAAAAGACTTCTGAGATCAGAAGGGCAAGTTCTAGGAACCTAAGACCCTGCCATTGAATGTGGATCCCAGAGTTGGTTCAGTGTCAGCTACAGTGTCCAGTTTCTACCCACTTTGCTTATTGAATGAATGAATGAAAAAGCATTTATGAAGTGCTTCCTAGACACTACTACCATCCTATTATCTTCGAACTCAGTCCTGCTCCAGTCTTAACATTCTAGAATTCTATTTACTTTCTGTTACATACTTCTACCACATAAGAATTTCCCAAAGTGTCTAGGAGAAAGACTCTACATGTACTCTAGGTACTTCCTAGAGTTAGCCCTAGCTCTGCATGGGCTACCACCTTCCCCTGGTGTGTTTTCAGAGATGTCCCTTGCTGCCAAACTTCCCTCCTGATGGTATGCTAGGTCACTTTCCCATCTCATGCCAGGACAAAAACTTTCATGATTACAGTCATTGCTGTCAACTGAGGAACAGAGGTGAGAATTCCATCTCTAGATGGCTACTGTTAAAATGCATTCATGTGTCATAACTGCATGGAGGAGATCCTGGATTCACAAAGGCTATTCCACTGGAACACATGCCTTATCCCATCTGACTAAGCTAGAAAGGCTTCAAGAACAGGCTGGAAAATGGAATGAGAATCTGACAACCAGCTGACCTAAGGTTGAAGACAGAGGAAGACTTCATCAGAAGATAGGCCACCAGTTCATGGCTTCTGTTTTTTCAATATCAACAACTTGTGCCTATCTATGACATACTAAGTATATAATCTCCTAAGGCAGAGTGGAATTTTGACTTATGTCTATCTACTGACTTAGGTCAAGAGAAAGTGTATCAGTGACATTATAGATATTTAGGTAACATAATTTTCATTTACTGAGTGCTTCAATCCAATTCAACTGAGTTCCTAGAACCAGAGAATTTTAGAGTAGCAAGCTATGTCGGCAGGATCTAGATCAACTCTGAGCTGAGAAGGAATTCCTATGCAATGACCAACTAGGATTCCAAAAGACTTGAAAGGAAATATGCTATCTCCTGAAGCCTTCCCCACCCCCTCTTAATTTCAGTGTCTTCTCTCTGTTAATGACTTCCTATTTATTCCTGTATTTGGCTAGCTCTGTTATAGATTTATTTGCAAGTTGTCTCCCCCATTAGATGGTAAGCTTCTTGAGGGCCAAGACTGTTTTGCCTCTTTTTATACCCCCAGCCCTTAGTACAGGGCCTGGCACATAGTGAGTATTTAATAAATCGATTGCCTGAGTGACTCAGAGTGAAGATTCACATATTTATATAAATATCACATATAAATATGACCATATTTATATAAACATATACATTTACATAAACACAGATGTGTATATGTAAATATATGTAAATATACATATGCACACATACATATAGCTGTCTCAAACTTCTGAGAAGTATAGTTTTAAGTTACTGAAGTTTAAAACTACACTAGGACTTTTGGCATACCCTGTATGTGTATGTATTTTTTGGACATGGCCAGTGCAATTTATTTTGCTTGATTATATATATTTGTCACATAGATTTTGGTTTTTTTTTTCTTTTTCAATGGTGGGAAGGAGAAAAGTCAGATTTTCATTTCAAAAATCAATCTATCAATAAATATTTATTAAGTATCTACTACTATGTTCCAGGAGCTAGAAAACAAGAAAAAGAGTTCTTGTTACAACATACCAAACAACTGGTCATCCACCCTTTGCTTAAAGAGGCAGCCAATATGACTCTGATAAGCTTTATTTTTTAGGAAATTTTACTGACATCAGGCCTAAATTAGCTATTTTTCAATTTCTGCCTCTTGCTCCTCATTCTACCACATAGAAGAAATCAAATCCCTCTCTCACACAACAGTCCTTCAAATGCTCTAGAGTAGCTATCACACCATCCTTTGAGATGTCTCTTCTCCAATATCCTCATGTCCTTAAAACAAGAACCCATGTACCCATGGTCCTTCACATCCTGGGTGAACACTCCTCTAAACACATTCCAGCTTATCAGAATCAGGATCCTTCTTAAATAGTGGGTTTGAATGGAATTCAACTCAACTCAGTATTTATTAAGCCCCACCATGTATGATGGAGATCTTCTGTTTCCTCCTTACTAAGAACTTTATATCTCGTATCCCAGCTCTCTAGTGCAAGTCAACAAATACAATTTCCTCATTTTATATAGGAGGAAATTTTATTTGTTGGTCATACTATAAAAGACTTTCTTTTTCAGAGTAGATGGCCAATGAGGGTCCCTTCCAACTCTGAAATTTTGTGAAAGGCAGGAAAGTGTAATGGCTAAAGAGATGGACCTAGAGTCAGGAAACATGGGTTTAAAACCTGGATCCCAGACTTACTAGCTAGGGACCTTAGTGTTTCTATCTGTAAAATTGTAGCTAATAGCTGCCATCCTTACCTCTGACTTAGAATTCTTATCTCCCCTGAGGTATGGCTTCTATATGATGCTCTTTTCTATCTTCTCAATTAGCTGTACTCCCGTACCTCCCCCCATAAAGTGTTTCTGTTCTATCTCATCTATGTGCCTGTTGATTTCTCTAAGTAGAGTATAAGCTCCTTGAGGGCAATAACTGTTTAGTCTTTGAATCCAGGTGTTTGGTACACCATCATCACTTAAAATGCACTTATAGAATTAAATAGAACAGTATCAGAGATTTATAGCTGGAAGAAACCTTAGAAGGTTACTGACTCCAACTTCCTCAGTTTATTAAAAAAAAAAATTTCAATTCTGAATTTAATAAACACTCTTCCAGGAACATTTTTATGTTAATAAATCAGAAAATGAAGATCATATGTGAAAATATATTGTATACAGCTTGCTTTTTTTAAAAAAAAGTATATAGTATAAAAATAAATATTTTTAAAAGTATATGAAATAAATTCAACTCTTTACTTTCAGAATTGTTTTGCTTCTTTCTGAACTTCTTTTTGTTCTAATCTATAGATTTCAATGCATTTCAATGAACTGTTTTTCTTTTTTTGGGGGAGGAGACAACCCTATTGCCAACTCCCTTGCCCCTCTGAACTCCTGTTCTCCAACATAAAAAAAATAGCCCTTGTAACAAATAAGCATAGTCATGCAAAAACAAATTCACACATTTGTCATATCCTAAAAAAGTATGTCTCATTCTGTCCCCTGAATTCATCACACCTCTGTAGGGAGGAAGAGAATATGGAGAGCATGCTTGATTATCTGTCGTCTGGAAGCACAGCTGATCAATTCATTGACTGGAGTTCCAGAGCCTTTCAAAGCTATGGATCTTTGCTATATGGTTGTTGTACAGATTGTTCTAGTTCTAGAACAAATCAAGGGATTTGTTCTAGATTACTCTACATTAATTCCCAAGTTCCTCTGAAATGGTTCTTTTTGTTATTTCCTATAGTTGAATAATGATATATTAAACTCATGTGCCATAATTTGTTCATCTAATTCCCAACTGTTGGGAATCAACTTTATTTCCAATTTTTTGCAACAACAGAAAGAGCTAAATGTCACAGTGGACAGAATGCTAGACCTGGAGTCAGAGAGATCTGAGTTCCAATCCTGCTTCAGACACAAGCTAACTCTGGGCAAGTAACTTAACTGCTACCTGCCTCAGTTTCCCCCTCTGAGAAATGTGGATAATAATAGCATCTACCTCCCAGGGTTGTTGTGAGAATAAAATGAGATAATATTTATGAAGTGCTTTGCCAACCTTAAAGCACTCTACAAAGGCTATTTATTATTATAATAAATATTTTGTACTTTGGGGTCCTTTATGTCTTTATTTTCTTTCTTTGGGTTATAAGCCTAGTAGTGATCACTGGGTCAAGGAGTATATACAGGTTAGTGACTTTTTGAGTATTATTCCAAATTACCTTTCCTAGCTGTAACCAATTCACAGCTCAGCCAACCACACCCAAATGTACCTGTCTTCCTTTCCACGCCTCCAACTGTCACTTTCCTTCTTCATATTTGCCAATCTGATAGGTGTGAGGTAGAACCTCAGCAATTACCTGATTTTAGAGATAATGAAACTGAGGCCCAGGGATTTGAAGCCAGGTTACCTTGACTATGAAACTGGCTCATAGTCTACTGTATCATGCTGCATCCCCTGAGAGAGAAATAATTTGTCCTTTGGCATTAGTGGCACTGTTGAGATCCAAGTTTCATACCTCCAATTCTTTTGTTCCTTCCCCTATCCCAGAACCAGCTCTGGCTCTAATGACCCTTATAATTCAACCAATGAGCCTATTAGCTGTAATTATTTTATCACATTAACTAGTTGGTACCATGAAAGTAATAGAGTCTGGCCCTAAAAAGGATGAGATGTCAGATAGGGCAGTTTCTTTTGGTGTGGGAGGGGTGGAGCAGTGAAGTCTGGCTGAGACAATCTCTGGATGGTAGGGATAACATGATGGTGCTAGGGCAGGGAAGGGAGGCTCTGGGCAACGGGGTGTCTGGGGTGGGCATCTGGGGTGGAGCACTAAGAAGGGGTGGGGTGCTGAAGACACATTTGGCTTAGGTCTGGGCCTGGTGCTCAATGTAAGAAGATAGACTCACTATCTGCCTGGGAATGCTTTGTAGTCACTGCTGGGCAGCTTTCTACCCAATGCAAAAGCTCTGGCCCTCACCTGAGCCCTGACAATCTGCTTCAGACAGCAGTTTCTCTCAACTAAGTTAAGATATGTCATGACAGCACGGCCAGAACTCCTCCCTCTCACCATTATCATTCTTGCGTCTCTGGGTTCCTGGCCTCCAAGTCTCACCCAATTTAAACCCAGGTGCTTACTATGGCTGTATGCCCGGACCTACCCTAAATGGGGGAGGGGGGGGTCTAATAAAAGTTTCTACTTCCATGAGCAGAGGTAATGTAGCCTAGTGGACAGAAAGCAGGCCTCAGAGCCAGGAAATATGCATTCATTCATTCATTTGCTTATTTATTGTTTCACTTTCTTGTTTGCTTGATTTTTAATTTATCTATTCATTCATTTATTTGTCTATTTGCTTATTCATTTATTTATTTATATTTATTTATCTATAAATGTCAATCCCTGTCTTGCTCCCTCTGGAAGTTCATCAGCCACTCATAGCCTCATTCCAATACTGATCACCACAGAAGGGTTACCAAGTTTTTCCACCCTGAGTCATTTCAAAACTTGGTGGCCCTCTGTTCTCAGGGCTCACCCTTTGTGGACATCTTATTGGCTTTAGCCCTACTGAAGCTCAGGACTGCCCATCCCAATCAATCTACCAGTCACAGCCTCTCCTCGGAGCCAGGATTACAGTCTGGCCCTTTAAAACCATAAACTGAAGAGAATATGCTGATCTGAATTGATACAGAGTTGCCTTGGAGTTCTCTGTGCCAATGAAATAAGTCCAGCCTCTGTCTGTCCCTGTTATCCTCCAAGGAGGAGACAATGAATTTTATACTAAGCCATTTCTTTAAGGTTGTGGAGGAAGCAGAGTCATTTCCCACAAACCCACCCACTCCAACATAAATCTGCTTCCTGGTCATCTCTATCAACGAGTCACTCCCATTTGCCAGTATCAGTCTCCTCTCTGCACAGATGGGGTACATGAAGACCTTACTGGGGAGAAGGAATAGATAGAGAGGCAGTCACCTGACTAGGAAACCAAATTCTCTGTCTAGCATAACTGTCTTCCTCTCCCTTCCCTCCCCCTCCAACTTCCCATGAAGGTTAACAGGGGTGAGGGGAGAAGAGGAATGAATGTCCCCTCACAATGACCATCCCCCATGCCTTGAACAGAATCCTTCCATATCTCTTTCCTTTCAAAACTCAGAGATGTATAAGAATAGTTTTTTAAAAATCCAAAACCTGACTTGTTTCTCCAACTTCAACAGCTGAAATATTTATGGAAGATTTTGAACAGGTTACCTCAAGAGATGCAAATTCTTTAGAAAGACCTTTGGGGACCAAGAGAGGTCTCAGTTTCCCTTTAATTTTTAATTCTGGAGGCTCCACTGGATCTTTCTGCATTTCTACCATCTGAATAACTCTTTGCTTAGCTCTAGTTGAAAACTACTCCTTGCTGAGATGGTGACTACTAGTTGTAGTGAGCTTGAGTAAGCTGATCTGTAGCTCAAACTGGCAGAGCTACAGAAACCCTCTGAGGACGAATTTCTCTGGGTTTCAGTGACTTGTCCAAGGCCACACTGGCAGTGATAGAGGTAAGTTTTGGTCCTCAGGGTCTAGTTCCTGAGCTTCTTCCAATGAACTATGGGTATCTCCTTATTCAAGATATTCCAGCAAAGGCCAGATTTAGGGTTAGGCTGTGGAAGCAATTCCTTTCCAAGTATAGATTGGACTAGTTAGTCACTGATGGACACAACAATTCTGTGCTTCTGCAAAAAATCCTTCCCTTCCTCCGAGGCTCAGCTTAGATGCTGCCTCTTCCATACGGCTTTACTCTGTTTTTCCAGCTAAAGATGATTCCTCCTTCCCCAACCTTCCACTACTCTGTTTGGTCTGTCCTGCGCACTAAGAGACTAATTCCTATCTTCACCAGAATGAGAGCTATTCTTCTGATTAGTTTTGAGGAAGACAATCCTTAGTTTACACTCCCCAGCGGCTTAGCCCATTCTTACCAACAGTGATTATGCGAAAGACTATTATGAATAGCAAATAGCAAGTAAACCCATTCATCCAAGCAAAACCACTAAATATTAGCCAGGGAGGTTCTACAGATTAGAATAGACCAAAGAAACAGAAGAGTCAAAGGAGTCTTCAACTCAGAGTAAGATAAAACACTTTAATTCAAACTGAGACTGAGACAGAGACAGAATGACAGAGAGATGGAGAAAGATGCATATACGCACAGAGAAGACACAGAGAGAAAGACATAGAAAGAGAGAGGCAGAGAGAGAGACAGAGAGAGGAGGAGAGAGAATGATCACACAGGGAAGTCTATTCAGCACAGGGAAGTCTATTCTTAACAATTTTTAGTTGCAAGCAATGGATATCAAGGAATATTACTGGGGGGCTGGGTTCTTCTTACTTGTCTGGAGCCCTAGAGCTCCAATCCACCATTCAAAAGTTCTCCCTTCAACCATCTTTCTCCCTTCTCCCTAGTCTCCCTTCTCTCTCCATTTCTCTTTCTCCCTTTCTCCCACCCTAAGACCTGATACAGACTGAGGCAAAAGTGAAGTTATACAGACAAAACAAGGAGTATTTTTGTGAACTGTATAATTGATATCCAGATTGATGAAATCATCGATGAGTTACTGACTGACCAGCCTCAACTCCAGAGAGCTAAATATACTCCAGAGAGCAAAATATATGTCCCTCCCCTTGGCAGAGAGGTGGTAAACTATAGATGGAGAGTGAGGTGAATGTTGTTAGATATGATCAATGTGTTAATTTGTTTTGCTTAATCACACCTTTGTGTGTGTTCTGCTTAGGGTTCTGCTTAGGGAGAGGGATGGGGGGGGTGTAAAGTATTAGTGATAAAAAAAAAACTTCAATAAAGCCTTTAAAAAATATTGACCTCAGACTAATAAAGAGTCTTCTAATGGGTTTATGGGGACTGATCTGAGGCAGGTGCATAGGAGGTGTTTCTCCTGAACCTACGAAAGGCCAAGACAGTCTCATGGTTCAACCAATCATTGATTACCATAGGAATGTATGGGATCCCCTCTAGGATCCCAAAGCTAGATATGGCAGTTTAGCTACTGTCTGGGGTATTTTACAATTTTTACTACCCAAACGATCACAACTACTGTTGTTTCTGATGATTCTTGTCCTCCCCCAAGTAAGGATGAAAGGGACTGGGATGGTGGGGTGGGGTGGGAGAGAAAGATTAAAGATGGCTCAGCAAGAAAATGAGAGAAACCATGAAGAGACAGTATAGTCAGGAACAGAACAGCTGGAGATAAGAAGAAATGAAGGGATACTTTTTGAGAACATTAGACCATGTGGAAAGAACTAGCCAACAGAAGGAAGGGGGAACTATATTCAACTATTTATCAATAAAGGGACTATTAGATTTGTGTATCAGTAATAACAATAATAGAGTTTTCTAAGATAACTCACTGGTCATAGCAAACACTTGTTTTCAACAACCAGTGATTCTATACATGGACATCACCAAATGGTCAATATAGAAATCAGACTGATTATATACTTTGTAGCCAAAAACGGAGTTCTAGATAGTCAGTTAAAACAAGACATGCAGCTGACTATGGCTCAGATCATGAACCAGATCATGAATACAAGATGTTGTATTCAGACTTAAATCAAAGAAAGCAGGGAAAATGATAAGACTATATAGGTATGACCTAAATAACATCTTTTATGAATATAAAGTAGAGGTGATGAACAGATTTAAGGGATTAGATCTGGTAAACAGACTGCATGAAGAACTATGGATAGAGGTTCTCAGTACAGCCACAAAAAACATTCCAAAGGAAAAAAAGAGCAAGAAAGCAAAATGGCCATTTGATGAGGCTTTACAAATACCTGAGTAAAGGAAAGAGAAAGGGAAGGAAGAAAGGAAAAGATAGATCTAACTGAATTTAGAATTCCAGAGAACAGCAAGGAGAGATAAGATCTTCTTAAAAGAGTAATACAAAGAAATAGAAGACAACAACAGAATGGGAAAAAATGAGATCTCTTCAAGAAAATTAGAAATACTGAGGGAAAGTCTCATGTAAAAATGGGCATGATAAAAGACAAAAATGGTAGCGATTTAACAAAAGCAATAGAGATTAAGAGGTGGCAAGAATACAACAGAGAACTATACAAGAAAGAACTTAACATCACCAATAACTACAATAGTATGATTGCCTATCTAGATCCAGACATCCTGGAGAATGAAGTCAAGTGGGCCTTAGGAAGCATTGCTAACAATAAGTCTACTGGAAAGGATAGAATTCCAGCTAAGCTATTTAAAGTCCTAAAAGGTGATGCTGTTAAAGTGCTGGGCTCAATATGTTAGCAAATTTGGAAAACTCAACAGTGGCCACCGAAATGGAAAAAGATAAATTTACATCCCAGTCCTAAAGAAAGACAATGCCACGGAATGTTCAAATTATTGAACAACTGTACTCATTTCACATGCCAGCAAGGTTATGCTTAATATTCTAAAAACTAGGCTTCAACAATACGTGAACCAAGAATTACCAGAAAAGCAAGCTGATTTTCAAAGGGGCAGTGAAACTAGAGACCAAATTGCCAACATTTGCTAGATTGTGGAGAAAGCAAGGGAGTTCCAGAAAAACATCTACTTCTTCATTGGCCACACTGAAGCTTTTGTGTAGATCGCAATAAAATGTGTCGAGTCCTCAAAAAGATGGGAGTAGCAAATCATTTCATTTGTCTCTGAGGAATCTGTATGCAGGTCAAGAAGCAACAGTTAGAACATAAACATGGAACAACTGATTGGTTTTAAGATTGGAAAAGGAATGTAATAAGATTGTGTACTGTCACCATGTTTATTTAGCTTATACGTAGTGTACATTATGTGAAATGCCAGGCTGGATGAATCAAAAATTGAAATTAAAGTAGTAAAGAGAAATATCAACAATCTCAGAAATGTAAAAGATACCACTCTGATGGCAGAAAGCGGAGAATTAAGAAGCCTCTTGATGAAGGTGAAAGAGGAGAGTATAAAAACTGGCTTTAAGCTTAACATCAAAAAACACTAAGATCCTGACAACTGGTCCTATCACTTCCTGGTAAATAGAGGGAAAGGAAATGGAAGCAATGTCAGATGTTATATTTTTGGGTTCAAAGATCACTGCAGACAGCAACTGCAGCCATGAAATTAAAAGATGCTTGGAAGGAAAGCTATGGCAGATGTGGACAGAATACTAAAAAGCAAAGATGTTACCTTGCAACAAAGATCTGTATAGTCAAAACTATGGTTTTCCCAGTAGCAATGCAGTGTTAGACTATAAGGAAAGCAGAGCACTGCGGAATTGACACTTTCTAATTGCGTTGCTAGAGAAGACTTTTGAGAGTACCTTGGACAGCTAGGAGATCAAATCAGTCAATACTTAAAGAAGTTAATTCAGGCTATTCACTGGAAGTTCAAATAAAGAAGATGAAACTTAAATACTTTGGCCACCTAACGGAGAAGCGAAGACTCATTGGAAAAGACCTGATGTTGGAAGATTGAAGGCAAAAAGAAAAGGAGACAGCAGAGAATGGGATGGAGAGAGAGTGTCATGGAAACAATGAACATGAGCTTGGACAGACTTTGAGAGAAAGTGGAGGGCAGAAAGGCCTGGAAGGCTATGGTCCATGGGGTCACGAAGAGTCTGAATGACAACAGTAACAACAGCAATAACAGAATAGCATTCTGGGACATGTGAGGACCCCATCAGCTTGCTTAGTTCTCCACAACCTCTCCACATGGAGGACACTGAGGAGATAGCTTCTGAAAGAATAGTCATGATGTGAAAGAGCCTTGAAAAGGATGTAGAGAATGTATGGACATGCTGTTAACTGGTTCTGGCTAACTAACTATATGGATAGGAGAAATCTTTTTCACTTGATTGCACAGCCCATACTGTCAGGTTCTTCAAAAAGGCCTGAGCCAACTTTGGCTGTACGCATCACTGAAGTCTCTTGAAACTCAACAGTTCATGCCTTAGGGCCTTCTCCTCCCTCTGAGGTCATATAACTCCTGGAAAAATGGCCTCAGTCCTTGGTCTCTTTGTTTATTCTCTTCTGTTTTAGGAGAAGGACAGTGGAGCCACAAAAATCTAGGACTCAGAGCCCAAGCTGGGTTTTGCATTCTGCGTAGCATCAGTGCTCAAAGGAGCAAGAACAGATCTTTGAAGGTAACCTTTAGGACACCAAGCCCACCAGAAGGTCTCACCCACTACTCATACTACATCTACATATGAACTTGGTTGGACCAATGCTATGCAGGAACTGAGCTAAGTGTTGAGTTCATTTCCCTTGAGGTCAAGGTGATATAGGGAAGAGTATGTCCTGGGGGTATTGGGGGAAATGTTCATACATTTGTTCTTACTCTACTATTGTAATAAATAGATGTTTGCAAATGTTAATCAATGTTAAGTTAAATGGAACTCAAATGCTAGTCATGGGTTCTTCACATTAAGGGAATACAACTAGTGGGAGTAAAAGAAAGACATTCCAATCCTTCAGGGTACACTAGAACCCTGAGGGGAGGTGTAGCTGGCCTGGCTCTGAGTGGACCCAGAGCATAAATGTTACAACATTTATACAGTATGTTAACATTTTTGTAGTATCTACATATATCATCTTAATCATTCCTTATGTCAGCCATGGCTTCATTTCTCTGATGGCATGGTCTTCTTTGGCAATGAAAGACGAACACATCTGTGAGTAGATACAGCTGCCTGAATGGGGACCCAGCTAGCTGAGTAACTAAGCTCCTCCTCTCCTGTCTATCTCCCCCTCCCCTTCCTTCTCCTCTTCAAAGGAAGGTAAATTTGGAAAGCCAGAAGATGCCCAGTTAACTTGGGTTTCACTGGCTAGATTCCTTTCCTTTCCTTTGCCTTCCTTCCTTCCTCCCTTCCTTCCTTTTTTTTCTCCCTCCCTCCTTCATTCCTTCCTTCCTTCCTTCCCCTTCCTTTCTCAAAATGTTAAACCTACTGCACTCTGCACCTCATAAGTTGGACAACATTAGGCCCCTGCCTAAGGCTTTTCTCTTCTGGACCCTCCTGGCTTAAGAGTGATTATCAATAGTAACTGTTGCTGTTTCCCTCCCAGCCTGATGTCCTTTTTTTTTTTTTTAACTATGCCTCATTAAAGGGGCCATACCTTGGTTACTTCTTAAAGAGGCCTATTCACTGAAAGGGAATTACCTCACCCTAAATGAGTTTCTGAATAGATCTTGGCCTAAAAGGGCCAGGGTCTCCCATTGCATCCTGGGTCATCTCCAGTCATCCTGATGAATGTCTGGTCACTGGATTCTGATGGCTCTGCAGACGAAGTGAAGCTGGTGACCTGCACAGCCCTCCCTCACTCAAAACAAATTCAGGTGCAAGTCATGTCATCATTTCTGTGATGGCATGGTCTTCTTCAGCAACGAAGGGCAAACACAACAATGGCATGGTACAAAGCAAGCTGACTTGGGGTTGGAAAATTTAGGTTCAAACCCAAGCTTCTGACACTTACTAAATGAGCAAATCACTTAACCCTTCTTGGCCTCAGTTTCCTCACCTCTCAGATAAAGATGTTCAATTAGAGGGCCTCTGAGGATCATAACCCTATGATCTTGAAATTCCCTCTCAACTTTGATTCTAAAATTCTAGAGAGCTGTATTTTTTCCATATCTCAGTGGCAAATGAAGGGGGTCATTAAAACATCTGATCCCTCCCCAATATTTGACTCCCTAAAGGAACAAATGACTGAAATTTTCCCCAAGAACACCTCCTAATTTTAACTGTTCTAGCTTAGCCTACTCAGCTTTTCCCTTGAGTTGATGTCAAAGGTTCTGGCATAGAGGCTGGAAAGCCCCCAGCACTGCAGTTATTTTTAGCTGATCTTAGGGGCAGTTCAGAAGTTCCTTATGCAAATAGTCCATTTGAAAAAGAAGAAAATATCCACACCCTACATTGTATACATTTTCAGACTTTTTTGATTATTGATCAGTTTTTATGATTTGTCTTCTTTTTTTTTTTCAAAATCATTATTTGCAATATGGGATGGCTCTCTGGGAGGGGGGAGGAGGAGTGATGCTTGGGAAGATTTTAGGGATAGTAAAAAAAAACCAATAAATTTTTATTTCAAAAAGAGAAAATAGTCACAACCTTATTATGGGGCTGTCAGAATCTTCCCTTAATCCATCACTGGATTCTTCCCTTAGCCCCCAGTGTTAGGTAGAGAGACTTTCCCATAATGAGGTCAGACGACTTAACTTAGCCTTGCAGATGATGGGACCACAGGGCTAGAAGCTGGAAGAGATCCCCGAGACCAACCTGCCCAACACCTTCAGTCATTCCTTAAGTGTGCGAAATACTATCCCTATATTTGCTGTTCATCTTGCTTATCAAAAGGGGAAAATAACGTAAATGTGAAAGAAGCACAGCAAAAAAGAAATATTCTGTGATCTTATTGCATCTCGAGCTAATTCTTTATCAGAATACTATTACTCAAAAGGAAAGTCTGACGTTGCAGTTCAATTTAACTCGTGACAAATATTTATTAAGTACATATTCAATGCAAGGTACTGCACTAGCTGTTGGGCCTACAAAGACATGAAACATTCCCTGCCCTTGGAGTTTCTGCTCTACCATACAAATTCTACTAGAGTTATATGATGTGGATAAATAAGTATAATGAACTGCAAGGAGCGGCAGGGTCAAAAGTCAAGATAAACAAAGTGTTCTAAGAATATAGGAGAAGAGAGGCAGTATTAAGAACTGGAATGGGTTTGGGGAGGATTCATTGAAGAAACTTCACCTAAGCTAAGGGTAAACAGAGTTTCTTAATCTGAGATCTGTGAACTTTTTTTTATAATACTTTGATAAGTATATTTCTAAAAAAACTAGTTTCCTTTGTAATAGCATGTATTTTATACATTTAAAAATATTTCTCTGAGAAGGGATCCAAAGGCTTCCTCAGACTGTCAAAGGAGTCTTTAACACAAAAAAAAAAAAAGTTTAAAAATCCTGACTCAAAAGAATATAGAGAATCTGAGAAGCAGAGATAGGGTGGGAATGTGTTCCAAGCATGACAGACAGTTTTGCTGGATGCAGGAGGCAGGAGATGGCATGGTAAATTTGTCTGAGACATAGAGGGAATGAAAGAGGGTTAGTAATAGGGCCAGGCCTGTAATTTGTTGATAAAGGGAATGCCCTCTATCCTGTTCCAGGTGAGGAAATTCCCCTTACCAATATAAGTGTGCACCTTCTCTGTTGCCTGGGTACTGAGTGACTTCTCCACTGTCTCACAGCCAGTCTATGCAAGAAGCTGAACTTGACCCCGGTTCTTCCTGGGGTTTAGCACTTTATCCTTTATGCCATTCTGCATGAAGAATAATGTGAAATAAGGTTGCAGCTAGATTTCAGAGGACCTTAAATGTCAGGCTAGGGTCCCCCAAGGCTGATACTGAGTCCCAAAAATGCTAAGGACTATGTCTTTCATCCTAGAGAAAATAATGAGTTACCAAAGGATTTAGCAGAGTAGCAAAATGATCAGATTGTGCCTTAGGAAGATTTTTCTGGTAGTTATGGATTGGATGATTGAATGTGGAAGGAATGACTGCGGGGGAGGGGTTGTAGAGGGAAGCAGGGAGAACAGTAAGGAAGGAAGGAAGGTGTTACTGTACTCCCTGCAAAGGGTATCAGTGTAAATGAGAAGTGAGAATCAAAGAAAGATACACAAAATGTGACAAATAAAACTGACAGGACTTGACAAGTGGTTAGAAGGAGAGGAAAGAGGGGAAGGAAATAGTCAGAGATGACCAGAACTTAAAGCTTCAGGTTTGGGGAGTATGGCAGCACCCTTTACAGATACACAGAAGTTTTCAGGGGATTCAAGTTTAGGGGAAATGATGATGATTTTAGTTGTTGGACATGGAGATATAACACAGGAACATGTAAAAGAAGGGGATGCATTTCCCATGAGGCTCTGGGTTTCAGAGATGGGACTGGTTCAAATAGCTGGACTTTGATTGCTGCAATCCTGTGTATCTTTGAGGAAGTGTGGTTGCATCAAAAGGGCTATAAAAATTGGAGAAATGAAATAGAGAGCTGGATGGAGAAGACTGTCATGAAGGCACCCAGTGTTGGCTGCCTGAGCAAGTTGACAAAAGCTGAGAGAATAGATTTTTTGCTTTGACTAAGATGGTGAAGAATGGCCAACAAAGTCTGAGCAGAAACCAAGATGCTCCATGAACAGAATTTCACAAACTTTGGTCACCTATGCAAGAGATATTTTCCAAATTCACTCTATAAAAGAGCATAAGTCTCAGAGGGGGTTGTTTTCCTCATTATTCTCTCAGAGAATAAAATCTAATTTCTAAAAGGTATGGGATGAGAAATAATTTTTTTTAGTTTTTTCCTTTAATAGCTTTTTTTCTTTTCTGTAATGATATTATGATGACAATCCCTGAAACAAAGTAGAACTTCTTAAGTGAGATCAATAATTATCTAGAAGTGTCTGGTCTAACAAATCACACAAGAAAAACCAACTGGATGAAGAAGACCTGTTTTCTAGATAGACTATAATAAGCAATTGGATGACCTGGATGGACAGCCCATTGAGATGGTCTACCAGCATTTATACCCCAGACAGATTGCAGATGGGCAACGAACTGGGCCCTAAATTGAACTGTAAGAGGAAAGTGGTCTGAACTGCATTTGAAAAACTGCCCCATGCTATTAATAATCCCAAGCTTCTTATTGAGGCAAAATCTATTTTTTTAGCATCAATATTCTTTCAGTGGTGCTGAATAGCTGTGAGTCTTGGAATACTATGATTTCTAAAGAATTAAAATTGTGGTTTACTCAAAAGGCAATGGAAAAGCTCATGGTCAGCATAAGCAGTACATCGCCAACAAAGAACTATATGGTAGAAGTAATAGAAAGGATACCATCAGAGAGTTTCATCTCCAGAAAATGGGTGGGTCACATAGCTAGAGTGGGGAAAAATCAACAGACAATTCATGTGTTCCACTGGTATCTAGCTGCTCAATATCATGAGATGTAGAAGAAGATTCCCATCATGCTAAGTGAAACCCCTCTGATGGATTTAAAGACCACAGACAAGAATCATGTAACATGGGAAGGTACGGATCAGCTGTGACCTATGCTCCTGGAAAAATTATATGCATCAGTGAAATCACAGGTCCACTGAAGTGCTGAAGTTGTTATTGATTGTTTTGACCCACATTAAATGTTTTATTTAAAAAATACATGTTCTGCTAACCTGGTACAAAATCAGTTTAGATGAATTCCTAGGGAATTCTCAGTTGAGAATTGATTTTTTTCCCCTCTTTTTAAAAAATGACTTATTACAGAAGTTGCTCTTTGTGTAGGGAAAACAAGGATAACTGGAAATAAAGATGCTGTTAAAAACATAAGATACATTTTAAAAAGTAAAATTTTCAGCTCAGTAGGGTCAGGATTTTGAGAAAAATGAGGTATACATAATAATAATAGTAACAATAATAAAACAATAGCTAGCATTTGTGTCATACTTCCGGTCCCTCATGCGTATTATCTCTTTTAGTCCCTGGGATAATCTGAGAGGTAAGTGCTATTTTATCCCTATTTTACAGATGAAGAGACTGAGGTTGGTAGAAATTAAGTAACTTGCCCAGGATCACACAGCTAGCAAATGTCTGAGGCAGAATTCAAGTTCGGGTCATCTTGACTTCAAGTCCAGATCATCTTCACTTCAAGTCCAGCACATTATCTACTGCATCCACATTGAACCCAGTAATCCTACTCTATTTGAATTGAGAATTGAATAGCAAATGGGATCCACTGAACTTGAGGTATTGGTAGGACTTCCACATGTGGATGGATATTCAGCAGGCAACTTAAGAAGTAGGACTAGAATTCAGGAGAGACATTATCTGTTTCTATTTCTCCATATCCATATCTATCTATCTATCTATCTATCTATCTATCTATCTATCTATCTATCTATCTACATGGGAATCATCTGTTTAGCAGTCCATGAGAAAAGATGAGATGATCAAGGAAGAGTACAGAGAAAGAAGAGGAAGATCCCATACATTTATTAGGACCTACTACATACATAGTCTTAGGTGCTAGGGACACTTGGCATAGATTTCTGGGATGCCAGAGACAAAGTCCTTTCCCTCAGAGAGCTTAAAGTTTAAGAATAATTCGAATAAGATTATTATTAATTAATTTTCATTATATAATTATATTAATATATTGTGTTATATGTTAATATTAATTATATAATATCAAATATATTATATACAATATGATATATTGATTAATATTAATTAAGAATGATTATAACATTAATCAGAATGTGATCAGTGTATAGAAAGAGAATCAGATAAAATACCATGATAAATGAGAAAGAGGGAGATTACTTCTAGTTGGGGGCCGGGGGGGGTGAGGAATGGTTGGACTGGGAGAGCTTCTTAGAGAATCTGGCACCTGAACTGGACCTTGAAGGATAGAGATTTCAGTAGGTATTTTGGGGTTAGGGCACAGTGAGACCAAAGGCAAAGAAACAATAGTGCTTAGGGCAAGATGGGCAACACTGAATTCTTTAGTTTGGCTAGACCCACAAGTTTCCAAAATAGGTGATACTGTCCCCTGGGGGTGCTGGAACAAGTCACAGAGGTGGCAGTAGCCTCAGATGTAATTGGGGGCACTGAATAAAAATAAGGGGGTGGTGAAAGCATAACGTAAGAAGAGAATTTTGAAAAAACATCGCATATGTTTCATCTGTTGTACAACCGAAACAATTCATTGAAATGATTACATTATTTTCCAAATAAAAGTTATAACTGATCAGTGGTCAAGTTTGCAGATTGGTCTTAACAAGCAAGTATTGGCAGGTGAGTGTGTCACATATCGTTGGAAGTCCAGCATGCATCTGCAGAAATATATGCATGTAATGACTTGTTTATAATATGATACTATACAGTTACAGGATGCAATATTGCATCATCAAAATTTCAATGCAGGAAAAAACCCACAAATTTACAACAAATTAAAATTTAAGATGTATCCCTTGAAAATTATATTTTTTGAGATGATGTAAATTTCATAAAAATCTTTAAATGGTTAAAGAAAGTAATGCTGAGTAATTTTTTTTAAAGAGGGCAATAGGCCAAATAAAGTTGGGAACCTCTGAGTTACAGTCTAGAAGAGATTAAAAATCAGCTAGGCGTAGTAGGAAAAAGTCCTAGGTACTGAATTGGAGGACTTCGGTTCAAGACCCAGCTCTGTGATTTATTATTTATAAGTGACATTTAATCTCACCAGCTTCCTTCTGTCTGAAAATTTAGGGGTCAGATTAAATGATCTCTGGGGTCCCTTCCAGCTCTACGAAACTATAGAAGCAATATAAGAAAAGGCTAGAAAAAGACAGGCGCTAGTTTATGGAGGACTTCAAATACCAGACAATGTAGAGCAATGGTCAGCGAAAAAGGGTCGCTACAGGTTTTGAACAGAGGACTGATATGATCAGATCTAAGAATACTGAAGGCTAACTTGACAGATCTGCGTGGAATAGAGAATGGAGATGAGAAAAGAGGCAAAAAGATCAGTCAGGTGGTTACTGCAACAGTCCAAGTGAAAGGGGATGGCAACAGGGGGATGGACATGATAGATACTGTGAAAAACAACTGGTAGGACATGTGATGAGACAGGGTAAGGGGTGAGGAAGAGGGAAGGCTGAAAGACAACTGAAGTCTCACATCTGAGTTGGTTTGGATATGAGTCTGAACGGCTGGCAGAATAATATGCAAACTGATTGCAAAGTGGTCACATGGCTCAATTCAGAGTGATTATTAATTAGAATAATTATAATATGATGACAATTAATTATATAATAATTATTATTAATTATTAATGTCAGCTTGGTAGGACCACTCCAATGGAGTGCCCTAGGGATTAATGATTGGCCTCATGTGGCTTAATATTTTGATCAATGTACAGCCAATGTGGATACCTGTTTTGCTTGACTACGCATATTTGTTACAGAGGTTTTTGTTGCTGTTGTTTTTTAATTGAGAAGGAGACCTGGGAGAGTAAAAAAATAAATGCTTATTATTTGGGGAAAAAAAAACCTTTAAAAGTTTATCAATGACTGAGATATAGCTTATTAGATTTGCAGATGGCCCAAAAGTGGGAGAAATAATTAATATATTGAAGCAAAGGACGTAAAAAGATCTTGATAGCTAGAACATCACACTGAATCTAATAAGAAAAAAAGAACAATGGTAAAATATTGCATTTGAGTTTAAAAAATCACCTTCTTACGCATAGGATAAGGGAGGCACGGTCAGATGGGAGTTCGATTGAAAAAGATCCGAGGGTTTTAGTGGACTGGAAGATCAACATGAGCCAGAAATGTGATCTGACAATTAAAAAAGCTAAAGTAATTTTGGACTGTACTGAGAGGCACAGTTTCCATAAGTAAGGGGATGTCCCGTCTGTCCTCTGCTCTTGTGAGACTACATCCAGAGTACTGTTTCTAGCTCTGGGGGCCATAGTTTAGGAAATGTACTGATAAGCTAGAAAACACCCAGCAGATGACAACCAGGAAAATGGAGGGCTTTGAGTCCAGGTCATACGAGGATCTGCTGAAGGATCTGGGGTTTTATCCCAAAGAAAAGATTCCTGGGCAGAAAGGTTAATAGTTGTCTTCAAGTATATGAAAGACTGTCATATAAAAGAAGGACTGGATGTCTTCTGTTTGGTCTCAGAGGGCAGAACCCAGAAGAAGGTTTAGACTGTATCAGGAAAAATTTCCTAAAGTTTTAGCACTGTCCCAAATGCTGACTTAGGAGGGAGTGACTCTCCTACATCCACTTCCCTAAAGGACTCCAAGCAGCATTGGAAGGATCACTTGTTGGGTGTTATAATGGCAGAATTATGTTTCAGGCCTGGTTGGACTATATAGGTACTGACTTAGAGTTAGTCTCTTCTTACTCTAAAATTCTGTGATCTTTAGTTATGTATTGTACAGTGAATACTTTTCAGGTACAGTTGGACTATACAGCATCAATGTGCCTGTTTTCCCACAGTCCCTCCAACATGTCATTTTCCATTTTTTGATTATCTTTGCCAATCCAAATCATGTGAGGTGGAATGTCAGAATAGCTTTAATTTGCATTTCTCTAAGTGATTTGGAGCAGTTTTTTTCTCCGGAGAAAGGTGTTTCTTCTCTTGAAAAATTCTTGTTCATATCCTTATATCACTTATCAACTGGGGAATGGTTCTTACTATATAAATTTGAATTGATTCTTTATGTATCTTGGAAATCAGACTTTTATCAGACAAACTTACAGAAGCAATTGAGGTCTCTTTCAAGTCCGAAATTCTGTGATTTCAAGTAGAGAAGAATTAAACGAAATTCAATAAGCATTTACAAAGAACCTACTTAGTATATGGACTGCTCCGACTGTTCTAAGAGCTAGGGGGAGTAAAAAGTGTTGTAATAGAATATTTTCCCCATAAACTAGGGGGAGAAAAAGAAAACTTTGCTGCCTCCATGAAGTTTACCTTCTACAAAAGCCCTATGAAAAGTTGCAATAGAACAGGAGCCCTCATAAATGTAAAACAAAAATGAAAGACTCCCTGCCCTCAGAACTTACATTCTACTGGGCAGGAATTGTCTTTGTACAGATAACTAATACAACACTCACATAAAATAAATACAAAGCAATTACTGGGGAAAAAAGACAGAAGCAACAACCTGGTGGTGAGGATGGGGAGGGGTACAGGAAAGGCTTCCAGCACTTAAGCTGAGGGTGGGGGTGGGAATTAGAAAAAAGGAAGGAAGAATATTTCACATTAAGGCAAACAACTCTTTACCTGAAATTGTGTTTTTACTTTTTCTCTACGTGTGCTGTATTTCCCCCGCCCACCCATTTGGAGCAGTGGGTGGCACAGAAAATAGAATGCTTACCTGAAGTCAGGAAGAATTAAGTTCAAATATAGCCTCAGACACTTTTACTAGCTATGTAACTCTGGGCAAGTCACTTACCCTCAACTTCCTCAGTTTCTTCTGTAAAATGAGGATAATATAACAGTTGCTACCTCCCAGGATGGTTGTGAAGATCAAATGAGATACTTGTAAAGCATTTAGCACAGTGCCTGGTACATAGTAGGATAATAAATGCTTATTACCCATCTAGCTATGGAAGTAATAGACATAAGGTTGTCTACAGAGGAATAGTTAACAGGCCAGCTTGACTGGAACATAAAGTATATAATGGAGAATAATGGAAAATTATTACAGAAAGATAGATTGGAGGCAGTTTTTAAGGGCTATAATTATACATCAGAGAAGTTTGCATAGGTAGGCATGATCCTCAGAATTGGAATATTGGGTATGTCCCATTGAGAACTGGTCGTGTCCATAATGATCCTTGCTTGCCCAGGGTCACACAGCTAGTGAGTGTCTGAGGCTGGATTTGAACTCAGGTCCTCCTAATTCCAAGCCCCAGGGGTCTATCCACTGAGCCACATAACTGCCCCAGCTAGGTGATGCAGTGAATAGAGCACCAGTGCAGGAGTCAGGAGGACCTGAGTTCAAATGTCACCTGAGACACTTGACATTCACTACCTGTGTGACCTTGGGCAAGTCACTTAACCTCAACTGCTTCATCCTGGGTCATCTCCAGTCATCCTGATGAATATCTGGTCACTGGGTTCAGATGGCTCTGGAGGAGAAGTGAGGCTGGTGACCTGCACAGCCCTCCCTCACTCAAAACAAAGTCAAGTGCAAGTCATGTCATCATTTCTCCGATGGCATGGTCTTCTGCAGCAACGAAGGACGAACACACATTGATCCTTGCGGTATCCGATAAGGAGCAATTTAAAGCAGCAGGGATTTGAGTTAGACCTGAGAAATAATACCATGACTGGGGATGCTAAAATAAAAACAGTACAGTTGGACAAGAGCTAGATTTGGAATAGGAGAACCTGAGTTTCTATCTGGCTCTACCACTGGTGTTACCTAGGGCAAATTGCTTAATATCTCTGAGGTTGTTTCTTCATGTGTAAAATAAAGAGCTTGGAATTAAATAGCTGCTGAGGCCCCTTCCAGTCACTAGATTTATGATCCTCTGATCAAATTTTCATCACGGAAAATGTGGAGAGAATGTTTTGCCAAGGAAGATTTTGGAGTTTCTTTTTCTAGAGATTTTAAAGGAGAGAGAGAGCATTTAAGGGTGCAAATGCGTTAGGGGTGGAAGTGGATGGAGGAAAGGCCATAGAGTCTGAATACTGAATTATAACATTTCAGAGCTGCCAGAGACCCTTACAGATCATTCCAGCCCAAACCCTTTATTTGGCAGTGATAAAGCCTGGGCCCACAGGGAAGAGAATTACCCAAGAGAATACAGGTACTATATTGCTACAATTAAGTAGCAAAGTCAGGATTTGAAATCATGTTCTTTCCCTCTAAATCTATTACACTTCATTTTAGAACCCACTCATTGAGAGTTTTGTTCCATTTTTGAAGAGCAGGGAATGACAGGGGACATTTCATACTTGGGCAGATCACAGTTATTCAGCCACCTACACTACCAAAAATGGCAATAAATGTTTCTGACTTAGAATTTACCCCTAAGGATTAGTGTTGGAGTTACAGCAATGGTATGAAAGGAAACAAACACTTATGGTGATAGTTGAAATTTATATAGAATTTGTTAGTCGACTTGGGGTTTGCGAACCAACATTTATCCTTTTATCTATCCTTTTATCCTCACAACCACCCTATGGAGACATCATTACTAGTCCTATTTTACAGAAGAAGAAACTGAGACTGAGAGACCTGCCCAGGGACATGAAATAAGCTCCAGAAGTGGAATTTCAACAGAAGAAATTGACAATCTATTCCACAAAGTATGAGGAAGGATAAAGGATAAAGGAAGTGTGCTGTGGCACAACTGGAACATTGGAATGATTGCCAATCACTGTTTCATGCACAAGCTCACCACCACCAATGCCAACTGCTGACCAACTACTACTGATGGGCAGATAAGTCCCAAAGCCTTAGAAGCAGCAGACCCCCTCCCTCCCTCCCTCCCTAACACACACACACACACACACACACACACACACACACACACACACTCTCTCTCTCTCTCTCTCTCTCTCTCTCTCTCTCTCTCTCTCTCTCTCTCTCTCTACCAGCCTGGTTTCCAGACTATTGCCAAAACCATATTGAGGGAAACAATACTCCTGGAGAAGTAGCCAACCATCCTTGTCACCAGCAAAACAAAGTGTCAACCACCTGCCACCTATGAGATAGGCAAACAAGGCTTTCAGCTTACCTGAAGCAGCAGGCATCCTGAGCAACATGGGGAAGCGGAGAGAGGACAGTATTGCCAGGTGAGTCAAACCACCTTGGATCAGTTTTCCTCAAACTCTGACATAGACTGCCTAGAAACCTGAGCCCAAAAGCCCAAGAATAGCAGTGCCTTTCCCTTAGGTCCTCAATTCTGTTCCTAGTTCCAGTCCCCCAACCTTGCTTTCAGTTCACTTTTCCATAACTGCCATTCAGGGAGTTTCCACCCCTATCCTTATTACCCACTAATTGTCACTGATGGATAGGTAAGCCATGGAGTCCCTAGAAAACAGCACCCTTCACAACTTACCTCTACCTCCATCTTCTAGTCAACCAACTCTTGTGGAGTTGCTATCTAGGGATTATCTTTCCTGGGGCTGCAGCCCTTGACATGTCAGTAAACACAAACAGATTTTCTTTGGTGGAGAAAGTTCTCACCTCCATCAATTGCCCTTGGCCTTTGGATCAGATGGTTCAAGATCATAAACAGATATGGCTTATTAATGAAATGACACCAAAGAAGATGCCTTGACCTTACAGCCTATGGATTACTAGGTCTTTCTATCTGACTTGCAGTTGCAATTTATATTTGCGTGTGTATGTACACGTATATATATACACAGACATAAATATACATATCCATACACACACACATAATCTCAAGGACTGTTCTACTTTTCCATTTGCTTTACTCCCAGTAAGGGCTTTTCATTCATTCATTCTTTCATTGGCTAAGGTAGAACCACGGAGATGTTGGGATGGTCCTCATACAGGATATGGCTCTGGAAGACTACTCTCTATTCAAAAGACACAGGATAAATAAAAAGAAGAGCAAATTGAGCAGCAAAGTAAGAGGTTATACTTTAAGTACATTTGAGATACCAGTCTGAAAGCATTTGTACAAAGATCAGAGGAGGCAGAAATGCAAGGGATAGTGTCATCAGAGTATACTACAAAGCACCTGGACAGAAAGAGGAAATAGAAAAAATTTTAGAAAACAGAGCAGTTGGCTTCACTATCCTGCAGATTTCTTAAGGGAAATTATATGTTTTCTATAGGATATGGAATTATTAGTGTCCTGTACTGTTTGGAAGAAAAGGGCTGAATTATGAAGGTTAATATAGCTTGCATATTACCATCTTGAACTTTGAAAAAATGATATACTATGAATGAGCCTGACTGTAGTCACACTGTTGCTTATGGATTCCTTAAAGTTTAAAGTTATTATTTAAATGTAAAAAGCAAATGGAAAAAGTATATTTTGATGACCTAGGGAGTTATTTTTTGAAAGTCAACTTTAAGATGAGTTTCAGGATAGCTAAATCTGCTGAATGCACTGAAACTTTCAAGTGTAATCCATGTTACTTTTCTGTGTAGGCTTTTATCAGAAATCTTCATCAATTCAGGGTTGGGGAAGGAGAGAGGAGGGACATCTTGGTTTCATTCTTGAAGGATGTCCAAAAATAGATTTTTTTCTTCTCCAGAAGTTGATTCTATTTTCTAAATTTGGTTCAAGGGGAGTTTTAAAGTGAATAACAGTGCTTCCATTATAAAAACATAAAGAACACCAGAAATTAGATGAGCTAGGAGCTCTCTGAAGTTCTTCCCAGCTCTAGCATTCTATGATGAAGCCCTGAATTCTGCAAAAAAAGAAGAGAATTCTGCTCCTAAC
Source organism: Bettongia penicillata ogilbyi (assembly GCA_023548195.1). Lineage (NCBI taxonomy): Eukaryota > Metazoa > Chordata > Mammalia > Diprotodontia > Potoroidae > Bettongia > Bettongia penicillata. The sequence continues at coordinate 2,838,159 of JAJHZJ010000089.1, forward strand.
CAAAAATACACATCTACACACACTCAGAGGTATGCGCGCACACACGCGCACACACACACACACACACACACACACACACACACTCCTATACTTTACAGTCTTCAAAGTTTTTTTTCCTACTCTGGATAAACTGAAACTCTCACTTTTGGGATAATGATAATAATAAGTAACATTTACATAACATGTTAAGGTTTACCTCATCCTTATAACAACCTTGGGAAGTAGGTCCTGTTATTATTCCCATTTTACATAGATAAGAAAAGCCAGGCACAAAGAGGTTAAGTGGCTTGCCCAGAGTCACCCAGCTAGTTAAGTGTCTGAGGCAGGATTCTCACCCTGGTCTCTCCGATTCCAAATCCAGTACTGTATCCACCTCACCACCTTGTGACCTGATGATTGGGGTTTGAATTGGTAGAAAGGGAACATCACCCCTAAACCCCACTACCATCCTCAGGGTTGGAAGGAAGAGAGAAGCTAGGAAATTTGGAACTCAAATTCTTTTTTTTTCCCCCATCTACTTTCTTTTGACCCTGAGTCCACTCTCTGAATGATAGGAGAAACGAAATCTGACATGGGGAAAAAAGAAAAAGGGTTTGCATTCACTTTTCCAAACACTCATGGGAAATCACTGAGCCATTTCCTAACTACTACAGTATGAAAGTCCTTAAATACAAGACTAACAGGAAAGACTCAGTCCCATGAAAAACAGAGGCATCGATGCAGGTTCTTAAGCAAGCAAAGTGACATAAGGCATCAGGTATTTAAGGAAGATCAATATGGTAGCTACATGCCAAATGGACTGGAGAGGGCATGGAGGAGAAGCGATGGATCGATGAGCCATTTCAAAGGAAGTTTCAATGAAACTGGATTATTTTGAGTATGAGACAAAAGAAAGACCCTAGACAAGAATGATTTTAAAGCCTCAAGTCTATTGCTGGGAAGATGATTATCCTGGTACCCAAACAAAAATAGCCCTCTCTAATAATGACACATTTTTTTTCTCTTTTCTATTCCTCTTACTCCCTAAAATGGGTGAGAGGGGAGTGGAACAGGCTCTTCCACAATTGGAAAAGTTTCTCTGTCTCCAAGGAGGACTATATCCAGCACACAGCCAATTATTACACAGGTTGAGTGGCTATCCCTCGCTCCTATCCTCCATTCCCTCTGGAAGGAGAGTAAAGGAAAGGTGGAGAGGAGCAGGGTCAAAGAAGGGTCAAAGAGAGACTGCCTACACAGTGTCAAACTGAGATTATCAATAAGACTTTGAGATGGGCAAAAAAAGTGTACGGGGGGGGTAGAATGATGGGGAATAGTAATGAGAGCCATATCACTGGGGGAGGAGAGAAGGAAGGGGGAAGGTTTATGCTACTAGTCCAGTCAATGTTAATCAATGTGAATCTGAGCAAAAATGTCCAAATTTCAATTATTCAGTCAATAAACATTGATTGAGCTGCTATTGTGTACAAGGAACTGTGCTAGGAACTGGAACTACAAAGATGAAACAAAAAACATTCTTTTTCTCAAGGAACTTCTCATTTAATGGAGCAAAATAATATGAACACATGTAACATATAATACAAAATATAGAGAGAGCATATACACGAAAGTAATTTGGGGGGCACTAGCAACTTGGGGTAATCAGGACAGGAATCTTGTAGGAAATGTTGCTTGTGCTTAGCTTTAAAGGAAACTAGGGATTCTAAGAGGCAAAAGTAAGGATGGAGAGCATTTCAGACAAGAGGAAAGCCTGTAAAAGGCGCACAGACAGGAGATAAAATGCTGTGGAGGAGGCATCACAAGCTGGTCAATTTGGCTGCACAGCAGAGCTTCTCAAGAGGAGTAATGTATAATGAGCCTGGAATGTCTAATTCAAGAGTTTACATTTTGTCCTAGAGGCAGTGAGAAGCCACTGGAACTTTCTGAGCAAGGGATAGAAGGCTTAATTCCAGGAAATACTGCAGGAGCTACTCCAGCCACCTGGAGAAAGTAAGTCCTGATTCACTGGTTCTTCCAGGGGTCATTCCTTCCTGAAATCCAGTACTTCCAGACTGCTTTCTCTTGTGCCACCAGTTTCATTAGTGGAACCAGATTGTAAAGACTCTGTGGTACCCAAATAATGGAATAAGACCTCTGGGGTATGTGACTATATCAGTCATTCAACCAACAGCATTTATTAAGTGACAATTTTGTGTGTCAGACACTATCACTAGATGCTAGGAGTACAAAGACAAAAGAGTCCCTTCCCTCACCAATCTTATATTCTATTCTAAGTTTGGTTTTGGATCTGTTGCATTTGAGATGCTAGGACATCTGTAAAGATTAAGGGGGTAGAATATTCAGTATACTTCATGCTAGGACAGAAAAATCATTTCAAAGGCATAACTTGAGACAAAATTTTGCAGTATACACCTCTGCAATCTCAGAGACAATGACTAAACATATCAGGAGCACATCATCACTTATCTGCAATTTCCAGCAGAGAAGCCCAAGCATTAGTCAAGAGGGAGACTCAGCTATTGTGGAATGCCCAGATCCCAGTAGCATTCATGGACTTTCTGCAATGACAGGAGCAAACTGAAGCCTTTCCAAGGTATTCTCTGAGTAGGCAGCAAGGAGAAACCCAGGACCTGAGCACCATCACCAGCCCTGCCTCTTGTGCTGGAGCTTAGAAAAACATAGAAGTTAGCATGGCCAGGATATGCTGAGGTTCCCTTACAGTCCATGCTTCAAGGCCACTGCCTGAGCCTTTGTGTCCCTGGCACAACCCAAGAGGCTTGATCCTGGAAACTCCCTAGTGCCCAAGACTGGAACGAATATAAACTCATATGACACTAAACATGAGCTATCTTCTTTGAATGAGAGGGATGCAAGCTATGCCCTGGGAACTCTACCTATGATTCCCCTCCATGACTTCCGACTATTCCAAGAATCCTTCTGAATGTTGGGTTGGTTGTCTTCTCTGAGACAGAAGACCTAAGGAATGACTTGAAAGAGCTGTTAAGTCGCTGACTTTACTGCAGAGTCATATAATCATGCCAAAGTAACGGGACGAAAGAGAAGTGGGAAAACTGGAATGCATGTGAGTTACTGAAGCCTAACTACATGAGTCAATGGAAATCACCATACCATGTTATGTCTCTAGGATGGAGAGAGGGTACAGGAGAAAGAAGGGATGCAGATTGCTAGGCATTCAGCAGTCCTAAGAGCTAACTCTTAGGATTAGATTGCCTTCATGTAGGCATTATGTGCATATATCCCTCTCCTCTCCTCTCCTCTCCTCTCCTCTCCTCTCCAAGGGGTATCAAGCCCTTACCTGAGAGCACTCTGCCCAAAGGAAGGTAAATTTTGATGGCTGAAGCCTACTTTGATATCTTGCAGTTTACTGGCTAGATTTCTTCCTTCAAGACTGCACCTGAAACCCAATTCGCTCTAACTCTCATAGATTGGCCAACAATAGGTCCCTGCTCAAGCACCACTTAATAGTTCTTTTGGGGGCCCTAATGACTCAGAGCAAATGTAAATAGAAATTGTTTCTTTTTTGGCCAGAAACAACCCTGAAGGTCTCCCCTCCCAGTTTGATTTTATTTGATTTTTTTCTTGGCTCACTTCTTAAATAGCCTTAATCACTGAATGGGCATTGCCTCAGTCAAGGGGAGAACTCAGAAAGACCTTAGCTTAAAAAGGCCAAGGTCTCCCACTGCATCCTGGGCCATCTCCAGTCATCCTGATCCATATCTGGTCACTGGACCCAGATGGCTCTGGAGGAGAAAGTGAGGTTGGTGACCTTGCACAGTCCTCCCTCATTGTAGTCCAAAACAAGTCATGGCATCACCTTCCTGATGTCATAGTCCTTTTTGAGAACAAAGGGCTAACCACCCACACCCACCCCACCCCAACCCCCCCCCACACACACACAATGTGCATATAGCACAAGAACCTTCTATGTCAACAACTACTTTTCAGAGGTAAAGGAAAAAATTGGTAGAATAGTGGCAGACAAAAGCTCCTAAGAAGTCCTGACCTTAAATGACCTCTTGGTGTTTGGGAAGATACTAGAACAGGGGGAAAGAGAGCAGAATCAGAGAATCTCAGTACTAGAAACTCACAGGTGGCCATTCTACTTTTGCTTGCCTCCTTGTATGTAAAATGAGGGGGTAAAGTCAGATGGATTCCCAGGCACTTTCCAGCTCTAATCCTATTACCTCCCAAGGTAGACCATTCCATTTTGGGATAGCTTTCATTATTAGGAAATTTTTCTTTCCATCTAGCTTAAATATACCTCTTTGTAACTCAGTTCTGTCATCTGGGATCAAGCAGAAAAAAATCTAATTTCTCTTTCATGTGATAGATCCTCAAACAGCTGAAGACAGTTATCTTGATCTCTCTAGTTTTCTTTCCTTTAAACTTCCTTCTCTGGGGCAGTTAGGTGGTGCAGTGGCTAGAGCACTAGTGCAGGAGTCAGGAGGACCTGAGTTCAAATCTCACCTCAGACATTTGACACTCACTAGCTGTGTGACCTTGGGCAAGTCACTTAACCCCAATTGCCTCATCCTGATAAATATTTGGTCACTGGACCCAGATGGCTCCAAAGGAGAAGTAAGGCTGGTGACCTGCACAGCCCTTCCTCACTCAAAAACAAAGTCAACTGTAAGTCATGTCATTATTTCTCTGATGTCATGGTCTTCTCTGGTAACACAGGACAAACACACACACACACACCTTTATCTGGATGCTCCCAAACTGGTCAATGTGCTTCATCAATAGTAGCACCCAGAACTGAACCCAATGCTCCAAGAATGGTCTAACCAGAGTCTATGGGGACTCTCATCAGCCTGGTCCTGGATGCTGTGTCTCCCATAATGCAGTTTTAACTTGCCCTAGCTTTTTCCTCACTTCTGTGTCATATGGTGGACCCTAATCCAAACCTAATCAGGTTTGCAATCCACTAAAAACTCCCATCTTTTTCAGAGGAATGGCAATTTAGCCATATCTCCCCCATCTTGGACTAAGGAGGTGAATTTATTGAATCAAGTACAGACATACATCATTTTATTATGCTTTGCTTCATTGAACTGTGCAAATACTGCCTTTAAAAAGAAAACCTCACAGATTGAAGGCTTGTAGAAACCATGTGCTGAGCAAGACTATCAGCACCATTTTTCCAACAGCATGAGCTCACATCATGTCTCTGTGTCACATTTTGATAATTCTTGCAGCAAGATTTCAAAACTTTTTCATTATTATCCTATTTATTATAGTGACCTGTGGTCAATGATCTTTGAAACATTACTATTATAGTTCTTTCAAGGCACCACAAATCACACCTATATAAGGCTGTGAACTTAATCAAGAAATGTGTGTGTTCTGACTGCTCGACCAACTGGTTGTCCCTCTTTCTTCTCTTAGGCCTCCCTATTCCCTAAGACACAACAATTTTGAACAGTATTACATAAACTTAGTTGATAAAGCAGTGGCAGGATTTAAGAGAACTGTATTCAATTTTGAAAGAAATTCTACTGTGGATAAAATCCTATCAAACAGCATGGATGAGATTTGAGACTTGGACCCCAAAACACAACCCAGCTCCTGAACTTTCCAACACATCCCCACCTTGATTCTCAATAATCCTTTCAACAGTCCTTTCATTGTGGGCCCAGCCCAACTTTCCATTCTCTGTTATCTCTGATTCCAGTCCAGTCCTTTATTGTCTATTACTTATGGCCCATTCTAGGCTACTGCCACTCCGTAATCCCATACATATCTTCCCACAGTCTTTTTGTATAAAATATCAAACTTGCCCCTATTAAATGGCTCAAATTCTTAAAATCTGGACCACTTGCATTGGTGTCACAAATAGCACACTCACTAGGAATCTCATCCATGCCAACCGATGTTTTAATAAACTACTTGAACTAAAAGAAGGCTTGAGTGGTCAAATTCTTTTAAGACAGACGTGTGCCCTTTGCCCTTGCATTTCAGGCTTCCCAAGACCCTAGACTGCAACAGCATCAAACGCCACAGATAAATCTTTTGTGAAAAGAAGAGTCAATCAATGTGCAAACTTTATTGTTGTCTTATTTTAAGAAACTAGCACAGTCAATCCAACTTTCAGCAACCACCACCCTGATCAGTAGGCAGCCATCAACACTGAGGCAAGACCCTCCTTCAAAAAAAGACTACAACTCATTAACTGAAGACTCAGATAATGGTTAGCATTTTTTAGCAATTAAGTGGTTTTTTAGTTAAGGTATGCACATTGTTTTGTAGCCATAATACTATTGCAGAGCTAATAGGCCACAGTATAGTGTATACATAACTTTTATATGAACTGGGAATGAAAAAATTGGTTATGACTCACTTTGTTACAATATTCGCTTAACTGTAGTGGTCTGGAACCAAACCCACAATATCTCCAAGATATATAAGATGTTACATTTACCTCTTATTAAACTTCATCTCTGATTCAGCCTAATGCTCTAGCCTGGGAAGATCTTTTTGCATTGAAAGTTTTAGGCAGGGCACTGTGGTCTAAAAACGGTTCATTACCAAGTGTCAGTTTTACTCAGCATCTTTTTACTATGTGGGCCACATAGGGTGGCAACAGGCAATGAAAAAGTACTCATTGTGTGTGCAGAAGCATTTTATCACTTAGTCACACCCAAACTTCCATTGTAAGGCTAAGGACATTTCTAAGATCTAAGTTACTAGTGGAGATTTGCAAAAGAAAAACCCTTCCATCACGGCAAAAGTCTTCAGTCGTTTCCCCCTGGTTTTAGCTTGAATATCTAATTTGAGGAAATTTCAAGCAAAAGGATAGAAAAGAAACTCAAAAATGGTGCCCAAGACAAAGGAAAGAATATGGACTTGATCCTTTGTTAACTTCTGGACATCAAAGAGACGAGAGCATCCTGCTTGGTTCTATACATTGGTGCTGGTCTAGATAATCTGGGAATGGTTTTGTACCAAAAAAGTGACAGCTGTAAAAAGTCTAACACACACACCTGCTAGGGGATGGAAAGGAGGGGAACTCACTGCCATTGAGATCCACTTTTTCTTTTTTCACAAATTGGAGTTTACAGCCCTGAAATGGTCCATGATTGAAAGGTTTCCATACAATATATATGAAATGCAAATCCAGGTATGGATGGAAAACAACTCAATGTCCTAGACATGTTAATAATTGTCAAGTTCATAGGATCAGGGATTTAAAGTTGAAAGGAATCTTATAGGTAATTTAGTGTATTCCCCTCAATTTACAAATGAGGAGACTGAGGCCCAGAGGGTCTGCCTTTTGATAAAATAAGCATTTGAACCACAGTCTTTGAGTGCCAAATCTGGAACTCAGTTCACTATATTTTACATCACTGAGAGGCAGATAACTGTCATGGCCAATTATAAATTCAAACTTCAATCTAGGCCAGAAAGAAGAAATGTGCATAAATATCCCATCCCATAGGCCTTATATATATCTGTGATCATAATGATGACTACTAAGGGTTTGAAGGTGACCTAGGATGTAGCTAGTGGCTCAGTGGTTAGAACGATGGGCCTAGAATCAGGAAGACATGAATTAAAATCTGGCCTTAGACACTTACCAGTTGCGTGACCTTAGACAAATCATTTCCTTTCCACTGTTCTTCAGTTTCCTCAACTGTAAAATGAGGATGATAATAACAGCACCTAACTTCAAAGAGTTGCTATGAGAATCAAATGAAATAATTATAAAGCACTTAGCTTGTGCTAAGTGCCTGGAACATAGTAGGTACTACACACACACATACACACACATATCTACATGTGTATATATACATTTATACACATATACATACATACACATACATATGTGTATATACATACACACATATGTATACACAGACACTCGGTCCCTCTTTCCCACTTGGGACTCAAAGAGATCAATCTAAGAGATTGTAATGCAATGGAGAGCATAGGACTTCTTCCAGAAAGGATACCATTGTGGAAGTATAACCTTGAGTCAGTCCTCCATAAAAGAGTTGAATAAGGTTGACTGGTGGTAGATTCAGGTGTAGGGTAATAACATCTAAGTAGAATAATAGCTCTTTCTCCAACACATAAGGAGTCAAAGGACAGGAACAAACAGTTCTCAAAAAAAGAATCACAAGCTATTAATAACCATTAAAAGAATGCTCCAAATCACCAAAACAAAACAAAAAATGCAAACACTGAACACATCGTAACAACTCATCCAAAATGCAGCACAACAACTCTAAACGTTTATCTCACACTCAGCAAATTGGCAAAGATGACACAAGATGGGAATAGGACATGCTGGAGGAAAGCCACACAGTTATGCACTGTTTGTGGAGCTGAGAACTGGTCTGACCATGGCAGAAAGCAATTTGGCACTATACAAAGAAGTTACTAAACTGTGCATACCCTTTGATCCAGCAGTTCCACTCCTAAGCATGTTTCCTGAGGGAGGTCGACGATAAAAGAAACTGAGCCTCAGTTTCCTCACTTGTAAATTGAGGGGAGAACACTAAATTACCTATAAGATTTATATGCTAAAATATTTATAGCAGTTCTCTTTGTAGTAGCAAAGAACTGGAAATAAAGTAGATGCACATTGACTGGGGAATGGTTAAACAAGCTGTAGTACATGAAAGTAATGGAATATTACCATGCTACAAAAAACAATAATGAATATAAAGAATGGGAAAATTTCTAATAACCAATGCAAAGTAAGAAGAAACAGGAAAACAATATACATAATGACCGCAACAACTTAAATGAAAAGACAACAAAACAACTGAAAATGAATGCTCTGAAAATTATGACAATCAAGCTTCTCCCCAAAGAAGAGATATGATAATATGAGGAAGTATTTCTTGTCTTTAAAATGGTGTAGGATCGATTATAAGCGTGGAACCCTATAGAAAATGTCAGACTTCCTGATAAGTCTAGTTTTGCTAAATAATCTTTTCCCCTCTTTCAAAAAATTCTTTGTTGTAGAGGATGGCTTAAAGGAGAGGAAGAGGGCTACCATGGGAAATATAGATGAGATAAAATAAAATATTAATAAATTGTATTTAAAAGGATATAGTGCACTATTTTTATCATGATATTCCTAGCACATAGCAATGCCAGGAAAATTGTGGTTTCTTACTAAATGTAAATATGGGTTATTACAGCTTGCCAAAGAGAAGGGACATAAACACAAAGAAGTGAGTCTGGCTTACTATTGAACTACCATTACAAGAGTGAAAGTCAATCAATAAATATTTATTAAGCACCTACTATGTGTCAGTCACTGTGCTAAGTTCTAAGGATACAAAGAAAGATAAAAGACAGTCCTTGTTCTTGAGGAACTCACAGTCTAATGAGGGACATTGGAATTGGGTAATGGAGTTATTAAATATTAAATAAATGAAGTAATATTAAATCACAGAAGACTTTATGCAAGGCCAAAGAAGGAAATCAGTGCTACCCAAGCCTACCAATCAAGAGCAATAAAAGTCCTCCATGATGATCTGGAATATTTGTATCCAGGGAAAACTCATTATCTGGTACAGAATGGAATGTGCTAGCCCACAGTGGCTGTGGACATAAAAAAAAAGTATGAGTTTTCTAGTAAGAGTGTTCAAAGGGACTGGGCTACTCACTCCAGCAACTTATGGGGAAAGCACAACCAATGACAAACCTTTGCTACTGCTGGGGATTGACTTCTTGTCTTTGGAGAGGATCAGGAAGATTCGAATTACATTCTAGTAGTGGTTGATAGCCACAGCTGAGCTATACAGACCCTACAAAACCTAGAACAGGATTGTCTGAGAGAAGCATTTCTGGCTTCTCTGGCAATTGTATCAGGACTGAGACTTTGCGAGCAAGTTGCTCAAAGAAAGCACTCGATCTGGTAGGAATGAAGGAATCTAGAGCCATTCCCAAGGGGATCATCAGTCAGAATGCTTTCTGCGAACACTCAGGTCACAACAGAAGGATCAGCTGAGCTGGCATGTGACATCTCTAACACATGCCTACATTAGTGGCAGGAAGAGTGTCACAGGATTTATTCTGTGTGCACTGATATTTAAGTGAAAACCTTGATAGACTGTATTTTGGAGTATCGTAGGATAGAGATATTTTCATTGATCATCAATATACCACAAGACCTGGATAAGAGAAAGGTTATAAGAAGCATACCACTAGGTATGGCTAACAGAGTCACAGATCTGGAGATTGAAATGAACTTAAAGGTAATCTAGTCCAACCAGTTCTTTTTATGGATAAGGAAATTGAGACCTAAAAAGTTAAGTGTCTTGCCCAAAGCCACATAGTAGCCAAGGTAGGTTCTGAAGCTGGGTCCTTGTCAAATGTGAGAAAGGAGAATTCATGACAAAAAAAAAGAAAATAAAGGAAATTATTAGAAACTATTTTACCCAACTATAGACCAACAAAATTCATAAGTGAAATTAATAAATACTGGCAAAAATAGAATATGTCCAGATTAATGGTATTAGAAAAATAAAATTTAAATGCAAAATTGAAAAAAGAAATCCATTAAGTAATAAACCACCTCAGGTCCTTTGATTTCAAATCTATGACTTCCAAATGAAGAGTCCATCAATCAGCAGTGAGTGATTAAGCCCCAATTACGTGCAAGGCACTGTGCTAAGTACTGGATACTACATGAAAACAAAGGCAAAACAGAGACCCTGCCCTCAAAGAACTCACAATTGAATGAAGGCCATAATGATGCTTGGATTCCCAGCTGGGACCTAACAGACCTGAAATGAAATATTGGTATCACTGGAAAATCCAAGAGAAAGGAAAACATAAAAGGGCTAGGGACCAAGGGAAAGGTAAACTATACTCGATCACAAAGCAGCTAGGAGGTCTGTCGGAAGGAAGGAAGAAAGGAAGAAAGAAAAAGGAAGGAAGAAAGGAAGGAAGGAAGGAAGGAAGGAAGAAAGAAAGAAAGAAAGAAAGAAAGAAAGAAAGAAAGAAAGAAAGAAAGAAAGAAAGAAAGAAAGAAAGAAAGAAAGAAAGAAAGAAAGAAAGAAAGAAAGAAAGAAGAAAAGTGAAGGATGGAAGGAAGGAAGGAAAGAAGGAAAGAAGGAAGGAAGGAAGGAGAAAGAACTACAAAGACAATGCATCCTAGTCACTTGATGCCCCTAGAGGAACTATTCGGACCACCCAGTGAAAAAGAGCCAAAGAATCTGGCCCAGTAAGGGCCCCATCAATGCATTTCTGCCAGACAGCTGTCTCCAGAGGAGATCTAGTGTGGGCATGGCATGGGTCCAGATTCTGAGGAAGATAAGAAAAAAATCAGGGTATAATACTTAGGTCTATGGAAGGCCTCCAGAGCTATAGAACACAACTACCATGATGGGAAAGAAGCTAAAAGCCTGTAGGTAGCCACATTAATTCCTGCTACACTTCCAAGGCAGCTCTTAAGGAGGAGAGAGGACTGCTATGGTATCTACTCCCTAGAGATAAAGCTGCAATTATAGAGTAAGGCAAAGGTTGCAGGCATCATCAATGGCACTGCAGTGTCCAGGGACCCAAAGTAAGATGATGACCAATGTGCCTGGAAACAGCTTCATCCCCAAGGATGACAGGAAGACAGAGCATCCAGAAGAGACAGTAACTCATTGAAAAAGTGCCTGAATTATCCAGATGGTATCTAGTCTAATATGCTATCCTAAGAAGTGAGGATTTAAAAAAATGAGGATACAAATACTTTACAGGTACCCACTGGCTCTGGGAAGCAGGCTGCTTCCTATGGAGAGATGTAAGGGACTGAAGGAATGAATGTAGAAATTATAGTATTTAGAGTTGCTATGCATAAGCTTTGTAGTTTATATGATTTGCAAAATTATAATTATGTATCACCACAGTATACGGTATGTGATTAAATTTGAAAGGACTAAAAATTTTTGACTGGGGGAAGAAATGTAATCCATTCTTGGATCCTCTCTCCTTCCTTCTTCGAGGTTTACTTAGGACCATGGTGACAGTCGAGATGGAGATGGGAACAGGTGGAGACTAGAGGGAAAGAGAAAAGGAAAAAGCTGGAGAGCTTGGAGCAGTGGGGCCAGTAAGACAAGGAAAATTTTTTAGGCTTTGGTCCCTAGGTTTTGCAACAGGTGGATGGCAGTGAAAGACAGAGATAAGTGGAGCTGGGGAGCACCATGAGGTATGGCAGAAAGGAGAAAGAGATACTCTTCCCTGCCCCTATCCCCACTGTATCCCAAGAACAGTAGACAAAGAAAGAATCTGGGATGGGGGTGGGGTGGGGGACGCTTTGTTAGACAAGCCTTCATATTTGTAGTACATGGGATTGGGGATTTGCCTGCATCTTCTGGGGAACAATGACTATTCAAAAGTTGCTCATTCTCTTTCTATAAAACATGCTAGAATAATGTAACATATGTAAAGCATTTTGCAAGTATTGAAATATTATGTAAACATTAGCTATCATTGATATGGTGAACATTATTTTGAAAGTGGGGAATACTAAGTAGGTCTCACTCTTCTGGGGGGTAAGTGCCATGTAGAGGTTTCTTTAGGTTTCCTGGAAAGGGTATATGAGCCAAGAAAAGTGAGAAAAATTCCCCCCACCCTCAAGTGTACTTGGACCCTTCATACCATAAGAGCCTCTGACACAAGGGTTACATTTGCTTCCATTTAATTCTTTAGTAAAGCTTTTTAACCATGACCATGTCTCGCTTGAATTAGGGGGAGGAGGGTTTGCAGACTCTCAGCCAGAAGAGTTGGGGGAATGGTCATATTTCCTCATGGTCACAGGATCAGGGGATTAAGAACTAGAAAAGACCCTGTTTGTTTCTTCCTTCTTTTAAATAAACTTCTGCAATTCTGTGACCCACATGTTTATAGGCCCAATGGGCATACGGCGCTGTAAGCGCCTTGTACAGTATATGGATCATAGGCTCCAAGCCCTTCATTTTACAGATAAGGGGAAACTACTCAGTGTCTCACTGTTAGCAAGCAGGATTCAAACACCAGAATTCAAACTGGAGTCCTCTGTTTCCCAACTACCCACATAGACTACCCAAAGGCACAAGGGTATTCTTCATGCACCCAATACTACACATGAGGGGATGGCTCCCTTTCTCTGATGGCATGGTCTTCTGCGGCAATGAAGGACGTACACAACAACTACGAATATCACAGAAAGAAGGCAAGGGGGAATACACCTTAGACTGGGGAAATACCTTATCTTTCCAGTTTCCTTCACTCTCCCCCATCCCCTGCTATACATATAAGTCCCCCCTTTCCTAGCATGGGGTGGGGGGAAGGATGGAGGAGGAGGGATTATGGATGATGTAGAGGAAGAGGGATGTGACTGGGTGGGGAGGAGGGGGAAGGGATTGGGGTGGGGGGGAAGAGGAAAGGAAGAATGTCCTCATTTCACCCAGCTGCATCTGCCCGCACCTGCTCAGCCCAGAAGCGGGAGAAAACAAGAGCTCCGGGTATGAATGAAATGCAGCCCTTCCCCCAGCCTACAGCCCGCTCTCTTCCCCTCATAGGCTTTTACACTCACTCACTGCAGCATCGGTATAACTGACAGGAAAACCTTGAATGAGTTCAGGTGGGGAGGGGTTGGGGTAGGGAGAGAAGCAGCTGTTTCTCCATGGGAGGCAGGAACTCCCTGAGAGCCCTCTGGCCATGGCCTTGACATTCACTTCAGTGAGCAAATCTTACTGTGAAACTGGGTCAAGGTTGTTGTATTTTCTGCAATCTAGAATCAGAGACCCTTGCAAACGGCACATCACTGGATCACAGACTTTGAGGTGGGAGGAAACTCAGAGGTCATCCAGTCCAAACCAGTTCCCCTCACCCCTCATTTGACAGAGGAGGAAAGAGGAGAAAAGAGGAGAAAATTGAGCCAGAGTCTAACCCGGATGCTGACCCCAAAGCTAGCATTCACAGCCCCACCTCCCTGACAGAACCATTCCATGTGCCTCTCATATGTTCTTTTCACAACCTTTCACCAAGAGTCCGTCCACACACACGACGCCTTCCCCTACTCTTTTTTACATTTTAGGCATACTAGCAGTCAGCACATAGGGGCTGTCGACCTCCTTGCCACATGGCTATTTCCCCCTTTTCTTAACCCTCTTGCTACTCAAGGATATCTCTTGTGGGCCTAACTCACCATCCTAAATGTAACTAATTCTGGGAAAATTCAATTTTGGGTAAAACAGTGCTGCAAGGGGGCAGTTAAGTCCATAGTAACTATGTTAAAAATGGAAAGATAAGTTCCTGGGCAGTTAAAACTTGAACTATGAAAGATTTTTAAAAATCCTAGCCTTTACAGGTTAATGTAAAAGGTTGTGTAGCATATTAACCTAACCAATCTGGGGGTTGAAGACCAGACATGCTAAGTCATCAGAGGGACCCCTGAAGTCTCCAGCTTAGGGATTCATCTGTTGTACTCTAGACAAAGGAGAATATTTCCTCTTTAAAAAGGACTATGAGGAAGGGAAGTCCTTTTGGGGTCACTCTGTGCCAGAAAATTCTTTATATTTTCACTCAGGCTTAAAATCCAAAAGCATTTTTTAATTTTCCCTTTCCTTCATCCCCGTGCCCAATCAGTTGTTCAGACATATTGATTCTATTTTTTTAGGTTAAGTAATTTATTAAAGTTAATTTATTTATTTTTAGTTTTCAACATTCACTTCCATAAATTTTAATTTTTCTCCCCCTTCCTCCCCTCTATAGATTCTATTTCTAAAATATTTCTTGAACCCGGCCCCTCCTTTTCAAACTCCTCATAGGTATGTGTGTGCCCATTCTCCTCCTTCCCCCAAGTTCAAGACCTCATCACCTATCATAATAACAGAGTCCTCATTGGCTTTCCTGCTTCTAATCCCTCCTTCACACGGCTGCCCATGTATTTAATTTTCCTAATACATTGGTATAATCATGCAACTCATCTACTCCAACTTCAATGGTTCCCCATGTCAATACTAAAACTAAGATCCCTTCAAATTCCAAATCTATGATCCTATATCCTTAGCCCGGTAATCTGGCTCCAGACTACCTTACCAGCATTCTCACACTACGCCCCTTCAAGAATTCTATTTTCTAGTCAAACAAGATAACTCATTGTTTTTATTCAGTCCCATCCATGACCATATTGTCTCTCATTCCTGGAACGGACTACCCCCTAAACAAGAGACTGAGAGTTTTTTCTTGTTTCAAGGATCAAGTCAGCAATTTCATGAAATGTTCCCTGAGTTGAACATAATTTCTCCTCCCTGAATTTATAACATCACTCTGTATGATCCTGTATTTTACATTTATTAACCAATTTGTATTATAGTTATTTGTGCAGGTGCTTGGCTCCCTAGATAGATTAAAAACTCCTTGAGGACAGGGATTTATCTTTAGATCATGAGTCTGCACAAGGTAGATACTTAATGTGTACTGGATTGATTAATCTCATCTAAATCCATCCTGATGAAATTTAAAGCTATTTTCTCTTGTTTTATCTTGAGAGGAAACTACAAATAGCAGCATTCATTTATTCATTCATAGAATATCATTTGAACATTCAGTACATTTTCAATACATGGTCAGCTTGTGGCAAGGCCCTGTGGGTAGAGGATATTAAAGGGGAAAAAAATCCATTTCCTATCCTTTAGGAGGTTAGAACTTGATCTGGGATCAGGTGAGAAACAAGACATCACAAGATATCTTTTAATAAGATCATAGGTTTAGAGGCAGAAGGATCCTTAGAGATCATCTAGTGTGCACTCTTCATTTTACAGATGAGGCAACTGAGCCCTAGAGAGGTTGTAACTTGCCCAAAATCATGCAGATACTAAGTGGCAGTCAAAGGATATACACAGGGAGTTTTCAGAAGAAGAAATTAAAGCTATCTATAATCATATGAAAAAATGCTCTAAATCACTGTAGATTAGAGAGACACAAATCAAAACAACTCTGAGGTACCATATCACACCTATCAGATTGGCTAACATGACAAAACAGGAAGATGATAAATGTTGGAGAAGATGTGGCAGAGTTGGAACACTAATTCATTGTTGGTGGAGTTGTGAGCTGATCAGCCATTCTGGAGAGCAATTTGGAACTATGCCTAAAGGGCTACAAAAGGGCATACTCTTTGACTCAGTAATATTGCTTCTGGGACTCTAACCCAAAGAGATCATAAAATGGGAAAGGGTCCCACATGTACAGAAATATTTATAGCAGCACACTTTGTAGTGGCCAAAAACTGGAAACCAAGGGGATGCCCATCAACTGGGGAGTGTCTGAACAAGTTGTGTTATATGAATGTAATGGACTACTATTGTGCTATGAGAAACAATGAACAGGAAGACTTCAGAGAAGCCTGGAAAGACTTATATGGACTGATACTGAGTGAAAGGAGCAGAACCAGGGGAACTTTGTACATAGCAACAATCATAGCACTCAAGGAATTTTTCTGGTAGATTCAGTACTTCATTGAAATGCATGAACTTAAAAAATTTCCATTGGACTCTTGAGGCGAAATGCCTTCCACATCCAGAGAAAGAACTATGGAACTGTCTTGCAGATAGAAACAGACCATTTTCTTTTGTATTATGTTTTGTTTTATAGTTTCTCCCATTCATTTTAATTCTTCTATGCAACATGTATTTAATAGGAACGTGTGTGCTGAACCTATATAAGACTGTAGGCCGTCTCAGGAAGGGAGTGGGGAGGGAGGGGGGAACGAGGAAAGAGGGGAAAAATGTCTAAGATATATGGAAGTGATTGTCAAACACTGAAAACAAATCATTTATTTTAAAAAAATAGTAAGTGGCAGAATTAAGATTTGAACCCAGGTCCTCTGACTTCAAACTCCTACTTTCCTCACTATATCATATTGTTTCTTACAAGTATAGAATCACAAAGTATAAAGTAATGTGTCTTGCTGAGAAATAACAATAAAAAAGTGATCTTAGAATCTTAAAGTGAGAGTTGAGTTTGTCTAACCCAGCCACCCTCTAGAACATCCCAACCAGTGCTTGGAGAGAGGTGGAATTGAGGGAGCTTTCTCAAATATGCAAGCCCTGAACTCAGTTTTCAAGGAGGCAATGAATCTGGACTAGAGGCAGCAGTGATTACAGTTCAGGAGAGGGAGAACAGTGTCTTGTCTAGCGTGGGAAACGAAGGGACCATCCAGAGGAGCAGTAAGGAAAGGAGGTAGAGATAATATGCGTGGGGTTGAGGAGGAGGGTGTTATTATGAGTCATTAATAATAAGCATTATTTTAACAATTAATAAATTGGATTGTAGACAACTAGAAATCTGGAGCCATGGTAGGTTCTTAAAAAAGGGAGGCTCTCCTTAATAAATAACCCTTTATTGACCTGAAGATTATCATCAAGTCCCTCAGCCTTTTTTCCCCCAAATTTAATCATCCTAGTTCCTTTAGCTTTTTGTTCACAGGTCTCACTCGCTTCCTTTTTCTGGCTCTGTGGCCCCATGCTGCTCTTTGTCGTAGGTCCATGCTCCTCTGAAGTTTATAAAACTCAGACAGGCATTGAACTCAAATCCTGAATGCAATTTGGGCAAAACTTCTTGGGTTTTACCTTACGGTATCAGAAGTTCACCCTTTTTTTTAAAAAGGTGGCCCACCCTTTCGAGGTAGATAGAACAAAGATCACTCCATTTTTCAGGTGAGGAATTTGAAAGTCAAAAAGGTCGAATAACTTGCTCAGGTCACATTGTGTTAGATTCGAATCCAGATCTCCTGACTTCGAGAGCTTTTTCTATTCTCCAGATAGTCTCAGCCTGGTATCTGCTATGATTCTAGATGCCAAGTTAAACTGTTACCTTAAGACAGAAGCAGTCCAGCTCTATTTTGTGCCTTTGCTTCAATTTGGTCTCCCCAAGGGGGCATCCTTACCCTTATCCCACCTGTCCTCAGACTTTAAGAGTTCCAGGGTAGAGCTAAACCTTGGCCTCCAACACCAGAGCTGGGATTCAAGTGAGGGAAAAGGGGCCTGCTCCCAGAAGTTCAATTTTGGAGATGTGTGTGTGCGCGCATGCACATGCATGCGTGTTTGTGTGTATGGTAGGGAGTGAGAAACCTTTTGTTTTTTGAAGAAAAAAAACTAGTAATAGCCCCAGCTGCTGCTGCCTCTTGGAGGTTTGGCGGGCACTCACTCCTGTCTCTTTGTCCTCCTCTCTTTTCTCCTCCTCCTCCTCTTCCATCTTTTCTTTCTCCTCTTGTCTTCTACTTCTTAGGTTTCCCTCTAAAGTTCCCACCCCAGCTCACAGCTTTCTCTTCTCATTCTCCAGCTCAACACATCTCAGTTCTCTCTCAGTCCACTTCTTTCTCTTCCTGAGACGCCCTCCCTCCCCCTTCAGTCCCCCACCTCCTTCCAGGCCTTCTCTGCTCCAGCTGTCTCTGCTAATCAATCCTTTGCAGCCATTTCTGTGGGGAGCGGGTTGGCACCAGAGCAGAGGGGAGGGTCCTTGATAAGCAGCTGGAGCCCAGAGCCCCTTGTTCTCAGAATTGGAGTCCCCAAAGGAAAAGAAGACACAAACCACCCAGAGACTGATAATCAGTCACAAAGCATCAGTTCTCAGCCTTGATCCCTCTCTCTTAACTCTACTCAAAGAATGGGCTTTTTTTGTGCCTGTAGCAATTGTCTCCTAACCTCTCTATGGTGCCTCGTTCCACAGGCATCTAGCCCCAACCTTAATTTGCTGCTCCCCTTGGACCAAATCTCCTCCTCCTCTGCTTCCTACAGCAGCGAAACATTCGGGAGGGACAGGGTGGGAGAGTGAGGGGTAGGAGTAAGGAGAACGGTGCAGAAGGTATGCATGTCTCCTTGACTGCATTCAAGGCAGCCTGAACCGTTTCTCAAACACATGCAAGTATTTTTACAAACTTCTGTGAGGCAGAAAGGCAACACAGTATAGTAGATACAATTCCGTTTCAGATCCCTACTTGCTTTATGATCATAAGCAAGTCACAAAATTTCTATATGCCTCAGTCTCCTCATCTGTAAAATGGAGTTGGATTTAATGGTCTCTAAAGTCCTTTCTCACTCTAAAACTATGACCCCATGATTATTTCTGCTCTCTTTGGGTTGCTTCCTTTGCAATGAATGTCCTACTTACTCCTTGTCTGCCTTTCCAAATCCTATTCATTCTTCAAAGTCCAAATAGTTTCATCTCTTTCTGGAAGCCTTCAGATTATGTCAACCCTCACCAATCTTCCTCTGACCTTCTATAACCCTTATAGTCCACACTGTAAAATTAGTACTTACATACTGTCTTGTATTGTTAATGAACATTTGATATATTACTCCAATCACATTCCTTCAGGGCAGGAACCCAGTTTTTTTTTTGGTGTGGCTCCCCCTCCCCACTAAGAACTAGCAGAGTGCTGGGTGTTTATTGATAGCACACTTCGTATAGATTGCAACAAAAGGTTTTCATATACATTTTCTTAAATACATAATTATGATGTCTTTGGGAATTGCATCATCGTTTGTCCAAGAATTATTATCCCCATTTTATGGGTACAGGACAGAGGCAAGTTTACGCCATGGAAGAAAAAACTGCTTAACCATAAGAACTATCTAAAAAGTACAGATGACCTTGGAAGGTGGTGGCTCTCCACTCACTAGAGATTTTCCAGCAAAGGCTAGATAGCAAATTCTTGGGGATATTGGGGATAGAATTTTGTTTGGGCATAGGCTGAACTAGTTGGCCTCTAAGGTTCCTTCTAACCAGGGAGGCACAGTGATTATGTGATTTGTCCAGGCAGTCAATAAAGATTTACTAAAATGCTAACTTTGTGCTAGGTCCAGTAAGCCAAGGGCTGGACTTAGGAAGTGGTAGAAGTAGGATTTGAACCCAGGTTTCCTGATCTCAAGGTCTCTCCTCTTTTCCCCACTGTGAGGGCCTTCAAAATTTTTATATTTGGCCTGGACCTTTGAGTTCATTGGCGTAGGGAAATCTCAGGAAGACAATTTCAGTCCATGAGGCAACTGAAGAGTTTGATAGTTACCTGGAGCACTGGGAATTTAAAAAACTCACTCAAGGTCACACAGGTAGTAACTGTGAGAAGTAAGGCTCCAACCCAGGTTTCACTGACTAGGAGGTTGGTGGTCTAGACATCATACCATTTCTGCCTCACTACCTAGTTGCTGAATCAGTAAGTGAAGGGGTCTCAGTTAACTCCCTCCTCTAAAAATAGAGGAGCCCAGTTCAAGTTTGAGGGGCATGACAGATGGCCAGAGAAGAAGAACCCAAGCCTAAGGGTAAGGATGGGAGGGGGAAACACAAAACAATCATTTAGTTACCACTTCCTCCTGTTGGGGGCCAGTTCACAGTTTATAACGGTGTGCAAGGCGTTGAGTACACACTTGTGCACAGTCACAGACACACGCACATACCCTCAGAGCTATTTATTTCCTTTTTGATTGGGCAAATAAAGATCAGCCAAAAACAGGCTCCCTGAAACCGACAAGGTCTCCCCCCCCAGGTGTCGACTCAGCACTTGGGGATAGGTTACAGGTGGCTGCCTGCCCGTGTCCCCCTTTCCTCCCCCCATGCCCCTTTCCATGCATGTGTGGTCTGGGTTCAGCCTGAGTGTGTTTGTATGTGTGTGTATATGTGGATGTGGGTGTTTGGCAGGGGAGAAATGGTAATGAGGCAGTGGGGCTTGGAAGAAGGCACATTGGGCAATGTCTCCAGGTAAGAGATGGTCCAAGACTGATACAGAGAGTGCCTCCAGTTAGACAGATAGTTTTCTGCTCCTCCTCCACCTGTTAATTCCCCCATTTGATGAAGACCTAGCCTGTGGTTGAGATGGAGGTAGAGAACTTGGGGAATTAAAAAAAAAAATATATATATATATATATATATTTGTAGAATCACTACCACCAAAGCCAACTTCCCATGCTATGGGAGGTGCCCTGGATTCTTTAAAGCTTTTAAAATTTTTATTAATGTATTTTGTTTTCATCATTTCCAAATATATCCTCCCTATCCACTAGGCCATTCCTTATAATCAAAATAAGAAAGAAGGAAAAAGAAAAAAAATCAGTCCAACAAAACACATTGAACTGGGACACTGAACTTGGAAATAGGAAGGAATTTGAAGGGGGATGAAGGAAGTGAGTCCTCAGTCACATTTTGAAGAGAGAAGGTGAAAGGATTAATTAACAGAGGGAATAAGTAGGGTATTGAATTAGGGGGACTGAGGATATATGGGGAAATTTCAGAGTCCAGAAAGAAAGTTCACACAGAGGGGATCCAATGGTACAGTTTAGATTGGCTTGGGAATCTGTGTTGAAGAGCCAGGATAAAATTGATCAATGAGATGGTAAAACAAGAAGGAAGGCTTGAGGGTGGAACTGAGGGGTCTGCATGAGATGTAATGAGAAGTAAGGAGCTATTTCTGCTTACTGAGCAGGTGGTGTAGGGGAGGAGAGTGAGGGACATGATATTTCTCTTTCTTAATAAATAGCACAAGAGCCTCAGATAGAAAGAGCATCCAGGAAAATTGCCCTGCCCGCCAATGCTGGGAAATTTAGGAAGTCCGGTAGGGGTGAGAGTGGGTGAGTGAAACAAAATTCTTCATAATATGGGGTGCCAGAGAGAAAAAGGGAGGATAGCAGAGGTGAAGAGAGCACATTTCCCCTGTACCCACACTGGAAATTATAAACCTCACCAACTGTGAAGGGGCAGAACTGATTGCACTCCCAGTACCTGAAGGAGAACTGAAACTCCCAACCACCCCACACCCTGTCACCACTATCCCACTCCACCCAGACTCCCTTAACCTTGAAACATATGATGGGAGTCATTAGGTCCTGTGGTCTCTGACTCCAAAACTACACCAGCCCCCAAAATCATTGCTATACTGTACTCATATTTCAAGGGGCAGATGGGAAATTGGTCATATTAAATCTGGGATAATCATGGACTCTTCAGAGAAGAAGCCTTATAGTAGAGGAAAAAGACTGCTGGCCTCTGGGGTAGACCAGACTTTGAATTTCAGCTCTGTCACAAATTATAAAGGTATGTCACTTTACCTCTCAGAAACTCAGTTTCCTTATCCATTTATCCCATCCATCTATCCATCCATCCAATGAGTATTTAAGTGCCTACTACAAAAAGGATACAGCTCTAAGAGAGGGATGTACAAAGACAAAAATAAAATGATTCTTCCCCTAAAAGAGCTTACATTCTATTGGATTAATCAACATAATCAGAGCTGTAAATAAAACATACACATGTAAATACAATGCAATTTTCAGAGGTGAAGGTATTATATGGGAATGACTCAGGGTAGATCTCATATAAGAAGTGGCCCTTGAGCTGAAGCTCGAAAGACGTTAGGGACTGTATGAGCAAAAGGAAGGAGAATTCATTACAGGCTTAGGGGGACAGCCTGTACAAAGGAACAGACAGAAGATGAAATGTCAAGAATGAGATAACAGAAAGATTAGTTTGGCTGGAAGGGAGAGTGTGTGAATGGCAAGTATGGAAAGGTAGTCTGGAGCCAGAATGTGAATGCCAGGCAGAAGGATTTGCATTTTATCTCAGAGGCAATAGTGCACTTCTTTCAGGAAGGAATTACATGGGCAGGTCCATGCTTTAGGAATATCATTTTGGTAGTCTGAGAAGGATGGATTGGAGAGGGGAGAGATGACAGGCAGGGAGATCTATTAAGAGACTATTACAGTTATCTAGATGAGAAGTGATAAGGACCAGAAATATGGTGGTGGTTATGTGAGTAGGGAAAATGGGACATATGGGAGAGATGTCATCAAGTTAGAACTGGAAGTCTGGGCTACTAATTGGAAGCAAGCAATGTAGAGGTTTCCAACCTGCATGACTAGAAGGATAGTAGTAGCCTTTACAGAAATCAGTTATGAAGAAGAAAAAGTTTTGGAGAAAAGATAATGAATTTCTCCTCTGTAAAATGATTAGATCTTCCAACCCCAATACTTTATGGGTCTATGATATACCTGTTTCTAGGTCAAGAGGATCCCACCCAAAATGGAAAAAGAGGGATAATTGAAATTCCAAGAGAATAAGGTTGTTCCACCCAAAGCTCTGCTCATCCCAAGCTAGTAAGAGGAGAAATCCTTGCCTCACAGTGTATGGTGTCTTTATCTTTCCTTTTTTCAGATTTTCCAACTATAAAGCACAAAGTCAAAAACTTTTTGGAATTGGAAGTGACTTCTGCAGCTACTCAGTCCAACCCAGATCAGAAAAAATAAGCAAACACCATTATAACACACTTGATGGGAGGTCAAATTAACTTTACCGGTAGACTTCCAGTGACTAGGAACATGCTACCTTCTGAGATGGCCCATTCTACTCTGAGATTACTAACTGATAGAAAGTTTTCCTAACATCATCTAAATTGAACTTGGCTACTTCTACCTACTGCTCCCTCCTGGTTCTGCTCTCTGGGGCCATATAGAACTAATCTTCTATACAATATGCATTCAAAAATTTGGATACAGCTACCATATCTCCCCTGAGTCTTATTATCTCCAAGTTACATATTAATGGTCTCTTCAACTGATCCTAAGTCAAGGATGGACTCAAGGCCCTCCACCTTCCTGGTTGCTCTCCTCTGGACACTCTCCAGCTAATCAATATCCTTCCTAAGCTACTATGCCCAGAACTAAGTCCAGTAATGTTTCTGTGTGTATATCTCCACCCATCCACCCACCCACCCATCCATCCATCCATACATCCATCCATCCATCTATCTCTGGCCCTGTCTCTAGGTCTCCATTTCTGTGCTTCTCTGGCTTTCTTCATATTTTTGTCTCCTCATTTTCAAAGTAATTCCACATGACTCTTGAAACAGAAATGGACAATCTCAGGAAAGCAAATTGCCTCCTTCTTGGCAGAAAAGCAGTCTTGCCTACTAATGTTTCCTTCCAGGTGATCCTCATTCCAAAATCGCAGCTGCCCACACACATCCAAAGAAGGTAGCTAACACTATCAGCCACATCAAGAGCTCCTAAGAGGACCCAAAAGCTGCATTAGAATCAAGAACTCTTCCCTTAGTCCAAGCAGCAACTGACCCAAAGGAAGAGTGGTCTTGAACTAGGAGGGTTTCTAGACCTTCAGTCCTGGAAGAACTATAAACTTCTTGAGAGGAGAGACAGTCTTTTTGCCTTTGTCTTTTGACTTCCCTGGCACATAGTAGTTGCTTAATAAATGTTAGTTGACTGAAGACCTAATAAAGTTGATTTTCAAATGTTCCTCTTTTCAGTGATTCTGGAAAGGAATTGTCTCCTTCCCCTTACCTCTTCAGAGATCATCTGTCCCTTCCCTGAAGAATTTCTCAGCAATGTCTAGCACCCTAGGCATATACTCTCCTATGACCACCCAAGAGCACTATCTTGTCCCTGGAAGAGGAGCCTTGAAGATGCTGCTGATCTAATACAATGATGGAAATCTTTTTCCTCTTCCTCCAGCTCTCAAGGCTTTTTCTGTCCTCTCTTTAATTCTTTCTGTTCTTGTGCCTTAACATCAGACAGTGGCTCACAGGTGGTAAAAGACGGGAGTTAAAATGAGAATTAAAAAGGGTTCCCTGCCTCCTTCACAAAAAAAAAGTGTGTTGTTGCTTTTAATTCCCCTCTACATTGTCCCCTGGGGCTCACAAGCAAAGAAGAATGGTGAGAAAGCACTCAGGTTGAAGCCAGAACTGAGTTCCAGTTCTGGACTGGTCACCTGTTACATGAGTCTTTGTGGGAAAGCCACTTAACTTCTCTGTATCTCAATTTTCTCTACTGTAAAATGGGAATATTAATACTTACACTGCCCTACCTCATATGGTTGTGGTAAGGAAAATGCTTTATGTACTGCAAAGTACCAATGAGAGGCAAATTATAGTCATTTCTTCTCCAAACCCTTCAAAAGATATGTGAAGATATGTGGTTTCATTTTGTGGGTTCTTCCAACAGTGATGATGCAGAGAACAACACCTCCACCCACATCTTGGTGAATGGCCCTTGTGTCTTTGTCCAGAGACTTCATCAGGTGATTTCTAGCTCTCTCTCTCTCTCTCTCTCTCTCTCTCTCTCTTTCTCTGTATGTATGTATGCAACTAAGATTCTGGGAAATAATGAAGACAGGGGAGTGACACCTGGAGCTAAGAGCTGAATTCATCCCACAGGTGAGGTTGTGGGGAGGAAGGGAGGCGGAAGAGAGAAGGAAACTGTGGTTATAAAGTGGAAGAGGCAGAGCCATGGCAGAGGCAGCGCTGGTGATAGAAAGAGGAGGAAAGGGAGGGAAACCCAGAAATCCCCATCTCTGAGCAACAGGATATAGAGAGAGGGTATATCCCTTATCTCTAACTAAAACAAGACATTTTCCTTTCTTCTTGCTCCATTCCCTTGCCTTGGCCTGCCACCACCTCTATAGCACTACGAGCTGTTATTTATTTCTCCCTCCCTGAGAAAAGGAGAAACTCCCAGCAATCAGAACTGTCAAAAATACAATGGGGGAAAAAATTTAGGCTACATGGAAGTGACTGTACAAAACTGAAAACAAATAAAATAATTTAAAATAAAAATACATACATATATACATACATACAAACAATGGGCTTCTTTGCTTGGTAGTCATTTCCCCTTCACTGGAGATATTCCTTTGTCAGTGATGTGGTACTGGTGATTTCTGCATCAAATCTTAACCTTTGAGGCTCTTGCCCACCCTGAGATTTTAAGATTCCTATAATTTGTCTCATTCTATCCTTCCACTCCCCTGCCAGGGTTCCCTGGAGTGTACAGGAATGAAAAGAGTACTGAACTCTGGAGAGTCCTGGATTTGAATGCTGCCTCTTGACATTTGCTAGTTGTATGACCATGGACAAGTCACTTATCCTTATTGAGTCTCAGTTTCATTCTCTGTGAAATGGGGACAATGATGCCTGTATCATCTACCTCACAGGGTCCTGTGAAGCTCAAACAGATATAAAATGCTTCTAAAACCTTAAAGATACATATATATATATACCTGAGATATTAGTACTATCATCACTCAGCAGCAGCAGCCTCCTATAAGATAAAGAGCACTGGAAGTGCTTAATAAATAAGCTCTAAATTGAATTACCTCACAGCCTCAGTTTATTCACCTGTAAAAGGGAGATGCTTGCACAGCTTACCCCTACTGGGTTCATTCTGATGAGATAAGGTGAGTGAATATAGTTGTAACTATAAAGTGCTAATCAATGTAAATCCCCCCTGAAAAATTTAAATGTGTATGCATGTATACATGTGAGTACACATGTATGTGCATGTATGTGCACCTATATACATGTGTGTACATACATAGAGAGCTATATATAGCTATAGACAGATTTAGCTATATAGATATCTCTATATATGAAGCACTCACTTGTTGACTCATTTAGGGCTAGCTACGTGTGAACTTGGGCAAATAAAGCACTTCCCTTCTTGGAGCCTCATCTGAAAATGAGGGAGTTAGATGAGATGTCGACTGAAGTCATTTCCACATCTAACAGGATATAAGTTTATGAGTCTATAAATGAATTTTGCTCCCCCTTATACCACTCCAATTTTGAGCTCAGTACATCTGAGGGTAAGGCTCAGGAAGAAGGAGGAGGACATGTTGGACATGAGCTGAAGAGTTCAGGCAATCTAGATCTGCTTACTGATAGGTGTGACCTCTCCCCTAAACTGTCCTGATCCTACCCAAAAGGGATTCAAGCAGAACCCAAGTCACCTTGGTGTCAAAGGAAGAAAGCCATCAGATTATGACCCAAGGTCACGCTAAACTCTTCTCATCATTTTCACCTTGTGTCGTGACCTTTCTAATGCCTCACATTCTTTCTTCAGTTCCTCTGTTGAAAAGTCTTTCAGTCTTTGTTGGCCTCCCAAAGACATCTGGAGATGCCTGGCCTGGCTCAGGGAAGACACCTAGAGCAGTCTAGACTGGCTGGTAGCACAGCCGTAACTAGGGTTTTGTGAGTAGGGCTTTGCCGCAGGATTTTGCATTTAGAGGGCACTGTCCTCATTTGCAGTTCTTCAGCAGAAACGATAGAGCTTAACACCTAGCTCATAAGAATATACTTATATTCAAAATAGCCATCTCCTCTCTTTTAACCCTACAACCCTCCCCCCAAAATGAGTCTTACAATGTCCCTGATTTTCTCCCCATAAGGCCATAAGTCTTTCTCTAACTCTCTCTCTCTCTCTCTCTCTCTCTCTCTCTCTCTCTCTCTCTCTCTCTCTCTCTCTCTCTCACACACACACACACACACACACACAGCTCAGTCTCTCCTATTCCTTCAGTTGAATGAGGACATGTTTTATGCCACTTAGCCCAGAAATGGTTTGTGATGTCTGCCCCAGGAGCAAAAATGGCTGATTATATTCTGGTTGGTAGATATTATATAAGGCCCCAATGACACAAGCTCAGGTCCTTTGCAAAAAAACAAACCCCGCCCCCCAAAACTCCAAGACCTACCCTCTTAAATAATTCAAAACCAATGTAAGAGTGTTTTGCCCTGGGGATCAGAGTCGGAGGGAGGGTAGTTCAATGGGAGGTACCTTGGGGTTAATGCCAACACTTCAACCTATCCTGTTGGCTAGGTAAAAGAGATGCTAGGGGAGGCAGAGAAGAGGGGAATGGTGGTGGGAGGAGGAGTAAGAAGGGGATGTACAGACAATTCTTCCCAGGGTACTGGCTACTTATTTCTATCTGCACTATTGGCAGGCTGCATAACTGATCATGGATCTCAGTTGAGCTTCTCCCTCCTCCTCCTCATCTCTCACTATTGAGCTGGACAACGTAGATACTGCGCGATAAAAAGACCTCTCCCAGCATGCTCCAACGCTTCATAACTTTAGGACCCTTTCCTAGATGTTTCAAGGGGCAGATAGAGAGCTAGTCCTGATGGGGTACAAGCTCAAGCCAAGATCTTTTCTTTGCATCAGGATGGCTTTTGTCCTATTAGTCTGAAGGGCCCCTGGAAAGTCTGGCTTTTAGGGGGCGCTCCTTGGACTCCCCTTCCATTTCTTCCAGGCCAGATACTCCCTATCTTCTATTTAGAATTCTTTTGATATTCCTCCCTTTGATCCTATTACCAACCACTCCTATCAGGATCCTCACTGGGAGACCATCCTTGGGATCCCAGACTACCTGGCCCAGGCCCTCCATTGTCTGATATCTTCTGACTGCCTCCAGCTGTTTCCAACATTTGACCAGTCACCTCCTCCTTGGACTTCTCTTTAAGACCCTCCCTAAACCCCTCCTCCCATCACCCTAGACTACCAGACCACCCCCAGATCCCTCCTACGTCATTTCTGTATTTAAGTTCCATCCTGCCTCCATGAAGACGCCCGGATTCAATCCAGCTCAGACTCTGACTGGGATTGTATCTGGCCCACTTGTGAATACAAGAATTACAAATGCTTAGGCTCCTTGCTCCTTAAGAACTTTGTTTCCTTTGGCTTTAAGAATGCTTGAGTAGAATTCATTCGAGCAGGACCCGGTGTGTTGGTATTTTGGGGTCCCCAGCAGCCCTAGACCTCATCAGTCCTTCAATAAAATTCTCCTTCAGCCATAGGATCACGGGGCTCAAAGCTGAAAATGATCTTGAAAATCATCTATGTAGTCAAGGAGTTCTTCAACTGGGCTTGATAAACTCAAAAACATTTTTTTTCTTTATAACTGTATTCCAATATAATTGACTTCCTTTGTAATCCTATAGATTTTATTTTATACGTTTAAAAACAGTATTCTGAGAAGAGGTTCTTAGGCTTCACCAGACCCCAAAGGTGTCTACAACATAAACAAGGTTAAGAATTCTTGATCTGGTTTAAACCCTTCATTTTATAGACAGAGGAAAAGTAACTTGTCTAAGGTCACACAGCAGAATTAGAATCTGAATCAAGATTTTGTATCTAGTTCACTTTTAATTTCATAACTGTTTACTATACCAACATATATGTACATGAATCCAAGTCTCTTTGAAAGTAAGCAAAGAAGGTCGACTCTTTAAAAAGGGAGGCAAGCAAAAGCTTGAACTCCAGAATGTTGAGGGTATTGATTAACCTTTAACATCACTAGTCTCTAGAAGACAAATGGTCAAACTCCACTATGCAGTAGAAAGACTCTAAGACTTGTAGTCAAAAAACTGTAATCTCTGGATCTAAGTTTCCTTATGTATAAAATGAGGAGGGTGAATCAGATGACCTTTAAAGGTCCTTTTCGCTTTAAATCCTATTAAAAAAAAAAAAAACTCCATTCAAAGGGATAGCTAACATACTGAGCAGTCAGGATCCAAAAAGATCTTGATGAGCTAGAACTGTGCTGAACGGAAGATGATGAAATTTAATAGGAATAAATGTAGAGACTTATATATTGGCTGCAAAACTTCAGACTGGGAAAGTTGGTGGTTTGCTGAAGAAAAGATGGGAATTTTAGTAGAATTCAAGGTCAATATGAACCTACAGTGTAACAAAGTAATTCTCCATCTCTCTCCCCACCAAAGCTAATTTGATCTTTGCTTGCATTCAGTGGCATAATTTCCTGAATTAGAAAAGTAATAGTCCCACCTTAAACTATATTATAAAATGAGAGCATAGTTCAAGTGTGTAAATGGATAATTTTAATTATTTTAAATTAAAATTTTCTTGAATAAATAAAATCAATGTAGCTTAGAAGGAATCAAAAAAATTAGTAAGAAACTTGCAAAGACAATTTTTCAGCATGTGACTGTGATATAGAGCATTTTTTCATATGACTATAGACAGCTTTAATTTCTTCCTCTGAAAACTGCCTGTTCATATGCTTTGCCCATTTATCAACTGGGGAATGATTTGTATTCTTGTAAATTTGATTCAGTTCTCTATATATGCTAGAAATGAGACCTTTATCAGAGATACTAGCAATAAAAATTCTTTCCTGGTTTTCTGCTTCCTTCCTAATCTTGGTTTAGGATGTGATTGTGTTGGAATATTGCTGTGGTGTAAGAAATGATGAGGTAGTTGATTGGGAAAAACATGGAAAGACTTGGACCAACAAAGGAAAATGCTATTCATTTCCAGAGAAAGAGATAACAAGTGAAATACGCATGGTATGGTTTTACACAAATGTATATGAATATATATGTGTATGTTTATAGATAGCCATATATATATACACATATATACATTTGTATATATGTATATACATACACCTACATATATATGTAGTATGTGTGTGTATATAAAAGTTTATTGGGGAGGGGAAAAGATAAAGTAAAAATGTGCAACAGAGAACAAAAGAAAACTTAGAAGGAGGCAAAGAAAAGCTGAGTGGCATTGAAAACTGTATTTAGTATTTATTATATACTAATATATACTATATAACTATTTTTATATAGGTTTATTTGAAATGGAAATTTATTATTTTATATTAAATCCTTTCCTACGTTCTACTCTGGACATGGAATTATTCTTTTTTTTCTTTTCTCATTCTGTATTTAAGGTTAAAATAATGAATAAAAAATTTACCAAAAAAGAAGACCCTATGTATTCTTCCCTTGTCAAACTCCAACTGGAGTATTTGGGTGCCACAGAGTGTCTAGAGAAAAGCAAGCAAGATGCTGAAGGGTCTGGGGCAGGGATGGGGAACCTGTGGCCTTGAAACCACATGTGACCCTCTAGGTCTTCAAGTGTGGCCCTTTGACTGAATCCAAACCTCACAGAACAAATTGCCTTCATAAAAGGATTTGTTCTGTAAAACTTGGACTCGGCCAAAAGACTGCACCCAAGGGCCTAAGAGATCACATGTGTCCTCGACGCTGCAGGTTCCCCACCTCTGGCTCTGGAGTCTGTCATATAAGAACTGATTGAGAGAAATGGAGACATTTAGGGCCAGAGAAGAGAAGAGCGAGGAGGTAGTGGTAGTGGTAGTGGCGGTGGTACTGTGGGACAATCATAGCTAGCCTTCCATGTATCTGTCATGAAGAACAGACATGTTTGGCACCAGAAGAAAGAAGCAGGAACAGTGAGTTAAAGTGCTAAGAATTAAATTTTAGGCTTGATGGGCTACCTTGGGAGGTCTCAAAAGTGGAACTTAGGTTTCCTAAGTCCAGGCCCAGGAAGCAGGGCTGGGGACCTTTAAGCAGAGGCTGGATGATCTATTAGGTATGTTATAGTGGGGATTCTTTTTGGAGGTGTAAGAATGACTGCTGAGGTCCCTTCTAGTTCTCAAATCTATAACTCTGTTATCTGGGTTTGAGTTCCAGCTCCTTTGCTTGCTGGTTGGGCAGCCATGGGTAAGTCATTTAAGCCCAGACTGAGCCTCTGTTTTCTCATCTGTAAAATGGGGATATCCTGTGAAGTAAGTGTTTTGGAAAGCTTTATATAAATATGAGCTATTAATATTTCCAAAAGAAAAAATATATAAGCAGAAGCCATTTGGAAAGATGTCCAATCTCATGAATAGATAAATTGCAAAAACTATGGGGTAGGACTTCTCATCCATTAAAATCACCCTAAAATTAAATAAATAAAGGGGATAAGACATGGTTGCTCCTTCACCTGGATCACTGTGAAAGTTTTTGAATTGGTTTCTTTACTTTCCCATCCTCCTCACTGCCCCCAACTCTATCTTCTATACAGATTTGAGATCAATCTTCCTAAAGTCATGTTTTCCTCATGTTTTTTACCTCAACAACTTTTAACAGCTCTCTCTCTATATATAATCTAAATCCTGGACTTGACTTTTAAGGTCTCCATGTTCTAGTTCCAACCTACCTTTCTAGCTTCCATCTCTCAACTATTCCCCTATATATGCTTGATTTTCCAGCTACATTCAACTACTCACTGTTCCGTAAATATGTCTTGTACTTTCTTTCCTCTTCTTTGTATTCATACAATTTCCTCCCACTATCTACCTGGGTAACAGTGCCCAGCTCAATCTCTTTCTATCAAAATGTGCCTAACTTTCCAGACCCATCTCAAATGTCACCTCTTCCAGGGAGACTGCCCTGATTTCCTCTTCCATCTTTGGGCCTCCCAAGTCAAAAAATACCCATGGTATTTTTTACCTTTCTTAGGATACTTGGGCATTCCCACAGTTCTTTCAGAGCAAGGATTGTGTATTATTCACCTGAGTATCTCTTTCCTTCCTTATTTCCCCTCACCCCTATCTTTTCAACACCTTGTATGGTCCCTGTTATGTATTAGAACCTCACAAAATTGTTGAATGAAAGAATGGGGGAAGGCATTGAGAATGGGTGGAGTTAGGGGTAAAGGGAAAGAGACAACGTCAGGTTTACTTAGTCCTAAGGTTCCAGCAAGATGAGGTAACCTACCCAAACACCTCAACTTCTGGGCCAGGGCTGCCTCTCTCCCTGCTTGAGCTGCCCAGAACTGAGTCCTCCCTTTCTCTCTGAGGTAGTCAGTGTTGGTGCCAGGGCACACCCCAGGAGTGAGCCACACCCCTGCTGAGGCCTTGGTATTGGGGGAAGAGAAAGAAAAGGAAAGAGGATGGGTGGGGGGGTGGGGGGGTTGGGGAGGAGATTTGTTTGCACCATGACCACAGCTGGGGCTGCTGTGGTCAGGGCTGATTCATCCTGTGCCCTACAGAAGTGTTGGTCTCATAGCCCCACCTAGCATGATTGGCACTCACCTCCACCCACCCCTGCTTCCTGGGCCTGGACCTAGGAAGCCTGAGTCTCATGTGTGATCCCTAACTGTTCGTCAGTTGGTCTGTTTTGTTTAAGGAGACCTGAGCCATCCTTCAGCCTCAGGAAAAGCCTCTGAAGGTTTTGCTCCTTTTCTCCCACCTTTCTTGGACAAGCCTAATGTCCTCTAGCTATGTGACAAGGGGATCAAACAGAACCTCCAGATGCTGTGGGTGGGTGGGAGGAGGGCTTCACCCTAACAATGTTATACCTCCACCTGATAGTACCAAACAGATACATATCTCATGAGGATGGGCTCTCAGAGGCCACCTCTGCTTGCAAAATTATTTTTATACTCTTATCTTTGCTTCCTTCTGTCAAATGTACACACACACACACACACACACACACACACACACCTACCTACCTTTAACAGGAAAATCTGAACCAGGAATCCTGAGTTTGCTTTTTATCCAATAGCCTAAGGAAAATTCCCAGGGTAGGAGCATTTTTTTGTACCACTCCCTTTCTTCTCCTCCCTTTCCCTTACACAATACTTCAGCACCTCCTTCCTCCACCTTAGGAAGGGAACATTCAAAGGTCTCCAAAACCCCTTGCCCTGTTCCTCTGATAGAACTTTAAGGTTCACCAACTGTTTTATATCCTTGACCTCATTCATTCCTCACAATAAGACAGTGACAGGTAACAGCTATGGGCACAACTATCTTCATGGGACAGATAGGGAAACTGAGGTTCAAAAATATAAACTGACTTACCCCAAGTCCAGCCATTAATAAGCAGAAGAGCCTCGATTCCCAAGCTTCTCTCACATCATTCAGTTTGATTCACTACTCAGTTACCAAGCACCTTCTATGTGTCAGCCATTGGGATACATGGAAAATGGCTCCTGACCTCAAAGTATTTTGTAGAATAGGGGAATGGCATATACACCTGTTGGGGAGGGGTGATCATTCATTATTCTTTCCAGTATATCAGACAGCCTTGATCTCCTTTATTTTTGCGATTTTTCCTCTCCCCTCCATGCTTAAGAGATTTCTCTTTTTGTTTTTTAAATGTTGTATTAGTGTTTTTATATACTGTCACTTCCCAATGATTCTCGCCCCAACACACACACACACACACACACACACACACTCTTCCCTTGTATCAAATAAGTATAGTTAAGCAAAACAAACGAACATTTGAGTAAGTCTAAAAACTCATGCCTCATCCTGCACTTACAGTCCACCAGGTGGAAGACATGCTGTTCTCTCAATCCAGATGTCACTCTTAAGTCTTAGTTTGAGGATTGGAGATGACTATAGTTCTCGGGATCTATATTGCTGTGTCCTTACCCAACAATGTGCTGGGAAATGACAAAAATATGTAGGGAGGAGCTTCAGACATATCAGAATCCATGGACATAGCCCATGTCTCCAGTGGTTAATTGAAGTCATTCATTAATCACCTCAAACATGGTAGGTGTATACGCAAAGCTGTGCTAGGTGCTGTACAAAAGCAAAAATGAAAAACAGTGCCTGTCTTCTAGGAGCTTAGCTTCTGCAGGGTATTCAACCATTCACTATCCTTACAAAAGACACAGAGAACAAATGGGTCTAACCTATAGCAAGGGCATTTTCATGTGGGTGATCTCCTTCTAGACAGTGAAGGCTGTTAGACACAGGAACAGGTAATAGCAGAACAGATGAAACACCTCCAGCTGGAAAGTGGTGGGGATGCCTTTGCAGCTCTACAACATTGGAGGGTGGGGGTAGGGAGTCTGGAATGCCCTGGTGAATTCTCTGGGCCACTGTTCGAAGGCTTGAGAGATCCAAATCTGTCTCAAAGAGCACTCTCTGTAGAACTCTAGGTGACTATGTATAACAATATTACTGTGGCCTGATAGGGAAACCTCAAATGTACTGAGGTGGATGTGACAGAATGTAAACAAGGGGCTTTAGAAAATGCTAACATTTCAGGGAAGAAGAAAACATCAGGGCAGGATGTGTGTGGGAAGTGAATGAAAATTCTTAACATGCTAATCCATACCTGGCTGACTTTAATAGCATTGACCTCACAGGATTGTTGGCAGGATCCAGTGAGATAAGATCTATAACTCACTTTGCATATTTTAAGCATTGTAGAAATATTATGATATAAATATTGAGCATGAAGTGAATTATCATTATTATTAACAGCAGCAGTAGTAGTCTACCCCAGGTAAACCTGTGACCCTTGAAAGAATGTTTGAGAAGAAATTAAGATCTTTTAGAAGGAAAAAAGGCATTCAGAAGTAGGGGATTCAAATTACTGAGCAAGGTCTAGAGTAGGGGACCTTAGAGGACATCTCCAATAAGTCATTTTATATCTGGGGAAACCGAGAAGTTAACTGATTTGCCCAAGGTCACCCACAGGTAATAAGAGGTAGAGAGCTGAATTCAAATCCTGGTTCTTTGACTCTAACCACAGCTTTCTCACTGCCTCTAAACCCTAGCTTCCAAGGCTCCTTCCCAGAAGTCCAAGGTAATAATCAATCAGTCTGATAAATGTATCATGGTTTCTGTGAGGAAAAGTTAGATTTTAAGCCACAGGGTTAACCTGAGGCCCACAGACGACAGGACTTTAGAGACAAAGGAGTTTTAAGAGGGTGGTCTACTTGAGTTCAGAGTGAACCCACAGGAAAGGACAGTGGCCTCAAAAGTCCCAGGGCAAAGGAGGAGCTGGATGACTGGAAGGAGTGTGAAATGCAGAATGCCTGGGAAAGACTGATTAAGACTCTAAAGTCCTGCCAAGCCAGGGTGGGGAACCTTCGCCCTTAAGGCCACATATGGCCTTCTAGGTCCTTAGGTGCAGCCTTTTGGCCTTAAGGCTGCAGATTCCCCACTCCTGTGCCAAGCTAAATAAGTAATGGGACAATTGTCCAAAATTCTAGAATGTTAGGGCTGGGAGTCTGTAGATTATCTAATCCACCCAAGTCATTTTACAGATAAGAAAAGTGAGGGCACAAGGTCAGACCAAGTTAGTGTCAGAGCAAAGACTGGAAGCCCAGCCTCCGGACAATTGGGTCCTCCTTTGCTCATCTATACATAGTGTAACCCAGATATTCCTTCGCAATGCAGGAAAAATAAATCCTTGTCTTGAACTGACTTCTGTCCTATCAGGGAAGACAAATGTATTAGAAATAAGAGGAGAAAGGCAATAAGAAGATTATTGGGTAAAAAAAAATTATTAGGTAAAAGATAATAAAAAATCATTAGGTTAAAATTAAGGGAAAAGGGGAAAAAAATAAAAGGGAAAACACAAAATTCTGACTTTGCAGGAGAAATACATGCCTGGGGCATACTTGGGAAAGGGATTGGGGCTCCAGAGCTAGTTTAGTTCTCCAATTTACTGGTTGACCTGAGGCAAGTCATTTCCCTTTTTTTGGAACTCTAACAGCTCATCAGCAAAAGGGAGGGGCCAACTGAGATGGCCTCTCCTGTTCCTTTACAGATCTGACGTCCTATGGTTCCATGAGCCTCCCTTGACCCAAAAATGTCAAACATCATTCTCACATAGATGCAAACTCAGGATGGTTTGAGTTATTCCAGCGGCTAGACAAGCTGAGGCCTCCTCCAGCTGCCCAGCTCCAGCCCAAGCTGCTTCCTTCCACAAACACTCCTGAGCTCTTCCCTACTATATTCCTATATTTCCAAATCCTCCCTCCTCTCCCTTTCTTCTACAGCTTTACAATTCTGACTTGTTTCTCTACCTCCTCCTCCCTCTGCCCTGCACCTGTCTCACGCCTGAACCTCCAAGTCCGGTATACTGGTTTCCTTTCCCAGAACCCAGGCACCCACACACAAGGGGAAGGAGAAGAGGGAGGGAAACAGAGAGGACTTAAAAGTGAGGAGAGTCTGGGCATACACAGCTGAGGAAACTGAAGTGGAGTGAACTGCAGGCACAAGCGTGAGGCCTGCAAATCCTGTCTTCTTTTTCCGGGGTACGGCTTCTGAAACTGCCTTCCCTGACCTGGCAACAGTGACTTGTCCTCGGGTTACCTGGGGTTCTCATGACATCCTCAGTACAAAGTACAGTGCCTGGAACGTAGTAGGCACCTAAAAATGTTTACTGCCTGACTGATGGCCATATTCTCTAGGCCTCCGTGACCCCAAAGAGACTGACCTGCTCTTAGATTCACAGAACATTAGAGCTCAGGGGCTTTAAGAGATCTGCTAGTCTAATCCCTTAATTTGAGAGATGAGGAAACTGAGGCCCACAGAAGGGGAAATGATAATTTAATAGAAACAGGTGGCTAGCTTACCAACCTAGTATATTTCCCACTGCACATACTACTCTGACTTCTTGCTCCCAAGGCTCCCTGGGACTTCCAGAGAATCCAAGGTCCATTAGGTTTGACAGTCTAACCATCAGAAATAACAAAAGAGGTCGAGAGGAGAAGGGTATCTTTTCTTTGCTGAAGTCCTGCCCCACCTCTAGGAAATGTATAGCATTTTAATGGGGTCAGGAAGAGAAAGGAAGACAGGGTTGAGAGGCAGTGAAAGGTGCAATTCTTTTATTATTTCCCAAAACATCGAATGTTATAAAGCACTTTGAAAAAAAATACACATGAAAGCACTACGCAATATAAGAATATTCTTGTCATCTTTATCCAGGGACAGTATGGTCTAGTGGATAGGACACTGGATTTAGAGCCAATGTTCTTAAATTTTGTGAGGGTTTTTTGTCTTTTTTTGCAATTTGGTGAAACCTAAATGTTTTTAAACTCTCTTAACTCCTTCTCCCTTCCCCAAGCCCATAACATCTCTCCTATAAACTCCCCTTCACTCCTCTGATTACCGCCACAGCCACCACCCTGGCGCAGATGCTCATCACCTAGACTATTGTAATAAGCTGCTGATAAGCCTACCTGCTTCAAGAATCTCCCTGCTTCAGTTCATCCTCCACTCGGCTGCCAAAGAATCTTCCCAAATCACAGGCTCTGGCCATATCATCTCCCCTCACCATTCAATAAACTCCAATGGGTCTCTTTTATTTCCAGAATGGAATGTAAAAATCCTGTTTGACTTTTAAAGCTCTTCCTAATCTGGTCCTTTCCTACCTTTTCATTTTTTTTTTTTGGGGGGGGTCACAGAACTGAGGCTGTACTTGAACTCAGAACCTCCTAACTCCAGGGCCAGTGTTCTATCCACTGTACCATCTAGCTACCTTTTTCCATTCCTCTTACACTTTCCTCTCCTTTAGTGCCAGTGTCCTTGTTTTTCTTCCAGTAACACAACTTTCTATCTCTTGACTCTACACTGACTGCACCCATTCGAAAAATTCCCTTCCTCCTCATCACCACCTCCTGGCTTCTCTGGCTTTCTTTCAAGTCTCAGCTCAAGTCCCACCCTTTGCAAGAAGTCTCTCCTGCTTCACCTTAATGCTAGGGCTTTCCCTCTTCCCAATTTCTCCTGCATAGATCCCATTTACACACAGTTATTTGCATATTTTCTTCCCCCATTAGACTTCAAGCTCCTTGAGGGTAAGGATTCTTTTTGCCTTTCTTTGTGTCCCAAACCCTTAGTACAGTGTCTGTTTTAATAAATGCTTGTGACTTAACTTAAATGGACAAAATAAACATATAGGACTATAAATTAATTTTTCTTGAAATGGTTATAAAAGTGTTTTTAAAAAATAAATTCATGAGCCCCAGATGAAGAACTTCGATTTAGACTCAGGAAGGTTTGGGTTCAAGTCCTGCCTCCTGATACTTACCCAGCTACGTGACCATGAATAAATCATTTAACTTCTCCATTACATAAAAAAGTCTATGAACCCCAGTCCTAAGACTCTTAAGTTAGAGGTCAATTGCTAAGAAGCAGAGGGAGTTTCTGCTTCATTTATACTCGATAAAATCACAGCTTGAGGTCCCTTCAAAATTAAAAATTATCATTATTATTGTTACTTCAATGGGTTGCTGGGGACAAAAGAAATTGGTTTAGTTATACTGTCAAAGTGAAGGATAATGACAACTTATGCCAGATGGTACACATGTAAGAGGAAGGGAATAAGCATTTGTTCAGTCCTACTATGTGCCAAGCACTATGCTAAGCCCTTTACAAATACTAGCTCATTTGATCCCAATAATGTTTAAAGATCCTAAAAGAAAGCCTCCAATGCACTAGGTGGACCTCCCTATGACAGTTTCTGGGAGAACCTTAATTGCTCAGGAGAAGAAGGTGTTCATGGGTTGAAGCTAGCACTCACAGCCGTAGAAGGTGGACAGAGGGTATCAAGATTGGTGATTGACTGGTAGACTTGGCCAAAGACCATCAAAATTCCTCATTGACTTAACTGTCAGCTCTTCATGAGTTTATGTGGTCTAGTAGGCTGGGGGCAGCTAGGTGGTACAGTGGATAGCATACTGGGCCTGCAGTCAAGAAGACTCATCTCACTGAGTTCAAATCCAGCTTCAGACACATCAAAGTTGTGTGACCCTGGGCAAGTCATTTCACCCTGTTTGCCTCAGCTTCCTCATCTGTAAAATAGGTTGGAGA
This sequence comes from Bettongia penicillata ogilbyi, assembly GCA_023548195.1. Taxonomy (NCBI): domain Eukaryota; kingdom Metazoa; phylum Chordata; class Mammalia; order Diprotodontia; family Potoroidae; genus Bettongia; species Bettongia penicillata. The sequence continues at coordinate 2,877,330 of JAJHZJ010000089.1, forward strand.
AGGAAATGGCAAACTACACCAGTATCTCAGTCAAAAAAACCCAAACCAAACAAAAAGACCCAAATGAGGTCATGAAGAGGTGGAAAAGTAACTGAAAAAGCTAGGCTAAGCCTCAGATGAGGGCCCTCCAAATCTTTTCCAGTTTTTACTCTATTAGTACAGCCTTAGAGAATTCCAGGGTCACCTCCACACCATAATGAGGCACTGGCAAAGAAATTTAGCAGATCCCCATCACACCACAATGTAGGCAAAATAAAAAAAGAAAAGAACCCAAAACACTGAACTCTTAGAAGACTTGAGTTCAGTGGCCTGCTACGAAGAGATTGAAATTAAGAGCCAGGAAAACTCCCCTAGGAAATCTTTCCCTAATGATCATGATTAGCACTTGTTTTGTAACTCCCTAATTCATTTATCCCAGAACTGGTGAGTTCAAGTCCCTGAACCTCTCAATGTCTCCAAGCAACTCTCTAAACCCATATATTGCAGGGCCATCGAAGGTTGAATTGTTTGTATAAGTTCCTTCATTGGGATATCCCTACATCAATGAAATCAAAGGTCTAGGCCTCTTAGTATCATAGATTTTGAGTCGGAAAGGGCCTTGGAGGTCTTTGAGTCCAACCCTTTCAATTAACTGATGAGGACACTGAGGCTGGGAGAGGTTGACTTTCCCAGGGTCACACAGGCAGGAAGTGTCTGAAGCAACATTTGAACTAAGGTCTTTCTCTGACTCATAACCCCATTTGGGTTTTTTTATTTTGTTTTGCCAAAGATACTGGAGTGGCTTGCCATTTCCTCTTCTAGATCATTTCACTGATCAGGAAACTGAGGCAGACAGGGTAAAGTGACTTGCCCAGGGTCATACACACCTAGTATCTGGGGATAAATTTGAATTCAGGAAGATGAGTCTTCCTGACTCCAGGCCTGCCACTCTTTCCACTTGAGACACAATTGAAATGGTGGAACAACTTCCTCACTCCAGATTCAGTGTTCTATCTACTACACATGCTGCTACACACCTCTCCCCATGTATATTATAGATAGCTATGCTTGTATGCCTTGTCTTCTCTTAGACTCTCGTTCTAGTCCATGAGAATAGGGATCTTGTTTTATCGAGCTTTATCTCCTGGGCTCAGCATATGCTTTCCACATAGTAGGGGCTTAATAAATGTTTGTTATTTGCTTTAGTGCAGGCTCTGCCACTGATTGGCTGTGTGCCCTTGGGCAAATTTTTCCCCTTTCTGGGCCTCCCTCTGCAAAATGAAAGGCCTGGTCTAAAATGGTCTCTAAGGTCCATTCTGGCTTGGACATTTGAGGGTTGAAGGATTTTTGGATTTATTTAGGCAATGGCCTCCTTAGCGTGGGAGTCAGCTTGGCCAGGCTCTCTGCCCTGCTTTGTGAGTCTTGGTTCTAAGGAGGGTCTGTGATGCTTCCCAATGAGCTGCTGGGAAAACTGGTTAGCAAAGTCTTGCTCTCTGCCCTGGAAAAAGGATTCTGTCTCCGTCTGAGCCACTCCTGCCTCCCCCGCTCTCCCCTGCTCTCCCCTTTCCACCCCCCCAAGCTCAAAACATGCCAGGAACAGAAGCTGGAGTGTATATGTGTAAGGGGGAGTGGGGGGGGAAATGATGGGGGCCTTGAAAGGGGATTGGATGTTTCCAGCCAAACAGCTTTTGAGGAGTCTCAGCCTGCAGACACCAGAGGACTGATGTTTTGGGGCCCGAATTAGGGTCTGTTGTCTGGAAAGCCGGAGGGAGTCATTAGCAAGTGGGAGAGAAGCCCTGAGTAAAGACATCACAGCTCAAGAGAAGTGCTGCTCGATTGCTAGAGGTCCAAAAGACTGGGCATTCATGGTGCTGACATTTCCCCATCTGGAGAACCTCTTAGGCTGGATGCTGCCCAACACCCCCACCTAGTGTCTCAAGGCGGTACTTCCCAGCTCTCCTCATCCCTTCCCTCCCCAACTCTTCTGTCCAAACCCTCTTTCCATCTCCCCTGTTCCCCACCTACCTCCCCAGTAACAGCACTTTAGAGATTTAATTCAATCCCATCATTGTACAGAAGAGCAAACTGATCTCTAGGGAGGCGAAATTACTTTACCAAGGTTTGTTTTTAGTCATCTCTGACTCTTTGTGATCCCTTTTGGAGTTTTCTTGTCAAAGATACTGGAGTGGTTAGTCATTTTCTTTCTCAAGTTCATTTTATGGATGAGGAAACTGAGGCACACAGGGTTAGGTGACTTGCCCAGGGTCACACAGTAACCAAATGTCTGAGGCTACATTTGAACTCGAGTCTCCCTAACTCCAGACCCTACAACTCTATCCACTCTGATCAAAGCTTGTCCCATTGGAAGGAATACTAGACTTGGAGTCAGAAGATATGTGCCCTACCATTACATAGCCTTGGGTAAGTCACTTCACTTCTCTAAGGCTCATTTCTCTCATCATGAGAATGAGAATACTATTACCAACTTCACAGGGGTATGATGAAGAAAGTACTTTGTCAACTAGAATTTTTTAAGGCCTGGTCCTGTGATTTCATTAGTGTAAAGGAACTCACAGGTGAGGAAATTTACTCTACCAAAATAGGTCAGCACCATCTCTGCAACATAAACTTTGACAGAGTTGCTTAGAGAACTGAGAGGTTAAGTGACTTGTCCACGGTTACACAGCCAATAAGTGCCAGAAGCAATATTTAAACTCAGGCTTCCAGCTGCTCCTTACAAAGTGCTTTAGAAGTGGGAGCCATTATTCTTAGATGATAACCCTTGAGGTACTTGAAGACAGTTATCTTGCCACCCTAAGTTTTTTTACTTCATGAATAACATACTCAATTTCTTCAGCTCCTAAAGCAGTGGTGTCAAACTCAAATGGAACAGGCCACTAAACCTTACATAAATATTCCTGCAGATACATACTGACTTGTAATATCACATATTAACATTATATATGTCTTACTGAATTTTTATTTGTTTTTGTTAAATATCTTCCAGTTATATTTTAATCTGCCTCCCAGGGACACTCAGGAACATTATAGGTTATGTATTTAACACATCTGCAGTAAACTATTTAGTCCCAATTTCCGTTAGAAAATTTTTCCTTCTAACACCAATTGTCCCTGCCTCATCCATTTTCCTTTGTTCTGTCCTCATTATAACCTCTATGCATATGTGATCCTGACTTAGCATTTCATTATTTTTGTTTGTATGTTTGTTTTATTTTTGTGGAGACAATCAGAATTAAGTGACTTGCCCAGGGTCACACAGCTAGCAAGTGTCTGAAGCTGCATTTGAACTCAGATCCTCCTGACTCAAGAGCTCTATCCACTGTGCCATTTTAGCACTACCTCGTAATTTTTTTTTATAGTCTTTGAAACACTTTGGTTTCTCCTCAGTCTTCCCTTGAGGTAGCTAGGTGGTACAAGGTGCTGGTCTGGGAGACAGGAAGACCACAGTTCAAATCCAGCCTCAGACACTTAGATAAGCTACTTCTGGGAATTTGATTGTTCTGTCAGTCTGTGTTTGCCTATTTTTCACATACCTCAAAGGATGGGGGTGGGTGGGAATCAATGAGCCAGGGATGAGGAGGAAGTGTTAGAAGTCCAAGACCTTGCACAGGTTATTAGGAACCATTCCCATTTAATGTAGATAATACCCATTTCTAATTTCCTGAAGTTCTATCCAAAGACCCACCCTATGACAGGTTGCCTCAGTTCCTGCCTAGAACCCACAGGGTTTAAACTTTAAATATCTCTGTGGGTGAGGTAAACACATGTGCTGCTCAGCTGGGAAAAGGAAACTTGGCACAGGCCCAGCACCCTCCCCTAACCCCTACCCCACCCCGAGCTTCCGCTGTGTGGTTTTCGAAGAGTACAACTTATTCCCCACTGTAGTGTGTAGGCTGAGAGCCGAACTCTACCTCCCTGTCCCTCTGGAGCTCAGGAACTAGAGAACAGTAAGTCAGTTAAGAGTTTGAAGCCAATCAAGTAACAGGGTAAGGGGAATAGAGATCAATGTAAAATCCTACAAAATGCATGGCAAATCAACTTCCTAAGGCCAAGGTGGGGAAGGTTTGGCCAGACAAACATCCATGGGAAGACATGGGGGAGTTTTAGGGGATTGTAAACTTAGTATGAGTCACAGTGAGATAGAGCAGCCACAAAAGCCAGAGCGATTTTAGGCAGCTTGAAGGGAGAGAGGCAGGGTCCTCTGAAAGGAACTGGGAGTTGGGTCCTTTGAGTAGGGCCATATTGAAAGGACTATGTTTAGTTCTGGGCATCACTGATTATTAGTAAGCTCTTCGGCATGCAGAGGAGGGGTGACCAGGATGAGAAGAGCTTTGAGACTGAGTCGTAGGAGGATAAGCAGAAGAAACTGGAGATGTTTAGCTTGAAAGAGACTGTCCTGTGGAAAAAAAGGTTTAGACTTCTTTTGCTTGGCCACAGAAAGGCAGACCTTGGAACACGGAGAAGCGGCAAAGAGGCAGACTCTGTGTCCATGTAAGGGAAAATATTCTAGCCATTAGACCTGTCTAAAAGTAGAAGAAGCTGCCTTGAGAAGGGGCTGGCTTCCCTGTCGCTTGAAGTTTTCAAGTAGGGGGTGAGTGGGAGTGGGGGTGAATGACCACTTTCTGAGAATAGTATAGACGGGAATCTCAGCCAGGAATGGACTGGACTAGAGGCCCTCACTAGAGGTCCTCGTATCCCTTTCGGGTCTCAGATTCTGATTCTTTGAAGTGAAGGGGAATTTGTAGGGAGAGAATCGCAGCTCCCTTTGTCTGCCATTTCTCCAGTGTTCTCATGTTGACTCCCTCCTTGCATTTTTCTTTTTTTATTTGGCCCAAATTAGCAGTGAGTCAGAAATGGGTTGTATTCTGAAATCTACCAATCCGTGTGATTAATGTTCTATAACTTCCTATTATCAAAGGTTGGGCTAACCCTAATCTTTGCCTTTTCATTTTATAGTCTTCAAGCTGGAAAGGACCTCTGAAGTCATCTAGTCCAATTTATTCATTTTAAAGATGCAAAGCAAACAGAGGTTAAGTGACTTGCCCAGGGTCATATGGCTAGTAGGTGTCTGAAGCAAGATTTAAATTCAGGTCTCAAGCTTTATTTATTGTATCAGGTAACCCATCCAATTCACCCCTTCTACCTTTGAATAAACACAGACACCAGACATACAAAGCTGAGACACTCTAAGGCTTGTGGCTGAATCAGGACAACCCCAGGAGAGAAACCAGACTTGTGAAGCCAAGTTGTGGCTTGAATCCATGGAAATTCTGCCTTAGAGGTCTGGCATCAGGAGCATTTTCCAGGCCTGATCCATGGAAGTGGCCCTGTTCTAAGCGTTTCAGACTTCCAGAGAAGTCATGGAACACAACTGTTGGTTGGCTGCCTGGGAAACAGGAAGATCATCCAGAGAGAATTCTTCCTACTTTTCTTGCCCCTCACCTGGCTCTTAGGTTTGACATCTGGAGATCAAACTTCTTTATCTTATTTCTCATTACAGTCACCAAAGTGAACTTTTCCCCTTCCAATATAAATAAATTAGAGGGGCTAGGGTAGAAAACCTGTGGCCTTCTAGGTCTTTGGGTGAGGACTTTTGACTGAGTCCAAGTTTTACAGAAGAAATCCTTTTATTAAGGGGATGTGTTCTGTGAAGTTTGGATTCCATCAAAGGGCCGAACTTGAGGACTCCAGGGGCCAAATATGGCCTTGAGGCCACAGATTTTCTATCCCTGGGCTAGGGGCAAGAGCAGAGGCATGTCTTGGATGTTCTTAAAGATTGACAGAAAAGGTGGTACCATTGTCTTCCTAACTGTTCAGAAGATTCTTTCAATCCCTCACAGGCTAGCTGCCTTCCTCTCTTTCTGGTGAACAAGCTATATTTGGGGAAGTACATTTGCAAAGTAATATCACAAAAGTAATATTAAGAAAAATACCATGCCAGAAATAACCAATCTCAGGGATCTATTCTCAGATGTTTTAGGAATCCACATAGGAAGTGAGCAACAGAAATAAGGATGTATTTTCTGGTCCTTCCCAGGGCTGACCTCTACTCCTAAACCCTCCTAATATATATAAATATATATCATAAATAAATTATTATAATAAATAATATTATAAAATTATATATATATAATATATAAAAAATAATTTTGGGAACTTATTGGGAACTGGTGTGCTGGTCTTGCTTCTGCCTCACCCCTAATTCATCAAATCCATACTTCACCTTGATGTCAGTTCAGTCTTCCCCATGCTCAGATCTGATTGTATCATACCTCTACTCAAAACCCTACAATGGCTCCCTAATAACTACCAACGGGTAAAATGCCAGGCTTGGAGTCAGGGAGACTTACATTAAAATCTAGCCTCAAATACTTACTAGCTGTGTGACCCTGGGCAAGTCACTTATTTGCCTCAGTTTCCTTGACTGTAAAATGGAGACAGCAATACAATAGCATCACCCTCCTGTGGTTGTTGTGAGGATCATATGAGATAATACTTGAAAAGTGCTTAGCACTGTGCACATGGGGAGCACTATGTGAATGCTTATTCCTTTCCTTTCCCTCTCCCAAATAAAGTCCAAACTCTTTAGATTGAGAATCAAAGTTCTCCACAGTACTGCTCTACACTATTTTTTCAGCCTTATTTCACTTATTTCCTCAAATCATGCTTCAGCCAAAGTGACTACTGCTGTACTTCATCCATCTGGGTGGTCCTGACTGCTGCTTTGGCTGGTGTCACTTGTGGAGCCTAGAATGCTGCCCTTCCCCCAGCTTCTGCCGAAATCCTCCTCAGCCTTTGAGATCCAGCTTATATGCCACCTCCTCCAAAAAGCCTTTCCTGATCTCCAGTCAGAAAAGGTTTTCTTCCCTCCTCCTCACACCTCATTCTGGACTGTGCTCTGCTCTTCATCCAGCACTGTGTTCCTCTTCCAGCACTGTGCTGTGCTCCTTTAATGTACCAATGTTCCATTCTGCCATGAAGCTATCACTAGCTTTCCCATTAGGAAGCAAGATGACTAGAGTGCTGGGTCTATATTCAAGAAGTCTTAAGTTCATGCCCAAAGGTTATAAAACTGTGTATACCCTTTGACCCAGACATACCACTTCAAGGTCTGTATCCCAAAGAGATGATAATCATTGGAAAAGGACCCACATATATAAAAATATTTATAGCAGCTCCCTTTGTGGTGGCAAAGAATTGGAAATTGAGGGGATGCCCATCAATGGGGGAATGGTTGACCAAGTTATAGTATATGAATGTAATGGAGTACTGTTGTGATATAAGAAATGATAAGCAGGCAGATTTCAGAAAAACCTGGAAAGACTTACATGAACTGATGCTGAGTGAAGTGAGCAGAACCAGAAAAACACTGTACACAGTAACAGCCATATTGTGCAATGACTGACTTTGACAGACTTAGCTTTTCTTAGCAATGCAGTGATCTAAGAAAACTCCAAAAGACTCATGGTGGAAAATGCTATCCGCATCCAGAGAATAAACTTTGGAGTCTGAATGCAGACAGAAGCGTACTATTTGCTCTCCTTTTCTTTTGTTGTTTTGTTTCTTCTTTCTTGTGGTTCCTCCTATTGGTTCTAATTCTTCTTTACATCATGACTAATGGGAAAATATATTTAATATGAATGTATAAGTAGAGCCTATATCAGATTGCGTGCCTTCTCGGTTGGAGAGAGAAGAGGGACAGAAAAAATTTTTTAAACTCAAAATCTCATGGAAGCAAATGTTGAAAACTATAATAAATAAATAATTAGGGAGGGGATTCTGAATTCAAATTCAAACTCAGATATGTAATGATTGTGAGACCCTGGACAAATTACTTAACCTCTGTATTCAATTTCCTTATCTCTAAAATAGGAATAATAATATCACCCAACTTCCAGGGTCATTGTGAGGATAAAATGATACAAATATTTGTAAAATGCTTTATAAACTTTAAAGGGCTATATAAATTATAGCTATATTTTTTATGCTAGGCAGAGGAATAAAACATTTTAAAAGCATTACTATGTATCAATCACTGTGCTAAGCTGAGATGAGATCTCATCCTATCTCTTTCAGTGCCTAGCATAGGGTCCTCAACATTAACAAACATTCGTTGAATTGCTCACCTCATAAATGCTGGCCTATTTCCAATCCAGCATAACCAAATGAGTGTGTCCCTTGGTTCAACCAAGGCAGAAGTAGAGAAGAGACCCAAGAGGAAGCAAGAGGAAGACCTATAAAGAGTATCTGGTCTGGACACAGGTTAGGGTCCTGATTTGTTCAAAATCTCACTACCAGAATTGTCAGTAGGTTAAGGGCACAAAGCCCTGAATTTTGCATCTGAGTTGCTTGATTATCTCAGATCCAGCATATTCCAAACAAAAAAGACAAGCGTCTACATGGACACTAGGTTTAAATAGGTTAACCCAGAAGAGAAAACATAGAATCATGGGATTTAGAGCTGGAACACCTTACACATGAAGAAACTAAGGTAAACAACAGTAAAGTGAATATCTGAGGTCACAGAGCTGGTAGCAGATGCAGATTCAAACACAGGTGTTAAGGTTGCAAATCCAATATTCATTCTTTGCACTACAGCAGGCTGTGTGGCTAGAGATCTCAGAGAGATGACATCTATGTCTCTTGCCCAGAGCAGGCTCTTTAAGAGTAACTAGCTGGGTGGCTCTTGGGCCAAGATTTGAGGGAATCCTGGAACCCAAGAGAAAAGAAGCTGATCCCCTGTATGATCTGTCTCTCCAGAGTCCTGAATATCAGTAAAAGTCTAGGTCTGGTTCCTGGAAGAGAGGTAGTTGCCAGGATGACTGACTGGAGATGTCTAACTCTGTGATTACAGCCCCTTGCCCAAGAGCTGAGAGATAACCCCTCCCTCCTCTGTTTTTCTTTGTCCCTTTCTAAAATAAGTACATATTACTTTTTTTCTGCAGTTCTTGTCTTTCACTGAAATTCTCAAACACTTTGTGAGGTGAAAAAAACCAGGGAACATCACTTGCCCATTAAGTAAATGCCAAGGAGTGATCAATTTAATTCAACTCAGATATTTATTAAGTTACCATATGCAAAACACTACTGTTAACTACTCTTAGATGATACAAAAATAGATAAAATACAAGACCTACTCAAGAAGGACTTAAAATATAACGGGGAAAAGACATGCCCAACTAGCTATGATACAAGAGAAACTATGATAACTGCAAAGGAAGGTTCCACGGAAAGTGTTTTAAGAAATCTGAGGAGGGAGGGATTCAAGTCATCAATGCAGGAGGTGACAACCGGTCAGGCATGGGGAGTCTACATCCGGGCACTGGACAGGGCAGAACTGGGACCAGAACCCACCCTAGTGACTCTTTGACTAAATTTGTTACTAAGTTTCCTTGATACATAAGCATTTTTTCAATAATGCAAGCTCTAGAAATCTGGGGATGGCATCAGGTTACTGTGGAAAAGAGAAATGAGTTAAAGAGTAGAACCACTCTCTTTCTCGACTGTAAACAAACCCTAGTAGGCAGGGTTTGTTTACTACTCATCTGTGTATTCCCAGTGTCTCTGACACAAAGCCTTGCACAGAGTAGGTCCTAAATACGTGTATAAATACATATAGACATACACATACATATATATATATATATATATATTCACACATATTCAAATAAAACACATATCTGAATTGGCATGCATAGCTTGGGGTCCTAGAACCTAGTTCAGGCACCCCGACCTTTTGTCTGGGAGAGGGTGAATGGGAACCCTTTGCACAGGAGGGAAAAACAATAGGATTTAGAGTTCCAAGGGACGTTTGAGATCAATAATACCCTCGTTTAAATGACAAGGAAAATGATCGAGGTAAATCAGTGTTTGGGGGACCGGGGGGAAAATCAGCTTCCCTTCCAAGTCCTCGGACCTCGGGAGCTACTTTGGAGTCCCTCTGAGATTCCACAGCCCTCCCCATTCCCCTTAAATCGGGACTTTCTTTTACCTCCAAGACGCCTTTTTCCTCGGGACTCTACAATCCACCAGCCCGAGGTGCTCCCGGGTGATCGGCGCTGGCCCCAACCTGCACGAACTAGTTTCGAGCCCCACCTCCCCCAGACCTGTTCCATCCGACAGCTCAGCTGCCTACCTAACAGGTGAGTCCTGGAGTCGCCTCCTCGCACCCTGTTCCTCCTGGCATGGACGCTGCAGCTCCAGAATCGTGTCCTTGGAGTAGGCCCGTCACTGACACAGGGCTGGAAGTGGGGAGGGGAGGAAGCGATCGCTCCATACCTGCCCCAAACCGCTTCAATCTCGACCCCTCCTCCGCGCTACAGCGGAGTGTTTACAATTTCGGTGCTGCGCTAGGGATTCGACGTTTGAAGTTGGGCAGGAAGTGGGGAGGAGGGGGCGGGGGGGGGGGAGACGGAGGGGGCTGTGGGTTCCTGCTGTAGAGAGGTATCGCGCCCCCCTCCCTTCTCCGCCATGGCCCCCTCTCCAGAGACTGCTAACCCCGCGGTCTAGGGGCTGCCCTGGATCCGAACTCCGGGGTGCGCACGGGACCGGAGGGGACCCCGCCCCCGGCTCTCGCTTTTCAGAGCAAAGGGGAGGGGTGGGTGTAGGGGGGGAAGGGGCCTTGCTGCCTTCAGGGCCGCTCTAGCACAGGTGTGGGCGTGAAGGTTGTAGTGTTGTTACCCAGTGTAAGGAAAGCAGCCCTCCTCGACCGTAGAGTAGTACTCTGTAAGTGGGCGCTGCGCTGTCCTGCTCCGAAGGTAGTATGTCAGAAGACCTGGATTTGAGCGTTCTGACTTTGCTACTTAATTGCATGACATTTTAATCACTTCGATGCCGCCCTGAATTGCAGTGTTCTCCCGTCAAATAAAAAGGTTAGACGAAATCACCTCTAAAGCCCCTTCCTGCTCTGAGTACTATGGTCCTAATAATAATGTCCCTTCTAGTTGGAATATTCTGCGGTTCTGTGGAGAAAGGGATTGATCTCCCTAGAATTGCTGTAGACTTCGTTGTAAATGGGGTGGAGCTCTTGTTAGTCAGTGAAGCTTTAGTAACCTCTAGGACTCAGGGCAAAAGGTTTGGGATCCAAAAATTCTTGTCTCTTGACTGCTGGCGAAGGGTGTGGTTTCCTAACAATGAAGTGGAAAAAGCATTGGAAATCCGGATCCGTCCACCTTGTGCATTTCACTTCTTCCACTCGGTTTCCAATTCTGTAAAAAGGAAGGGAGAGGAAGGGCTGAACTAAATTATGTCAAAGATCCCACTAAAGCAGAGGTATTAAAAAAAAAAATTGGTATTTTATTTTCCCTCAATTATACGTAAAAACAACTTATAACATTCATTTTAAAAATTTTGAGTTCCAATTCTCTCCCTTCCTCCTCATCCTGCTCATTGAGAAGGCAAGCAATTTGATATAGGTTATCCACGTGTAGGTATACAAAACAATTTCCATATTAGTCATATTGTAAAAGAAAACAGAAACCCCCCAAAAAAACCCTCAAGAAAAATAAAGTAAAAAAGTATACTTCCATCTGTATTCTGAGACCATCAGTTCTTTCTCTGGGGATGGATAGATAGCATTTTACATCCTAAGTTCTTCGGAGCTGTCTTGGATCATTGTGTTACTGAGAATAGATAAATCATTCACAGCTAATCATCTCACAGTATTTCTATTACTGACGGACTACAGGCTCTGGGAACCTGCTTGAAGGTTCCTTGAATCTTCCCACTTGATTTGGCTTTTCATGCCCAAATATGTTATGCTTTCTAGCCTAGCCCTCCATTGCCTAGGACTCTCCTTAAACCCCCTTCTGTAGTTACTTGGTTACATCTCTAGTTACTCTGGACTTCTTGGCCAACTCTAGATCTCTCACACAATCTTTCTGTATATAAGATTCACCTTGCTTCCATGAAGGTGTTTAGATTCAACCTAGCTTACATTGTATCTGGCCCAATTGTCAATACAAGAGTTACAAATGCTCGGATTCCTTAAGAGTCTGCCCAATATGGCGGATCTTAAAAAAAATGTTTTTGTTTGACTGAAAGAAGGCTTGAGTTCAATTCATTTGGGCAAGACCCTGCTATTTCCGATGGAGCAACCCTAAACCTCAGCATTACTGAGTACAATATTCCCCTGGTTCTACTCATTTCACTTTGCATCTGTTCATGTAAGTCCTTCCCAGTTTCTCTGAGTGCCTCCTACTCATCATTTCTTATAGCATAATAATATTCTATCACAATCACATAACACAACTTGTTCAGCCATCCCATCAATTTCCAGGTCCCTGCCATCAGAAAAGAGTTGCTACAAATATTTTATTTGCATTTATAATATTTATATATATTTGTACACATAGGTCCTTTTCCTTTTTTAAATCTCTTTTGGTATACAGACCTAGCGGTGGTATTGCTAAGTCAAAGGGCATGCCTGGTTTCATAGCTCCCTAGACAGTTCCAAATTGCCCTACAGAATGATTTAATCAGTTCTCAACTCCAACAGTGCACTAAAGTCTCAATTTTCCCACATCCCCTCCAACATGTCACCCTCCCCTTCTGTCCTATTAGCCAATCCAATAGGTGTGAGGTAGCATCTCAGAATTTTTTAATTTAGCAGAGGCGTTTTAAACCTGGGGTTCATGAACTTAGTGGTTTGTTTTAACATTATTATCTGTATTTAACTTAATTGGTTACGCACTGAAAAACATGATTCTGAGAAGGAGTCCTTAGAGTGCCTAAAGGGTCCCTGACACACAAAAAGGATTAAGAATTCCGTGCCCCAAGTCCAAAACCTGCGATCCTGGGACTTTGAGGTGTCTGCTCTAGGAGGCTATGAAGCTGCTGGGGTTTCAACGGTGAACGAAACACATCTAAGCTCCCTTTTTCTGCAGTCACCTGAGGGCGCATTTCCCAGGCTTTATGCTCCAAGTCGTCTAATAAGCCAGTATGCACTCCTTCCTCTCATGTAAGGCCACGTGGAGTCACGGACTCGGGTCACACCCACCAAAACGCCCACCTTTGGAAACTGGAGCTGTGAGCCCGACCCCTCTCCCTCCTTCCCCCTCCTCCCTGCACCGCCCCCGCTTCCTCCTCGGACTACAGTTCCCAGGCTGCCCTGCGCACATGCACATTCTCAGGTATTCAAGATGGCTGACGCAGCGGCAACTGCCGGAGCCGGTAGCTCAGGAGCGGTAAGAATCAGAGGCGGGGGGATCAGGGGCATGAGGACTTAGTCCCTGGCCTCAGCAAAACGGAGCAGCACGAAGATTGGGGGGATCTTTGGAGTCAGTTCCCACACCGAGCGACTCTGGCCGAAGGCAAAGGCCTCACCTTCCGGTGTACCCCTCCCCCCGCCTCTTCTAGCCCTTGGCCACTCGCGTTCTCAATTGGCTAGTTCCCAGTAGGAGGCGGGGATTCCGGAGAAAGCGTCTGATTGGCTCAAGCTGCCCTGCCTCCTCTCTTATTGGCCCGATTTTTGGCCAATCGAAAAACCAGCTGGTGGGGGATTTAAAAGAACATTTCAGCGTAGTTCTTGTTACAAAAATCTGTTTGCTACCCTGTGAGTTAAGCCACTTGGCCTTGGGACAGCTGAGAAGAATAATTACTGTTTTTGTTATTCAATTAAGCTCTTCTGTGACCCCATTTGGGGTTTTCTTAGCAAAGATACTGGAGTGGTTTGCCATTTTCTTCGCCAGCTCATTTTACAGATGAGGATACTGAGGCAGACAGGGTGAAGTGACTTGCCCAGGGTCACACAGCTAAAAGTCTGAGTCATAATTTGAACCTATTTTCATAACATCAGAGACTTCTAGCGCTTGGAGGGAACATAGAGGCAATGAAATCCAACCCCCCTCCTTTTATAAGTGTTTCCCATCGTGTGTGAAATGGGGAGCTCAGACTGAGGGAGAGGAGTCACTCTGGGGCTGGTTGTTGTCCTTCCTTCTCAGAGAGGACCAAAATGACATCACTGTGCTAGAGTCAAGTTTGAATGTGTCCGACTGTGGCTGACCAGACCGATACAAGCTCGGGATTCTTAATCACAGATCAGACACAAGTAGTCCATGTGAACATTTGGGGTGGATACTCTGAATTTGTGCATCCTAAGTCTCCTTTGAGCTCTTTCAATTCTGCTTTGCTCATAGAGCACAACACCTTCTCTGCTGTGGGAGCGCCATGCTGAGTGTTCCAGTGCCAGCATCTCCTTGTGTGTCTCCCACCTTGAGGGTGTCCTTGTATCGCTTCTTCTGACCACCATATGAATGCTTGCCCTGTGTGAGTTCTCCATAAAAGTCTTTTTGGCAAGCACACATTTTGCATTCAAACAACGTGGCACTCAGAGTTGCACTCTCTGAAGCAGAGTATGAATGCTTGACAGTTTATTTTGAGTAAGAACCTCAGCATCTGATACCTTATGCTGCCAGGTGATCTTCAGGATCTTCCTGAGACAGTTCAAATGGAAGCGATTCAATTTCCTGGCATGGCCCTGGTATACTGTCCAGGTTTCACCCGCATACCACAATGAGGTCAGCACAACGGCTCTGTAGACTTTCAGTTTGGTAGTCAGTCTAATACACTCTTCTCTCCCATACATTTCTTTGGATCCACCCAGACACTGGGCTAGCTCTGACAATTCATGCATCAACCTCATTATCAATGTGTACATGCCTGGAAAGAAAAAATTTTATGAAGACTTGGAGGCCCTTATTCTGTGGTATACATTGAGGGAAGGAATCATTAACTTCCAGGGTTCAGCACTTCTTGAACACTCAGTAATTAAGCTAGTTAGCCAGAAGCACAAGTCTGAATGGCAGAGTTGCTGCATTTTAAAAGGGAGGTGTTGGTAGGCATTTATCATTCATTTCCCATCTGTCATGGGTGGTCAGTTTTATATTCTTAAAATATGTGATTTCACCTTTAATATGTAAGCTAAAACCATGCTCTCTTTTTTCCCTTGGTTGTTGATTCATATAGAGATCAGGAAGCAAGCAGGCCACCACCCCTGCAGACAACTACTACCTGGCACGAAGGCGGACCTTACAGGTAGTTGTGAGCTCCTTGCTGACAGAGGCTGGGTTTGAAAGTGCTGAGAAAGCATCGGTGGAAACATTAACTGAAATGTTACAAAGCTGTGAGTATGGAGGAATACTAGCTGCTTTTGGCAAAGTCAGTCCATTAAATTTTTTTGAAAGTTAAATTCATAAAACTTCCTTGTGGTGGAGATTGCCTTGAATTCTCATTGGTTATGCTAATGGATTATAAACTTTTGCAGTTCTTAGTTTTCAGATATGAGCTAAGCAGTGAACTTTGGTCCAAGGATGTACTTAGTTAAATTTAGATATACTCAGCAAACGTTTGGTCAACAGATAATTTATTTTTCTCTAACACGGCAGCTTATGAAGCAGTTAAGACTTAGTGAATGAATGAACAAATACACCTTTTTAAACATTTGCTATATATGCTAAACACTCTGTTAAGCAGCAGGGATACAAATACAAAAAAGTAAGGCAGTTCCTGCCTTCAAGAACTTACATTCTGTAATAAAATGAGCTAAGTGGGTTCATTCTGTATTTAAGAGGATAGTGGGCAGTTAAAGGAGTTTTGGTCCGGGGAGTTACTAGAATGGTAAGTTGATCCGTAGAGCACTCAATTAATATGATCTTTCCAAAAGCTGTGGTATTGATTACTTTTCCCAGATCAAGGAGTGGAAAAAGGGGAATGGGGAGGGTATTTGTGCATTGGCAGAATAGTTGGCAGGGTGGCCTTTGTGGATGGCTGGATGGAATACAAAACATAGCCTAATTTGGGCTTTTCTGGGGCTGTGCAAATATCATAGGGAAAGCAAATTTGTCTTCACTCAAGACATTTCAGCCTGTGAATAGAAATTCCAAAGCGGGGTAGATTAATTTCCACAAGAATTGGGGTCATGAATTTGAGTCCAGAGGTTGCTGGTTTTGGTAGGGAGAAATGAGGTGACAGGACTGATCAGTGAGAAAGCATTTATTAAGCGTCTTCTAAACACCAGGTGCAGTGCTAAGTGCAAAAGATAGTCCCTGCCCTCGAGGAGCTTATACTGTAATGGAGGAGACAACATATAGAAATGTATAGACAAGCTCCATACAGGATAAATAGGAAATAATTAAATAAATAGAAATAGGAACAAGATAAATAGGAAATAATTAAAAGAGGGAAGTGCTAGGGTTTAGAGGGTTGGGAAAGACTTCTGTAGAAGATGGGATTTTAGTTGAAGCCAAGGAATCAGCGGGTAGAGGTGAGGAGGGAGAACATTGCAGGTGTGGGGAACAGTCTGAGAAAATGCCCAGAACCAAGAGATGAGTGTCGTGTTTGAGGAATAGCCAGGACATCATTGTCGCAAGATTGAAAAGTACAAGTTGAGTAAGGTGTGAGAAGACTTGAAAGATTAGGGGTGGAGGACAGGTTTTGATTCTGAAGGTGAGAGGGAGCCAGTTGAGCTTATTGACTAGGGAGGGGACATGGTCAGATGTGCCCTTGAGGAACATCATTCTGGCAGTTGAGTGGAGGATAGATCAGAGTGAGGAGAGACTTGTGGCCGTGAGACTCATTACTTGGCTATTTCAGTAGTCCCGATGTGAAGTCATGAGGACCTTCACCAGGGTGGTGGCAGTGTCAGTAGGGAGATGTGACGATGAAATTGACAGCAGCTGATTGGATGTGGGAAGTGAGATATTGTGAGGAGTAGAGGATGGCAAGTTTGCAAGGGGTGAGAATATAGGGGACACTTTAGTGAGTTTAGTTTGGCCATTTTGAGTTTCAGATATTTACTGGACATCCAGTTCAAGGTGTCCGAAAGGCAGTTGGAGATGCAAAACTAGAGGTCAGCTGAGGTTATGGCAGGATAGATAGACTTGACAGATGATAATTAAATCTCAGAGAGCTGATGAGATAACCAGGTGAAAGTATTGTCATTCATCCTTCATTCTTAAAGAGGACCATGAGCTTGATTTGTGTGTGAATTGGAAATGAGTGAGGTAGAGCTCTCCTCCAGAGTCATTGAAGCCCAGTGGCCAAAGTATAGAGGGAGAAAGGAAGAGGGCCCAGGTTAAATCCCTGTGGAACATCTACAAGTAATGGATCCATCAAAGGAGACTGAGAAGATAGGAGGAGAACCAGAAAAGGATTGAGAAAAGGCCATTAGATTTGGCAATTGGGAGACCATTAATAACTTTGGAGAGAGCAGTTTTGGTGGAATGATGAGGTTGGAAGCTGGATTGTAGGGAGTTAAGAAAAGATGGAGAGGAAGTTGGAGGCAAGATAGATTGTTAGGTAGCTTGAGTGGGTGATTGATTGTATGAGGTATAAAGCGAGCCTAGTGATGTTAAGCTGTGATCTGTGTGGGTGGATGGTTTACTTCTAATTACTGAGTCATGTGCTTAGTACTCTACTATTTGCTTTGAGGGTTATGAGAGGAGAGTGAGTACCTGTGAGTTTATTGCTTTATTAGGGAGACAAAACTAGGTTACTTGAAACAGTTTAGATAATTGTATATTACCTAAGTACTAAGCTGTAGGACACATTTAACAAAGAAAAAGTCTTGAGATTTCAAGAAGCTAGTTGTGTTTTCATTTAGCGAATTCTGTCCCTACAACATATTTCAGTGTTGTTAATATTAGAGGGCACTGAGAGCTTCCCTAATTAATTGAACAAAGCAATTCTAGATAAGTATTCAAATTTTAAAGACCTCCATAGGTCTTGAAACTCATTGTAGGATTTTAAAATCCTCACTATTAGGAAATTCTCTTAAGTTTGTTTTCTTCAGTGACTGTGGTCACAGAATTGACAAAATCATATCATCTTCTAAGCAGGGACAAATATTGGAAAGGGTGAAGTTGAAGAGGACACTGTAATAGGATTGCACTTTGGTAGAAGAACTGTCAGAACTGTGGTATTGGTGAATCTTTTGTAGACAACAGATGGTTAGGGATCTTGTTATTTATGAGTGCCATGGCACAAGATGAAACCGTGGTTGCTGCTTACAATGATGAAGTGTCCCATGTGAGTGGGGCAGGACTAACGTATAGAATGCCCGTCTTCACAAGTATTGTTTGTTTTACTCCTGTGTCATTCCACAACTTGCCTGTCCAATTTGCCTTATGCCATTAGTAATACCCGACATTCATATAGAGTTCATTCCATGCCAGGCACTGTGCTAAGCATTTTACAATTATTATCTCATTTGATCTGCACAACAGTCCTGGAAGGGAGGTGCTTTTATTATCTCCATTTTACAGTTGAGAAAACTGAGGCCAAGAGAGGTTAATGGCCTGCCCAGAGTCACACAGCTAATAAATTTCTAAGGTCAGATTTGAACTCAGGTCTTCCTGATAGCTACTCTACTCGCTGCACATCAGCTTATATTCTGTGCTGTAGCCAAACAGTACCTCGGGCAGTGCCTGGCACACAGTAGGCAATTAATAGCTGTTATTTGACTGAACTATTGATTGTTCCCCTTCCCTCTCGCCCTGACATGGCCCTAATTTTCCTGCATTTGTGCCTTTCCTCACATTACTCCGAAGTCCGAACTCTCTTCCTCTTCTACAAATCTCCACCTTACCTGTCTTTCAAAATCGACCTCAGATGCTATTTTTGTACAAGAAGCTGGCCTTGGTCTCCTCACTTAGAAATTACTTCTGTCCTTCATGTACTGTTTTCTTTTGTACTTTTGTTACACACATTTAGTGTTCAAGTTTGCATTATATTGTTATTTGTGTAGGTGTCTTCATTCCCAGGAAATTGTAAACTCCTTGATAAAAGACATCATTTCTCATTTGTCCCCATTTCTTCTGAAGCCTGGCGTGGCGCATTATATTTAGTCAGTATGTAATAAACACTTACTGAATTTCTAGCTAACAGAACAGAGCCAAGTAGGTGGTGACTTTTCAGCTCAAAATGTGCCTCATTTCTAAGCTGCTTTATGGGGATTTCTCTCCACCAACCACCCTGTGAAGGTTTGCTCACAAACTGAAATCATGGATATTCCAAGTATTCAAGTTATCTTGTACTCTGCTATTTGCTTTAGGAATTTCAAGAGAAGAAGGCCCAGTCCCTGACATCAGAGAGCTTATGGTTTTGTTGGATATGGAATCATTTACATAATGATATAGGAGTATGTGTGATCATTTTTCAGATAAAAAGACTGAGTGGAAATGATTCACTTAGGATAAGTCTGGGGCAGATTTTCTCTGCACCCCTGCATCCACTTTATTCTGTTCTCTGAGCTTTGTGGAATCCCCGGAAGCTCATTCCATCTCTTGTAAGCATGCAGTAAGAACGGTTAACAGAAGCCTGGCCTTAGGCAGAGAAGACTGAAATTTCAGTCCATGCCTGATGTTGAACTATATACCTAGATTTGCTTGTTTATTTTCCTAGACCTTTCAGAAATCGGGAGGAGTGCTAAATCCTATTGTGAGCATACAGCCAGGACACAGCCGACACTCTCAGACATCGTGGTCACACTTGTTGAGATGGGTGAGTTTCACCTTTCGTTGTACACATGGTGTACAATATATGGTAGGATTGGTTCGTGAGGAAAGAATTAATTATTTTGTTTCTTTGTGGGGATGAGGGAGATGTCTTCTAGAACTCCTTTAGTCTCTTGATGGTTCACAGTTAGGGGATAGCATCCATTGTTCTTTCCATAGAGTCAGAAGACCTGAATCTGAGTACCAGCTCTGGTACATAGAAACTGTGTGACTGTGTGCAAGTCACATAACTTCTCTGGGCCTCAACTTTGTTATCTGTAAAACAAGAGTACCTGAACTGCTTCTATTTCACAGGATTACTGAGAAAAGCACTTTTTATATAGTTAGGTCACAAATGGGGCAGTGAGGTAGTGCACTGAATAGAAGGCCCTGGCCTGGAGTCAAGAAGACTCACCTTCCTGATTTTAAAACTGGCCTTAGACACTTATGTGACCACAGGCAAATCACGTAACCCAGTTCAACTTGTTTCCCCATTTGTAAAATGGGCTGGAGAAGGAGGCAAACCACTCCAGTATCTTTGCCAGGAAAACCCCAAATGAGCTCATGAGAATCAGACACAGGTGGAAAATGACTAAATAATGACAGATCCTAATTAGTTCAAATAAAGAATTCTTTGAAGTAGTCACATGTATTCAAATTAGTATTATTCGAAGAATAATTATATGAAATATGGTCATTGGTTCTAGCCCAGTGGAAAATATGCAGTGCCTATTAGAATAATGTAGATACTTCAAAGGATTCATTATTTGCACTAATGATATATGTAAATGTTGTTATCATCACTCATGTTGCTTTGTAGTCACCCAGATTTATCATGAATTGGCATCCCTGAATAAATTTAAGAGTGCCATCATCCCCCTGTAGTGATGACTTCTACCTTTAATTTTAGAGTTTCTGCCAAGTAACAACAGTGTAGATGTTTTTCTAGAATAAGAAACTCCAGACAGATTCTCCTACCTTCTTGATGATAATTTCTGATTTTGTTTTCCTTGCCTTCAGGTTTCAATGTGGAAACTCTTCCTGCATATGCTAAACGGTCCCAGAGGATGGTCATCACAGCACGTAGGTGACCTTGGATGTAGGCTGGGCTGGGTTTGGTTACTTAAGGGATTTTTCTCTTTTTGAGGCACTGTCTAGAACGTAGGCAAATAGATCATCATGTGAAAGTGTAATTATCGAAAGGTCTTTCCTAGGATCACTCGTTCTAGCCCTAGAAATTCAGTAAGAGCCACATAGAAGTGACAGATATTCTTCTTGTCTGGGGAGAGCAATTCAGTCGCATAACTATCCCAAATGGTCAGCTTGGGCTGGCAGGAAGCAAAGGGAATCATTGGCATTTTATTTCATACTCTAGAAACATGCTACCATAATTTTAAATCTTTCACTCCTGAGGAAGCAGTGACACATCATGTAAATGAGTCAGTGACCCTTTCTGGTATTAAAGACACACAGTTGGTGGCCCACTTGGTGTCCATATTGCTTAGGGCCCATAGAAAGAGAAAGGGCAGCAGCTTTTCCTTCTTGCCCTTTTTTTTAATGTAGCTGTGTCACAATGACACTCAAGGAGAACTGGGAGGGTGGTGACTGTGAGAAGAATGGGAGACAGGGACCTCATACACCTCCAGCCACCTAGTGTCTTTAAAATATGTTTTAATAATTTATTGATATGAATTCTTTTTGATGTGAGATGCTTCCTAACAAACACCCATACCCATCTACAAACTGCTTTCCCTGAAGAAGTTAACCACATTTTTAAAAAAAAAGTTTTTCTACTTAGTAGCACTGTTTTTCAATTACATCTAAAGGTAGTATTCAGCATTCACTTTTATAAGATTTTGAGTTCCAGATTTTTTTCTCCTTCCTTCCCTTCTTCCTCTCCCTTAAGACAGTAAGCAGTCTGATATGAGGTATACACATAAAATCATATTAAACATATTTCCACATTAGTCATGTTGTGAAAGAAGAGTCAGAACAAAAGGGAAAAACCATGAGAAAGAAAAAACAAAAAAAAGAGAAAATATTATACATTCAAACTCCATAATTCTTTCTCTTAGTGTGGATAGTACTTTCCATCATGAGTCTCTTGGAATTGTCTAAGAAGAGCTAAGTCTATCAAAGTTGATCATCCAACAATAATGTTGCTGTGGACAATGAGTTAATCAGATTTTTAAAAACTCTCAAAAACTATAAATTGCAAAAAAGATTCTGACCTCCATTACATAGAGCAGGGGTTCTTAATGTTTTTTATGTCATGGATCACTTCGGCAGTGTAGTGAAGCATTCTTAGAAGAATGCTTTTAAGTGATTGAAGGAAATGCTCAATTTCAGGTAGAAGTTAAGTGAAAATAAGGATGTAATTTTGTTCAGACACACCCACACAAACACACGTACCCTGAAATCTATCCAGTGGGATCTGTGGATCCTAGGTAAAGATCATCTGGCATAGAGGGAGTTTCCATATAGGGAGTTCCTTATACCAGTGAAATTACAGGTCCAGTTCTTACCTAGTTTTTTTTTTTTATTAAAGCCTATTTCACAAAATTTTAAAAGAAAAGAATGTTAAAAATAAATAATAAACATAAGAATTTTTAAAATTAGCCTTTATCAGTTTTTCGGGTAATCAAAAGTTGTTTAGGAAATCAGTTTCTGCAGGGCAACCATTTGTTTTAAGACCAGGAAGCATTCATCAGCGGTTTTGTCATAAGAGGGAAGAACCTTGGGCAGCTGAGACCTAGAGGAAGAAGTGGTCAGTGAATGAGTCTGTTTTAATTCTCTTGCAGCTCCGGTCACCAATCAGCCTGTGACTCCCAAAGCCCTGACTGCTGGACAGAACAAGTCTCACCCACCTCATATCCCCAGCCATTTTCCTGAATTCCCCGATCCCCACACATACATCAAAACACCGGTGAGTGAGTTGGCCTTGATAGCCCACAATAGATTTGTTTCTGATCACTCAGAACCCCGGTTATGAACAGGTTATCTTCCAAAGACTGGTTTATCAGTCAGGTATTTGGAACTTGGAATGCATTTTCCTATAAAATAGTACTTTAAATGATGACTAAATTACAAATCTAGTCCACAAATGTCCATTGAAACCCTAATATAACTGAAAAGTGTATTAACAGGATCCCTGATTCCTTTGATCTTTTTATAGTTGGGGAACAGGGGAGTCAGAATAGATGGAGCAGGTAAACTGAGAACCCTTTGTGCCTAACATTCTGACAAGGAGAAATATCTGTTTATGTGTGTGTGTTTTATTTATGTATACATATATATATGTATATATATCTCTTTACAGTCATGCCTCCATTGAGCCATAATCATTTGATGGATATCCTCTGTAAGTGTCTTCACCGCTGAAATTCAATTTTGTCCTAATTGGAGAATTCATTTGTCCTAATTAGAAATTTTATTTTTCCTTGAAATATGTCATAATGATGATAAGCCCACAGAGGAATATTTATCTCTGAATATTATTCAGTACTTCTTTTTACATGCTAGGGTTAGAACTAATATAATCCCGTAGTTTCCATAATGTTTTGATCAAGTACTTTTAGTGATAAAACATTTTTGAGCACGCACCTTCCCACTATGTGTATATTTGCTTATTTATAAATTATGTGTAGGTAACCCCAGTGGAGTGGGTGCTTCCAAGGTGCTTGGTTCTATCAAACTGCCTCCTTCCTTCTGGAAGAGAGTGGAGCTGAATCTCCTTAAGACTCTGACCTTCCTTTCTCTTTGGAAGATAGAGATTTAAGAAGTTACACTGTATTAAGAAGCTAACTTACTTTTAACCTGGGGCAATAAAATGGCTTTCAGATTTGCAAGGTCACTTTCTCTTCTCTTTCATGGAGTTATTGGTACAATCAGTAATTCAGAACTTCCAGTTAGAAAAATAATGTATATTGTAAAATTTAAACAAAAATAGAAATTTTAATAAATTGAAGTAAAGATGACTTGGATAAACTAAAGAAGCATTTTAGACAAAGGCATATATTTATCAGATTTGTAGAAGACATGAAGCTAACCCAGTGAATGGAGTCAGTATTTTTTTTTTTAATTTTTAATTTTTTTTAATATAAATTTATTTATTTAACTTTTTACATTCATTTTCACAAAATTTTTGGTTCCAAATTTTCTCCCCTTTTATCCCCTCCCCCCACCCCAGTACACCAAGCATTCTAATTTTCCCTATCTCCAGTCTGCCCTCTCTTCTGTCATCCCTCCCTTCTCTTGTCCCCATCTTCTCTTTTGTCCTGTAGGGCCAGATGACTTTCTATTCCCCATTAACTTTATTTCTTATTTCCTAGTAGCAAAAACAATACTCAACAGTTGTTCCTAAAACTTTGAGTTCCAAATTCTCCCCATCCCTCCCTCCCCACCCATTCCCTTTGGCCAGGCAGGCAATTCAGTATGGGCCATATCTGTGTAGTTTTGCAAATGACTTCGATAATAGTCATGTTGTGTAAGACTAACTGTATTTCCCTCCATCCTATCCTGCCCCCCATTGTTTCTATTCTGTCTTTTGATTCTGTCCCTCCCCAAGAGTGTTGACTTCAAATTGCTCCCTCCTCCCATTGCCCTCCCTTCCATCATCCCTCCCTCCCTGCTTATCTCCTTCTCCCCTACTTTCCTGTATTGTAAGGTAGGTTTTCATACCAAAACGAGTGTGCATTTTACTCCTTCCTTTAGTCCAATGTGATGAGGGTAAACTTCATGTTTTTTTTCTCAGCTCTCCTCTTTTTCCCTCCACTAAAAAGTCTCCTGCTTGCCTCTTGAATGAGATATAATTTACCCCATTCCATTTCACCCTCTCTCCTCCCACTACATTTCTCTCTCACCGTTTACCTTAATTTCTTTTAAGATATGGTCCCATCCTATTCAATTCACTCTGTGCTCTCTGTCTCTGTATGTGCATGCATGTGTGTATGTATGTGCATGCACACATGTGTACGTGTGTGTGTGGTCCCACCAACTACCCAGATACTGAAAAGTTTTAAGAGTTACAAATATTGTCTTTCCATGTAGGAATGTAAACAGTTCACCTTTGGTAGGTCCCTTATGACTTCTCTTTGCTGTTTACTTTTTCATGCTTCTTCTCCTTCTTGTGTTTGAAAGTCAAATTTTCTTTTCAGCTCTGGTCTTTTCATCAAGAATGCTTGAAATTCCTCTGTTTCATTGAAAGACCATATTTTCCCCTGAACTATTATACTCAGTTTTGCTGGGTAGGTGATTCTTGGTTTGAGTCCTAGTTCCTTTGACTTCTGGAACATCCTATTCCATGCCCTTCGATCCCTTAATGTAGAAGCTGCTAGATCTTGTGTTATCCTAATTTTATTTCCACAATACTGGAATTGTTTCTTTCTAGTTGCTTGCAATATTTTCTCCTTGACCTGGGAATTCTGGAATTTGGCCACAATGTTCCTAGGAGTTTCTCTTTTTGGATCTCTTTCAGGCAGTGATCGATGGATTCCTTCAATACTTATTTTGCCCTCTGGTTCTAGAATCTCAGGGCAGTTTTCCTTGATAATTTCATGAAAGATGATGTCTAGGCTCTTTTTTTGATCATGGCTTTCAGGTAGTCCCATAATTTTTAAATTGTCTCTCCTGGATCTATTTTCCAGGTCAGTTGTTTTTCCAATGAGATATTTTACATTCTCTTCCATTTTTTCATTCTTTTGGTTTTGTGTTATGATTTCTTGGTTTCTCATAAAGTCATTAGCCTCCATCTGTTCCATTCTAATTTTGAGAGAACTATTTTCTTCAGTGAGCTTTTGAACCTCTTTTTCCATTTGGCTAATTTTGCTTTTGAAAGCATTCTTCTCCTCATTGGCTTTTTGAACCTCTTTTGCCAATTGAGTTAGCCTATTTTTCAAGGTGTTATTTTCTTCAGCATTTTTTTGGGTCTCCTTTACCAAGGTATTGACCCATTTTTCATGCTTTTCTTGCATCTCTCTCATTTCTCTTCCCAGTTTTTCCTCCACCTGTCTAACTTGATTTTCAAAATCCTTTTTGAGCTCTTCCATGGCCTGAGCCCACCGGACATCCACCTCGGATGTCTGGGATACAGAGGCCCCAACCTCCACATCTTTGCCTGATGGTAAGCATTGTTTCTTGTCATCAGAAATGAAAGGCGGGAACATCTGTCCCCCAAGAAAGTAGCTTTCTGTGGTCTTATTTTTCTTCCCTTTTCTGGGCATTTTCCCAGCCAGTTACTTGACTTCTGAGATTCCTCTCCACCCCCCCCCCCCAACCTAGATTCACCCAGCTAGTGCTTGGGGTCTGAGATTCAAATGCTGCTCCCCAGCCTCAGGGCTTTCTGCGGTGGGCACAGCTGCTATTCAGTGTGAGCTTAAGTTCTGCTGTTTGGGTGGGGGCAGGGCTGCCTCCCAGGCTCAGTTCCCTCAGGGGGTTTATGCAGAGTCTGGGCCTCCGCTGCTGCTGCTGCTTCCTCTGCCGCTGCCTCCCGAGGGGGCCCGGGCACGGGACACCCCGCTCCCCTCTGGGCCAGCCCAGAAATCTCTCTCACTGACCTGTAGTGCCTGTGGGTGGAGGGACCTATGCGGCCGCTGGAGATTCTGTCCCTGAAGTCTGCTCGGATCTGCTCCTGGGGCCGCGTGGCCAGGGCAGTGCAGGGGTGGGCTCCGTGTCTGGTGCGCGATGGACCTTTGGGGTCGGTTTTTCAGGGCTCTCTGGAACGGAAATCTCTTCCACTGTTCCTGCACAGTTTGCACTAATCCAGAATTTGTGGGAAGTTCTTTTTACAGGAAATTTATGGGCTGTGGGTTCCGGAGCTAGCATGTAGTGAGTCTTTCTAATCTGCCATCTTTGCTCTTCCCCTGGAGTCAGTATTTTAAAAAATCTTGACAGTCTAGAACCTTGAGTTGAATCTGATTAAAGGTGAAATTCAGTAGAGACCAATGTAAAGTTTTGCACTTAGATACAAAAAAAATCAACTCCACAAATACAAGATGAGAAGATGTGTGGATAGACAGCAGTCCTGAGACATATCTAGGTGTTTTAGTGGACTGTAAGTTCAGTGAGACTATAGTGTGACGTGGCAGCCCCAAAAACTGGTGCAATCTCTGGTTGCCTTAGAAAGGATTCCACATCCAGACATGGGGAGGTGAGCATTCCACTGCACACACTCTTTGTCAAATCTTACCTATTGTGTCCGTTCCTGGGCACCCAGGTTTAAGAAGGACATTGGTAATCTGGAGCATGTCCAGAGGAAGGCAGCTAGCACGTGAAGGGCCTGAAGTCCGTGACCATGACCTGTGATGATTGTATCAGCTGAAGGAGCTGGGAAAAAAAGCCTCACGGGACTTGGTAGTTATATCAGAAGTGTTTGCAGGAATTAGACCAGTTCTGAGAAATGAATTTAAGCCTAATATCAGGAAACACTTCATAACATAATAGAGCTGTCCAGTAGTATGACAGGCTACCCCTGGAAGGGCTGGGATTCCCCTCTTTGGGAGTCTTCAAGCAGAGGTCTATCATAGCAGAAATTCATTTGTGTATCCTATGGACTAGAAGGCTACTGAGGTCCCTTCCAACTCTCAGATTCTGTGATTCTGGTTCTGCTTACCATATATAATTAACACTGGTCCAAAACAGAGAGGGCAGGACTCTTTTTCACTGTCCACTACCCTCCCACACAGAGTTTGCCTTCAAAGATGCCTCCTAGTTGTTTTAGAGACAAACTCCCTTACTGCTGATTACTGAAAGAGTTGGATTCAACCTAGTCTTTCCCTTAATCACTCCGTGGAGGTCATGCCATGGCTTTTACCTAGTTTTTCAATTTAAAAATATTTTTTTTTTCAGTTAACAGAAATCTGGTTGTTTTTTTTTCCCTTCCCATTTCCTTTTACTCTCTTGGGAAAGACAAAAAGAAATATAAAACCCTTGTGAGACACAGAGCCTTTTCAAAGATGATGTCAGCACATTTCCACGTGAGAATCACACCCCTGAATGGACCTGTGGTGTCTTGCCATCTGGGAATGGGACTGAGGATGTCATTTTTCTTCCCTCTAGATTTGAGCAGGAGGAAATGAATAATCTTTTGCCTTTTTTTCCTTTATTTTTTTTTTTTTTTGGCCCAGAATAGTCTGAGACCTCTGGATTTCTCTTTCTCGGATCTTCATATAATCCTCAGCAGAACTGAGAATGTGTTGTACTTTAGAGTAGGCATAGTTAAGCAAAACAAATTCCTGCATTAGCCATGTCCAAAAACTATGTTTTATTCTGTACCCTGAGTACATCATCGCTTTGTGAGTATTGTGTTTCATTGAAGGTCCTCTAGAATCATGGTTGGTCACTGAGTTGATAAGAGTTCTTAAGTTGCTTATCTTTGTAATGTTACCGTATAAAATGTTCTGCAAACTTTACTCTGCATCAGGTTATATAAGTGTTCCTGGGTTTCTCTAAAACTGTCCCTTTCATCATTTCTTATAGCACAGTAATATTCTATTACATTCATATGTGATAATTTGTCCAGTTGATGGATACTTCTTTAATTTCCAATTTTTTGCATGGCTCGCACTTTGGAGACCAGTATGGACCAGTGTTCTTGTGTATTGTGAAAAGGGTGGATATTTACCCTCAGCTGTCCCTGGCAGCCCTGATTAACAGCAACAAAATTTGTCTGAGGGTGGGGAAGGACTCAGGTGGAGAAGGGCAGGAGTCAGCAGAGCAGGATGAAATCTTTTATGGTCTAACCTCATTTCCTCTTTTTCCTTTAGACATACCGTGAGCTTGTGTCAGATTACCAGGTCCTTCGGGAAAAGGCTGCATCACAGAGGCGTGATGTGGAACGGGCGCTTACTCGTTTTATGGCCAAGACAGGCGAGACACAGAGCCTTTTCAAAGATGATGTCAGCACATTTCCATGTGAGAATCACTCCCCTGAATGGACCTGTGGTGTCTTGCCATCTGGGAATGGGACTGAGGATGTCATTTTTCTTCCCTCTAGATTTGAACAGGAGGAAGTAAATAATCTTTTGCCTTTTTTTCCTTTATTTTGCCAAAAATAATCTTTTTTTTTTTTTTGCCCAGAATAGTCTGAAACCCTGGATCTCTCTTTCCCGGATCTTCATATAATCCTCAGCAGAACTGAGAATGTGTTGTACTTTAGAGCTTTCCTAATAACGGGTGGGGTGGGGTGAGGGGTAGAAGGAAAGACAGACAGACTGAACAGGGAGTCAGGAACCTGGTTTTTCATTCTGTATGAGTTGAAGCAGACTTCCCCTCTTTAGGCCTTAGTTTTCTTATCTGTCAAAACAAGGAGGTTGGAGTGGATGATTTCAGAGGTCCCTTTGATCTCTGACATTTTATGATTTTATTTATGTTTATTTTAATAGTAATTGCCAGCATTTGTGTAGTGGTTTAGCTTGCAAAATACTTCACTTAACTCATTTAATCCTCACAACAATTCTGGGAAATAGGTGCTGTTATTATCCACATTTTACAGATAAGGAAACTGAGGTAGGCAGAGGTTAAGTAACTTGCTCAGGGATGCACAGTAAGAGGAGGGTTTGAATCCAAGGCTTCCTTGATTCCAAGTCCCAAGTTCTATTCACTGTATCACCTTAAGTGTATATTTATTTTGGAAATGTTTCCCTTCAGTACCTCTCCATGCTTATTTGGTGCTTGAAAGTACTCGAATCCTATGTTCTTGGAGCTTTCTGTACTCCAGGGTACCAGCAGGGCTAAGTGTCAGGCAACGTAGGGAAGTTCCTCCATTCCAGACTCTGTCACTGTTGAGTGAATCAAGTTACCCTTACCCATCAGCAGAGGGCTAGCATTTCCTAGTGAGGTTATCTGAAAAGCAGCTAATTCATTCCTGTGCATGGTTCTGTGTGGACATCAAAAACTACCCAAAATAACCATCTGTTTCATTCCTTTTCTCTAGTGATTGCTGCCCGGCCATTTACCATTCCCTACCTGACAGCCCTTCTCCCGTCTGAATTGGAGATGCAGCAGATGGAAGAGACTGATTCTTCTGAGCAGGATGAACAGACAGACACAGAGAACCTTCCTCTCCACATCAGTGCGGTGTGTTGTCTTCACTGGCCGCCCGGGCTTACCCTTTCCCATTCTGCATCATTCCATATGTAGTCTGTGGCAACTCATCCTGTTGGCTCATGATCTGAGCAGGTTGTCTGAAGTGAGCTAGGCCTCTGGTGTGACTTCACCGTCTCTGCGATTTTTCTTTTGATGAGCTCTTCTATCTTGCCCAGGCTAGAAGAACAACAGCCCCTTGCAGGCCAGTTTCCACTCTGGACCTGGACTGTCTCACCCCTCCTTAGGCAGCCTGCCAGTGGCTCTCCCACAAAGGTTCATTATGGTGTCAGATTTAGTTTGGGCACCTAACTGGCCTTACTTACTTACCACAGCTCAGAACTAGCCTTCTCCTGCCTCAAGGTAGGGATTGTAGGCATGTACGTGCCACCAGGCCCACCCTGTGGTGGGCTCCCCTCAACCACCACATGGGATAAAGAGTCACTTCCCATGACTGTGTTGGGTAAGCTGGCAGGGAAGTGTATGTTGTATTTGAGGTAAGAGTTGAGGATCCCCTCTAGGATGCGAGGCTTAGGAGAATTCCCTCAGGGAAGAGAAGAGTGTTTGTGATACAGCTGGTGAAATGATGCTAGACTTGATGGTTTTAAGGCCATGTGGAATAGGAGATAGAACACTGGAGTTAGAATCAGAACCTGGAGCCAATCTTGGCTCCGTTATATTACCTTGACTTTAGCCACATCATTTTTCTTCTTTAGGCCTCTGTTTCCTTACCTGTAAAATGTAAAAAAAACAGATTGGATGACCACCACATAAAACTTCCCACTGCTTTTCCACGTATTTAGGGCTGTGGAAATGATGCTGAGGATGTGGCTCAGAATCACACACACGTTCTTCACAAAAACCTTTCTTGTCTGACTACTCGTTTCTTTTAGGTTCAGCTTAATTCCTTTCAGAATTCTAAGCTGGGAACCAGTGGCTTAGAGCAAATGATCATTGGCTTCCATATTTTAAGTACAGCAAAATCTCCTTATTTTGGATTATACTGACTTAGAATTTGTGGTAATTGAGGGAGTAAGTGACTGAGGCCCATTTTTGTATTATCTGAGGACAAGTTTACTTAGCAAATTAATTATGGAGCAAAAAAAGATTGCAAGGAATGCTTAAGAGAAAAAAAAACTCCAGTATTTTAGGAGCATCACCTGTATACAAACAATTGGTATTTTAAATTATTCTCATTTGTTAAATTAAGGCCTTGTGGTAGACCTCACAATTTTAACTTAGTTTCTGTTACTCCATATACTCCAAAGTGACAACCTTTTTCCTTTCAGTCATCCTTTGCTCCACATAAGTAGTCCATGGGAGTGACATTTTATTGTCTGCACTTAAAATGTACCAGTTTGCAAAGTTTTTCCAGTCATATCTACTCATAAGAAAAAAATTAAGTCCATGTCTTCACAGCTAGAGTTGGAATGTATGACTTGGGTGACTCCTTGGCAGATTGCCTCTCTCCCTTCAGTTGTTGACATTACTCAGTTCTACTTTTCTTGGTCAGTCTGACGCTTCATTTCCCTCATCGCTTCCCCCTGAGGCTTCCTGCTAACCTGCCTTGTCAGAGAGAAGACGCTGTCTGTGGGAATAGATGGGATTGATAGGGAAAACAATGCTCTTACCTAATGGAAGAGATCAGAAGAAGTGGAATTTCCAGGAGAGCCACCTGAAATAAGGAAAAAAAGGGGATATTGTCCTGCCATCACTCTACACCCTCCGCCTTTTTCTTTTCCTTGGCTTGCTGACACATAGTGACTGCACAGCAGCAGTGATTCCAACTTTGGCTCCATGGAACTTCATAGTGTCTCTGATTATCTTAAGAGGTGTTGTGAAATCCTTAGATTATTTGTGTTAACTTAAAACTTTCAAAATAATTCTATGGCTTTATCCCTAAGCTCACTGTCTCTCTCCTCCCTCCTCCTCATCACCACACATTTGGCTATATAGAAGACCCAAGGTTCCTAAAATGAATTGGGTCCGTTTCAACCACTGAAGTAGGATGTGAACCTCACGTTGGTGCCTTACCACTTGTTTGGGTTCTTAGGTCTGGGACCCCTTTGGATCACCCATGTCTTGCTGCTCATTTTTCTAGTTGTGGCCTCCCCAAATGACTTGCCCAGGAGTTTTGCTTGGTCTAATCCAAGCCAACTTTGGCTGTGCAGTGTATGAAGCTGTTTGTTCCTCTTGCTCGACTTGCTTCTACATCCATCAACATCCTCTGCCCTTGGCTTTGTCTGTTTTGACAGCAAACCATCCGGGTTGCCAAGGGTAAATCTTTTGCCTTGAGGCAGAAGAGCAGGAAGTTACAGCTAGCACCCTGTCCCCTTGGATTTCATCTTCTGGGTGGTGTTTTGTGGTGTGTTCTTCAAAAAAAATTATTTTTTATTATCACCATCAGCAAGTACAGTATACCGAAAACAAGTGTACTGTTTATTTTTAAGTTTATTGAATTTAACAAGGTAATAACAACATTACCCTGTTGTCTTGCCTTTCTTCTGAACTCTCTTTTTGTCCTGTGTGTTTCGTTGATAGTGCTTTTTTCCCTTTTTTATTTGAGTATCTCCCCCCCACTTCTTCACTCTGCTCTTTACCAGCTCCCTCAACAGAAACCCTCCTTTGTTACAAATAAATGTAGCCAAACAGAGTAAATCAACATGCTGTCTAAGAAGTCGAAAAATGAATCTCTCATTCAGTACCTTCGCCTTTCCATCAAGAAGCTCATGTGCTTAAACCTCAGTCTTCTGAAAAATTGTCCATTCACTGTATTGATTTGGAGTTCTGAAGTCTTTGAAAAGTGTTGCATTGTTGTGGATTGTGTGCATTGTTTTTCCTGGTCCTGCTCATTTTACCCTGTGTGAGTTCATCTGAGTCTTCTCACATGTCTCTGAATTCTTTATACTTGTCTTTTATTGTGCTGCAATAATATTTGATTGCATCTGTTTACCATAATTTGTTCAGTCATTCCCACTTTGTTTCCATACTGCAGGTATCGTGGGTCCTTTCCTCTGTCTTTGACCTCTTTGGGGTCTAATAGTGGTATGGTTAGGTCAAAGTGAATTTTTGGATATAGTTCCAAGTTGTTTTCAAGAATAGTTGTACCAGTTCACAGCCTTGTGAGTGATATGACACTTGTGAATCGCTAGGGGGCATAGTTTTCTGTCATAGCAAAGGACTTGTAAATAGGCCTACCCTGCAAGACCTCAGCCCATTTGGGAGTAAATTTTGAAGTCTGTAAAGGTTAGCATTGCGATGCTATAATATTGCAGGGGGAATGGGAGGCCTTTATTGGCAGTGCCCTACCACTCTCTGCTGCCACTTCCTGCTTCCTATTTTCTCCTATTCCTTGTCTTATTCCTCTACTTTTTTTGTTCCCCTTTCCTGTATTCTAAGCCTGCTAGTTATGTCCTTTGACATGGGTAGGTGTCGCTGGTGATAGCACTTTATGGCTTGAGACCATTTGACTTTGGCAGCTGTATAATTGTTTAGGGCTTTTGATCATATTTTGTGAAGGAGAATGGGTAATTGTACCAGATCTGCCCTAAACGATATCAGTGTTAATCTCGGTGATGTTTGGTCATTTCAAGGCTCTCGTGGCTTCAACAATCTTCCACAGATGTTCAGTGCCTAGTATGTGCTAGATGTTGAGGGAAGAAAAAAGATAAAAATAAGATTTGGTTTCTTGCAATCTAACACAGGCAAGAAAATGTTTACTGAAATAACTAATAAAATTTAGAGCATGCTCTGTGCATGAGATGGTGTAGTGAGTTTTTAGGAAGAAAGATCATTCTGATTTGGGGCATTAGGGAAGTCTTCAAAGAGGAGGTGGCTTTTGACATGAGTAAGATTTCACCAGGAAAAAAGGGAGGGATGCCCTCCTAGCTTGAGCAGAAGCACAGGAAGAGTGTCTGGAAGATGGGAGACTGCAAGTCAGCTAGGGCATAAAGTTGATGACAAGAATTAATGTGGCATAACTTAGAAAGGCTGGTTACAAACAGATTGTGAAGACCTTGAATGCCAGATAAAGGAGTTTGGACTTTATTAAGTGGGCAGTAGGAAACCATGAAAGGTCTTTTGAGCAGTGGAGTAGCCTTATTAGAGTTGTGATTAATCTGGCAGATTTTGCGTGAGAGAGACTGAAGTGGGTAAACCTGTAATGAGGTGATTGCAGTAGTTAAGGTGAGATACCATGAGCATTTGAATAGTGGTGGTAACAGAGACAGAGTGGTGAGGAGTGGATGGTTCTGAGAGGTAGTTCATTGATAGAAATGGACTTGATAATTGATTGCCTGTGGAGGAAGAAAGAAGAGCCAAAGCTGATTCTGAGGTCATGATACTGTTTCCATTTGTCTTGTTGAATAGCCAAGACTATATGCCCCCTTATATTTAAATCTCTCTCTTCTTTAGGAAGCCTGGACTTCCTGCGCCCTTTCTACTTCCTATCCTACAACTAT
This sequence comes from Bettongia penicillata ogilbyi, assembly GCA_023548195.1. NCBI lineage: Eukaryota > Metazoa > Chordata > Mammalia > Diprotodontia > Potoroidae > Bettongia > Bettongia penicillata. The sequence continues at coordinate 2,911,360 of JAJHZJ010000089.1, forward strand.
CCATCTCTGTGAATTCAGTGCCACTTTTATTAGTTGTTCAAGTAGCTCTCTGCCCCTAATCCCACTAACCAACAATAGATTGAAACCTTTTTTCATCTAGAAGAGAAGTAGTGTGGGAATGGTGGGGAAACAGAACTCTTCCTCTGACAGCTGAAATTTCTGATCACGTCATGAAAGTGATGCTAGCACTTCTTATTGTGGGAATTTGATTTTCAAAGAATTTCTATTCTCTTCTTCTGGCTAGGATTGCCTTCCATGCTAATGTTGTTGTTTTCTGTTTTACAGGATGAATCAGGTGCAGAGAAAGAGAATGCCTCTGTTCTACAGCAGAACACTTCCTTGTCGGGGAGCCGCACTGGGGAGGAGAATCTTATCGATAACCCTTATCTCCGGCCCGTAAAGAAACCCAAGATCCGGAGGAAGAAGTGAATTAGAAGACAGTGGGGGCCTTCCATTCTGAATTTGTCTTCTCTGCCTTCATGACAGCAGGGAAGAAATGAGTTATTGACCATTAAGCTTAGGCCTAGAAAGCATCTCTCTGAGCTTAGCAGACATTTTCCTTGTTTGTCTCTGAACACGCACTCTCTCACCTGGAGGTATCTTAGAATGAAGCTGTCTCAACTTTTTGAGATGGGATGACATCATTGTAGCAATGGGATTAACCTTCCTCCAGTAGAAATAATCTCTAACATGTAGTTGACCAGAGATGTCCCATGGCCCTTTGGGCCACCTAGGACTTCTCTTCTGGTCCTTCTTTTTGGATGAGAGGAAAAACCCTGAATTAAAAAGGGATCCATTCACCCATTTCCATTCCCATTCCCATTTAAAGATACCTAGGAAGGAGAGGGCTGGGCGGCCAAATTGGAATCTAACATTTTGTTGGGTGTTTGACTTCAGAGAAACAAGTGTTTAATAACGATGTCTTATGTAGTCTGTACCGTGGGACGCAGGGAGATTTAGTGATTTCATTTCCTGCCATAGTTTTTTATTCCAGTTGAAACTTCTAGGCAGCTGTATTTCAGATGACCCTCTTATTGGCTCATCAGCACTTCTGGCACCAGCCCCCAGGAAAGAGCCTCATCTGTGGCCTGCAAAGCCCTGAGGGCATGTCCAGCCCAAAGAAGCTCAGTGGGTTCTTGGCTGAATTCCTTTTCTCCTTCCACCCTCACACTCAGTGAGCCTTTGCTTCTTTTTCCAGGATAGAAAGTGAAGCCTTGTTCCCTTGCCCTATGATCTCTTCCCCCTGAACAGGAGATAAATACTTAACAGTTATTGAACTTCTGAGAAAACCGTGACTAGAGTATCCCAGGTTCTTCCTTTTCTGTTGACCAGAAACAGATTCTTAAAGAAAATTCTATATAAGCTACTATATACATTCTTGGCTAAGCATTAAAGCAGAGTGATTTTTTAAAATGCCAAATGAAAACTATTGGAGGGTCACAAATATTTTAAATGAAAGAGAAATAAGGAATCTCCTGTCAGGTGTTTTGCAAGAATCTTGAAATCCTTCTGGAGAGACAGTCTGATTCCATAATAATTGTTCTCCCCTTCCTACCCTAAGCCTGCCTCTACACTTCCTTTCCCCAGTAAGTAGAGCTCTGGCCTGAGAGTGCTATCCATGAACTTCCTGACCAGCTATTTTGATGGAGGGATTCTTAAGGGAAGACAATTGTTTGGAATTGAAGAGAAATATGCCAGGCAGAGCATCTTAGGAGAGAAAGCGTCACATTCTGACCCTAACTTTCAAGGCCTGTCTATAGTTAGCTAACACTGTTAATACCTCTTTCACTGAGAACACTTGAAAACTATTTTCCCAGACCAGTAGGCCTGGGTTTTGTGAATCTTGGGTTGTTTCAGCACTTGGAGATAAGTAGATAGGTAATGTAGTGAGTATAGGGAAAATTCACATTTTAGAGGTGAGCACTGTATAGGGTGGTAGGACAGAAGCATTTACAGCCCTTTCTTCTAGCTAGAAACTATCATGAGCACTGTGGGAGGGTCACTGTGTTGTGTGTGTAGTCTTACTACTGTACTTGTACATCACTGATGCCAAAAAGCATTTACCAGCATCTACTTGGAGGAGATATATGTTAAATGGAACTTCTTACTACTTTGGCCAAGAAACCTGAGCCATTGTTGCTGAAATACCATGTTCTGAACTTTGCTGAGCAAAATAGGTCCATGTGAGAGAATCTGGGGATGGGCTATTCACATATCACCCCTGAAAGAAGGTTTGTTCATATATCATGTTGATCCTAACTTTTTGCTGTTGTGTAAACACTGTACATACACACAGGCACTTATTTACAAATTTCTATTTTTAATAATTTAGATAAGGTTTTTTTGAATTATATGTGGCCAAAACCAAAGGAAAACTGTTACCTGTATGTGCATAATAAAAATCTGTGATGTAGATAGTATGGAATCACAGGGTGAAAGCTTTGACTTATTGTCAGGAACTATTGTGTTAACGATATGTGCTTGTGTGCTATGACTTACAATCCCCTTTGCTACGACCCTCCTCTCTCTTCCCCCCAATGCTTTTAATTAGTTCAGATTTTTATTGATTTTTCTATTTTCCCTGTGTTAAAGATATCCTCATGTGGGAACGATTCAGCCTTTCAGACAAATTCAGCAAGTTAATTCCTTTGCAGACTGGAGACTATAAATCCTCTGGGTACCATAATAAATTGGTACCATGATGTATTAAGTGATTATGTGTTCAAAATTGTATAGTGGTGGACTAGAATTCAGTTTCCTAGGGTCTTAGGATGGGTCCATACAGTTTACTGAAAGAGTAAAGGATAGGTTATGGACATGGAAGCCCATATACCATTCTGACAGGAAGGGAATCCAACATCCTGTTCTGATGAGAAAGAGGTCCTTTGTACCTGTCTTCTCATCTTGCTCAGAGAAATGGCTGAAGGTCTTCATTTCTAAGAGTTAACCAAGTATATGATGGTGAAAAGTTGAGCCATCCATCCCAACCATTCCTACACAGCAGTCTCCGTAACCTTTTCAGTAGGGACTCATTGCAGCTGTTACTTACAGGCTTCTAATGATAGGGCACCACGGTCTCCTCCTAAGGTAATCCATTCCACTTTTGGCCATCTCTAATTGTTAGGAAGTTTTTCTTTACGTCAGATCTAAATGTGCCTCTTTGCACCTTCTATCTGTTTCTTCTAATTCTTTCCCCTGTGGCCAAGTTGTTCAGTCATTTTTTAGTCATATCTGACTCTTAGTGACCTCATTTGGGATTTTCTTGGCAGAGATAGTGATGCTTGTTTGCTGTTGTCCAGCTCATTTTACAAATGAGGAAACTGAAGCAAACAAAGTTAAATGACTTGCCAGGGGTCACATAGCTAGTAAATGTCTGAGGCCCGATTTGAATTTGGGAAGATGAGTCTTTCTGACTCCAGGCCTAGCACTCTATCTACTGTGCCACCTGGCTGCCCTGGCCAACTGGGATAAGTCTAATATCCATTAATTCAACAAACGTTTAAGTGTCTTCTGTATTTAAGTACTGAAATAAATAGTGCCAGTTCAATGTTAGACTCACTTGACTTTTAAGAGATGTTTTGGGGAAGAACAGAATGAATTGATTTTTTTGAAAGAGTAAATTCCCAGTTATCTGTACTATTGGTGGAAAGGGTATCCAGACAATTCTCCCCTTATATAAATTCACATTATGCCAACTTGACTTTATGTAAAGAATTTTGAAAGAAATCTGCATTCCAAAAAAATAAATTTGTTAGCTTTACTGTACACTACCTTTTTCTCTCTCTCCACTCTTGTCCTCCTCAGTTCTCCACAACTTGCCCCTCCCCTCAGCCAAAAAAACCCAACAGTCTCCAATTGAAAGCACAATGGTTGTGCAGAGAGACTGCCAGTGCTGGATTGGAGGCTTGGCTGGAGACCACTGAATATTTAAATGGTTGTGTCTAAGCACTTCATCACATTAAACAAGCAAAACAGGCAACACATAAAGCAATTGAGTAACAAAAAGAGAAGATGGAAGAAATTCCAGAGGAAAGAAATAATAATTACAGCTAGAGTCTCATAAAGGAGATGTAACAGCAACAAGAATACCCAAAACTGATGAAAAGCTTAGTAAAATATTTAAATCTTCAGGGAAAATCAATGGTTTAGAAAAAAAATAGAACATTTAAAATATTCAAAACATCCTGAAAAAAGAGAATGGAAGAAATGGAACTAGAAAATATTAAAATTCAACAATAATAGAGCAGAGAAAAAGACAGTAAAATTGGAAGAACAGATGAGTCAAATCACCTAATCTCAAGGACAGATCTTGAAGAGACAATTTAAGAAACATTGGTCTCCTGAGATAATGTGATAAAACAAAAAGTTTGACTAGTTTACTCTGATAAAGCCTACATGAAAAATTATTTAGAAATGTTGAAACTAAAGAGCAAAGTACAATTTAATGTGGGGGAAGGGGAGCACCTGTGGCCTTGAGGCCACATGTGGCCTTCTAGGTCCTTGGGTACGGCCCTTTGACTTAAGTCCAAATTTTACAGAACAAATCCTTTTATTAAGGGGATTTGTTCTGTGAAGTTTGGATACAGTCAAAAGACTGTACTTGAGGACCTTTAGGGTGCAGGTTACCCACCTCTGGTTTAATGGAATTCCATTGACATTAATTGAAAGAAATCCCAGCTTTAAGTCACCTAGAAATATAGTTGTCAGGCTCTTTCACTTTAAGGTCAAAGAAGAATAATCTTGCAAAAAGCCAGAAGAAGACAGCCTGTTTATTAAAGGATGAAATCTAAACCACCCAAGATTACAAGGAAAAATATGAATATAATCCAATGAAAAATAACAGGGAAATTCCTTGAGCCCAAGGACAGTTTATTTAAAAATTTGACCTAATCCTATGGGAGAAAAAATAAATTTTCATAGAATTAGCTAAATTGCATCATTACCTCAGAACATTATATTTTGTTTCTATGATCTCATTATTTAGGATAACATGGAATCTTCTTTTAAGTATGTTTTGTTCACATTTCCTTTATCAATTCCAGTTTGTATTGTTATGGTCTCTAAAGAAGAAACTTAGCATTTCTGCTTTTTGACACGTTGAGCACATTCCATATATGATTCCTTGATTTGAGAGCTCGGTCCAGAGGCCTTGTCCCCAAAGCTTGAGGGAGTTTGGAAAGGTGGAACACGGGAGTAGTCTAAGAGATGAGAGACTGAGCTCCCTCTGGGGGAACAATGAAGACCCTGGCTTTGGCAAAAGAAGTTCAAGTAATACTAAATACCTTCGGAATTAGCCATTCATCTGGTGGACTGAGGGTAAAACTATCTGGTGGTCAAAAGATACACTATATTGTTTAATTAATTGAGTAAGAGTCTGCTTCTCTGAAGACTAGGAGAAGAGAATGAGTCAGGTATAGATGGTTATAGCTTCTGCAGCACCACCAAGTCATCATAAATGCAACCACAAAACAATATTTTCAGATATGAAGAAAGGCCTAAAAAAGTCCATTATTCTCTTCAACCCTGGTTTACTCACTGTAAAATGAGGATAATAATACTTACAGGACTTGCAGAATTGTGAGTTTCAGTTGAATTAATTTGTGTAAAATGCAAACCTCAAAATGATGTATATATGCCTGGGTAGGGATGACTATCCCTGAAGGGATATTGAGTATTCATTGTTCAGTCATTTCAGTTGTCTCTGAATAATTCTTCATGACCCAATTTATGATTTTCATGGCAAAAATGCCAAAGTAGTTTGATATTTCCTTCTCCAGCTCATTTTGACAGATGAGGAACTAAGGCAAATCAGGTACAGTGACTTGTCCAGGATCACACAACTAGTAAAGGAAGCCAGATTTGAACTCTGGTCTTCCTGATTCCACTGCACCTTCTAGCTACCCCTCTATATCTTCATATCTATAAAACTATCTCAAACCCTCTGTAGACTAAAGAGAGGAAACATTTATTAAGTGCATGCTATATGGCAGGCACCTTTATTAAACTCTGCTGCTGCTGCTGCTACTACTAACATTTATATAGTAGTTACTGTATGTCATGTATCATGGACTGTGCTAAGTGTTCTACAATTATCTCTTGATGCTCACAACAACCCTGGGAGGTAGGATAATTATTATTATCTCCATTTTACAAATAAGGAAACTGAAGCAAACAGAATAAGTGCCTTGCTAAATGTCACATTGCTAGGAAGGTGGGATATGAACACAGATTGTATGCCCAGTGCTCAATCCATCCACTGAACCACTGAGCTACCAAATTGCCAAGGAGATACTTTGTAAAATTAGCCAAAAATGATAAAACTTAACACAGGGGAACAAATAAGGGAAATTTTAAAAAATTGGCATGAAGGTGATCTAGCTTTATAAGATCTCAAATTATATTACAAATCAGTGTATCAAAATTAGGACTGATTGAGAAGACAGAAAGGTCAATAATTGGAATAGACTGAATAGCAAGACCTAGAAGTAAATGCACATAGTATATCAATAAGTCCAAGAACACAAATTACTATTCAACAAGAACTGGTGAGGAAAACTGGGAAATATTTTGTCAGACAAGCAGTTTAGACTGTCTTACAAAATATGACAGCGCACTGTTCCAACCATGGTGGACAACAATTTGGAACTATGCCCAAATGCATACCCTTTGACCCAGCAATAGCACTCTTTGTTCTGTATCTGGAAAACAGCTTTTCCAAAGAACTGGAAATTGAGACAATACCTATCAATTGGGGAATTGTACAAGTTGTGATTGAGGTGGAATACTATTATGCTGTAAGAAATAATGAGAAGAATGGTTTCAGTGAAACCTGGGAAGACTTATATGCACTGATGCAAAGTGAAGTGAGTAGAACAACTTTGTACACAGTAACAGTTGAATGATGATCAACTGTGAATGACTTAGCTACTCTGATCAAGACAACCCCAAAGGACCCATAATGAAAAATACTATCCATTTCTAGGGAGAGAACTGATGAACTCTCAAGTCCAGATGGAAGCATACTTTTTTCACTTTATTTTTCTTGCTTTTTTTCCCCCAACATGGTTAATATAAAATTGTGTTTTGCATAACTTCACATGTATAATTAATATATTGGTTTGCTTTCTTAGGATGTGGTGGAAGGGCTGATAGGGAGAGAATTTGGAACTCAATATTTTTTTCAAATGAGTGTTATATTTTTTAAAAATGTAATTGGTAAATATTTAATGAGATAAAAATATAATTAAAAAATCAAAATATACCACAGTAAATTTCAAGTGACAATGAACTATCCAAATATAAAATGTCACTCAAAAATATTAAGCAGAATATAAAGCTGTATATTTCACAGTTGTGGTTAGTGAAAGAATCTGTAACTAGAAATGAGATAGAAATTATAAAATAAAAACAAAGATTATTTCAGCTATCAAAACTTAAAAGCTTTTGCAGCATAAAATTAATGCAATTAGAAATAGAAGAGAAGGTACGGGATTCCTCACCCTCCCTAATCTTTGCATTAAACTTTTCAGATGAAAGTATGACATCTAAAATTAATGGAAAATTGAATCAGCCTAAGAAACTAAGAACTCATTCCCCACTGAATACCCAATGAATATGTACCATTTTCAAAAGAATAAATATAAACCATCAGTAGCTATTTAGAAAAAATGACAGAATCTCTAATAACCAAAGAAATGCAAATTTAACACAATTTTGAGACATCTCAAGTTTTTTACAATATCTCAATTTTGAGATACCTCACATCCATCAAATTGACAAAAATGGTAAAAGATGGGAAAATTTGCTGTTGGAGGGACTATAGGAAGAAAATCCTAGTGCCTTCCTGCTGCTTATTCTGTATATAATATAACTTGATACATATACACATATGTATACACACACACATTTGTTTGCATGTTGTCTCCCCCATTAGATTGTAATCTCCTCGAGGCCTCCTTTTGTACCCCCAGAATGTAGCACAGTGCCTGGCAAGTAGTAAGCCATTGATAAATGTTTATTGATTGACTGTAAGACATGCTAATTCACTGCAGGTCAAACTGTGAATTGGTCTAACCATTTTGGAAAACGAGAAGGCATTATGTAAGAAAAGATACTAAATTGTTCATAACCTTTATTCAATCATTCCATTTTGAATGTTGGACCCCTCTGAGGCCTAAGACAGAAAAAGGATTCATATGCATATTTATTATGGTTTTGCTGCGACTTTTTTTCTCAGTTCTTTCTAATGAGTGAGGCAAAGGAGGTAAGTGGATTACAAAGGACTGTGAGCACAGTTTCCTCCAAAACTCCCTCTTAAATTGAGAGGAGTCTTTTCATTTCCCCATTTATGTACGGAATCCTGATGCTAGGACTGGAAGAGACCTTAGAAACCAGCTCCTTCATTTTCAGGCCGAAGACACTAAGTCCCAGAAAACTATACCCTTGCTTCCAAGAACTTCACCTTCCAACCTTTATTCTTACTCATTTTTTAACTAGGAATTCTGACATGTGAAATAAGTGTGGTTGATCTAGAAAGCAGGATGCTAAAGAAAGTGTGAGGGGAGGGATTTGGATGTGGTTAAAATATGACCATTGTTGTACATGGAAATGGAGGCCATAGGATTATAGGCATCCAGTTTGGGAGGGATCTTGCCCATCGACTAGTCCAAATCCCTCTTATTTTATAGATGAGAAAACTGGCTCAGGAAGAATTAACCTTTCCAAGGACACACATGTAGCCAGTGGGGAAACCAGGATTTGAATTTCATTTCTCCTATTCTGTCTGGGCATTTTTCCATTGCATTATAACAGAAGAAGGTTCTTGGACTGTATCTTGGAAAAGAGGGGCAAAATTAGATAGTGACCCCCAGGGAAGGCCCTGAGCAGAGCACTGAGCTGCCTTTGCCTCTCATGCCTCAGATGGCTGAGCACTGATTTCAGGCTTGCAGATTGTCCTGGGTGTCCAGGCCATTCTGGGATCGGGACCACCTGTCCCATGGGAAGGACTCCCAAGAGAGGGGCATGATAACCATGGGTGGGAAGTGGGGCAAGAGGCTGCAATGGGAAAGAAACTTCTCCTCTCCGTATATGTGGTCCTGTGGTTCTTTATCTTTATCTGTGGAGGAAGTCACAAAAATCAGAATAATTTCTATTTAGCTAGGACTATAATGTTTACAAAGTACTTCATGTACATTGTTTCATTTGAAGCTGACAACCCTGTGAGGTAGGTAGAAGTATGGTTTTTCCCATTTTGCAGATGAGGAAATTGAAGCTCAAAGAGGTAATTTGCCCAGCCAGTCAGGATTCGAACCAAGATCTAGATTCCTGGTGCAGGAATCTTTCCATTCCTCCACAGCAAGCTAGGGAAAGGAAAAACCCTTAGGGATTCCTACTTCCCATCCCATCCATGCAGATGATGTAGAACTGGAAGAAATACTAGTTTGTTTTCTTTATTTTACAAATGACAGCTGAGGCCCCTAGAGCAATGAAATGACCCAAAAGAGCCTTTCCTAACTATATGGATCAAATGAGATAGTAATTGTGAAGCATTTAGCACAGTGCCTGGCACATGGTAAATACTACATAGATGTTAGCAATTATTGTTAATGTGTAGGCCTCCATGAGTCAACCACAGTTTTTGCTTAAGAATGACATGCATCATTCAGAGGATTTGCCAACAGGGGGCCCCCTCTTCCTTTCGGTGTTTCTTGTGCTTTCTTAGAAGTTTTATAAGGGCCTCAGGACCATTAGCATGCCTGAGTGCCAGGGTGATGTGGAAATCATAGGACAATCGCATCCTAGATTGAATTAAAAGGAACCCGAGAAGTCATTCTCAGTTTCCTCAGCTATAAAACTGGGATAATAATAGTACTAATCTCACAGGATCAAATGAGATATTGGAAAGTGCTGAGGTGCTTTATAAATATTTGTTCCTTCATCAAGTCTAGCCCCCTTATTTTATAGATGAGAAAACTGAGGCCCCACAAGGTAAGTAACTTATCAAGGGTTATATAACTAGCAAGTATCTGAGGTAGGATTCAAACCCAGGTCTTTCTGACCCCAAGTTCTACTACACAAGTGTAGTGTTGGGTAGGGCAGTTTGGTGGCACAGTGGATAGAGCGCTGAGCCTGGAGTCAGGAAGAGTCCTCTCTTTGAGTTCAAATATGACCTCAAACACTTAATCCTCTTTGCCTCAGTTTCCTCATCTGTAAAATGAGATGGAGAAGGAAATAGCAAACCATTCTAGTATTTTCTCTACCAAGAAAATCTCAAATGGGGTCACGAAAAGTTGGACACTACTGAAAAAAACAACTGAACAACAGTGGTGGGTAGGGGAAGAATGATGGGAATTGAAGAAAAGGGTTGGAGTGGGTCCAATAATCTTGCTCCCTTCCATCCCCCAACTTTCCATAAACTCCAGGGGCTTCCTAGCCTTTGTCATTTCAAGCTCTTCATAACCTGACCTCATCCTATCTTTCTAACCTTAATGGTCATTATTTCCTTCCAGGAATTCTATAGTTCATCCATATTGATCTTCTTGTGGTACCACCCATGTCCCTCCTCCCCCCATCTCTGTGCCTCTACATTGATTCTGAGGGCATCACTGGAATGCTTCCCTCTTCACCTTTGCCTTTTGGCAAAATCCCTGTTTTCCTTTGCAAACAGCTCAAGTGACTCAATCATCATGAGACCTTTACTGATCCCAACAGCTAGCACTTTCCTCTCCAAAGTTACCTTGTATGGGTTTTGTATATGCCTCTATCAGTGAAAGTTGTCTGCCCACTAGAATGTAAGTTCCTTGAGGGTAGGGACTATTTCATCTTTCTTTGCAATTATATCTTCTAGCATAGTGCCTGGCATATAGTAAGCACTTACTAAGTGCTTGTTGATTGATTATATACTGATTCTTTGTGTGTGTGCTTAGGCGACAAGGTTCTACCTTCATCTTAGGGTGGGGAAAAAATAAAAAGGAATTCACTTCTAATTTGGCTAGTTATGATATAAACTTAAATGGACAATGTATGGAGCTGGTTTATCAGCTCATGTAAACAGTACCAGTAGACAATGAGTTGGGCCCTGAATTAAACAGAAGAAGTAGTGTAGTCTAGATTGACTTTAGGAAATTGTCCACTGCTTTTAATGATCCTAAATTTCTTCCTGAAGCAAATGCCCATCCCTTTGACATCATCAACCTCCTAATGATTGAAATGTTGTTGTGAGTCATGGAATACCACAGTTTCAGAGAAACTAAAGGTGTATATCATCCAAAGGGTAATAGAGAAGCCACTGTGTGAAAGAGAAGGATTATGTAAGAGAAGTAGGGGAAAAGGTGTCATAAGGAAGATGCCTGATCAGAAAAGGTGGGTGGACCAAGTGCTAAGAATGAGGGATAACCAATGGCCAGCCCACAAGCTCCATGTTATATAATGTCAAAAAAAAAAAAAGTAGAGGAAGGTTTTCTCTTCCAGCACCTTGGATAGATCCTCTACAAGAGGAATCACAGGAGGAAGTGGATCAAAGTCTCTTGAGATGACAGGGCATGGGCAGATTGTGTTTCTCATTGTTGGAGGGAGTGTCCATTGACGATGAGATCACATCCACCAAAATAGCCCAGCTAAGTTTTAGGGTTATGACTTTCCCGTGATGAAGGCAGGGACAATAAGTCCCGTGACTATCTGAGTAGGATGATGGGGTGGAGGCTAGGAGACAAGCAATAGAGTCAAAGATGGTCTAACATCTAGCCAAGGCCTGGATCCTGATAATATTAATATAAATTTTAGACTTTAATAAGGGCCAAAGTTTGGATTAAGAAGAGCCTGGACCTAATAGTCTCCTATGTTAAACTCAGAGAATGCCTTTTGATATCAAACAAGCAAATGGGACTTCCTTACCAGACCCTTCTTCAGGCATCTTAGTGATAAGGCCTGGGTTGTAACTTCAGCTTTGTCAACTCTGTTAAGATACCACAATTTCAAAGGCCTGTTCAGGACAGGATATCTGTCATGAGAGTGGTGGGATTTTCTCCTTATCTTTTGTCTCAGAGACATGCTACAGAAAAGAAATTCACACAGCTTGGGATCATAAAACTCAACTGACACTACTTCGTTAATTGTCTTGTCTTACTAAATTTATGATTTGTTCAACCAAGAGAGTTCCTTTCTCATGGTAAAATGTATATAGGCCAGAAGATTTCTGTACTGGGTAGCCAGAATATTTTTCTGGCTCCATAATGCATTATGTTACCATTTTCTTTAATAGGAAATTGATTAATTAATTAAATCATAAAATGTATGCATTTAGCCTGTTGCCTTTTCTTTAACTAAATTTTCAGGTCAATAATCCCTAGGAGTATCACTCCAGAAAATGACAGTGCTCCCCAAGGCAGCCACAGCAGTGGTGATGAAGTGGCAGTTTTAGCAGATGACATGGAAATATGACAGCAGGAACAACAAGATTTCAAATTCTGAGGGGAAGACGATACAGAGTGGGTAGAGCTCACCAGTAGGAGGGTCTCCGGACCGCAGAGTTAGTTGTACAAGTCCAGGCAGGAAGAATGTTTTAGCAAAACTGTAAGGCAGATGGCATGCAAATCCCTTCCCTGCCTTGGACTGGGGGTTTTCTAGAAAGTTGTTCTCTATGATTCCTTTCCCCACCACTTCATGAATCTATTGAAGTTGAATATAGTGGGCCAAGAATAATTCCATTGCTTGACATTTCTCTATTAATCACTTTGCATTGTCCTAATTAAATATTTTGTTGTTTGATTTCTCATTCCCACTTGGTCCCGTAGGTATAAAATGCATTGGACTAGGATTAGAGTCTCCACATTAAAAATTAGACTTTTTACTGAAACTGAATCTGAACAGTAATTCGATTCCAGAAACTAGTGGGACCTTCTAATATACCTGGTCTCTACTTTCTTCCCTTTCTTCCCTTCAAAGCAGGTATTTTATGATTATTAAAATAATTTAAGTACTGTGACCCCAGGGCTAGCCCTAAGTGATTCATTTGTCAAATGGGGTTAAAACCTCCCACCTGCCCCACCCTACCACCCCCAGGGCATGAATCAGTCTGATGACAGGCCTCAGGGCCTGCCCTTAGAAAACCTATGTAATACAAGTTTGTCTTCTCCTCAGTTTTCTTTCTCTCTGTTTTAGTCTGTGTTTCTCTGTCTCAGCCTCTCTTTCATCTACTGTAGTCTGTCCACAGAGGTCCAATGTTCTCATAACAATTTACATACATATGATACTTCACCACTTACAAAGTATAGCATATTTTTCATAAGAAACTTATAACCATGATTGTATTGTTCCAGTTTTACAGGTGAGGAAAACTGAGGCCCAGAGAGTCAAAGTAATTTGATAATGGTCACCTAACTAGAAATGGACAGAGGATTTGAACAGTTCTCTCTACTTCCAAATCCCTTGCCAATTTTCTACTACACCATACTGTCTTATGGTCCCTTTTATATTTACTCAGCCCCAGCCATATATGTCCCACTCTCCCTATACTGTCCCCAAGTGCTGGGTGCTCCTGTTTTATTTTTTTCTGGTCCTCTTTCCAAATTCCTTCTAATTAGTTGATCCAGAGTTCCAGAGTCACTTACTGCTAGGGGAATTTGCATGCTAAATGGCATGAAAAACTTTTCATTGTAGAAAGCCCCCTCTTAGAGCTGAGCTGGTGGAGAAGAGAGTATGGGGAAGGGAGGGGTTATCTGCCTCCATCACTGTAGCTAGATGGAAGTCTCTTCTGCTTTATCTTCATAAAACCAGCCCTGCCCGCCTTACCAAGCTCATAAGGATGTTGTCGTTACAAAATGAGACAATTACGTGAAAGGACTCTTATTATTAGGAGAGGGATTGAGCCTTTGATGTCACTAATATATAGCTGAGTCATTTTCAGTTGTGTCTGACTGTGACCCCATTTGGGGTTTTCTTGGAAGAGATACTGGAGTGGTTTGCTATCTCCTCCTCTAACTCATTTTACAAATGAGGAAACTGAGGCAAACAAGGTTAAGGGACTTACCCAGGGTCACACAGCTAATAAGTGTCTCAGTTCAGATTTGAACTCAGGAAGACAAGTCTTCCTAACTCCAGGTCCAGCACTCTGTGTACTATGATGCCGCCCCACTTGTATATTGAACTTCCTATATATAACCAGTGCCAGGTTATCATCTTCTGCAATTTCTATCCTTAGAATGTTGCTTAAGGCACTGAGAAGTTAAGAGAGATTCCCAGGGTCACACAACCAACACGTGTCAGAGGTGGGACTTGAAACCAGGTTATCACGCTGGCTTTCTACCACACTATGTACTTCAACATTTTATTGGTTTTTTTAAAATCACTAATAAAGTTATTCATAGCAATATGGCACTTCACAAAATGCTTTCTTCAAAACACTCCTGGTATATAGGTAATGCAAGTATTTTTATGTTTATTGATCTTTTATTTTTTACATTTCATTCATTTCCAAATATATTTCCCCCTTTTTTACCTAGAAAAAGAAAAAAAGTTCAGCAAATCTAATTAACACACACACTATATGACAACATGTGCAATATTCCACACCCATAGTCAGTCCTCTCCCCTTTCCCTAACCCACACACCTTCCGCCTCTGAAATGAAGGAAGGTACATTTTCTCAAGTTTTTCTGAGATCAGCCTCGGTTGTTGCAATTACACAACGTCCAACTTTGGTTATCTTTCTGTTTAATTTTGTTGTAGTCTGAGTGTATAGGCAGCTAGCTGCCTCAGGTCAGGAACTTCGCTGTTCAAATGGTTTCAGATGTGTCTGACTCTGTGACCCCCATTTAGGATTTTCTTGGCAAAGATATTGGAATGGTATGCCCTTTTCTTCCCCAGCTCATTTTAAGACTGATTATCAATAGTAACTGTTGCTGTTTCCCTCCCAGTCTGATTTAGTTATTTTTCTTTGCCTCTTTAAAGGGGCAGGCTATTTACTGAATGGACCTTACCTCACCCTAAGTGAGGACCCAATAGCCCTTGACCTAAAGGGGCCAAGGTCTCCCAGTGCATCCTGGGTCATCTCTAGTCATCTTAATGACTATCTGGTCACTGGATGCAGATGGCTCTGGAGGAGAAGTGAGGCTGGTGACCTCGCACAGCCCTCCCTCACTCAAAACAAAGTCAAGTGCAAGTCATGTCATCATTTCTCTGATGGCATGGTCTTCTTCGGCAACGAAGGACGAACACAACAACATTTTACAGATGAGAAAACCAAGGCAAACAGGGAGAAGTGACTGGC
This sequence comes from Bettongia penicillata ogilbyi, assembly GCA_023548195.1. NCBI lineage: Eukaryota > Metazoa > Chordata > Mammalia > Diprotodontia > Potoroidae > Bettongia > Bettongia penicillata. Next base: position 2,926,624 of record JAJHZJ010000089.1, read on the forward strand.
CGGATTTGACCTCAAGAAGATGAGTCTTCCTGACTTAAGACCCAGCACTGTAACCACATCCCCCTAGAGACACAGCTGAAAGTACTAAACGACAAGCAACAGTCATGATGTAGATTGTTTTCTTGTTCTGTTTATTTAAAAGGTCAGTCAATCTCTGAAGGGCAAGGCTGAGAAATGAGATTTACTCCTAGTCATCAAGGCACACACTCATTGGCCAGATCCCACCCAACAGATAGACCTAATTTCTGTTTAGAGTATAAACAGAATTCATTCTGGGCAAGGCTTTTGCCTGGGGGAAGAACACCCCTGTCTTTGGTCCCCTCCATTAGAGTTTAGGGAAACCTAGCTCATTAGCCAGCAAAGTCCTGATGGAAATGGGTTCCCCTGTCCAGATTCCTTGAGGCTGCTGAGTCTCATGATCAAGCCATATTCCCAGTAGCAGGAGCTCAAGACTTTTAGCCCACCTCCTCATCGAATGTCCACCAATTAGGTTTGATTTTCACTTGTCAGGAGGAATTCCCTTTCAGGAGGGATTTAAGGCATTTTGTGATCCTCCTTAGGGTCTTTGGTTACCCAGAGAAACCACTGATCTTCAATTTATTGGTTGTTGGCCAGCCTAATTAATAAATTGATTATTAATTACTCAGAAACTGTCTCTCAGGGTTTTCATTTGTCACAGCAATCTGATGGTGTGTGTGTGTGTGTGTGTGTGTGTGTGTGTGTGTGTAATGGGGAGCATTAATCCCACCTTTCCAATGGAGATTGGTGGTAAGTAGACTGTAGTAGATAAAAACACTGACTTACCTACAAGAAATGACATAAAGGACATCCTGGAAAACGTATGATTGGAAAAGTGGGTGGGTCAGTCATCTAGCAAGAGCAGGGAATAACAGATGGAGAGTCCCATGATGCACAGGTATCCATGGGAAAGACCAGTAGAAGGTCTCCATTACATTGGGTAGGTCCTCAGTGGAGACCAAGAGTCATAAAAGTTGAGGGATTACAACTGACACCATTAGAGGAATTATTTCCAATGAATGAAATCACAGATCCAGTGAAATATTGACATATAAGAAAAGGTTGGTTCTAGAATTGCCAATTCATGCAGTGTATTTGTATGATACCCAAAGGGGTTTAATAGTAATGGAGAAAGGGAAGGGAATACTGTCTTTATTAAGTACTATCCAGTGCTACAAATTGTGCTAAGTACTTTGCAATTATTATCTAATTTGATTCTCACAACAACCCTGGGAGGTAAATGCTATTATTATCTCCATTTTACAGTTGAAGAAACTAAGGCAGAGGTTAAGTGACTTGCCCAGGGTCCCTTAAGAGTTTTAGCATAGTGCTTAATAAATGCTTATTCTCTTCTCTTTACTTAACTATATAATGCTGGGCAATTCACTTTATATTTCTGAATCTTGATTTCCTTACCTATAAATAGATGAGTTTTAAAAAAAAGTTGGATCCATGATTTTGGCAATAAAGTAAAGGAATTTCTTCTCCCAATGCAGATCTATACCTATTCTGCAGTTTATAATAATAATCAATCCAATCCAGTCAACATTTAGTGCCTACGATGTGCCTTACATTGCGCTAAGTAGTAGGGATACAATTAATAAAAAGATATTTCCTGCTCCCAATGAATTTACAATCTAAAGGGGGAGGGAACCCTGAAAAGGAGGCAGGAAAGTGCAGGAGTTCTGAGGGGGAAGACTAATGATAATGATAATAATTAGTATTTATGTAGTGCTTTAAAGTTTGCAAAGTGCTTTACAACCAAGTTATTTTCACACCAACCTGGGAAGTGGGTGCTGTTATTGTCATCATTTTAAAGATGAGGAAACTGAGGCAGACAAGTGACTTTCCCTGGATCAAAGAGCTAGTAAGTGTCTGAGAATGGATTTGAACTCAGGCCTTCCTGACTCCAGGGCCCAGTCCTCTCTGCACCATCTAGCTACAATTTAGTCTTAGAAAGTTACCTGGAGGCAATGTTTTGCTCAGGGTTCAGTACGTGTCAGAATTTAGACCAGGTCATCTTGACTCTGAGGTTTGAGTCTCATTCACCAACTCCCACTACTTTAAATGGAAATCATTCTTACTTGCAGGATTGACTAGAGAGGGGATACAAAGTGCAGTCAGTGAGAACCAGCCTGAGAAATGTGCTAGCTAGTGTATGATCTGCATGACTGATGTGGGGCATGAATGAATGCAGGAGTAATTTAAATGAATCCTCTGTATCCTTGGGAAAGTCCCTCCCTTCTCTGAAGTGCGACTGACTCTTTAAAGTGAGAGGGTTGGAAAGAATTGATTTAGCAGAGTGAATGCTGTATTGTTGTTTCCAAAAGTGTCTGACTTTTTATGATCCCATTTAGAGTTTTCTTGGCAAAGATACTGGACTGGTTTGCCATTTCCTTGCCTAGTTCATTTTACAGATGAGGAAACTGAAGCAAACAGGATGAAGTGACTTGCCCAGGGTCACACAGCTTGTCTGAGGCTGGATTTGAATTCAAGATGAGTCTTCCAGATTCCAAACCCAGTACTCTCTATCTACTGTGTCACCTAGCTGCCCAAAGGTGGATGTCATAGTTAGAGTCATAAAGATCTGAGTTCAAATTCTTTCTCAGACACTTACTAGCTGTGTGACCCTGGGCAAGTCACTTAACTTATCTCAGCCTTAGTTCCCCCAACTTAAAGGGGATGCTAGGAATTTTGTGAGGATCAGATGAGATAATGAATGTAAAAAGTGTTTTGCAGACCTTAACATGCTATATTAATGTTAGCTATTATTACTATCGTTACCTCTATGCTTCCTTGGGCATATCACTTCCTGTTTCTGGAGCTCAGTTGCCTCCTTTTTAAAATGAGAGGGCAAAAAAGAGGCAGTTTGGTGTAATGGATAGAGGCCTCAGAGACAGGAGAAGACCTGGGGTCAAATCTTACCTCTGACTCATACTGACTGTACCGCCTCAGGCAATTCACTTAACCTCTCAGTGAACCCAGCTAACTGTAAGTGGAAAACCATTGTGGCAAATCTGCATTGGTAGGAGTTTCCTCACCTAAGGAGTTCCCTGGATTAAAGAAATCAGATGTCCAGAACTTCTGACCTCAGACTCTGTCTGAGACACAGACACAGAGAAAGAGACAAAGTGAGAGAGAGAGAGAGAAAGAGACAGAGACAGGAACATAGAGAAGAGGAGAGGAGAGGAGGGGAGGGGAGGGGAGGGGAGAGGAGAGGAGAGGAGAGGAGGGGAGGGGAGGGGAGGGGAGGGAAGGGAAGAGAAAAGGAGAAGAAGAGAAGAGAAGAGAGGAGGAGGAGAGATAATTGAACTAGAACAGGAGTTCTTAATGTGGGGTCTATGACTTTGTTTTTGTTTCTGTTTTTTGGAGTCAGGGGAAGGCAAGGCACTGGAGTTAAGTGACTTACCCAAGGTCAAACAGCTAGTAGCTGTCAAGTGTCACATTTGAACTCTGGTCCTCCTGACTCCAGGGTCAGTGCAGTATTCACTGTATTACCTAGATGCCCCTGTGACTTTGTTTTTTAAAAAATATTTTGATAACTGTATTCGAATATAATTGCTTTGCTTACTGATCCTATGTATTTTTATTTTATGCATTCAAAAGCCTTATTCCGAGAAAGGGTCTCTAGGCTTCAGCAGATGACCAAAAGGGTCATGACACAAATAACATTGAGAACCCCTGGGCTAGATGGAATCTCAGGTCCCTTCCAGCTGTGACAGTCTGTGGGATGATTAAGCCTGGGACTAGGATGGCGGCAGCAGGAATGGAGAAGGGACACACATGATAGATAGAGGAAAGAATCAACAGAGCTCAGTAGCTGATTAGATACAAGACAGAAAGACTACCAAAAGAATAAGCAGTAAAGGAAGAATGAATTCGGGTGATTGGGAATCCTCACAAGGAAAATGATTAGGAAAATAGCAAGCTTTCGGAAAAAAAGAACATTTTAAAGAGACTTGTAGTAATAACTTAAAGACACGAAGAATGATCATGACAGTAGGGAAGCCCATTTTCTAGAACAATAATAGCCATACTTGCAGCAGCTCATATTTCTCTAGCACTCATAAGGTTCACAAAGAGCCCTGTTGGATTGGTGCAGGGGGTCTTTAAGCAGAGCCTGAGCTTGTTCTGAGGGAAGCCAGAGAAAGTAAGAGGTGAGACCAAGATGACCTATGGAGTACCTTCTAATACTGAGATTCTAGCTGAAATCACTAGACATTATTCTCCATTTTATAGGTGTGGAATGAGGTTCAGAAACAGAAAATTACTTATTCATAGTCACACAACTCAGAAATATCAGCTAGAATTCTATCTCACATCTCCTGGATCCAAAGCCCTTTCTACTATATAAAGTGGGTGGGCACTCTTATCTGTTAATTGAGTACACAGGGGCAGCTAGGTGGTGCAGTGGATAGAGCACCAGTGTAGGAGTCGGGAGGACCTGAGTTCAAATCTCACCTCAGACACTTGACAATCACTAGCTGTGTGGCCTTGGGCCAGTCACTTAACCCCAATTGCCTCATCCTGGGTCATCTCCAGTCATCCTGATGAATATCTGGTCCCTGGATTCAGATGGCTCTGGAGGAGAAGTGAGGCTGGTGACCTGCACAGCCCTCCCTCACTCAAAACAAAGTCAAGTGCAAGTCATGTCATCATTTCTCTGATGGCATGGTTTTCTTCAGCAACAAAGGACGAACACACACAATTGAGTACACAGAGTTCAGTTTTGGAGATGTTTTGTAAGATTGGAAATATGTAATTGTGTATTGCAAGATATAATTGTATCTACAATGCAGATGAGAAGAGGGCTGAAGCTGGAGGGAATCATCCACATAGAAGGTGATGGTTGAAGCTATGAAGATAGATCAGTTCTATGAGAAAAGTGTCATATAGATTGAGGATCAAAGGCCTTAGCATTTCATAGTTATATTAAGGAATATTATATATATATATAATATAACATATATACTATATATAAGGAATATAATTAAGCAATGGTTATATTAAGGATTCAGGAAGGAAAAAACTCAAGGTAGGAGAAATAAAAAGAGTAGTCAGAATGGTAGGAAGTGAACCAGAAGGCATCAGTGTCATGGGAACCAAGTGGGAAAAGGAAAAGATAAGTGAATGTGGTGATTGTCACTGAATGGTGGGTACCAAAGTGAGATTGCAGAGGATTAAGGACTGTGCATGAAGTGTACATAAGAGGTGGAGGGAGAGAAGAAAAGATAGATATGAGAGACAGGAAGACTTACTCATTTAAATAATTTCTCAGTGAAAGAGGGAAGAAATAGGTCAGTAATTAGAGGGTAAACCATAAATGAATGAAGTTCTTTTCAAGATCTCATTGGAGTAGAAAAAAGAGGAGTAAAGAATTACTAACTGTGAGACCTTGAGAAAGTCATTTACCTACTTTGAGGTCCAGGCTTTTCTATACGTAACTTGTCCTTGATCATGTCCTTGGGCAAATGCCAAGCTTGGGAACAGGGGTAAACTACTTACCCAGCCAGTCAGTCCCCTACTCCATCTTTTTTCTCCCCTTGGGAGTAGCCAGAAGGAGGTTACATTCAGAGGCTGGTGGCCTAGTTAATCATTAAGGATCCTGACAACTCTTAACCTCTGTAGGAAGCCTGAGGATTTCCTGGTAGCAGCCAGTGGAGAGAGAAATGACGAAGTTGGAGAAGGAAGGGAGCCTCAAGGAAGTAAGATTCCTAGGGACTGCTTGTCTTTGGGATAGGTGGAGGCTTTAGTTTTAACCGAGAGCGGACACAACTTTCCCTGAGAGTTGGGGGAATGAGGAAGGCTAGATCTTAGAGGCTGAGACAGTTGATGTGAAGAGAAATAAAGAGGAGGAAATTCATGCTTGATAGCCTGTCTTTTCCAAAGGCGCGGCCCCTCCTACGTTGCTCTTTCAAGTACCAGATGATCTTATGGGAAAAGGGCGACTATAACTCGTATCGCCTAAATACAGATCAATAGCAGCTTCTGAACCCAATTGGGGAAGCACATACTGTCTGCCCTTTCTACTAATGATGAGGTGATGGAATGTGCTATGAGTTTTAAGATTGAAAATAGCCAAGGGTCAGGAAGCTGTCATTAGCCAGAGAGAGTTTGAGAAGGATTGTGGTCAGGTGTCAGTGGACATGGATGAGTCTGACCTACCCGCCACCAGACACTTTATGAAACAAGGACAACTGCTCTCATTGTCTTACTTATTGCTTATCCTAAGGAGACTTCAGCTTCAAACTTTCAGAGAAGAATTCAAACCTACTTCCTCTGACTCTGAAGGGGCAGGTATGTTATGCCCTGAATTTGCAGTCTGGATCTGGGTTCAATTTCCATGCTTTTTTCCTTGTCACTTCTGTGACCTCAGGCAAGTCTTTTCATTTCTCTAGACTTTTTTCCTCATTTACAAAATGATGAGTTTGAACCAAGATGATATCTGAACTCTCTTGCAGCTCCCATGAGCTGAGTGACCCTAAACAAGTCACTTAATGCCCCTGACCCTCTCAGTTTCTTCATCTGTGAAATAGGAATAATACCTGCCTCAAAAATTTGATGTGATGTGAAAAGTACTTTGCAAATTGTAAAAGGCTAATGCAAGAACCTAAAAAATTCCCAATGGACTCTTGAGACAAAATGCCTTCCACATCCAGAGAAAGAACTATGGAATTGGATTGCAGAATGAAGCAGATCATTTTCTCTTGTGTTTTGTTTTATGGTTTCTCCCATTCACTTTAATTCTTCTATGCAACATGACGACAGTAAAACCTATATAAGATTGCATGCTCACTGTCTCAGGGAGAAAGTGGGGAGGGAGGGGAAAAAATCTAAGATATAGGGAAGTGACTGCAGAAAACTGAAAACAAAATAATTTTAGAAAATTGTAAAAGGTTATAGAAGGATATATTATGACTTGCTTCCAGAAAATTCTGATTATAGAACTGTTGAGAGGTAAGAGATGGCCCAGGCTGGAATTCTCTGTTATCCCTCAATGTTTAAGGGTTCTCCTCTACCTCTGTTTACCTGACTGCACCTTCCCCAGCCTCCAACAAATCTCAAAATGGCTAGATGGATGTGTTGGCATTTGACTGTAGGAGGGGAGTGGGAGAATTTGACACTTAAGTCAGTCCAGGAGGCCCCTGGAACTAGCTCCAGCAATCGCTCCAGGTACATCCCCAGAGGCCAGGGTGCTGCAGGGGCAGCTTCTAGGGACTTTGCTTTGCATTGAAGTTTTCCAATCTTGACATGGTATGCCCTGAGATAAGCATCCTGTTGCCCCACTGGGGAGTCCCGAAGGGTTATGGGAACATCCTGCCCTCTTCTCAGCACTCAAAGCTCCATCTACTTGTGGTTGACTCACCTGTCTCCAAACCCTCTCTGGGCGGGGTTTGGCCTGGGAGTGCTCTGACCTAGGACTCTTTGGCTGAACTCCACACAGATAGCAGTTGACTACAGAAACTCCAGGTGAAGTCAATCTGTCTTATTTATGCCAGCCTGCTCCACCCCTCCCCCCCACCTCCCCAACCCTTATTTTGGAGTAGAGCAAGCTGACAAACTTAGTGCCTCTTTTCTCACTACAACCTTCCCTGATGGGCTGGACTAAGAGCTTCCTATCTACCCCTACCCCATCAAATTTCTATTTGGGTGCAATAGGGAAGTTTACTTATTTAAGTTACTTATTTAAGGGAGCTGTAAAGGAAAACAGGGCCCCATTGATATGGGCAACCATGCCCTCTACTTCGGCTCCCCTGGGACCGACCAGGACTAGCTTAGGGCTGGGTTGTGAGCACCCCAGAGAGAAACTGGTGCAACCTGTCCCAGCTCAATGCATCTCTGCACAACTGGGCGTGTGCTTCAGGGGTCTGGTGGAAAACTGCTGAGACACTGAGCTAAGGGAATGAGGAAGCACCAAGGACAAGAGAAGCCCTGGGAGGCTGTTTAAGCTGGTGGAAATTTTTCACATTCCTCCCTCTGAAGTACAAGCTGAAGTACAGTCAGGGCATCTTTCTGGTCTTCCCTGCCCCCACCATCAACCCTCTGCCAAAAAAAGGGAGGAAATATAAACATCCTCCCCAACATAATGGCTTGGTCACAGACTCACTGTGACTAGCTTGAGGCTGTTTGGCAAAGTGAATAGAGTGAGGGATCTGGGGGTCAGGAAGACCTGGGTTCATATCCCTCTTCGACACCTACTGATCATGTGAAGGTGGGCAATTCATAACCTCTCTGAGCTTTGTTTCCCCACCTGTAAAATGGGACAATAGCAGTGATTTTTTTTACCTCACCCAGATGTTGCTCTTGGACACTGTAAGGCTCCCTATTATTTCTTTAAAGCACCAGTGATTATTTAGTCATGGAAGGGATTCTCAGAACTCATGAGCATTTGGTCCAGTTTCTTTATTTAATGAAAAAGCTGAGCCCCAGGGAGGTCAGTTGACATGGCCAGTAAGTGGCTAGGCCTGGATTCAAATTCAGGTCTCAGTACTCCAGAATCTAATGCTCTTTCCCCTAGGCCGCATTGCCTGTCTCTACAGTCTTCAGTTTTTCCTTCCAATATATCCCTGGCCCAATTCACCTCCCTGGACTTCAGCTTTCTCTTCTGTAAAACTGACTTTGCTAGGTTATAGGATTTTAGAATTTTACAGACATGGAAACCAAGACTCAGTGAGAAGTGACTTGTTTAAGGCCCTTCTACTGCCAACCTTGTTACAGCTTGCTTAAGACCTTTAAATGTAAGGTATTTATCATAATGAGTAAGCCTCAAGCCAGCTCTTCTCATCTCCCACCTGGGGAGAGGGGAAGGTAGTAGGAATAGAAAGAATTCAAAGATTTGACCTCCTGGAACAGAAATAACCAATTTCTCCTCCCATCCCCATCCGTCATGACTCCAAATGCTCAACGCACAACTGGAGAGCCAGTCACGGTCAATAATCTCAAACTAGGCCTGTTTATTTCCAAAGCCAAGAAAAACCCATTCTCTGCCCTCTCTAAATAACATACAGCAGTTAGCCCACACCCTACCCCTCCTGTGTGTGCCTTAGTACAGAATATAAGTTAATAGACTCTTTACAAAACCACGTGCAGAGAAAATACACACAAATTTCGTATACATAGAGCCAGGGATGGGGTTGGAGGTAGGGTCAAGTACATTTCTTCTAAGGAGATGGGCAGATATCATCTCCTGGACTCAGCAAGGGATATGCAGGGATATTTTAAATTCTCTAGCAAGCTACACATCCATTCTTCCACTATTCACCTTCTCCCCGCCAAACTGTGCCTTGTTTCCTCAAAGGTTCTTCTGTGAACTCCCCACTGGGCATGACCAAAATTGTATCCATACACTGGCATCATTCATAATCCTTGTCACCTAATGGAGCACTCCGACCCTCCAGGGGGCAGAGACGGGCAGCTCCAACTGGTCTGGGTTCAGGAAAGTCACTTACCTGAGCCTGGGGCCCAAGGAAGGACATCCAAGGGGTACATTGCTTCCAAAGCAGAGGTCCACATCTTGAGCCAGATAGGCTCGACATAATCCTTGTCTTCCTCTCTCCCTCTCTCTCTTTTCACTTATCAGTTAACTATTAAACTCATCCACTACAAGTCATCCACTGACACTACCTCCCCTTATTCTTAATACGTTAACTATAGGTTTTAAAACCCCAGTGATATTTGTGGTGAACAATTCTTTTGAGGGGGTGGGTTGGGGGAACAGGGAGAGATCTTTGAGAATTCCTCCTTGTAAGCCCACCAGAAGGTCTGGCTAAGTTAATGACTCCAAAGCCAAACCCTAGAACCCGAGTCTTCTGGCTCCTTTGTGTTATGATCCCAAAATCATGGCTAAGAAGACCTAGACTTGAATTGTAAAGCAAGTCCCATTCACCATCCCCCTTGACATATGATTCATCTTCCCCTATTCCTGGCCTAAGGAAATGGAAAAAATAGAGTGTCCCCTCCTCCCTTCCCCTACCCAAGGCAAACAGCAGTCCTAGGCACTTTGATCTTCTCGGGGGGCCCCCACATTAGTGGGGTGGCTCTGTAAGGGAGTGGGTCAGGGCATCTTCCACTTTGGGGAGTGAAAACTTTGGGACTATATGTAGTTAAAGACTCCCTCAACTCCCCTCGGAAAAGGCCAGGCCCTCTCCCAGAAGTAGCAAGCACTTAGAGCAAGATCTGAAGGCCAGTCAGATGTAAACTCCACCTATTCTATGGGACCCATTAGGAATTCTATGGGGTTTCAGTTAGGACTTTTAGCCCTTGGTTGACCTGGGAGTTGGGTCAGTATCCCTGCTATTGTAATCTGCTCACAGGCTATTTATGGTTTGAACTTTCAAAATTTTTTGCATAAATTTTGAGGGGCATAGGTTCTAACCTGCCAGAAACTTGAGCTTTGGCTAATCAGGGATCCTAGTCAAGTGTCTTCCCCTTTCCTCCCTTCCCCTCCAACATCTGTCAATCCAGGTGTTAATGACAAGTGTTTTGTCAAACAAAACCCAAACAGAGCCTTTCATTCTCTGCAGAAGACTGCTTCTCATTTGTTCATCTGTCTTTCAGTTAAGTTCCAGTCCTGTGAGGCAGGCAAAGAGCTCAGGATGTGGCTTTTCGATGTGCTCCAGAGTACACGTAGGAAATAGGTTGTCGGGTTCCAGGCCGCACTGTGAAGGTGTTAAGGGGACTGCTATATTTAGCACTGCTGGGGGAGGACCTTGAATTGGGAAGAGAGGCAGTCAGAGTATTGTAGGTAGCTGGTCTGATGAGTCTCAACACACACACACACACACACACACACACACACACACACACACACACACACACACACACACACACACACACACACACACACAAAACCTCCCATGGTGGTACGATTATAGCTAGGGAAAAGAAATTCCACAAGTTAACTTAAGTATTTTTAGCCTAGCCCCAGGTTCCTAGTCCCAGCTCCCTTGTTCCAACAGCCTGGGCCCACTTTTCCTCAACAGTATCTCACAGAAATTATCACCTACTGTGGCAGGGGATGCACATAGATGGCCTAGAATAAATATATGCTGATTCAGCTGCCAGCCTATGCAATTCTGGGGTTCTACACCAAACTTACCCTAAAGCTATGGGATTTCAAGGAGAAGGAAAAATGGAAATAGGAGGGTAGTGGGTGGAGAAAAGAATCTAAGGAAAAGGGTGAGAAGAAAGGAAGGTAGAGAAACAATCCCAAACAAGAAGGGGTTGGCACTCATTAAAAAAAAAAAATCTATTCTCCACAGTGGCTCTTCCCAATCTTTTTACCCCTCATCAAACCTCCCATGTCTCCCACTTCCCCCTCTCTCTCAACTGAGATCCTTAATTCCTGTCTTACATAAAAAATTGAGGCTATTTGCCAGGATCTCTTTTTTCTCCCCTCTTCCTCCTCTCCTATCACTCAGATGCCTTCTACTGTTATCTCGATTCCTGTCACATGATGAGGTCTTACTCCTTACCAAGGCTAACCCCTGCTACCTTTCTAAAGATCCCATTCCATCTCATCTCCTTCAACAGATTACCCTCTTTGTAATCCCCATTTTGTCACTTATTTTCAATCTCTCCATATCTCACTTATCCACCATATCCAAAATGCCAAGACTTGCAGATTTCACCTTTGTAACATTTCTTGAATATGCCCCTTTCTCTTCTCTGACACTGCTATCACCCTCATACAGTGCCTCATCATCTACTCCTAACCCTAACCTTAAATCCTGCCTTAATTATTGCAACAGCCTGCTGCTGGGTAAGCCTCACTCAGATCTCTTCCCGATACAATCCATTTTCCATTCATTCACCAAAACAATTTTCCTAAAGCCCAGATTTGATAGCGACCTCCCCTCAACCCACCCCCACTTAATAAACTGCAGTGGTTCCATATTGCCTCTAGGATCCAATACAAAATGCTTCGTTTGGCATTCAAAACCCTTTGTAACCTAACTAGCCCCTTCGTACTTTTCTAGTCTTCTTACAACTTACTCCTCCACATGTACTCTTTTAAGAATGAGACACTCCATCTTTCCAGTCCAGCATTTTTTCTAGCTGTCCTCCATGCCTGGAATGCTCTCCCTTCTCAACTCTACCTAATAACCTGGATTCCTTTAAGTACCAGCTAAAATCCTATCTCCTATAGGAAGTCTTTCCCAAACGCTCTTAATTCTAGTGCCTTCTTTCTCTTCATTATTTCCTATTAAACTTACATATAGCTTGTTTGTTCAGATTTATTTATATGTTGTCTTCCCCATTACATGGGGATCTCCTTGAGCGCAGGGATTGCCTTTTACCTCTTTGTAGCCTCAGTCCTTAGCACAGTGCCTGGCATATAGTACTTGCTTAATAAATGTTTATGGATTAATTGATTGATTGATCCCTCCCCTTCTCTCCTGCCACTGGAGGAGCAGTGTACTTTACTCTCTGTAACAGATCACACATAGCAGAGCTGCTGGAGTGTCAGTGGAAAGAACACTGATGTGCAGCCAGAAGCTCTGGATTTGCAGCTTTATCCTACCACTTAATATGCTCTATGAGTTTTACGTTTCTGGGCTGCAGCTTCCTCATCTACAAAATGGGGATAATACTTGAACTATTTATCACCCAAGTGTGATGCTTCTATCTTGAAGAAGAGGCCCAGTGGAAGTGAAGTTATCTCACTGCCTTACTGATGTCAAAAGACAGGCCCTTGGAAGAAGCAGATGCCAAGTCTAGTGCAGGTGGATCTGGAGCTAGGGTGGGGAAAGCCTATCCAAGATGCACAGAGGCCTAGCAAGGAGGGGACAAATGGCAGAAGGTATCACTACTCCAGTAGTTTTGCCTTGTGATTTGCATTTGAGAGTGGATAAAGAAACCCTTAAGGAGGGCTGCACCTGGGGCATGGTGGTGAATGCTGGTCTCTTTCTCCTTACGAAGAGGAAGGAAAAGAGAAGAGAGGCATGGTGGAAGAAAAAAGAGGGGAGGAGGATTTTTCTCATACCTGTTACTGGGTATGAGAGGATAAAACCCAAAGGGTATCTAGCAAATTACCTTTATGAGGTTGCTGTAAGTAGCTTATCCCAGTCTGACCTAGCTTGGCAGCCTCTCCCTTCCCAACATCTTCCTAAGTTTATTCCAGGACTCACCTGTTGGTTGCTGGGGCAAAGCTGTAGTCCATATTAGATACTTTGTATATATTCTCCCCAGGTCCACCACTGCCAACTCCCCCTCCTGCATAGGGTCCATTCCTTCCAGTCCCTTCTAGGGACAGCTTTCGGGTATGCAGACCCCCAGGTGCCCGGCCTGAAGAATTTACCCTTCGCATCTCTGTTCCTCCATGTCCAGAACCATAGGTCCCACCAGGTTGCAGCCCAAAGGCATTTGGGGTACTCAGACTTCGGCCAGTTCCGCCTCCTGGGCCACAGCGTGGGGGTCCAGGGCTCCTCCGTGGCTCATTGAGGTATAGGCGTTTCTTAATGAGGGAGCGGCCCCCACTTGAGAAGCGTTCCAAGCCCCCACCCCCACTGTAGTGGACACCAGGGTAGTAACGGGAGTAACTATTTCCTGGGGATCCTGAGGGTGATGGCCGCTCATAGCCTGGAAGGCCCAGATCCAGGGTCTGGCCATAGTCTGAGAAGCTGCTTCGCAGAGGAGAACCCCTATGGCCCAGGTAGGCTGGGGTTGGGACTGGAGCTGGAGTTGGAGCAGGAGGTGAGTTAGAAAGATCAGCATCATTGCTGAACTCAGGGGGTGGTGGGATGACCTCAAAGTTGAATTCTTCCACCTCCTCCTCCCCTCCCTTGTATGAAGGGGAGGATGGTGAAGAAAAGGACTTGGGCAGTAGGTGGCTTTGGGAGCTGGAGAAAGAGGTTGATCTCTCCTGGACCAGCGAGGCCTGAGGTTCTTCCTTTGACCATCTCTGCCTGGGCTGGAACTCTGAAGTCACTGGCCCTCTTGGGGATGGGGAGCCCCACTTGCTGGGTCGGTCATGCTGAGTTGGTGTAGACATCTGGGGATCCTGTTCTACCTCTCTCACAGGCTTGGGCACAACTGTGAAGGAGTTGGGTCTGACCTCATTGTAGATGATGCTTTCAGAGACAGACTCTGATGGATTTCTGTTGCCACGGAGACTTCCTGGCAATGAGGACCGGCCCAGGGCACTGCCCCTAGCCCGTCCCTTTTGAGCCCTCTGTTTGGCAGCCAGTAGTAAGGCCATTGGAGATTCCTTTTCCACCACCTCCCCTGTCACTGGGTGTCTGAGGATCTCCCTGTCTGACTGATCTTCTCCAGGGGTCTTGATTGATGGGCTTTCATTTTCCTGTATTCCTTGGGGCTCTCTCTTGGCAGGGTTAGGTGTTACTACAGCAGCCTTCTGGTCAGAGTGTGCCTGGTCTTGGCCTTGGTGGGGTTTGTAGAGAACCGGCACCTCCTCTTGGGCTAAGGGAGTCTTTGGTGCAGGGGCTGGGGAGGGAGGTGTCCCCATTCTATCAGGTTTCGGAGGTACCAAAGGAGAACTCTTAGCCTGAAGGGAAGAAGATGCTGATGGTTGAGGCTCTATGGCTTTCTCCCTTGGTCCAACAGTCCTGGCTGTGGGGACATCTGGGTCCTTCTCTGTTTCAGGTTTGGGTGGGGTGGGCAGAAATGGGAGCTTCTTGGCCACTGGTTTAGGAAACTTGGCATCCCCAGCCCCATTCTCAACTATCCTTCTGGCTTCTGGTGGGGGCTTAGGGGACATGAGACTTGTAGCTGGTTTAGCTTCCTTCTCTAGGGAGGGGGACATCAAGGCTTCTAGCTCATTTTTGATGCGCTGAACACTTGGAGTTGGGGGGTCTGCTGGGGTATAGTCCACAGGTGGGAGAGTCAGGCTTGGGGGAGATTCTTTCTTGGGTAAATTGGGGCTATTGTCTCTGTTCTTTCCAACTTTGGAGGGAGGTGTGGGACTAGTCCCATTGCAGGGAGGGCGTTCTTCTCTCCTCGAGCCACAGAGGTAGGCAGCCAGCTCACTTCTCAGTTTGTCCATTTGTTTGGGATCCCGCCAGTCTACAGGATCTGAGGAGACCTCAGCCACTGGGGTAGGAGTTTTGGGTTTAGGGATGGGAGAACTTGGTTTGGGACCTTTCCTAAGCCCTGTCACTGGTACTGGGACCTTTTCAATCACGGGCAGAGGGGGAGCCTCTGGAGGGAGAGGGGGAGCCTCTGGAGGGGGAGGGGGAGCCTCTGGAGGGGGAGCCTCTGGAGGGGGAGGGGGAGCCTCTGGAGGGGGAGGAGGAGCCTCTGGAGGGAGCGGGGGAGCCTCTGGAGGGGGAGGGGGAGCCTCTGGAGGGAGGGGAGGTGCTGGTGGTGGCAATGCAGAGACTAGGGGTGGTGCTGCTGTTTTGTTCATTCTGGGGCTGGCTTGGCTAGGTTGAGGGCTGGCTGGCACAGTGTCTTGAAGCTTCTTGGGGCCATCTAACTCCTGAGTCCCATCAGGGTATGCCTGGGATGCGGGGCGGATACGGAAGCTGGGTGGTAAGGGAAGCCGGTTTGAGATCTTCTTAGGAGTCTCCTCCTCTCGGAGATCCCTAGGAGACTCTTGAATTGGGATGGATGAGGTCCTGACAGGCGCTGGGGGGGGCACCTTTAAGGAACGGGGGAAGGTTAGATGGGGGTCAGGTTTGGACTCAGCAGGAGGGGCAGCAGGGCTTTTAGGAGGGTTGTTCTTGAGGGCCTCAGACTGCCCTCCGTTTAGCACAGTCTCTGACTTCCATTTGGAGACAGCAGTAGAAGGGAAGAACCGAGGCCCTGTTGTACGTGGAGACTCTGGGACAGGGGGTCCTGGTGCTGGCATAGGAGGGGGTGGGGGTGCCAAGAAGGCTAGGGGTGGGGCTGGAGGGATAAAGTCCGGAGGGGTAGGGGTAGGTGGGGAGGAGAGTGTGGATGGGGGAGATAGAGCTCCTGGCATAGGTGGTGGAGGTGGGGCTATGTTGGGTGGGGGTGGGGGTTGTGGTTCCAGAAGTAGGGGTGGAGGTGGGGGTGCCATGGAAGGTGGTGGAGGGGGTGGAGACTCTGCCTTGAACATTGAGACATCAGGAGGTGGTCCTGGGGCTGGGCCCACGGGGGGAGGGGGGATGATGGGCTCTTCACCATAGTGCCCAGACCTCAGGTCACCCACAGAGCTGTACAGTCGGAGGTTACCATTGACTTGTAGGTTGCTAGCTATAAAAAAAAAAGGAGAGAAGAGTGAGAGAGATCTAAAACTTCCAGGGTACATGTCATCATTCCCCACTCTCAGGGAAGGCCACCCTTGAAGGTTAAGTGATCAGTTCCTGTTTCTTAGGTAGGAAAGATGGGGCAGCAGCAGCCTGAGTCCTGAACACTTGGCAACATGAGCCTCCTCTTAACAGCAGGATATGAGGACAAGGGACTTAATGGGATTGGGGAAAGGCTGCCATTCTCAGTCCACTTGACCAAGCTCTCCTGGCAAAAGAAAAGACATAGGAAAGGGGTTGGGAAGTGGGGCAGTGAGAAGGGGGAAAATTTATTTATTAGGAATAGGAGGTCTGGGCAGGGGGTAGACCTAGCTTTTCCCTTCCTCCTCGCCCCCCCAGAAACAGGCCTTTTCCAGCTATGTCTTCTCTCCTCAAACCCCACCAATTCAATTTTGCTACATCAGCAGGCAGAAGATACTAGAGTGTAGCTGGGCTCTCACAGTCTGGGCCTATTTGGAGGCAATAACCACTGTCTGAGAGCCCCTATGGCCCAAAGGTAAGAGGACCCCAGGTACCTTTATATGTCACGTCTTTGCCCTCAAAATCCTCAGGGACTGATGGGGTTGGCACAGCCAGTCCATGGTTTTCCTGTGCATTCTGAAAGAAACCAAAGAATGGTGAGTAGGGAAAAATATTGATTCATATCCTTTTTAAAAAATGGCTTTCCCCTGGAGTCAGGAGGACCTGAGTTCAAATCTAGCCTCAGACACTTTTACTAGCTATGTGACCCTAGGCAAGTCACTTAATCTCAATGACCTCACCAAAAAAAAAAAAAAAAAGATTTTCATAGTCATCATTCCTTTGGCTCAAGAGCTTAAAATGGTTCCCCATTGCTTATTTTTTTTTTTTTTTGAGCCAATTGGAATTAAGTGATTTGCCCAGTGTCACATAGTGACTGAGGTCACATTTGAACTCAGATCCTCCTGACTTCAGGGTCATGCTCAATCCCTGCACCACCTAGCTTGCCCTTCCCCATTGCTTATTGGACAAAATTTAAACCGTTGAGCCTAGCACTTGGAGTCCTCCATCGCTGGCCCTGACCCACCTTATGGACCATCTGCTATATAGTCAGGCTAACTTCCTCACTCTTTCTATGTTTGTCATACCACTTGATTCCCTGGTTTGCCCCTTACTTGGAATACCTACCATTCTCTCTTCTAGTTGTGGTAAGATATAGATCTGAATGACTGGAAATGGCCCCTGATGCAGTGGGAGACCTAGTGACTTTGCATAGCCCTGCCTCACTTAAATACAATTCACTGGCAAGTCCCAATATCATCTTCCTGGAAGTTGTGGGTCCTCTTTGGGAACAAAGGATAAACAGCATTCTAGCTGTGCAAATCCTATCCTTCCTTCAAAGCTCAGTTCAATTCCTGCATATTGTGACAAGTCTTGCTTTCTCAGACACGATGATTTTCTCTGTTCTCTGACCCCCTCAAAGCACTTCTAGTCTGCATTACAATACAGTCACATTTAATTTCAGTTTCACCTGTCCAGCTTTGTCTGTTGGACAGTAAACTCCTTGGAGGCAGGGATAACATCTCCTAGAACAGATAGCCCTCCTGGTGCCTAGCTAGGTCCTAGATCTGTACATAGTTGATGTTTGCTGATGTATACAGTCAGGCCGCAGAAGGATGGTACAAGGGTTCCTAAAATATGACTTGAGAAATTCTCATTCCGGTGAAACTAGTCTACTTGCTGTTTCCCATCCATAACATTTCATCTCCTCCCTCTGCCTTTTCCCAGCTTATCTCTCCTGCCTGGAATGCCTGTCCTCTTCACTTCTACCTCCTGAAACTCCTACCTGCTTTCAAGTCTGCTCAGGTGCCATCTCCCATGAGAGGACATTCCCAATTCCTT
The DNA here is from genome assembly GCA_023548195.1 of Bettongia penicillata ogilbyi. Taxonomy (NCBI): domain Eukaryota; kingdom Metazoa; phylum Chordata; class Mammalia; order Diprotodontia; family Potoroidae; genus Bettongia; species Bettongia penicillata. The sequence continues at coordinate 2,944,734 of JAJHZJ010000089.1, forward strand.
CAGTTGTCAGTACCACTTCCCCCAATTACTTTTAAATTTCACATTTGATTGTGAGCTCCTTGAGGGCAAGGACTATCATTTGCCTTTCTCTGTATTCTCAAAAAGTGTCTAGCACATAGTAGGTGCTTAATAAATGTTTGACAGAATTTATTTTCGTATATATTTTGTATTCATGTATTTGGATATGTATTGAGGTCCCCTTCCCTACCCCCCCACCCTGAATGTAAGCACTTTGAGGGTAAGGACCATTTTATTTTTGTCTTTGTATGATACATGGTAGGTAGTTTATAAATGCTTGTTATATTGAAGTTAGATATAAAGGAGAAAATAACTTAGAAAGTGTTGAAAGACAAAGTTATAAAGGGCTTTCGAGCTGATCTAATCCAGATTTTCCATTGGATCCATGAGGAAACCGAGACTCTGGGGGCTAATCAGAATCCAGGGACTCCGAATTCAAGAAGTCTTCTGGGACTGAGCCTGAACTGGCTTCCCTATCCTCCCCTAATCTTATCCACTCACGTGCTGTTCTCTCAGCATCCTTATAGTTGGCTCTATTCTCTGTACCACAAACGGCTTCTATTTCTCTTTTATGGGACAAAAGCTGACTTTAGTTGTAGAGCCAGGAGGAAGCAAACTTTTATAGAAATGAGACATAGTCCTTGGCATAGTGCCTGGACAAATCTGGCTACAGGGTTTACCTTCTGGCTGGAGGTCTAGGGGGAGGGAGTAGTTTGCAGCTGTTTCTGCAAACAGGCCATGGGCCTGTAGGCTGGAGGCTCTAAAGGTTGATGTCTTCATGGGGGCAGCTGTTGTAATCTTCATCTTCTAATACTACCTTACATCAAAAGTCTGAGGAAAAAGTTGGCCTCAGACTTGGGCCACAGAATCAGAGAGCTTGGCACAGAACTGAACACATAATAGGTATTCAATAAGCCATTTGTTGAATGAATGGATAAATGAATGAATGGAATTTTAGAACTTTAGAGTGGTCAAAGCTGGAAGGGACCTTAAAGATTATCTAAATCCAACCAGCTCATTTTATAGTTGAGAAAATTTTGTCCAGAGAGAAGAGATTTGCCAAAGATCACTAGTCTAGTGAGGGGGAAAAGACAAGATCTGAACCTAGGTCTTTCTCCTATTATTTCTACTGTACCCCAGAGTCACTTTGAATGGTTTATATACAGTTCTATAAGGAATGACCCTCAGTTTCACACAGCCCTTGACCTCAAAGTACACTTAAGTTTCATCGCAGTCAAAAACCACTAAAGCAAACCCATTCTCAGACTCAGTTTGCAACACTGGTCTGGATAGATCGGATGCTTTATAAAAACCCTCTTAACACTCTTTTAAAAAACACCGAGAGGATTCATGGAACACACCCTTCATGGCCTTCCTCTGCAAGAGAAGCAAATGCTTTCAGGGTGTTCCGCTCACATAGCAGAGAGGGCAGGACACCCCTTTGAACCTTAGAATGGAGTTCGGGTGAGGCTCAAAGTCAGCCTCTCGCCTCCACACAAAAGCCTTCCTCTATAGGGTCTAAATTGGCTCACCACCCACTCACCCATCATCCAAGACACCACCCATTCCCTCTCCTCCACTCCTTCATTCTTTGTACAAACAGTCAACTCAATTACTCACTCCCTTGATGATGATCTGTGGCATGTTTTAAAATTCCTGGCTAACTTGACCTTCTTATCCAATATACTCTTCTGGACCCATCTGTCAATGCTCATTTGCTCAGGCAATGCAAATATAAATTCATCTAAATATCAGCCCAAGAAGAACCCAACTAGGAAGGGAAGCCAGCTGCCCTTCATGAGGACAGGAACTGGAGCTGGGTCTTCACATGTATGTAGACCCAGTAACATTACCATAGGCCTTCCTGCTGAATCCTAAGGCCCCATCTTTCTGTCTGACTTGCAGCTGCATTTCCCCTCCTATGTGCACTGTTTCCCCATTAGAATTCAATCACCTTAAGAGCAGGGTTATTTTTTTTTTTTTGTATCTCAGGTGCTATAGCACATAATAATGCTTAATAAATACCTTTTCATTCATTCAGTAACAGCTCACATTTCTATAATACTTTATGGTCTATAAAGCACTTTCCTCAAAACATGTAGGCAGTACAGGATAATTGCTGTCATTTTGCAGAAGAAGAAACAGACAAGGCAAGAAGCATTTTTAACATGTATACACGTGTGGATATATATACACACATATATGTATATAATGTTAATTATTTTATTATTCAAAATATTAGTAAAAGCATTGGACAGAAGTGGGCCAAGGACAAAATCTTATGCCATGTCACTAGAAATCTCCCCTTGGAGGACTTTCTAGGTCTATTAATCCACAATCTTTGGATTTAGTCAATTCTCTATTTTTTTTTAGAAGCATTTATCAAGAACTATTATGTGTCAGGCACTGTACTAAGCATTTTACAAATATGTCATTTGATTCTAACAACCACCTTGGGAGGTAGGTGCAATTATCCTCTCCAACCTATAATTGAGGAAACTGAAGTGGTTAGGTGACTGGGTCAAGGTCACAAAGCTATTATGTGTCCAAGACTGGATTTGAACCCAGGTCTTCCTAACCCTTGGCCCAGTGCTCTATGCACCGAGACATCAAACTCCCTACTTGTCTTGCCTTAATTATCCCCATTTTGCAGAAGAAAAAGCAGGAAAAGAGAGGTGAATCTGGTCCTTGGTACATCACGTGTTCTTTGAATAAGGATGGAAAGCTTTACTTTTCTAACCTCATCACCTCTCATCAGGATGCTGAAATAGCTTCTAATTGGTCACCAATAGATGGATGCAATAACTCTACTGCTTGATTGGTTAGCTTTGCCATAAAGGAGGGGAATTCTGAAATGACAGTTGTTAAGATAAAAAGGTAGTAAAACACTTTTAAAAAATGAATTGGAAACCAAATTCTGGAAGGGAGAGTTACTGGACTCTGTTGGGATCCGGTTCTCCACCAGAACTCCCAGATGACCCCCTCACAATGTAATCGAAGGGAAAACCCATAGAACCATGATTTGGATAACCTGGGTGAGTTCTTGCTCCTGCACAAACTCGCTATCTAACTTTGGATGAGTCAAGTTTCCTCGTCTGTTAAGTCAAAGACATGATCTCTAAGGTCTTTTGCAGTTCTACTATCCTTAGGGCCAAAGTCATATACTAGTCAGGGCCAGCATGAGGTAGATTTGAACTGAGTTTGTGAGGTCCCCAAAGCAAAGTACTAATCACCCTAAAACCACTGTGTGTTATGGGGTTTAATCACCTCCCCTCTCTAAGCCTCAGTTTCCTCTTCTGTCAAAAGAGCCAGTTGGACTGGATGATCTCTCTTTTGGCTCTCCCATTAGAGGATTCCTTTCCTCCCTGGCCCATAGCAAAGCTTTGCATATGAGTCACCTGGAAGTTCTCCAGAGAGCTGTTAGCAGGCTCTCAGAGCTGGAGGGCATGACTCAGTTACAGAAACACTGGGAGGAGAAGGAACAGAAGAGGAGACTAGACAGGGAGGCCTCAGATGTTCCAAGCAGCTGTCTTCTCTGGGTCAGGGAGGGAAGGGATTTCCTTGTCCCGTAGGCCAAAAGTAAGCTGCTGTGGCTCAGTGCTGGAGATCATTTCCCCCCACTGCCTTTTTTATGAGTTCCAGACTTGCCTGTGGATTCGGCGTCCTATGTGTTGGGCGCACAGGAGTGTCTAGACCAGGGGTGAGGAAGCTGTGGCCCCGAGGCCACATGTGGCCCTCTACGTCTTTAAGTATGGCCCTTTGATTGAATCCAAGTTTTACAGAACAAATTCTTTTATTCTGGGGATTTGTTCTGTGAAGTTTAGATTCAGTCAACAAAGGTGAGTAGGTTTCGTAGCCTAGCTTTCCTCTCAGGTTATTTTGCTTCTTTCTTCATACCTACAGTCTAGGCATTTCTATGTCTAACCGAATAGTTTAAGAAAGATCATAGATATGGAGCTGGGATGGAACTTAAGAGTTCAGTTAGTCAAATCTTCTTACTTTACCAATCAGGAAACTAAGGCCCAGTAGGGTTAAGTAACTTGTCCAAGGTCCACACAGGAAGACAGTTCAGATTCAAACTCAGGTCTTTGGACTTCAGTGCTTTACCCCCATATTATGTTGTCACCTTTTATTTGGGAAAGATGGGAGCATAACCATCCTCAGGGCTACCTGCCTAACTTTAAGAGTCAACAGATTTGAGGGGCAATCCAAACTAAAGAAATGAAATTTGAGTCACAGTTTGAACCCAGGTCTAACTAACACTAACAAGCTGTGTTTCTGTGGACAAGTCATTTTCCCTCTCTGGGTCCATTTCCCAATCTCTACAGGTGAAGCAGATTAATTCTAAGGTGCTTTCTTGCTCTAAATTTTATGATTCTAATACTGAAACAGGTGCAGTATTTGCATGTTCCTCATTTGAAGTCCAAATCAGGGTTTGGACAATCCCTGGAGGCTGGGTTCCTAGGCAGAGATTGCAGGTGTGTGAGGCCATGGCCTCTTTCTCCCTCCTCCACTCCTTTAAAGATACAAATGCATTACATCTTGCTCCACCCATGGCCTGTCAAGTCAGGCCCTGATCTTCATTTGATGTCCCTCCCCAAAGCCTGCTCTCAGATGGAACCATTCCAGCACCAAGAAACTATTGGTCCAGCTGCTGACATCTGTATTCCTGCACTTAGCAGGAGGCAGTTATGGTACAGTGGAAAGAACACTGGCTCTGGTGGTGGTTGTTTAGTCCTGTCCAACTCTTTGTGACCCCAGGTGGGGCTTTCTTGGCAAAGATCCTAGAGTGGTTTGCCATTTCCTTCTCCAGATCATTTTATAGATGAGAAAACTGAGGGAAACAGGGTGAAGTGACTTGCCTAGGGTCACACAGCTAGTAAGTGTCTGAGGCCAGGTCTTCTTGACTCCAGGTCTAGCTGTATCCACTGAGCCACTGAGTCCCCAAGGGCAAGGAGTCAGAGGACCCAAGGTCAAAGGCCACCTTTGATACTTCTAGTGGGATTTTGGGCAAGTCTAGGTTTATCTAATCTGTCTAGGCATCAGTTTTCTCAACTCTAGAATAAGAGAAATAGACTGCTCATCTCTGAGGTCCCATCTAGCTCTAGAGTCAGAAGGCTCATCAGAAAGTATACTATCCAACACCCTCATTTTGTAGATGGAGTTAAAGTTCTGAGAAGGAGCACAGCACCAACAAAGTAGGCTAAAAGAACCTCTGAGGCCAAATAGTCTAGTCCAACCCCCTCACTTTTACAAATGAGGAAACTGAGGTACAGGGAAATTAGGTGATTTTCTTAAGGTCACAAAGAAAGTAAATATTAGAGGTCGCTTCCCATACATCACAGACCAGAGTCAGAAGTACCGATGAGGTATTAGGTCCAGGGTTTATTCCACTGGACCACCCAAGTGAGACTGTGGCATCCAGGCCATCACTAGTCACCCTGATCTATATCTTGCTACTGGACCAGGTGGCTCCAGAGGAGAAAATGAGGCTGGTGACTTTGCACAGCCCTGCCTCACTTAAATCCAATTCACTTGCAAGTCATGACATCACCTTCCCATGGTCACGGTCCTCTATGAGAACAAGGGACAATCACCCACCACCACCACTACCACCACCAGTGGCACTGTGATTGGCCAAAGAGGCCATGGTCCATTCATGGGGTGTAGGTGGAGAATCATGCAACCTCATATATATATCAGGCCTCACAGCCTGCCTATCCCAGCTCTTAAAATCCCCTCTTAGAATAGAGGGTACAACTAATGTAGAAAGCTATTAGCCCTGGAGCATGGGGTCGGGCCCAGGTGGGGACAATGTAATGAGTCCCCAGATACTTTGCCCTTTGGCTCAGATTCTTTTTTTTTTAAATTTTTCAATTTTTTTTTTTTTTAATTTGGCTCAGTTTCTTGAAGGGAATGAAAGAAGCTGTTAGGGTGAATCCATCAGGAATCTCCCTATATTCCCTCTGTTTAGAGGTATTCCTTAGTTTTCTAAATGACTTAAGTGATGAGGTTCATTTTTTCTCTCTGGAAGTTCCAGGTCAGAGTTGAAATTCAGAGTTTACCTGCCCCTAAACTCCCCCTACCCACCAACTCATCCCCTAGCTACACACACCTTTTCTTCTTCTCTTCCAATTTCAATTTTACAAGCATTTGCTTATGCAAGGTAATCTGCTAGGTGCAGGAGATATAAAGACAAAATCAGAAATATCTTCTGCCCCCAAGGAGCTCACATTCTACAAAACATATTCAACACCTAACACAGATAAGTAAAGGCAAGATAATTTTGGAGGTAGAGAACGCTAACTGGGAGGGTTAGGAAAGGCTTAGAATAGAAAGCTTAATCTGGACTGGGCCTTGAAGGAAGCCAGTGATTCTAAGAGAGTGAATCGCTCTATTTGAACTCTGGCCCTTCTGATTCTGGGGCTGATATTCTATCCACTGTGCCACCATCCTAGAAAGGGAGCCTAGGCTGACCATAAAGGGCTTTAAATGTTACACTGAGGAGCTTGCCTTTTATACTGGAGGCAAGAGCTGAGTCTGAAAGTTTATAGCAGAGGAAAGATACGGTCAGAGATCTGCTCGTTTGTAGCAGAGGAAAGATATGGTCAGAGATCTGCTTTAGGAAGTGGCAGCTACGTGGGAGGCTGGATTAGAGTTGCAAGAGACTGGAGGCTGGAAGATCAATTAGGAAGCCACCGAAATAGTCCAGGCAATAGATAATGACTGGTGGCTGGAGAAGGGGAAAGAAGGGAACAGATTACAGAGATGTTGTATGTATAACCTATATTGGATTGTTTACTCTATCAGGGAGGGAAGAGAGGAAGGAAGGAGGAAGGGGCAGATCTTGGAATTCAAAACTTAAAATAAAAATGTTAAAAACTGCTTTAACATATAATTGGAGGAAACATACATGCACGTTCATATATGTACATGTATGTGTATATTCACATGCATGTGAATATGTAATATGTACATATATACATATGCACATATACATACATATATACATTTACATATGAAAGAGGTTTGTAGAGTAGGAATTTATTATCCTTGACCCCTGGCTGGATGGAGAGGTGTTGTGAGGGACGGGGAAGAGACAAGCCTGATGAAGATTGTAAATCTGGACAACTAGAAGAATGGTAGTACCACAAAATAAACCCGGAGTTTTGGAGAGGGAAGAAAGGTACTTAAAGAGTTTGGGACATCTAAGAGACATAGAAGCAGATGTCCAGGAGGAAGCTATCAATATGGAATAAGAGTTTAGGGGGAAGATTAGGGATGGAAATGGTAGATTTTGAATTCATCAGACAGCGAGGAGGAACAGCAGAGCAGAGCACTGGACTGAGAATTGGGAAGACCTGAGTTCAAATCCAGCTTACTAGCTGTGTGATCTTGGGTAGGTCACTTAATTTGTTTGCCTCAGTTTCTTCATCTGTAAAAGGAGCTGGAGAAGGAAATGGAAAACCACTCCAGTATCCTTGCCAAGAAAACCCCAAATGGGGTCACAAAGTAACTAATTGTCTAATGTACACACTAAAATGCTATAAAAATGCTATTATTGCTATTTGCAGAAAAATAAGTGAATCCATGAAAACTGATGGATTCCCACTCCTCATAGACTTTGGAACCAAAGCCAATGCCATATCTTCATTTACAGAGGGGAATATAAGGAGGTTAAATGATTTTCCTAAGGTTCCACAGTGACAGGGCCAGGATTTGAACCCTAGTTCTTCAAATCCAAGTGCAGAGCCCTTTTTAATAGATCTCACTTGCTATTCCTTACATCTGACTCTCCATCTCTTTACTCCCTACCTCTCATTGGTTGTCCCTCATGTCTGGAATGTTCTTCTGGATTCCTTCAGATCTCAGCTAAAATCCTACCTTCTGCAATCAGCTTTTCTGGGGACCTCTCAATGCTCATGACTTCCCTTTGAGATTACCTTCAATTTACCTTCCACAGAGCTTGTATGACTTACATAGCTGTTTGCATTTTATCTGCCCTATTAGAATGAAAGCTCCTTTTGTACAGGGACTACTTTTTTCCTTTCTTTGTATCTCAAGTGCTTAGTATAGGGCCTGATAGGTACTAAGTGCTTAATAAATGTTGTTAACTCAACCACACTGCCCCTAAGGGCTGAGAATTCATACCATTGTCTTTTTATGCCCCTAGCCTACAGATTCCTTCTCAGAGATATTAGAAACAAGTTTATGGACCCCAGTTTAAGAAACCTTGCCCTAGAGAGAGGGAAGACACAGGCCTCTTTCCACTGAGTGAGCCAGGCTTCCTCATCTCTGTTCCTGAGCCATGTGTTGCTTTAGACACTCACAAAGCTCTTTGTTCTTGGATACCCTCTCCCCACACCCAGGGCTTGGTGTTACGCACACATAGATCTTCATTCTTAGAATTCCTTACCCAGCCAAGCCCTGGTCATTCAGGCTCAGAGATTGGTTGGTAGGTAGAGGCTTGGCTGGACATCACAGCCACAGTTGCTCTTTCCACCAGATCCCACACCCTTGGCTACCTTGTCCTGTGCCACCCATCCAGGCTCCAGAGGGAGGAACAACTTGTCTACACTGACCTGGGAGGTGGAGGAACATAAGGGAAAGAGTCTTAAATTGAAAAATTCCCATCCTTATCCCTTGGCATAATTCATTTGACTTGGGAAGAGGTTTATCCCAAGAAGGTGTGTATGTTTTCATCCTTTGTTGCTGAAGAAGACCATGTCATAAGAGAAATAATGACATGATTTGCACTTGACTTTGTTTTGAGTGAGGGAGTGCTGTGCAGGTCACCAGGCCCACTTCTCCTTCAGAGCCATCTGAATCCAGTGACCAGATATTCATCAGGATGACTGAAAATGACCCAGGATGAGGCAATTGGGGTTAAGTGACTTGCTCAAGGTCACATAGCTAGTGAGTGTCAAGTGACTGAGGTGAGATGTGAACTCAAGTCTTCCTGACTCCTGCACTGGTACTCTATCCACTGCACCACCTGGCTGCCATCTCAAGAAGGAGGAAGGGAAGGAATGAAGCATTTATTAAGTGGTTATTGTATACCAGCATTACTCTAAGTACTTTAAAAATATTACCTCATTTGATCCCCACAACAACTCTCAGAGTTAGGTGCTATTATTTTATAATTTTATTGTTAAGGAAATGGAGGCAGACAGAAGTTAACTTATTTGCCCAGAGTGACACAGTTAGTGAGTCTGGATTTGAACTCAGGTCTTCCTGACTCTACACCTAACACTCTCTCACTTGAGCTAGCTGCTCAAATGAATGCCACAGATATCAGAGTACCTCCCTACTCTTCCCCCAAACCCAGCACTGATTGCAAAGCTTTTCATTGCTACTGGGTGAAAAAGAAAATCATAATTTTTCCAGTCTGGATCAATACTGCCTGGTGAGGGATGGTGATGCCAAACTGGAGAAGGGGGCAGAATAAAAAAGGCCAGAGTCCATGGAGAAAAAGTGAAGGGCAGATGCCCTTCCCTATGCCAAATAGCATCTCTGCTGGTAATTCATGAATTTTGCTTTCCTGCACATTTATGTATTTTTTTAATGCCCTAGTATGTAGAAATTTTTATAAAGGTGAGAAAGAAGTATACTACTTTCTGTTCCCATTCAGTAATAATCTCCACAGGCCTAGTATAGCTGACTTTTCTCAAATTCTGAGTCCTTAATTTTTCTTGCTTATATTATTTTGGTTAGATTTGTCTAGCTCTAAGAGGGGTAACATTGAGGCCCCTCACTTTTATAGTTTTAATATCAATTTCTTCCGTAATTCAATGAACTTTTCCTTTAAGTATTTAAATGCTATACCATTCAGTGCCTACTTAAGTACTGATATTAATTCACTGTCTATGGTGCCTTTAAGAAAAATGCAGTTTCCTTTTTCTCTCCTTTGCCGTTGATTTTTTACTGTTGCTTTGTCTGAGATCATGATTGCAATCTCTACTTTAATCAGCTACATTTTTTGAAGAGATATACCCCTTTACCTCAGCTCTCTTCCAAATTACTGATCGCCTCCTTTCTTCATTTTTCTGTTCACTAGAGGATTCTAATTCCCATCTTCTCTCCATGTCTTTTTTTTTTCCAGTGGCTACTAGATAGAGGGTAGAGGAGCAACCAGGCTATTTAGAAAATTGAAAGTGGTATATAACCAATGATGTGCTGGAGCCAGAAAAGAATCAACTGCTAAATTTTTAGTGTGAATATGTATACCTTAAAACCAGCAAAGACTAAAAATTAATTTGTTTCCCTGCTTGTTTAGACTTAAGAAAGTGATGGAGAATATGTTAATATACAGATTAAACTTAAAAGTGTGTTAACTTTTTTCCACTCAAAGAATTGGTTGTTAAAGATTTACCAGTATAATTCTGGATATGATTTATCTCTTGTAGAGCCAGGACTCCAGGAAATAGCTATGTAGGGAGGTGGACTCAGGAGTAGATCACTCCCTCCCAGCAAAAGTAGTGCCTTACCCTAGAGTTCCCTCACTCTTCTCTCACACCAGATCATATCAGCTACATTACTAGCTAAAATCAAGATTTCCACTCATCTCCTCTCCCCAAACTCCAAAAGAGCCTGAGTAAACTCTATATATGAAGTAAGCTTAGTCTCAAATGAAAAATGTAAGATATCTCCTCCCACTCCTTCACAGAAGGTGGGGGCAGAGTGATGTTGGTAGGGAATGGAGATGGCGGTAGAACATTGCAAATAACATCAGATCTTTTGGGTAGACTGATAGGTTTTGCTAATTTTTTTTCTTCTTCTTTCTCTATTTCCTTTTCTTCTCTTTAAAAATTCTTTGTTATATAAGAGATGGCTCTAGGGAAAATCTAAATGATGTGAGAAACAAAAGATTGAATAAAAATCTATTAAGAAAAGAAATAGCTGGGTGCAGTGGGGCTCAGTCTAATTTTGGTCTCCCCATTCTTGTGGCCATTAAGCAGAGATAATGGTCCAGAGGGTAGATGGGGTGATCAGAGTGACACCTTCAGGGCACAGCCCAGAATACCTCCCCCCCAAACTATTATCCAGCCTGACTCAGAGAGGGTGGGGTGACTGAAGTGCTCTCACTGCCCCAGGCACTGAGGACCTGTCTGGCCAGTTCCTTATATCACATTGGTATTAAATGTTTAATTCCCTGGCTATACTTCATTTGGGGATGGTTTGGTCTGGATCTGGAGAAGTCAAGGGGGAGCCCCTGATAGGGTAAAGTACATAGTGACCTCCAATTTGTTGGTTCAATCCCAGTAACATTTCCTCTATTTTTATCAGGAAGCTCCAAATTAGAGGGTGGGGTATAATAAGGTACAATGAATTCTAGGCTTCTTGCCCTGAAGTTCATAGGATCATAGACTTACAGCTGGAGGAGTCTTTTGACCCTTGTTGTACAGATGAGGAAAATGAAACTCAGAGAGAAGTGACTTGCCCAAGGTCATACAGATTTGACCTACAGATGAGTTCTCAGAACAATTTTTATTGCTGTTCAATCATTTCAGTCATATCTAACTCTTTGTGATCTCATTTGGGATTTTCTTGGCAAAGATACTGGAGTGTTTTGCCATTTCCTTCTCTGGATCATTTTACAGATAAGGAAACTGAGGTAGACAAGGTTATATGACCTTTCCCAGGGTCACACAGGTAGCATATATCTGAGACAACATTTGAACTTAGATTTTTCTTTGCCTTGTTACCCATTTGGGGTATTCTTAACAAAGATATTGGAGTTGTTTGCCATTTCCTTCTCCAGCTCATTTTACAGATGAGGAAACTGAGGCAAACAGGGTTAAGTGACTTGCCCCAGGTTCCACAGCTATTAAGTGTCTGGGTCAGATATGAAATCAGGAAGATGAGTCTTCCTGACCCCTGACATTCTATTCACTGTGCCACCTAGCTGCTGCTCTCAGAACCACCTCAGTTGCTAAAATGTCTCTAACTTAACATAGATCTTCTCAGTCCCTTGACTAAGGCTGTGTGAGGAAGAAGTTTTCCATGGCTGCTCTTGGCATTATGGTTCTTTCTTCTCCTGTCCTCACTTCAAATGGAAAAAAAACCCAAAACTTTAGGGGAAAGGGGAAAGATGGCTGGTTCCCATCCTCTTCTCCCTATTGCCAGGCTCATCCTTTCTCCAAAACTCATTCTGTCCTCTTTCTCTTCATTGTCAGAAAGAGGGTTGCTCTAAAGCTGGAGGAGGTATCCAGAAAAGGGAAAAGGGACAGTCCCCAGTGAAAGACACTTCTCTTTCCACCTACTCCAACATACCCATCATCCCAAATGTTCTTGATAGCAACTTTGCCCCTTTTCCCTCCTTTTATTCCTTGTATGCGGCCTCTTCTTTTCTTCTACCCTCCCACCCCATGCCAGAGAAGCCTTGAGGAGGTTTCTAGTGAGTGTGAGAACCATGCTGCAAAACTGGCACTGACAACTTGGTGTCAACTTCCAAGTGAGCAAGTAGGCAGGGCCCTGGGCATCAATCCAGTTATTGTACCCACCCCCAGCCCAGGGCAATGAAAGAAGACTAACATGACTTGACAGGGGCGTGTGTGTGTCTGTGTGTGTGTGTGCCTCTGTGTGTGTGAGTGTGTGTGTGTAGCTGCCCTCCTCACTGCCCCATTATCTGGGTAGGGTGATGAGAATAAGGAATTTGATAAGGAAAGCAGAGTTCATCTAGTCCAAACCCCTCAGTTTGACTCAGGGTCCCTCTGTAATCCAGAGAGCAGAAGTCTCCTTAGGGTATATTGGATCTGCGCATAGGGAAAGAGATGATGGGTTTTCACTGCTTATGGAACCACAGAGCTGAGCAGGGAGTCACAAAAGGGAGGAAAAAGATGCTCTTAAAAGCTCTTTAGAAAAAAAACAACTCTTAAAGTTTATATATAGTCCTTCCATATATTTCCTTCATCACTATGAGATTAGGGCTGACAGTGAACATTCCTCCTATATTACACACAGGATCATAGATCCAGAGGCAGAAGGTACTTCAGAGGCCCTCCAGTTCAATCCTGTCATTTTTACAGATGGAGAAACTGTTCCTTTAAGAGGTTGAGTTTCCCAAGATCATATGGGTCTTGTCAGAGGCAGTATTTGAACTCAGATCCTTTGACTCCAAAGTCAGTGCTTTAACACCTTCTTTACTCTTCCTCTCCTGCATTATTTGTGACCCTTCAAAAGGACCCTTGATATATAGTATAGTGATCAGATATGTCACCTGGGCAAAAGTTTGGGAGGAGAATACTGGATGGGCGCACAGAAGAATTTGCTCATGGTGCACATCCTTAAGGAGGATTCAGTCTCCCAGCAACGGGCAGAGCCTTAAAGAAGCATTTATTTTTCAAGTAAGGAGCCAGCGCTTTAGATTTTTAAATCTGACCTGCAAACTAGGCTAAGCACTATTCTCTGCTGGAATACTGTCTATAGCTTCACAAGAGTGAGTCATCCATCAACTACATACAACCACTGACTTGGGTTAGACCCAAATGGATGGTTGAGTTGGGAAAGCAGGAGCCAGCTCTCTCCCAAGTCTTTCAGGATCAATACTGGTAGTCAATATATCTTGAAGGATCTGATTCACCCTGGGAAGTGACCACCACCCTCAGGGAGGCAAAAAAATCAATTCTCCTTCCCACCAAAAATCCGAATGCTTTCACAAGCCACGCTTTTTCTCTAGCTCTGAGCAACTTCTCCAGCTGCCCCCCTTGCTTGTATTGCCCTCTCTCCATCTCCTCATGGCTTCTCCGGCTTCCTTCATTTCCCACTAAAAATCGACCTTTTATAGGAAACCTTTCCCAATCCCTCTTAATTCTAGTGCTATCCTTCTGTTATTTCCTATTCATCCTGTACAGAGCTTATTTATACATTTTCTTTTTCATCTTGTTTCTCTCATTAGGTTGTGAGCTTCTTAAGGGCTGGGACTGTCTTTGCCTCTCTTTGAATCCCCAGCTCTTGGTACAGGGCCTGGCACATAGTAGGCACTTAATAAATGCTTACTGACTGACAATCATCCAAAACATATTTATCTAATCAAAGTCACTCTGCACCCATGGGGGGAAAATGAGGCACAGTTTCCGCCCTCTAAGAACTTAAAGAGTATATGTAGGAGGAGAGACAAGATATATCTATGTATAGATAGGTATATACACAGACATATGTACACACATACGTATGCATGTACATACACATGCATGTAAATAACACACGTCTAACTACACATTGCATATATGCACATATATGCACGTATATGTATATGTGTATATATACACACACACATATATCTTCATCCATATCTATATAGATGTAGGTACAGATACATGCACATGGGAAAAATTAGGGAAAAGAGGTGGGACTTCAGTTGGAAATTGAAATAGATATAATGCGGTGGTGACTGTTTTTGGCTGGGGACGGGGGGTGAGGTGCTGCAGTGAAGAAATAAGGATAAAGTGTATCTTTTAGATATTCTGAAAGAAGAAAAAATGAAATAAGAAAGCCTTTCTAATCTTTAGAAGTGACTGATTTAATGTAAACCCAAGTGCATAAAATCTCCTTTTCCCACCATGGTGTTCAAGGTTTCCACTATCCCCATCTCCTGTGCACATGTCAGACTCTCCCTCCATCCTCCCCTGAACTTGTCTCAACACCGTAAGATTTTTGCTTTGTTTTGTTTTTGCCCTTCTTTGTGTCCTTGGAGCTTCGCCCAGTGCCTGGCACATTTTTTTGGTTGCTGTTAAGTCTTTTTCAGTCATGTCTGACTCTTTGTGACCCCATTTGGGATTTTCTTGGCAGAAATACTGGAGTGGTTTGCCATTTCCTTCTCCAGCTCATTTTACAGATGAAGAATGAGAGTAAATAGGGTAAAGTGACTTGCCTAAGGTCACATAAATAGTAAGTTTCTAGGGCCAGATTTGAACTCAAGAAGATGAGTCTTCTTGACTCCAGGCCCAGCATTCTATTCATTTTGCCACCCAGCACATAGTAGGTGCTTTACAAATGTATGCTGACTTGACCTGACTTCACCCTGAAGCCCAGGTAGCCAGTTGCCAACTTCTTCATGGTTAGTGACTACTGTCCTTCTCTGGTAATGGCTCCAAGGACAAAAAAGACCTCACATGAGTGAAGGGGAGGAGGGGCCTACCACAGCAGCCACGTGGCTCCCACTCGCTCAGCCTCAGGCAGGCAGGCCTGGTACCTCCCTCTGCCAACCCACACTTCAGCAGGCTAGAAATCCATACTCACCAGGGGTAAGAAGGTTAACAGGGGGCGGACTCTTGGCCGAGGTTTGAGGGTGGCAGTTCCTGACTCACTCACGGTGTTAAACTGATTGTCTCCATAATAAATTCCATCTGGAGAAGATAAAGGAGAGGGAGACGATGAGCTAGAGGATCAAAGACTTCTGGACACCCCCATTTGATATGAACCCACTAAATTTCCAAATCCTTCCCGTCCAAATAAAAGTCCTGAGGTAGATCCTGATTTGACTCATACAATATTATCTCATCTTACATAACAGGCTTCAGAGGGTAAGAAAGAAGGATAGATGTGCATACCACTCTTTTTAAATGAATCCGTAGGGTTGGGTGAAGTTGTTCTGGCCCAGTTGCTTTTTTCTTAAAACATTAGAAAAAAATCTCATTGATGGCTTGTTTTTAAGAATAACAACAGCTCTTATTACAAAGAGCTTTACATGCACTATTTCACACTCACAACCACCCTACATAGTAGGTGCTATGGTTATTATCACTTTTCAGTGTTCACATAGATAGTGAGTCAGAGGCAAGATCTGAACCTTGGAGGGAAGGATTGTCTATGTTTTGTATTTCTTTCCCTGCTGCCTAGGCATAGTGTCTGACTATATATAATAGGATGTACAATGGGGAAGGGAACTCAGAAGTCATCTAGTTCAATCCTCTCATTTTATAGGCTCAGAGAAGTGATCTGCCCAAAGCCACAAAGGTAGTAAGTAGCAGAGACCAAATCTGAACTCACATCCTTGAATTCCAAAGCTGGAGCCAATCACACCCACCTCTAGCCCCAGGCCTCTTTTTGGGTTCTAGATATCCCCTGTAACGAGATTTGAGGCTGAGATAGGTTAAACAGCTTGCCCAGGGTCACACAGTGTTAGAGAACTCAAACCTAGGTATAAGATTCTTCTGGAATACCATGAGCATTTCCTCTTCCTACCCCCAACACTTTACACACATTGAACTTTCCCTTGTAACCAGGAAAAATAGTTTAACAAAAATACCAGATACCTTGAACACATCTAGATCACAACACCCTGCCTCTCTGGTGAGAAGAATGAGGCCTGTTGCATTCATTTTCCTGTAGCTCCTTGGAGTTCAGCTTCCTTTTAGCAGTCTTTTCATTAACTTCATTGTATTTACTGTGTACACAGTCCTCCTGGCTTCGTTTCAGTTCATACAAGCTATTTCTCTGAATTCCTCATTCTCATTATTTCTTACCACACAATAATACTCCTCTATCCCCTGATGGATGGATGGTCTACTTTGATAGATGAGACAGGGAGTTATGAAGTCAAAGCCAGAGCTTTAACCAGAAATTCTGGCTGGGGCCAAATTCAATTGTTGGTGGTGGGGTAGGGTGGTGGTGGTGGTGATGGGAACCCTTTACCTTGGTTGGGTCATGGTGATAGGGAGGGCAGTCTGGTTCTCAGAGAGGCTGATGCATGGTCAGTGATCCCTGACTTTCCAACCCCCAGGCAAAGCTAAGGATGGGATGTGTAGCAGAGAAAGAAGGAGGAGGGAGTGGCGGTTATACCTTGTGCCAAAGAGCTAGCCTTCTGAAAGACCAACACAGGGAAAGAAGCCTGCCCTCTTGTCATTTACCCTCCTTGCCTGGGACAAAACCCCGGATCACTCTGCTCCTAATAACAGCTCTGACCCACGCTAATTTTCCTAGATCCCCTGCAATTCAACTTTCAGGGATTTTATAGCCTAACGAAACTCATAACCTGTCTGTCCCTCCTGGACTAGACTCTATCTGGTCTTCCCTCTCAGGCCTGCAAATGCCCTTCTGAGGGCAAAGCTAAACACCCAACCCAACTTCCCAGCCAAAGCTTATCTCCTAAAGAGAGAGAAAAACAAGAAGGGTATTTTTCTCAGGTGCTTGAATTTCTAGCTGGGATTGATTAGATGAGATACCTCCCCTCCTTTCCAGCCCCCTAGACCCTGTCCTACTTAGAATCTGAATCTTACTTTTCAGCAAATGTGTTTATCCCCAACACATAAATTACGTAAGTATCAGTATCCCAAAATACTACCCTTCCTATACAATAATGATGCTAATGACCACCTTCCCACTATCAGCAAGCCAAGAGAAGACTGAGGTTCAGAGTCACTTGCTTAAGGTCACATAGTAAAACAGCAGAACCTAGACTAAAATCTCATCCCAAGGCTCTTTCTCAGAATGGTGAGAATGGTCCCAGAGTCTCTGAGAGATTCAAGGTCACCAAAGCAAAATTTCACTTGTTAACTCTATAGCATTAAGAAAAGTAGAAAATTCTCTCTCTCTCTCTCTCTCTCTCTCTCTCTCTCCCTCTCTTTCTCTTTCTCTCTCTCTCTCAGAAAATTCTCAATAAGGGTAGAAACAAATGGTTTAATCCCCAGTTACAGAAAATATTCAACTGCTCAGTATAGCCTATTTCCTCGGTATTTTGTCAGGAACATTCTCTATGCAAGCTGTCCACCAATATTTGGAATGAGGAGAGTGCTGGGGCCAGCTCAAACTGGCTTGGGAGAGCTGATAGTTAAACTTGCATTGTGAGCATTTATACCTCGGAAACCAGGAAATGCTATAAATTATAGCTTGATTTACTGTTTGGTTTATTGTCTAGACTTAAGAAAGTGATGGGTGAATGTTAATAATTTGGATTAAACATTAGAAGTATTTCCTGCATACTTTATTTTTTTGGTGGGGAGAGCCAGATGTTAAACATTTACCCTCACACCATGGACTGGATGGAACACACTCTCATTTTCCCTTTTCAGATTTCTTAGCTTCTTTTAACGTTAACCTCTTAAAATGAAGGCTTCCTTAATGGATATCCTCACCCTCCTCTGGTTCTCACCAGCCCTTTTATGTCTCAAATTTTCCTAGACCCTTTATTCTGAGTCTTTTTTCCCTTTTGTCATACTCTTACTTTGTTTTCCTGTACATGAAAGTACCTTCACCACCACCACCCCTTTCCTCTTTTTTTTTTTGTCTCTACAAAAATGCTATTTGTTATAAAGGATGATTCTCTGGGAAGAGATGGGGAGAATAATAGAGGAAACTATGGTGATTAAAAAAAAACAAATTACATCAATAAAAATTTATTTTTAAAAACAAATTTAGTGGAAGGATTATGGGAAAATTTCATAGCTACAACCCAGGTCACAATGCAGTGTTCTCTCCACTTTACCATCAAGTCAATGGTATCATCCTGGAGAGGGTGGGAAGGGAGTAGGGAAGGGGAGAAGATTCCTGGATGAATGTATCTGGATACCTGGGTTCTAGTCCCAACTCAGCTACTGGCACTATAGCTCTTGGCAAGTCTTTAGGCTGGATATATGGAGGGCCTGATACATACAAAGGACTCTACTGGGGACAATGATATAGGTCCTAAGAAGTAGAGGCATCATCCCTACCCTCAAGGAGCTCACTAGCTAGCCTGGGGAGAGGAGACCTCCAGGAAAAGATAACCAGGTTGTTCCTTTTTAGAGTTCAGGTAGTGGAACAATGAATGCTCTAGAACCTCTGAGGACAGAGAGAGTCACTCTTACTCCCTGAAGTCAAGGTCAAGTTACTTACAGAATTAGAGTAGGAAAGGACCTTCTTGTGTCGTTTTTTTTACGACTGTAACCCTTTGTGACCTGGTTAGGGGTTTTCTTGGCAAAGATTGGAGTGGTTTGCCATTTCCTTTTTCAGCTCATTTTACAGATGAGGCAAACAGACTTGTCCAGGGTCACGCAGCTATTACATGTCTGAAGCCAGTTTGAACTCAGGAAGATGTCTTCCTAATGCCATGCCTGGCACTCTATCCACTATGTCATCTAGTTGGCCCCCCCCTCAAAGGACTGAGGAGATCATCAAATCCAGCCCCCTCATTTTATAGATAAATAAACCAAGGCCTTGAGAGGTAAAGGGACTTGCTTAGGGAGGATTTGATCCTAGATCTCATCCCTTATTATACATGCTGCCTTTGTACTCAACCATCTTAAAATCGGAAACTATATCTCTATCAACATAGAATCTTAAAACTACCTATTAAGCAACTATTATGTACAAGTGGAAACAAAGACAAAACATAGTTCCAATTTTCTAGTTTATAATCCAGTTATCTTCTTCATCTTTATATTTTCCCTCCCTCTCTAGTGCCTAGAGCACTGCCTTACACATAGGAGGCATTCCATAAATGCTTGTTGAATGAAGGCTTGGCGGTCAAATGAAGGCTTTGGACTAGATCATCACTAAAATGCTTTCCATCTCAAAGGACTATAATCTTATTAATTACTGTGAACTAGACTAATTGGTCATTATGGAAAACCTAGGATCTGAGCTGGGTCTTGAAGAATGGGAGGATTAGGAAAGGTAGATAGGCAGGAGGAAAAGGTGTTCCAGGCACAAAAGCATCCAGCGGTGAAGTTAGGGAAGTACCACGAGTATTAGGGGAATAAGGAGACTGGCCCAGCTCGAACCCTGGAGTCATGCAGGGGAGTAGTGGGAGCCCAATCTGGGTTAGAGTGTGGAGGGATCTGAGCTGCTAAGGTGTTTGGACTGGAGTTGATAAGCAGTGGGAAGGTGACCCTTCAGGGAAGTGCATGACCCATATTTGGATGGGTCAAGTAAAACACTGTTAGTTCAGAAATAGTTCTGGATGTCTTTCTACATTGACCCCCAGGTAGTTCCCACACCACCATGGCTCATCTTGGTAGTGTGGATACTTCCCCAGGTTAGATTTACTAGGGGAACTCAAGTTCAAGGCTTTCTTTACCTCACTCAGAGCCTAGGATGAAAATAATCTCCCTCAGAGACTTAAGAGAAGAGGGCAAGTCTCAGTTGTTCTTAACTATATCTTGCCACTAGACCCAGATGGCTCCAGAAGAGAAAGTGAGGCTGGAGACTTTGCACAGCTCTGCCTCACTTAAATTCAATTCAGTTGCAAGTCATGGCATCACCTCCCTGACCTCATGATGCTCATCAAGAACAAAGGACAAATAGCAACCTCTATGAGTAGTAGTAGGAGCTGCTCCACTTGTGGAATTGCCAGTTGGGCAACAGAGTTAGCTTTCATATGTGCTCTCTCTCTCTTTCTTCCTCCCCCCCCCCCCTTCCTTTTGTCTTTCCCTTCCCTTTCCTCTGTCCACATAGGGTATCAAACCCTTACCTGTAGATGCTCTGCTCAAAGGAATGCATATTTCTATCACTGAAACTTTAAAAAGGATATCTTGGGGTTTATGGGCTAGATTCTTAAGGACTGTGCCTTAAACTCAAATCACTCAGGCTCTCAAGGCCAACCATAGGTCCCAGGCCAAGTCCCACTTGGTCATGGTTTGGGCCTTGGTTGCCTCAGAGTGAATGTAAATAGCACCTCTTTCTGTTTTGGCTAGAAACCCTGAGGGTCTTTCCCTCCCAGATTGATTTTTTTTTTTTTTTTTTACTAGGCAAAAGAGGCCATCCTCAGTCTCATTTCTTACCTAGACTTGATCACTGACCGGGTGTTGCCTCAGTCAAACTGAGACCTGTTAAAGACCTTAACTTAAAAAAGGCCAAGGTCTCCCACCGTATCTATTCCTGATCTACATTTTAGCACTGGACCCAGATGGTTCCAGAGGACAAAGTGAGGTGGGTGACTTTGCACAGCCTCCCTCACTTAAATCCAGTTCACTTGCAACTCATGGCATCACCTTCCTGAGATCATGGTCCTCTTTGAGAAGGACACACAGCAACAACAATTTCAGAGACTGACACTAGGGACTAATAACCTAAAATCACTTTCCCAACATGAAGTAGGAATATAATTGAGATTAAAATAGATTAGTTTCCAACTTTTTGCACCCAAAGAGTACTGGATTTGGAGTCAGATAAATTGAATCCAAATCCTACTGCATTTGCTGAGTTACCTTGGGCAAGTTACTTTGCCTCTCTGGTCTTCCTTCTTATGTATCCTTCATCTGGAAATGAAAGGATTGGAGTAGAGGTGTCTAGGATCCCTTCTGGTTCTAAATGTATGTTCCTTTGCTTGCCTTTATGTTTCCCTAAAAGGTCTTGGTATGAGAGTGGTATATAGTTCCTTCCACATCCCGGTGGTTAAGGGCACTATACCCCCATGTATGGAAAATCTGCGTAAAACTTTTTGTTCTTCCCTTCATACTAGAGAAAAAGTTTAATTATTATGGTATTAAAAGATAAAATATTGATATTATATAATACTGAACATATTTTTATACATTTTCGAGTTTCCAAACTTTTTCTGTCTTCTGCTGACCTTTGCATGTCATCTGTAGCTTCCATGAAACTCCCCAAAATTCCCATTTAATTTCACATGCCAACCCTCACTATATAGAAACTATGATGAGGAAAGCCTCGATGTGAAAGGAATAACTATATATGTATTGGTGAGTTTGGCAGGGTGGGGTGGGAGTGGGGAAAAGATAGGGGTGATGACTTAGGATGGGAATTTGTTTAAATGGAGATTGAATAGCAGAAGCCATGGGTTTTGAAACAGTCAACATTGGGATGATTTCCAAGATCTCTTCTTATTCAGAAATGCTATGATTTTAAAAGAGCTTGGTAGAGGGGGAAAGAAGACACTGGCAGATATGATAAAAACAATCCTAACTCCATTTGCATTCTAAGGAACACCAGGGAAATGGGGACAACCTTAACCTTCCTCGTTTGAAACTCAAAGACTTGTACTTTCTTTGTAAGTTTTATGCCATCTGCTTCGCTGAAACTACTAGCAGTAAAAATTCTTAGAATACTTCTAAAAGCCAATGGACTTGTTTCAGAGGCAAAAGAAAATGGTAGGCTTTTGATGTTATCTATCTATTCCAAAATAGACCTGCCTCTGAGAATTACAGGATTTTTATAGATGGGTGGTACCTTGGCAATCATCTAGTTTAACTCCATCTTTTGTAATAATTGTTCAGTCATTTCAGTTATATCTGACTCTTTGTGACCCCTTGTGGGGTTCTCTTGGCAAAGATACTGGAGTGGTTTGCCACATCCTTCTCCAGCACCTTTTACAGATGAGGAAACTGAGGCAAACAGGGTCAAGTGATTTGCCCAGGGTCACACAGCTAGTAAGTGTCTGAAGCCAGGAAGTGTCTTCCTGAAGCCAAGCTTGGCACTCTATCCACTGGACCATCTAGCTGTTCACCTTTCTCTTTTACTGATGTAGGAAATAGGGCCCAGAACAGGGAGCCTAAAGTCACAGGGTTGAGTAGTGAAAAAAACAGAAATAGAAGCTGGGAGTCAAGAGGGGGGGAAACAAAACAAAACAAAGCTTAGTGGAGTAACAGAGAGTGGCCCCTAGAAACAGAGCAGTTAAGTCAGTCCCTGGAGTCACAAGACAAAGGAACAAGGAACAAGAAAGTGACTGAGGAGCTACTCTAAGAGGGTCTGAGCCAGCAGGATGCCACCTTATTTCAAAAATGGGCTCTGCATGGTACTAGAGATGCACTAAATTGCAGAATTCCTACTTATAGATGGGACAAGTTCCATTCCTGATCAGGCACAATTTGGGGTCTCTCAATTAAGGCAGTAAGTGATCTTCCATCTCAACCCCATTTTAATTTTCTAAATGATAAAAATGCATGTATGTGGATAAATATGTATAAATGGACATAAATATCTATACACACGCTATTTAAAGTAAACTTCATCTCTGAAAAATCCAGATTTCCAAAAAGAAATTAAGTTTCCTTTTTTTGTTAAGTTTTGCACTGAAATAGGGTTTGTTTTATACTTTGATTCAAGTGGAGAGCAATGGATTTGGAGTCAGAACACCGCAGTTCAAATCCTGGATCAGCTACTTCCTGCCTCTAAAACTGGTGGGGAGGGGCTTGTGGATTAGATGATTTGTACAATCTGTTCCAGCTTTAAATCCTATAATTGCATGATCCAATTCAGCATGCATTTATTGAAAGCTGGCTACATGCTAGTGTGGAATTCCCAAATATTCAATTCATGCAGAACTTTCCAGGAATGTGCCTTTCGTATGAAAATGAAGGACAGCTGCATTTGTGACTTCACATCAGATTGCAAACTAGAGTCCTGAGAACCTGAGACAGATGGGCTGTTGTTCATCCTTAGAAGGGGCCCTGGTCAAGGTTGTTGGCTTCAAATAGCTGTGGTGCTAAAGAATCTGTTCTTGTCATAGGATCAGGGAGGGAAGCCCTGGAGCTCCATTCCTACCAAATCCAGCCTCTAATTACCTACCTACATGACCTTGTCCAAGTTTCTGAACCTTTCTGAGACTCAGTTTCCCCTTATGCAAAATGAGGGCATGAGATTAATTGAGTTCTGAAGTCCTTTGTATTTTTAAGCCTATGATCCTAGAAGCAGCATTGACCTAGGAATCAGGAGACAGTCTGGAGTTCTAGTTCTGCTGCTAATTTGCTGTATGGTCTTAGATGAGGAAATTACTCCGCTCTCTGGGCCCAAACTTCCTTCTTGATAAAAAGAGGGGTTTGGGTTAAGATGATCAGTAAGATCCCATGGCTTGAAGGTTCAAAATGTGGAGTCAAGACAATGATGTAACTGACACTACAGGAGAATACCATCCCCTCCTTGCTATAAAGCGAGGGTTCCTAGCCTTGCTCTTTGATACTTTGGTGAAGCCTTATGGACTCCTTCTCTGAATAATATTTTTCAATGTCTAAAGTAAAAGAGATAGGATTACAAAGGTATCTCACTATTTTGAAATAAAGATGTATTTTTTCCCCATCTAAGTTCATGGATACCCTGAAATTTATCCTTAGACCCCAATTTAGGAACTCTTTGTTGTAAAGAAAAGCAGAGCCAATCCTCAGCAACTCTGGCATACTAACTGGTTACCAGTAAAACTCTCCTATGCCGCTGCTGCTCCCCAAATTTCAAGCTCTTTGCCTCCTCAAATGAGATTGTATTTACTTATCTATTTTTTACATCCAAGAATCACTGGCTGTCCCTTGTTCAAAGAAGGTGCTTAAGGAGTATTTATGGAACTCATTCTGAATTCACATGGATCCAGTGATTTCCTGGATCTGAAGGCTGAGATCTCTGTTACCCAATCCTCCTCACTTACCCCTAGTGACACCTCCCTTCCAGAAGGGTTCCTCCTAGGGTTAGAAGCAGGTCAGTCAAGCTGCATGCAAAACAGGGATTCGTGGGGAGCAGGGACAGCTGTCCAATTCTGGAAATTTGCATGTCATTCATTAGGCATGCTTAACTCCCCAAAGGACTGACTAAGCAAGCTAAGTGAAGTCTCTGTGTTGTCTAGAGGCAGAGGAATGGAAGGAGTGACCCCTCAGGCCCTGCTGCTTTCTATAGGATGTAAGCTCCTTGTGGGCAGGGACTTTGTCATTTATTCTTTGTACCCCCTAATGAAATGCTTGCATTGGATTGCTCCAAAGCCCTCCTAGTCATTCCTCTTTCCAGTCCTTCTCTCCTTTGAGCAGCCTCCTGAGGATCAGACCATAGAGTTCACTGAATTTTTCTTAAAAGCACAGCACGGTAAAAGTTAGTAGAACCCTAAAAACAGAAAATCAGATTAAACACTCCCTTGTTTTCTTTCTCCTTCCTCACCCTGAAAGTTGCCTTTGAGTCTAAGTTAGGATAGAAAGGATGAGGGTCTGACATCAGTAGTCAACTATCTCAACTGGGAATGCCCTTCAAATAACACATAGGGAATAAGGAGGGAGGGAATCTGCAATGAATGGAGTACCCAGACATGGGAGTACTCTTCCCCCCATCAAATGTAAGGAAGCCATGTCAAAATCCGAATCCACGGGGCTTCAGCTGGCAGGATCCACATGAAGATTTGGAGACAGCTGTTTGACATCTTCCCAAATCCTGGAAGGGCTCAAATCACACAAAGAACTCTAAGACATTGACCTTCCAGGGACTTTAGTAAAAGCTCCAAATCTTTACATGGGACATAGTATGGAAACTGATGTGAGAAACTCATCCCCACAGGCTCCCTTGGAAAAAGGAACAGGATTTATGAAGTACCTACTATATGCCAGGCATGTTAAGCACATTACAAATATTTGATCCTTACAACCATCCTGTGAGGCAGGTACTGTTGTTATTCCCATTTTATAGTTGAGGCAACTGAGGCAAAGAGAGGGTAAGTGACTCACCCACTGTCACACAGCTAGCATCTGAGGTTGGAATTAAACTCAGGTCTTCCTGAGTCTAGGTCCAAGGCTCTATCCCCTATGCCAACTAGCTGCCTTGGCTCAGCAATCTCACTTGAGAGAGAGTAGAAGTCATTGTATTTTTTTTTTTGAGGCAATGGGGAGAGGGAGTGGTAAGAGACTTGCTCAGGGTCATACAGCTAGTAAGTGTCTGAGACCAAATTTGAACGCAGGTCCTCCTGACTCCAGGACCAGAAGCCATCTACTGCTGCTCCAGTAGAATTCATGATTAAAGACAACGATAACCACACTAATATATTTACATAGCTTTTTAAAATATAAAGTGCTTTCCAGTCCAGTTCAGTGAGGATGACTGCCTTTATGAATGAACCTGAAGCACCAATGACTTTCCCAAAGTTAAACAGAGAAGAAATGCTGAAATTGGGATCCAAACCCAGTTCTTCTGACTCCTACTTCAGCACTCTTACACCATATTCCCTTTTTTAAAAAAATTATTTTATTTTTTTAATCAGCAAAAATCTACCTTCTCTTCCTCCCATTCCCACCCCTCAATGAAAAAGAAAGAAAAACAAAACCCTTGCTATAAACATACACAGTAAAGGAAAAACGAACAACCAAACATGCCCCAAACAAACCCCAAACAACTGCTATATCCTGCCCCGCCAAATCTCATTTTTGCACTCTGAGTCTTTCAGCCCTCTGTAAGGAGGTATGTAGCCACCACATTCCTTTTTAAGCCGGGTAAGCAACAGAGGAAAAACCTGTGGCCTGAGTCAAGGGCCAACATTCCTTATCCGGGCCTCCTCCTCCCCCAATACCCACCCAAGACTAAGTTTAGGAGTTTTCTATTTTCACTTCCCTAGTTCTTCTCACCCCCATCCCATCCCCTAGATCTGAATCCTCTGAACAACTCCATCTCAGCTACTATAGAGACAAAATAACAGAAGCAGATGACAGGCCAATGCAGATCTCCTCTGCCCAGTCAACAAGCATATATTAAGTGCTTACTATGTACCAGGTCCTGTGCTAAGAGCTGGGGAGACACAAAAACCCAGTCCCTATGGTAAAGGAAGTTATATTCTAGAAGAGGGCTATCTCAACAGCTACATAGACAATCAGCAAGGTCTGTTGGACAACGATGCCAGGACTCCTGGGTCCTATCATCAGCTCTGCCATCTAGGATAAGTCTCTTCTGTCCTGCGTCTGGGAAGTCCTAGAACCTGCCAAACTCAGGCACTCTTTCCCTCATAGGGAGGTTGGTGAAGAAAAGTGATAGGCAGTCTTGGAGGGAAGGGCAGGGACAGATGCAAGAGCTGGAAAGGCATCATTAGTGTTCCAGCTGTTTGTGGTCCTTCTTTATGAGTTTTCTGCAGACTCTGCTGAAGAAATCCTATTCCTGGAAAGTTAGAGAGAGGAGGAGGAGGAGGATGCCCAGCAATGAGTCATGAGGCTGGAGCCCCACGGAGCCAGGGTGACTGCCAGGCCCGAGATCCTTTCTTTCCAACCGTTTCCTGCCTTTATGTCTCATTTCTGGCTAGCTAACAGAGCCAGGCTCTGAGTGATTGAATGCCGTGATCCATTTAGTATTCACATGCAAAGGCAGTGTGTGGGATATTGACGTCTTTAAAAACTAGCTAACAGTACAACAGTGGTGTATAACAAACACTAAGTGAACAATGGTGGGCGGTCAGGAGAACTGGGTTCTATTCCCAGCTCTACCATGAATTTGCTGTGTGGGCTTGAGCAAATTGCTTTCCTTCTCTGGGCCTCACTTATCTCCTCTGTAAAAAGCAGGGCATGAACTAGATTATCTCTAAATCTCTTGCAATTTGGACATTCTAGGAGTGGGTGATTCCACAAGTGGCTCAGACAAATGAAGACTGAGATCTAAGAGGATGAAATATCAAGTGGGCTGGGGTAGTCCAGAAGGTTTCCTGGAGGTGCTCCTGGGGCTAAATCCCCAACTAGGATTCTAATAAGCAGGTAGGTAGGGCTTGGGTGGGACAGGTAAACAGGCAGAACGAGGGCATCCAGTAGTCCTTAGGCAGAATTTCCAGGTTTTCAGGCTCCTGTTTCCCTTTCTTCCTAGACCTTTTTTACTTCTAAAAAAACAAACTCAGCTTCCCTACCCCCTAGTTCCTCCCCCCTCCCCCCACCAAATCTTATCCGATTGGGCAAATAGACTCTAGGGTCATCTTAATCCTATATTTATTTGTATACCTAGTTCATCCTCTCCCCACCCTCAGAATGAAAGCTCTTCTAGGATGAGATTGTTTCAGGTATTTGTTTGCCCAGCACCTAGGACAGTACCTTGCATGTAGTAGGTGCTTAATATTTCTCTGCTGAATGGAATGGAATAAATGCTTGTTGACTGAATACTCAGAGAAAATAAAATTGCCTTCAGGGTGGCGTGGGAGTGGAGAAAGAATTGGGGGCCAAGACAGTGACCTTCTGAGCCCAAATGACCCCAGGCTGGAGGGCAGCCTCTAATCGGATTCTGGGGAATTAGGTAGGGACAGAGGTTTAATTCTACTGCTGTAACAACCGAGAATAATCCCAGTGACCCCAGGCCCCCTCATCCCAGGTCCTATTCTAATCCACCATCCCTGCCAGCCAGGTGGCAGCCACAGCCTTCCCAGCAGAGGGTGGGTGAGAGGAAGGAAGGGATGCAGCCAGTAATTGACCATAAAGAAGTTCTTCCTCGGTAATCAGCAGTTGAGAAGGACGAGAGGTTAAAAAGTCCCAGCCCTTTCCAGAGGACTCCTGAGTAATCAAGATTGCCTCACTCAAGAGCAAAAGCATAGAGGATGGATTAGTCCAAAGACAGAGGGAGTTTTAGAAGGCATGGGGAATTTAAAGAGGTGGTCCAAAAACAGCATAAAGAAAAGAATGGTCGGGCTAGAGAGGGGGCCATGGGCTTGTGTGAGGGTGAGGAAGGGAGATGATCATGGATAGGAAAAGGATAGTATGAAATAGAGGAAACCACAGACAGGCTATGGGGTGTGTATATGGAGAATGGCTGGGAGGTGGGGTTGCAGGGAGCCACCCTATCCTTCCTGGGAAATATAGGACCATGGGACTGGAAGGTGCAGGCACGAGAGTTCCTAAAGTTGTTTAAGTTATCGATCCCTTTAGAAGTCTGGAGGAGCCTTCTCAGAAGCACATTTTTAGATGCATAAAATATATAGGGTTGCAAAGAAACCAAGGATATTGAAATAGTTATTAAAATAATAAAATGTTCAAGTTCACCATCCTTCCCCCAATCTATCCATAGAGTCCCTCAGGGATTTTTGGATCTCAAGTTAAGACCCCATGATCTAATTCAGCCTTCTTATTTTAAAGATGAACTGAAACAAGATTTGAACCCAGGCTGGGAGACTTGAAATCTAGGACTCTTTGACTAGCCCCATATAAATTGGCTACAAAAACAACAAGGGATTATATAATACATGTACTGCAGAGCGGGGAGCTGGGGGAGGAAAGGGATGGCAGGTTGAGTATGTGTATGTGCAAAGCTCCAGGCAAACCACAGAACACCTCCAGGAAACAGGAGCCCAAACAAAAGTCTCCTTCACATCTTAGAAAGAAAGTCACAGGTCAGCCTTCTCTGCTGGTGCCAGCCTGGTCTTGGCTGAGACTGCTTAGTTCCATCTACAAAGAATGCACTCCCAGAGGCCCAACAAGAACCAAAGCCTAGACCATGGCCTATTTGAGATTTTCTTTAATTCTCCTTTATTGCAGGAGGCTGTGAACTTAAAAACTATTTTTTTAAATAATTTTGTATTTCAGTATAATAGATTTCTTTTGTAATCCTATGTATTTTATTTGTTGAGAAACATTATTTTGAGGGGTCCAGGGACTTTGTTAAACTGCCAGAGGTATCCATGACACAAAAATGGTTAAGAATCCCAGTTATAATAAGATGCAGGAGAAAGAGCAAATGACTTTTGTTCCAGCCCTAGACCAACTTATTAGTTGGCTGTGCAACCCCTAGAAGGTGTTAGGAGCCTCTATTTCGTAACCTACAAAAGTAAGAATCCAGGTGGTACATGGATGGAGTACTGCATTTAGAGTCAAGAAGATCTAAGTTCAAATTCTGCTTTAGACACTTAGCAGCTGTTCCATCCTGGGCAAATATTCTTATGTTTCATCTTCAGTGTATTTATCTGTAAAATGGGGATAATGATAGCCCCTCCCATACAGATTGTTGAGATGACCAAAAGAGATCACCTATGTGAAGTGCTCTATAAACCTGAGATTACAATACAAATGCCAGCCTTTATTATTTTTGTTGTTAATGTTATTATTATAGTAATATCTGTACTAGGTTGACGTGGGACCAAAATGAGAGAGCATGTATAAAATATTATCTGAACATTAAGAACAGTAATGACAGATATACACTGCAGATATTTTGGGGTGGTGGCCTCCTCTCTATGGCACTCAGCCAAATGGCTCTGGGGTACAAGCCAATTAGAGAGGCATTAAGGAAACCTTCAATAAGGGCGGGGCTCAGTCTGGTACAAAAGAGAACACTGACCTGGGAAGTAGAGCTCTTGGACTCAAATCCCCCTTCGGATACTTTATAGCTGTGTCACCTTGAGCAAATCGCTTAACCTGGGTGGGTCTCAGTTCCCCCCTCCTTAAATAGAGGAGGTTGGATTAGATGACCTCTGAGATCCCTTCCAGAGTAATTAGCTAAAAATGCTTATGCTATCTCTGGATCCTGGGCATCCATCCACCAGACACAAGGTAACCAGGAAATAGAGACCCCCTACTCTGGACCTTCTAAAGATACTCAAGGCTGGGGTAGAGTGGGTGACCACCCACCAGGAAGCTGACATGCAAATAGTATAGCTCTATTGAGTAAGGAGAAGGGTAATGAAGGAAGGAATGAAGAGGAGCTTGGGGAACACAACTTCCCTTCCAGATCTTCAGGAAGTAAGGGATAACCCTGGCTTAAAAGGAGTAAACCATAACTATGAACACAAGAGCTAATGCTTAGAGTGCTTTAGGATCACAAAGGGCTTTCCCATCCATTATCTCATTTTATCCTTACCACAGCCTTGAGAGGTAGGCAGTGAAGGTATTATTCACATCAACCCCATTTTACAGATGGGAAAAATGAAGTGCAGGGATGTGGAAGGATTTGTCCAAGGTCACACTGCTAGTAAAGGGTGAGGAGTCATGACTCAAACCTAGAATCTTCTGACTCCAAACACAGTGCTCCTTCCACAAGACTCATTAGGACAGGAGATCTTACCTAGAGCTAAGGGGTCTGATGGACATACCAGAGATAGTTAGGCAACTGTACCAATAAGAGAGGATTCTAATCTTTTCCTTAAAATTCCATCAACAAAAATATATGTACATTCTGCCCTGCACTTTCCCTGTGCATCTGGGGAAGGGGCTGGGGCGGAGATCCAGGACTTTCCCATTCTATTCCAAGCTTCTAGAACTCCCGCCCCCCCCCCCCCCCAATTCTTCTACATTTTTCCACCACATCTCTATTACAATTGTCTCCTGATGGGCCAATCCCCATCACCCCAGGTTCCAGAGGCAATATCACAGGCGGAAGGCTGAGGGGTCTAGTCTTTAGCTCTTTGTGTGACCTTGGGAGAGTTGCTTCATCCCTCTCAGCATCAATTACCCCTGATGTCTAACAGGATAGTTAGGGAGAAGAGCTGAAGAAAGCTGGAAATAATCTTTAGACAGGAGTGATAGAAATAAAACCCCATTTGTATAATTCCTAGTGCTTTTCAAAGTACTTCCAAGTCAATTATGAGAGTGTATGATTCTCCTAATTCTGGGAGATTATCAGAATAGATATTAGTCCCATTTGAGATGAATAAATGTAGTGAAGTGCAGAGGCAATCAATAGCAGTCAGAACTAGAATCCAGAGCTTTTGACTCCTAGTTCATTCTTCTCATACTTGGGCTTTGATATACACAATCCTTCCCTGCCCCCTATGCCATACATATCCCCCCATGCCATACATACCCACCTACCCCAATTCCTGTATGACAGGGTGGAGGGCCAGCTGCCACACCCACTAGCATCCAACTCAGTTAGCACACAGGAAACCCTGGAGAACTGACTACCCAATGCATGCTTTATTTTCCACCCCTACTTGTGCTGGGATGAGCCCAGGCTGAGTCAGCTGTGTGCCAGGGCCCTACCCTGGGGAGAGGGAGCTGCCCTGATGAGCTCTTGGCCCTGCCCAAACCTAGGAAGGATACTAGCCACCTCTTGGATCCCTGTTCCACTGTCTCACTAGGTTCTAAGTGTCAGGAAAGACTGAGACAGAAATGTTTCCTTTTCCTTTCTCTTTTTCAGTTGCTACCTTTGACTAATTTCTATTGGCCTACCTATGCCCTCTGCTTTGCCCAGCCCACAACTCAGAGCTTAGATGAGGATGTGAAAAGAAAAAAAGTTGAAAAACCCAACTCCTTCTCAATCCCACTGAATTAAAAGCCAAGAAGGTCTTGTGAGCTCTGCCTGGCACATGAACATGCAGGGTGTATCAGGGCAGACCTTGGGCTCTACCCCCTCCCCCAAACACACCGCTTCAATTTATTGGATTTAAAGAGGAAGGGAACTCAGAAGAAACCCCTCCTGCTACATATGAGGAAACTGAATCCTGGGGAAGTCATTTGACTTGTTCAAGGTCAAGAAGATGGTAAAGCAGTCCTACTCCATCATCATGCAGATGAGGGATGCCCATTTTGAGCTCATCCTCATAACTGCGGCCCCATCCCTTCCTCACCAGACCTCTTTGCTCGCTGACTGTATAAACTACAAATATCTGGAGTATATTTTGCAATTGTAGAGTTTGTTTCTGCGTTTCACATGCTGCTGGTGCTGCTGTGCTTGTAAAGAACTCAAGTGTCAGGGGCCAGATGCAAGTAACTTTTCTCTCTATTTAGACAATCATAGATTCCTCAAGCCCCCCACCCCACCACAAGTGCAAACCCTGCTGCTGCCGATGTAGCTTGTAGTAAATAAAGAAAGGATCCTTGAAGCAGGTGACTAGAACCAGCTAGTGTCTGGTGACTGCAGGGGCCCCAAGTGGGGTTCTTGTAGCTTGCCCTTGCTACATCTCCGGGGATACAAGCTCATCTATGACTGGCCTACTTAATCTTCTTCCCCTCCACTTTCCATTTCCTCCAAATTAGAGGAAGTACAAATTGCATGGAGATGGATTGATAAGGTGACACAAGGCCCAAGTGCTGAGGCCTGGATGAACTGTCCACTAATTTCTTCCTCAGATGGCTGTCCATCCTGACCTTGCAAAGCAGCAGTAGGGTGCACTGGAAAGGGTCAGAGGACCTAAGTGATCTTGGGTAAGTTACTAAAACTTCCTGGGCCTCAGTTTCCCCACTTGGAGAGGAGAGGGCTGGACTACATGGCCTTAGGGCTCTAAGATCTTATGACCACTTTTCCCACCTTCACAGAAGCCCCCTTCTTCCCTACAGAGTCCCTTCAGACCATTAAAGAAATCCTGACCCCAGAATGACTCTGATGACAGAGATGGAAGAGGGGGAAGTCAGTATTAATAAGTGAAAATGTGAGTCATTTCTTCACATGTACTGGCACCAAGGGCAGTCAACCCCCACCTCTATTGACTTTTTCTGCTGATAGAAAACCCAAACATGCCAAAGTGGGAGGGGCAGTATGAATAGAGAGAATGGCTCAGATGACCCTGTAACAGCTGGCTCCCCTGTGGCTCCTCTGACCAACCTGGCCCCAGTGTGGCAACACTGGGCAGGGCCTGTGGCCAGGTCAGGGCCTGGAAGGCAGGGCTAAGGGTAAGGCAGGGCCATGTAAGAGTGAGTCCTTCAGCCCTCTCTTTGATTGGGAGTTGGAACTTTAGAGTTCATTTTGTAAAAAACTTTTTTTTTTTTTTTACAGATAAAGGAACTGAGGCCGAGAGAAGGAGAAACGCTTCCAGATCATACAGATAAAGGGGGTGAGGAATTAGGAATTTCCACAGGTGGACCCTGCTACAAACCCTCTGACTGTGAGAACTAAAAAAAAAAATTACCTAACCAACATAGGGGAAGAATAAATACTCCAGAAAGAGGACTGTGGAAGAGTGAGAAGGAAGTCCTGCGTTGGGATCCATCGGAATCCTCTCCATGAACACACAGACACACACACACACACCCCTCTGGATCCTAACAGCACCTCCTTCTCAGAGCCCAGCCCAGTAATCAGTCCCCCGGTTCTCCTCCCCCTTTCCCAGCAGTTTCTCTCTCTCCCTAATTCACAGGTTCTAACGCGTCCCTTTCCCATCCACCCTCCTCCGAGTCTCACGTCTCCCGGCTGTGCACAGAATCTATGGAGAGAACCTCAGGTTGGCGCTCTCTGGGTACATACGCCTCTCAGCTCGCTGCAGAGAGAACCCGGGCGAAGGCACTGGGTCAAGCCCTTCAGCGGGGGCTTTCGGGGGACCCTTTAATTCCCTGGCCCCCCGCCCTGGCAGAGCTCTCCCTCTTCCGGCCCCAACTCCAGAGTCGACTCACCAAAGTTCCTGGTGCCCTCTATGGGGACCTCCTGGGTGAAGATCCAGGGCGGGTTGGTGGCATACAAGGAGGTGGTCGTGGGAGTTGTATGTTTCTTCCCAAAGAGTTTGCTGAAGGTCCCTTGCACGGACTGGTTCTTTTTCATCTTGCCCTGTCTGTGTTGGGGTGCGGAGAGCTCCCTCCCACCCTACGCTGGGGATCCGCCGAGTTTGACTGGACTCTGCCCCGGTCTGTCCCGGAGGGGAAGATCCTAAGAAGCCATGCCCCCGTCCCAGTGCTTGCCCCGTCACAGGCTGCAACGGGGTACAGGTGCTGTCGGCTGCGCAGCACTCCTGGAAATGGGAGGCACCTGGACAGGTAGAAGGGCTGGTTGCTGTTACCTGGCCCCGCCCAGCCTCCGCCACAGCAGCCGCCCCACCGCCCAACTCCCCGGGTCACATTCCTGCCTGCCTCCTGCCTACAACCAGCCATTGTTCGACTGGCCTAGCTCTCAGGTAGTCTGGGGATCTCTGCCCAGCAAACCTCCTTCTCAGGATGGCCACCTAGGACTTCCCTGGCAAGTTTTTGCGAGACCCACTGAATTCATGTTCCCTGATTTCTCCCACTGCTCCAGCACTCATTGAGCAAAGGGTTCATGTCCATTGTGGTTCATAGGACCAAAGGTAGGATTTGGAACCGAAACACAGCTTAGAGAACATCTTGATTTGTCCAAAGTTGGCCCAGATAATAAGGAATAGAGGCAGATTTCAAACCTGGTTCCTTTTTCTCAGTCCTTCAATCTCATTCCACAAACATTTAGTAAATGTGAAGTAGAGGCAGCATGGCCTAGTAGACAGTCCACTGGCCTTGGAGTCAGAAAGTCTGGGCTATGACTCCCAGAGACTCTTACAAAACTGAAACTTAGGAGCTCAGACACTTACTGGATAAGTTACTGAACCTCTGGTGCCTCAGTTGTCTCATATGTAAAATGAAGAGGTTGGACTGTAAGGTTACTTTCAGCTCTAAATCTGTTCCTATGACCATACAAGCAACTGAGGGGGTTTCTTTAGGAAAGCCATCAGATGCCTGAGCAAGTCCCAGGTCATGCACTGTTGCCTTGGGTGGATATAACTCTTCTAGGTCCCGTTTGCTCCAGGGCCTGGAAGTCAGAGGGACAGATGAGGGAGGAAAGGGTAGGAGTCAGGTTTATAACTCTTGACAAGCCAATCATCTGGGGAGGCTGTAAAGTGTGTGATTCAGTGACACAAATACTGGACTTTCCCCTTACCCTCCTAGCAGCCCCTCTTTTCAGTTCCCCTTTCCTCTTTCTGACTTACAAAGGCCCAGGAATGCTGCCAGGTATTCAGATGCTTGTAGCTTTGATTTGACTCTACCAGTGTGGCATAGCAGCTTCTGACCTCAATAAACTAGTGTCCCCCAACCTTTGAGATACCTGTGACCCGATGAGGTCCTGAGGTTGACTGCTCTTGCTCCCCATTCTGTAAAGATGCTTTTTGTGCCACCCATTCATGTTCAAAGCCCATATTTAATTACAATAGCACTTACTGGAAAGAGCAGATCAGGTTGTCATTAAAGTTTTTATTAAGTGCTTATCCTATGCCAAGCTCTGTATTAAGCAATGGGCATATAAATGTGAGCATAAAGAAAGCCCTAGCCTTCAAGGAGCTTCTGCTCTAATTAGGAAAGGCAACATATGAAAGGAAGCAGAAGAGGGGTGGGGAAAGGAGGGAGAAGATGTCCTTGGGGTAGGATGAGGAGTGGAGCCTCTAGAGGAATGGAGGTTTGAGTGGCCTGGGAGCTTCCCTTGCAATGGAGGGTCTGGGAGGAACCAAGCAATCAGAGGAAGGTGTTGTGAGGGGGTAATGAACTTCTAATATGGTGAAATCCAGGGGAAAAGTGAATTTCCAGAGTGAGGAGGCTTCTGCGTCATTGGAACTAGTTTGGAGAGTCAGGAGTGGAGCCTGGGGAGGAATGGAAGCACTGAACTTATACCTAGGAATTTTTTGTTCAAATTCTGTCTCTGGTGCTCTGACTGAGGATTAGAGACAGGTGACCAGAACAGGGAAAGCTGGTAGGGATTTCAATTCAATAAATCATTTATTAAGTACCTACTATGTGTGGAGGAGAAAGTGAGGCTGGTAATCTTGCACAGCCCTCCCTCACTGAAATCAAAGTCCACTGCACATCATGTCATCATCTCCTTGATGCTGTGGTCCTCTTTGAAAACAAAGGACAAACACAACCTATAAGTAGTCTGAGCTTCCTGAATGGGGACCCAGTCAGTTGGACAACTCAGCTTGTCCTCTCCCTCGCTCCCTCTTCCTCTTTTTCTCCTATACAAAGGAAGGTAAATTTTGATGGCCGAAAGCTGCCCAGTTAATTTGGGATTTACTAACTAGATTTCTTCCTTCCTTCCTTCCCTCCTTCCCTTCTTTTGTTTCTCTCTCTCTTTCTAAATATTAAACCCATTTCACTCTGGAGTTCATAGACTGGACAACAATAGGTCCCTTCCCAACCACCACCATGTGCCAAGTACTGTGCTAAGCGCTGAGGATTGTTCTTGTTTGTCCTTCAGAAGAGGACCATGACTTTGAGAAGTTGATGTCATGACTTGCAAGTGAATTAGATTTAAGTGAGGGAGGACTATGCAAGGTCACCAGACTCAGTTTCTCCTCCAGAGTCATCTAGATCCATTGACTAGATACAGATCTGGATGACTGGAGATGGCCCTCTCTGGATACAAAAAGAGGCAAAGGAAGTCCCTGCCCTCAAGGGCAATCTAATGATAACCGGGCTGCTGGAGGAGGGAAGGGCTTGCCTGAATTTCTTGCGCATTCTTTTGGTTCCCGCCGTATGACCTTAAATAAGTCACTTAACTTTTGAAGTTTTCTTATCTGTAACATGGGATAATAATACTTGTACAGCCTACTCACACAGGAGTGGTTTGAGACAAAAGTTCTTAAACCACTAAAGAAACTCGCTGTTTAACCACAGGAAAGAATGTACTGAATGCTGATTATCCACTATCAATCGATCAGTAAGCATTTATCAAGTGCCTTCTATGTGCTTAGCATGGTGTTAGTCTGGAGATACAAAGACAAAAATAAAACAGACTCTTCCCTCAAGGAGTTTTCATTCTATTGAGGGAGGAAAGGGACAACGCATACATAAATAAATGGAAATTATATGCAAAATAAATGCAAGCTAAATTTTGAGGGGGAGGGCACTGGCAACTGGTGGGGTTCAGGAGAGACATCATGTGAGGAGAAGGTGCTTGAGCTGTTAATGAAGGAAACAAAAGATTTTAAGAGGCAGAGGAGAGATGGGAAAGGGGGACAGCCATTCAAAAGACTTGGAGACTTGGATAGCTGGGAGATAGAGATGTATCCAGCTTGGCTAAGCACTGTGAGTGATAACTCTTGCCTCAAGGGAGCCCAGAGTCTCATCGTAGAGACAAGCCCTACACACAGAGAACAAGTTAAACTATTACATATACACACACACATATGAATCCATGTACATAAATAATAAATAGATCAACTGATAGATAGGAACTGGACCTATGATTTCATTGACATAGGGAGCTCCATGATGAGAGGAACGCTTTCTACCAAGGCAGATTGACACTGTCTCTGCAACTTATAGTTTAGGGAGTTTCCTGGAGCTTGGAAAGGTTAGGTGACTTGCCCAGAGTCATACAGACAGTGTTTAGCAGAGGCAGGACTTGCTAGATCTTCTTGACTCCCAAAACATCTCCTTATATGGCTATATATTGCTCCCTATATGGCTATATATTACTGCATATATCGATATTACATAACCATCTTTGTTTCTCTATCTACCTATCTCTTTATCTATGTATCTATCTAAATACCTACCTATTTCTTTATATCTGTTTCTCTGTATCTGTGTATTTCTATATCTCTGTGTCTAATTATTTTTCTATATCTACCTATTTATTTTTATATCTACTTATCTATGTATCTGTATCTAATTATTTCTCTACATCTATTTATGTATCTATATCTATCTGTCTATATATCTGTATCCGATTATCTCTTTATATCTATTTATCTATGCATCTATATCTATCTGTCTATATATCTGTATCTAATTCTCCCTCTATATCTACCTTTTTCTATATCTATATCTGTCTATAGCTGTATGTCTATGTCTATCACTATGTATCTATATCTATCTGTCTATATATCTATATGTCTGTTTGCCTCTGTCTCTGTCTGTTTCTCTCTCCAAAAATGAGAGAGGCACATAGCATGCAGGATATAATGGAAAGAGCCCTTGGGTTTGGAGTCAGAAGACATTTCTTGAAGTCTGACCTCTGCCACTTCCTGGCTGTGTGACTGTGGGAGAGTCACTTCCTCTTTCAGGACCTCAGTTTTTTAATCTATAAAATAAGGGGGCTGAATTGTGATCTCTGAAACCCCTTCCATTCTGACACTTTGGGATCCTATAGGCACCAGCAGCACATGCCACAGGAGTTCAAAGAAGAGGACAGATCTTTGTGCAGGCTGGAGTGGCCCAGGAAACCTCCTTAGCTTTCTGAGATTTTAAGTGGGCCTAGAAAGATGAATAGGATTTTAAGTTAGAAAGAGAGAAGGAAAAGCATTCCAAGTTGTGGATGGGCAGGAAGCACACAGGAGCTGGGAATTTGAAAACAAGTATAGGATGAGATCACTCCCCTCAAGAAGCTTAGAATGTGTGGTTGGGGAGGTGAACTCAGCCCATATGAAACATGCAAGGAGAAACTGAGTGCTAAACTGAGAGGTGCTGATGATAGGCACCGTAGAGGCAGCCAGGTACCACAGCGGATGGACTTGAAGTCAAGACAGACTTGTGTTTGAATTCTGTCTCAGACATTTACTAGCTGTGTGATCCTGGGCAAGTCACTCAACTGGTACCTGCCTCAGTTTCTTTATCTGTAAAATGGGGATAATAATAGCACATCCCTCATAGAGTTGCTGTGAGGATCAAATGATATAACATATATAATGCAGACCTTACAGTGCTATGTGAATGTTAGTTATTGTTATAATTAGGTATTCTAGGATTTCAGAGAAGAAAAGTCATTGTGCGCTGCCAGTGTCCAGGAGGGCCTCACAAAATAGGTGGGTAGGGTTTGTATGGAGGCCAGCCATTCCAAACAGAGAGAACAACAGGAGCTAATTGAGCATAGGGATAAGAGCAAGAAAAAAGTTAGTGCGTTTTAGGGGAGATCAGAAGGGAAGAGGCATCAAGGCGTCCTGGACAGGGTAATGTTCTCAGAGCTGGGAACACTTGGGTTCAGGTCTCATCTGGGACAATTTCTGGTTGTGTGACCCCAGGGAAGTCACTGAACCTCTCTGTGCCTTATCTACAAAATAAGAGGCTTGAACTCACTGATCTCTGAGTTCCTTTCCAGGTATAAATCAATGTTCCTATGACATACCTAATGGGAGGAGCAGCAGGACATAATATTGGTTAGGTTAGCGGCAAGGAGTGCATTTCCTTTTTTTCCCCTTATTTTTAGTTTTCAACATTCACTTTTAGATTTTGAGTTCCTCAAATTTCCCCCTCTTTTCCCAAAATGAGAGAGTACAAATATTTCTTGAGGGTGTCAGAATTTGAACTTGATTTGTGATTCAGTGGAAGGGATACCAGATGGGAGTCGGAAGTTCTGGATTCAAATTTTGCCTCTGACATGTGTGACCTGGAGCTAGTCATTAAAGCTCCTTAGCCCTCAGTTTTCCTCATCTATGAAATGAAAGATTTGGACTAGATGGTCTCTGGCATTTCTTCCAAATCTAGAGTTATTATTCTGTGATAGATAATAGGGGAAATGTAGCTTCTTGAGCAAGGGAGTGAGTGACATGATGAAAGTGGCAGGTATGTGCAGTCAGGATTGGAAGAGACAAAACAGGCAGACAGCCCTCTGAAATCTATGAAGATCTGCCAACCAAGGCCTGTTAATTTACTTTAATTTGTTGCACTAATATTTTTTGGTCTTTTATGAACTATCACTTTCACTTCCCAATTATAGAACTCTTCCCCACTTCCCATGGAACCGTTCCTCTTAACAAGGGCAGTCAGGTGATACAGTGGAAAGTGTTAGACTTGGAGTCAAGAGGACCTGAGTTCAAATCCAGTCTTGGATACTTACTAGCTATGAGACCCTGGGCAAGTCATTTAACTCATTTACGTCAGTTTTCTCATCTGTAAAATGGTGCTAAAAATAGCATCTACCTCCCAGGGTATAGAGATCAAATGAGATAAAAATTGTACAGCCCTTAATATGGTGCCTGGTATAGATATATAATGTCTAACAGGGCCTGCTGTGTTCTACAATCATAGTCCACCACCTCTCTCTGGAAATAAAGGTCATGTTTCATCATTAGTTCTTTGAAATCAAGATCGATCCTTTCATCAGTCTGGATCCTGATGTCTTTCAGCATGTTTTCTTTTCCAGTGCTATAGTTGTTATTTGGTTTCACTATGTTTTTTATCCTCTATATCTTTTCATACAAGACTTCCCAAGTTTATCTGAATTTTCATACCTTTTTTCATGTTGTCCAGTATTTTATTAAAGAAACTAATTCCTTTCTACTGTTATGGTCATCTGTCAGCAAATATTTATCAAACCTTTTCTATGTGCCAGGCACTGTGCTAAATGCTGGGGATCACAGGAGAGGCAGCAAACAGTTTCTTGTCTCCAAGGAACTTATAGTGTAATAGGGGAAACATGGTGACAATGAGATGCTTATGGGCTATATACATAGTAGGTGGCAGGTAATCTCAAAGAGAAAGGTATGAGCAGCTAGGTGATTGAGAATGGTTTAGTCCAGATAGTGGGTTTTGATTTGAGTCTTGAAGAAAGCAACAGAGACTGAGATGGAGATGAGAAGAGAAAGCATCCTAGGTATGGCAGATTGTCTGTGCAAAGGCATGGAGATGGGAGATAGAAATTTGAGAAACTTCAAATAGACCAGTGTAACTGGATCATGAAGTTTGTGGAGGGGACATAAGAAGACCCTGTGGCCATGGGTTTTATTTTGTTCTTATTGTGGTAACCTTGGACATATTTGGCAACTAGGGTTCTGAAAGGGGTACTTCTTTTAAAAAAATTATTTATTTATAACAGTTTTTTAAAAATTTGAGTTCCAAATTCTCTTCCTCCTGTTCCTCCTTTATCTCTTAAGTTGACAAGCAACATGATGTTGATTATGCATGTGAGGTCATGCAAAACATATTTTTCTATTTTTGATGTTTTTTGGTTGTTTCAGTCATGTGTGACTCTGTGCAAAGATACTAGAGTGGTTTGTTATTTTCTTCTCCAACTCATTTTACAAATGAAGAAACTGAAGCAAACAGGGTTAAGTGATTTGCCTAGAGTCACATAGATAGTAAATGTCTAAGGTCAGATTTAAACTTGGGAAAGTGAGTCTTCCTGGTTCCCAGTGCTCTATTCACATCACCACCTAGCTGCCCCTCTGTTAGCCATATTTTACACACACACACACACACACACACACACACAAAGAATGTAAAAAAGTATGCTTTAATCTGGACTTAGAGTTCATCAGTTCTCTTTCTGGACATAGATAGCATTTTTTCATCATGGATCTTTTGGAACTGTCTTGGATCATTGTCTTGATCAGAGGAGCCAAGTCTTTCAGAATTGATTATCCTTACAATATTGCTGCTAAAGTATACATCATTCTCTTGGCTTGGCTCACTTCACTTTGCATCAGTTCATCTAAATTTTCCCAGGTTTTTCTGAAAACATCTTGCTCATCATTTCTTATAGCACAATAGTATTCCATATATATATATATATATATATATATATATATATATATATATATATATATATGTGTGTGTGTGTGTGTGTATAGACTAAATATATATATATATATATATATATATATATATATGAACTGAACAAGTTGTGGTATATATATATGTGGTGTATATATACCACATCGTATACCACAACTTGTTCAGTCATTCCCCAATTGATGGGCATCCTGAGGAGGCACTTCTTAATAGTGCTTTTAATAAATGTTACTCCCCTAAAATATACCTATTTATTTGATGATATGTCTAGTTGTGTGAGTTATTGTAATGGCTCAGATCCTCCACTGGGTAGTCATATACAAGAGGTGCAACTTTTACAAACAGAAGTTCCCTACCTTATCTAGGACAAACAAAGGTCACATCATGACTGGCTCTGTGAACTCAAAGCAGGGAAACACTAGAGACCAGATTCTGTTACAGTTAGGCACAGGGGGTTGGGTCTTGGTGGTCCAGAGACCACCAAAGGAAGAAATGTGAAGAAATATTTAAAAATTTTTTTAATTTTTGGAAGATAACTTCATAATAGATTGGATGCAAGGGATGAAGGAGAGGCAGGAGCTGAAGAATAAGATTGGTATGGTGTAGTTTGGTTGGGAGTCAGAAGACCTGGGCTCAATTCCCTTTTTTTTCCTACTTTTAGTTGTGTGACCTTGGACAAAGGAGGAGGGGAAAGAAATAAACATTTATTAAACACCTACTAAATGCCAACCACGTTGGAAAAATTATGTTATTTGATATTCACAACTACCCTGGGA
Source organism: Bettongia penicillata ogilbyi (assembly GCA_023548195.1). Lineage (NCBI taxonomy): Eukaryota > Metazoa > Chordata > Mammalia > Diprotodontia > Potoroidae > Bettongia > Bettongia penicillata. Next base: position 2,987,251 of record JAJHZJ010000089.1, read on the forward strand.
GGTGGGTGTTATATTATTCCCTCCATTTTACAGACCAGAAAACGGAGGCAGGCAGAGGTTACATAACTTGTCCAGGGTCACACTGCTAGTAAGTGTCTGAGGCTGGATTTGAACTCAAGTCTTCTTGATTCCAGGCCACAGGGCTCCCTCCATCCACCGGGTCACCTAGCAGTCATCTCAGCCTCTCTGGTCTTCCCTTTCCATATCTCTAAAATGAGGGAGTTGGATTAAAGGACCTTTAAGATTTCTTCCAACTCTAAACCTTTGATCTTGTGACACCTCTGAACTTTTTCTCTTTTTTTGTTTATTTTATGGCAATGCCAGAGGCTGGAAACATCATATAAACTTCAGCGGGGTATGGGTGTAATGCCCTTCTTGACATATTGATCCTTTCACCAGCATCTCCTAAAAGGGTTTCTCAGACATGAAGCTGTTATGCCTCTTTTACAGATGGCTGAACAGAGTCTAGAAAAGGCCGTGTATCCAAGCTATTATCAAGGCCATCACAGTCACTGAGGTGGGGAGCAGAACCCAGGTTTCTTAAGATTTCAGCCCCTTCCAGTATCCTCCCTCTGTCCCCTCCCTCAGGATTTCATCCCCTTAGTTTGGCAAGTTTCAAGATGGGGAGCATAGGGTGGGGGTTCCCTAGGGCAAGGATGGGGCCTAATCTCCATCAGGTTCAACGCCCTTCATGTTGTTTATGTTTAACCCTAACTACACTCACCAATAATAACAACCAACACCCCTGGTCCCCCAGTAAAAGAAACAGTCAAATAACAGGGCTCCCCACTGGAAACAGACAAAAGCACCATTCCTATAATTAAATAGCCAGTTTCATAATTACCTTGTAACCCCAGAGAGCAGAGTTTATCAGTCACCTGAATTCTGAGTTGGAGATACGGCCTGGAATCTGTGATTCTCCTCTTCCCAGAGTCAAGGACAGATTTCCAGCATGGAATTTCCTCACCAAATAGGGAGGGCATTTGAGAAACAACACAAGACAAGCGGACATTCCTTAGGTAACATGTGGGTGTCCAGTGGACAGGAATGGTCTGGGATAGACTCGCCTGCCAGGAGGCAGGGGAAGAGCTGAAATGATATACTAAGCTCATTTTCCTCTTCCAACACAGGGCCATGGCCCCAAGAGTTCCAGCTGAGTGTCTTAGATCAACCCTTGTCATTCACACTACCACCACCAAAGTCCAGGAGTTCATCAGTTTACATTTGGATTATGAAAGCACCTTCCTATTTGGACTCCCCTTTCCCAGCCTCTCCCAATATTTCTTACACATTGGCAACAGAGGAAAGAACAAATGTAAAATTTTATTTTTCAAATACCACTTTCCTCATGGGACTATAGATTTAGAGCTAAAAGGAACTTTTCAGGCCACCTAGTCCAACCCCCTCATCCTAAAGATGGGGAATATGAAACCCAGAGGGGCTGGCTTGTTCAAGGCCACACATCTCACCTCTGCTCAAGAACCATCAATGGCTGCCTACTGCCTATGGAAAGTAAGTCCAGCTAGTGGGGGATCTCAGAGGCCATCTAGTGGTAGTATTTTAGGATCATAGCTCTAGAGCTGGAAGGGCTCTTAGAGACCATGGAGGTCAGCCTCTTCGTTTCTCACAGAGCGACCTGAAGTTAACTGACTTGTCTAAGGTTACATAGGTAGTAACTTATCAGAGAGGGGGAGTTGAACGCAGATATTTTGATTCCAGGACCAAGGCTCTTTCTACAACATGGCTGGGGAGATCACTGTGGACTTGAGGGAAGGGAAGACTTTCTGGAACCAATGAGACTTAATCTGGGTTTGGACTAGGAAATTAGACCAGAAGTTGTAGAAGGAAAATTTAAAGCTAGAAATGATCCATTTAGCTATTTCCTATAAGATATAGGTACAAAGAAATTTTCTGAGGCCCTTGGCCTTTCTGCTTCTTTCCGAGCCTCTGTAAATGACATGTCCTAGCCTGGAAACTTGGTCTTGCTGTGCTCAGATGGATAGGGGTTAGGAGCCCCTCCTTTTTTTTTTAAATTTTTAAACTTCTTTTATAGTGACCTTTCACCTCTTCCATCCTTTTCCTCAGTGTTGAGGGTTCCAGTCTCCTGATAGCTCTCTTGACTGCTTCTAAGTGTCTACTGAGGCCAGAAGCAGGCCAATTCCTCTGCCCATTTCTCAACCGCTATGAAGGGTCTACAATGTGCATGTTGCACAAAGAGGTACAAAATGACATGGTTCCTGCCCTTAAAGGGATTATAGTTTACTGAGGGGGAGGGAAAGGGTACATTGTGAATGATAATAATAATTTGTTCAGTCATGTCCAGTTTTTTGAAAATCCATTTGGAGTTTTCTTGGCAAAGATACTAAAATGGTTTGCCATTTTCTTCTCCAGTTCATTTACAGATGAAGAAACTAAGGTAAACAGGGAGAAGTGACTGGATGTGTAGCAGCTTCATGTTGGAGAAATACTTGAGGAGATTCTGGTGAAAGCGTCAAGATGTCAAGAGCAGCATTACACCCATATCCCCCTGAAGTTTTAGCAGTTTGTATGTTTTACAACCTCTGTCATGGTCATAAAATAAACAAAAAAGGGAAAAAGTTCAGCGATGTCAAAGGATTAAATGTTTAGAGTTGGAAGAAACCTTAAAGGTCATTTCATTCAGCTTCCTCATTTTAGAGATGAGGAAAATGAAGGCCAAAGAGGTGGAGACTTGACTGCTAGGTGGCCCTGTGAATGGATAGAGTTCTGTGACCCAGAATCAAGCAGACTTGAATTCAAATTCAGCCTCAGACACTTACTAGTTTTGTGGTAGTAAGTGTCTGAGGTCAGGTTTGAATTTAGGAAGATCAGTCTTCTTGACTCCAGGCCCAAGTACTCTATCCACTGCTCTACCTAGCTGTCCTTAATACAAATAATAGCTAGCATTTATTTAGAACTTTAGGTTTGCAAAGTGTTTTACATATATTAACTCAGTTAGATCTTACAACAATCCTGGGAAGTAAATGCTTTTATTGTCATCATATTACATATGAGAAAATTGGGGCTTAAGAGAGTTCTAGAGAGCTTGTCCAGGTCACCCAGCCAGTGTCTGAAAAGGGATTTAAATGCAGGTCCAGTACTCCATCCACTGTACCACCTGCTGCCAAGGTAGCATTCTAACTGGGTTCCCTGCTTCAAGTCTCTCCCCTTTCCCATCCATCCTACACTTGGCTACCATGGTGATTTTTCTCAAGTATAGACTCACCTTGCCACCTCCTACTCAGTGATCTCCAGTGACTCCCTGTTACCTCTAGGATCAAATACAAATTTCTTTGCTTGGCATTTAGTTTTTAATTTTTTGGTCACTTTTGGTTTTATCAACAGCTTTTATTTTTACATTATACGCATTTTCAGATTGCTTCCACTTTGTAATTGGGGTCTCTGACTGGGCCCCTTACTACCTTTCCAATCCAAATTCACTTTACTCTGCTCCATAGTCTTTATAATCCAGCTAAAATGACCCACTTGCCAGTCCTTAAACCTATTGCTCCATCTCCCATCTCCATGCCTTTGCATTGGTTGTTCCCCATGCCTGGAACATTTTCCCTCCTCACTTCAGCTTTTTACTTTCCCTAGTTTCCTTCAAGTCTCAACTGAAGTCTGACTTTCTGCAAGAGTTCTTCCCTTTTTCCTCCAGCTGCTAGTACCTTCCCTTCTGAGATTACAAGCCATCTACTGAGTACATACCTCATTAGGTACATGTATATTTCTTCCATTAGAGATTGGAGACTGGTTTTTTTGGCTTTTGGCTGCCTCTCCAGCACTTGGCACAGTTAGTGCCTGGCATATAGTAAAATCAACTGGAATGTGATAGATGCAAAAAAATTGAGAACTAGGCATAACATTGCAGGAAAGTGTGAGAACGCTTAGAGCTGATAGGATCAAGGAAGGCTATGGAGGAAGCACCTGAGCTGAGCTGGAAGTTAAAAAGGTAGAGACGAGGAATGGAAGGCAGCTTATATGGGGAAGCATGGAAACAGGAGACTTTGGGATGAGATGGGAAGGGGAGAGGGAAGCTGGAAGTTTGGCTGTATTATCTATCATAAAGTGTGAAAGGGGGCATAAAAGAAAGTAAAGATGGAAAAGTAAGTTGGAGCAGGACTGTGGAGATTCAGGCCAAAGTATCCATTAAATAGCAGGGAGTCATGGAAGATTTTGGGGCAGAGGAAGAAAGTGGCCAGGCCTGTGTATTATTACCCTAGATAAGTCACTTAGCTTCTCTCAACCTCAGTTTCCAAATGAACATAATAATATTATCTACTACAGAGGATTTATTGTTAGGCTCAAACAAGATAACCTATGTAAAGAACCTTAAAAATATTGAAGCACTATTTGAAATGCTAGCCATGATGATGATGAAGGTGATACTGGCTTTTATGTAAGTGATGGATCAGAATGCGGAGAAACTGGAAGCATGGATATTAGCTAGGGGGATGGTCATCACCATCCAGCTCATGCTGTCTCCTCCATAAACCCTTTGTCACCCACCCAGAGATAACATCAATGTCAGAGTGCTTTGAGATCCCAGATCAGACAGTAGATGAAGCAGTAGCTGTTACAGTGACTTCTCTTGTTATTTCTCCCCCTTGGGCCTCCTTCTACTCCCTCCTCAGTTTCCACCCTCAGCCTTGCCTTTCTTCTCTATTATTAGAAGTCATTATCATCAGAATATAAGATCTAAACACTTTGACCAAAGCTATTATATTAAGACCTGTATCTCTAGGCAGCTTGGCCCCAAAGCCCACTGGTAAACAACACTCATTGCTGACTAAGCCCAAAAAGGTAAATAAAAAAGGTGTATTCCCCCTGCCTGAAGCCAGCCTGGCAGAGCCAACGAAGCCACCCACCAATTGCGCTGTTATTTTTTTCCCCTCCCTCCTTTTCTTGCCCTGAGGATGTATGTCACTGGCATCTTTAGCATTCCAGGCACACTTCAAGGAGACACCCACTCCAGATGGGTTTGAGAGAGTGGGAGCACCCTAGGAAAGTCAATAGTCTGGGCAGTGCTGAAGCCACTCTAACCCATCGTTAGGTAAGCATTTACGCCTTGGAAATCTACAAAAGCTACAAATCAGAGCTGGATGTATTATTGTTCTGCTGATCCAGACTTATGAAAGTAATAGACAACATGTTAATATTGTGGATTCAGTTTAAAAGTGTGCATGTATTTCCCCATCTGGTTGTTAAGCATTTACCAGCATATCAGGGTAGATCTGTTAATGCTGGGAAGTCTATAGGATCATAGCTCCAAAGCTCAAGGGAACTCAGGGGCCATCCAGACCACCTCTCCCATCATTTTATAGATGATAAAACTTGGGTCCAGGAAGGGGAAGCTCTCCCACATAGTGCCAGATACAGGATCTGAACTCAGGTCCTTTGACCCAGAGCCAATGTCTCCTTTCCATTTTAGCATGGCTCCTAGAGAGCCGTTATACATTTGGGAGGCGGAATGTGGAAGATGGTTTGAAAGGACTTGCTAGGCAGATAGAGATGTTTTTAGGTGTGGTAAGAGTTTTGTGCCCTTGTGGGCATAGCGGCTGGGTGACTTAGTGGATAGAGTGCTAGGTCCCGAGTCAAGAAGACCTGAGTTCAAATTTGGTCCCACACAGTTAATAGCTATCTGACCCTAGATCGCAGCTTCACCTTGCTTCAGTTTCCTTTTTTGTAAAATGAGGATAATGGCACCTATGTCTCAGGGTTATGAGGATCTAATTTGATAATATTTTAAAGTACTTAGCACAGTTCCTGGTGCATAGTAGGTGCTTAATGCTCATTTTCTTTCTCCCTCTCTCTTTTCTTCTTTCTTTCCCCTTTCTTTCCCTCCCTTCCTCCCTTCTTTCTTTCCTTCTTCCCTTACTTATCCTTTCAGCCTCCCTCTCCTTATTTCTTCTCTCTTTTTCCCTTCTTTCCCTTTCCTTCCTGTTTTCTTATGTACTTCGGGTCCTATTCCAGAACCAAACAGAGTATCTCTCCTCCTTGTATAGGTTCTGGATGGAGGAGTGTGTATGTAGTGCGGGTGGGGTGAGGCATATAAGCTAGATAAGGCAGAGAGGATGAGAAATAGCAAAGCAAACTAAGTCTGGGGATGGGGGCAGTGTGTGTGTGACTAAGGTGGGCATGTCCCCCACCCCCCAGGTCCTGGCCCCTAGTGTCAAGAGTCACAATGGTCTCTCTTGACCCCACCCTGAGACTACCCTCACACTGCCCAGAACTTCATGGGACCTTTTTTTGATAGGGTCCCATACCAACAGAGACCTCTCTTTCTTTCCACACGGACCTTCCACCTGCCAAATTCAAGACACATCAGAAAGTTGTGAAAGATGCCTTACATGGTATGATGTCCTAGGATGCCAGGATGGGTGAATTTGTTCTGTGAGATCCTAGGAGTGGTTTGGGGGGACGTGGAGGCCCTCTAAAAAGTGTCTTGTCACCCACTGTTTCCATGTGCACTATACTGGCTGGGGGGGTGAGTGGATCTGTGAGCTTCCTGCAAAAGGATTCTGGGATGGACAGAAGTGATAGTAGAAGAAGTCAAAAGATCTAGGTTTTCCCTTCTGCTACCTGTCTGACTTTGAACAAGTCATTTTATTTCTTTGGGTCTCAGTTTCTTCCTCTGTAAAAATGAGAGGATTGGAACATATGTCCTGTAAGTTCCCTTAGAGTGCTCTGTCTTCCCTTTTTCCCTAGGACATAAGGTAATAGCTGTTCCAGGCCTCTTTCTCTAGTTCAGATCACTATGTTGTTGGACCCGGGCCAAATAAAGAAGAAAGGGCCATTTCATAGGAAAAATCCCCCTTTTCCTTTTAAGATTTCTCTCCCCAAACCCATACAAATGTACCATCCTCCCTTACCCCACATTATCCTTATAGGTTCTCCTCCATATCAATCCCAGCTCTCAGGGAAGTCTCTAATAAACACATTCATACTGAGAGACTTAAGTGTATTTCCCATTCCTAGGGAAATTGACATTTTAACTAGGTTCCCTTTCTAGAAACCAAAGGAATGAATCTCTAATGATAGAATTTTAGTCATCCCAGTAGAATGAAGAAGAAAGTATGGGGGGAAGAGTACATTTCCTGGCATCCCTCAGATTAGATCTTTGGGTATTCTCCGTCTCTATTTCACATATTCATAAGGCGGGCTTTTATCTACTCACTAGAACTCCCAGTTCAATGGACAAGAGCATAGGGGCCCGAATGGGATTGAGTATTTGGATAAATAAGTGTAGGGACCTCTTCATATGGACTTGCCAGGGGTGTGTTGATGAATACTTAACAATCAGGTTCTGGAGAGGTGTATGTACAGCTGTTTACTCTGAATTATTAACACTTTCTTAAGCCCATCAAATTCTGATTTCTGAATCAGTGCTGACTTCTGAACTGTAAAATCTGGTTAAGAGTTGGGTGCTGCACTCCCTTGGGTCTTGCCCCAGGGAGGGAGGGTTGGGCATGGAGAGTAGGATAGAACTGGGCATGCCTGAACAGTGAGGCATCATCATGTTCCAGTGCTAGGAGCCTTGATTCTGGAGTGGGAGAGTCTAATTTCAAATCCTGCCATTGATGCTTACAACCTTTGTGACCTTGGGCACAGATATCACTTAACCTCCCCTGGGCCTCAGTTGCCTCATCAATAAAGTGAAAAGTTGGACTAGATGGTCTCAGAGGTGCTTTTTACCTCCATCTCTGATCCTAGGAATTTTGGGAGGGCTAGCTTGAGGCCTGAGCAGGAGCTGAATATTGAGGGTAGAGAGGTCAAGGGTAAGCTGGCTTGATTTCTTCTCATGGAATTAAAGACTCTATCTTCTTTTTCATCCCTCCCATCCCATTTCTTCCCTCAAAGAAGAGAAAGACAGGAAGGACCTTAGTAGTTTTTGGAGAGGAGATGGTTAAATTAAACCAGCTGCTAACCTGGAAAGTATGTGAAAAGGCCCCACCCTCCCTTACCTGTGCCTTCCCTCCAAGGTTAGTCACTTAGGGCCTGGCTTGTTGGCCTTTGGAAGGGGCAGGGCCAAGAGAAGACTTCCTGGGTTCTTCCTCTATCCCTTCTAATCTTTTATTTCTTATCCCTTCTCTTCCTTCTCCTCCTTCTCTTCTTCATCTCTCTCTCTCTCCCCCTTTGTTCTCATTCCATTACTGGATTGATTTCACAGGGAAAGATCCCAAATCTCTGGTCTAGCCTGGCTTGGCTTCTCCACTCTTGGCCTTTGCCTTGGATATGCTGTGGGACCTTCATCAAATAAATTCACTTACCTTCCCTGGGCCTCACTTTCCCCATTTATAAGATGAAAGATTAGACTACATAGTTCATCTCTTAAGGTTCTTCTGTCTGATATTTTAGGATTCTATAATCCTACTTCCCTTCTTTACTCTTTTGCCTGGCTAATTAATGTTATATATAATAGCCTAAAGAAAGAGAGACAGATGGTTCCAAGAACCTAGGCCCCTATGTGGGGGCATCTTAGCCCAGTCTTCTCTATAGAGTTTCTTCTCTTAGCTTTAGGAACCTTTGACCAGAGCCTGCCAGAGCCTGGTACCCTGCTTCCTCCTGCCCAACCAGTCTGAACAGTGATACCCCAGAATCACAAAATGTGCAAGATACTTTAGAGGCCATCCAATTTAACTCATTTTACAGAAGGAGAATTCTGAGATTGAGAGAGGTGAAGTGAGTGGTTAGTAAGTGGCAGATCTGACAGATGGCTACCAGCTGCTACAAGGGAATGAAGGAATAATTCCTCTAATTCATAGGGAGATTAGGGCTTGGACTTGAAAACTTTTACAGACTCTAAGCCAAGGGAAAGAAATGTTCCCCTTATTGGGACCTTGGGACACTGGACATTTAAGGATGTTAATGATGCTAGAGGACATCTCAGGAAAGTCTTGTAACCTGCAGTAATGCAAGCCCTGGTTCTAATAGGTCAATGTGCAGCAGAAGGACCAGATTGGGTATGAGGAAGAGTTTATAAAGCTTTTGAACTGAAAGGGACCTTAGGCATCATGTGGACTAAGCTACTCTTGGAAAGCACTTTTTAACTATAAATTATGCTATAAATATAAGTTATTAATATTATAGGTAATTACAATGAATACTGTAAGAGGAGTCCCCCTTCCCTGTCACCTTCACAGCTTCCAAGTCTTGAGTCCCATAGTTTGGAGGGAACACAGGGGAGAAAGACTAAGAGTTCCCCAAAATGCTGAAGTAAATCAGCTAGAGGCCTTTTTTTCTGTATTTATTTGATTTATCCCTGTGTAGCATAAGGGGGGGCTGGAGTTTCAATCCTTTGATAAACTTCTAAATACCAAAGATTATTTTTGTTCTTCCAGTTGTGTCTGATTCTGTGTGACCTCATTCAGGCTTTTCTCAGCAAAGATATTGGAATAGTTTGCCTTTTCCAGCTCATTTTACAGATGAGGAAACTGAGACAAACAGGGTTAAGTGACTTGCCCAGGGTCCCATAGCGAAATCTGGTCTGAGGCCAGATTTGAACTCAGGTAGATCTTCCTGACTCCAGGTCCAGAACTTTATCCACTGAGTCATCTAGCTGCCCACAGATAGGGCTATAGATTCGTGGTTCTAGAACCATGGGCATTTAGTCTAACCCTTTCATTTCATAGATGAGGAAAGAGAAGCCAAGGGAAATGAAGTTACTTGCCCAAGGTCAAATTTATCAAAAAGCATCAGAGGCAGAATTTGAACCCAAGTTCTTTGACCGAGCAGTCCATCAATAAACATTTATTAAGCACCTACCATATGCCTGGCACTGTGCTAAGCATTGAGGAATACTAAAAAGAAGCAAAAGACAGTTTCTGCCCTAAAAGACTTTACAATCTAATGGGGAAGATAATATTCAAAGAAATATGTACAAACTATAAACAGGTTAAATAGGAAAAAAAATCACAAATAGGATGAAGAGGATTTGGGAAAGACTTCCTATAGAAGGTCCAATTTTAGCTGAGAGCTAGCAGGGGGTCAGTAGGCAGAGATGAAGAGGGAAAGTCTTTCAGACATGGGGGACAGTCAGAGAAAATGCTCAGAGCTTAGAGATGGGGTCTTATTTGTGGAACAGATAGGAAGTCAGTGTTACTGGATCAAAGAGTACTTGGTGGGGAGTAGGGCGTAAAAAGACTGGAAAGGTGGGAGGGGGCTAGGTTATGAAGGGCTTTGAATATCAGAGGATTTTTGTACTTGATTTTAAGGCTATGGGGAGTCATTGAAGTTATTGAGTATGGAGGTGACATGATAGGACATGCACTTTAGGAAAATGACTTTGGTGACTGAATGGAGGATGCATTTGAGTGGGGAGACACTTGAGATAGGGAGACCCACAAGCAGGTTATTACAGTTGTCTGAAGTATAAGGTGATGACGGCCTATACTAGAGTGGTGGCAGTGTCAGAGACAAGGTGGAGACATATTTAAGAGATGTTGCAAAAGTAAAATTGACAGGCCTTGGCAACAGATTGGATATGGAGGGATGAGAGATAGTCAGGAATCCAAGTTGACTCTTGGGGACTGAGAGGATGGAGGTTTATGGGGAAAGATAATGGTTTAACTTTTGATCATGTTGAGTTTAAGATATCTACTGGCAGCTAAGTGGCACAGTGGATAGAGTGCCCGGTCTGGAGTTAGGAAGACTCATCTTCCTGAGTTCAAATCTGGCCTCAGACACTTACAAGGGGTCTGACCCTGGGCAAGTCACTTAATCCTGTTTGCCTCAGTTCCTCACCTGTAAAATGAACTGGGAAAGGAAATGGAAAACCACTACGGAATCTTTGCCAAGAAGATCCCAATGGGTTCACAATGAGTCAGACATGACTTTTCATGACTAAAACGACTGCACGACAACTAGACATCCAGTTGGAGATGTCTGGAAAGGCAGTTGGAGATTTGAGAATGGAGATCAGCAGAGAGGTTACAGAAGAACAGGTAGATTTGAGAATTATCAACATAGAGATGGTAATTAAATCCTGGGGAGTTGATGAGATCACCAATAAAGTGGTACAGAGGGGGAAGAGAGGAGGGCCCAAGACAGAATCCTGTTGGACACACACCTATGGTTACAGGGAATGCTCTGGAAGAAGATCCAGCTAAGGAAACTGAGAAGGTGTAGTCAGAAAGAGGAGAAGGTTCAAACAGTATACAGTATCAGTGGCTGCAGGGATGTTGAGGAGAAAGAGGATCAAGGAAAAGCTATTATATTTGGCAACCAAGAGATTATTGGAAAGCTTTGGAGAGAGCAGTTTTGGTGAAATGATGATGTTAAAAGCTTGATTGTAAGGGATTAAAAAGAGAGTAAGAGGACAGAAGGTGGAAGCTCCTACCTAGATGGCCTTTTTGAGAAGTTTAGCCACACAAGACAGAAGAGATATAGGACAACAGTCAATGGGGATGGAAGGATCAAGTGAGAGGTGTTTTTGATTTTTTTAGGATGGAGTAGACATAAGCATGTTTATAGGAAGTAGGGAAGGAGCCAGTGGACAAGGAGAGATTGAAAATAATGACAAAGTGGGGATGAAAGTTGGGATAATCTGTTGGATCAGACTGGATGGAATAGGATTGCTTGAACAGGTAGAAGGGTTAGTCCTGCTAAGGAGTAAGGCCATTTTATCATGTAAGACAGGAATGGAAGAGGAGAAAGTGACAAAAGGCATATGAGTGATATGAAATGAGGAAGAGGGGAGAAGGATGAGTTCATGGCAAATGACCTCAATTTTTTCTGTAAAATACAAGGTAAAGTTGTCTGTTGAGAGGATAGGGAGATGGTAAAATCATGGGAATTTTGAGGAGGGATGCAAAGTTTGGAAGAGTCGCTGTGGAATGAATGAGTTGATAAGGAAGTAAAGTAGAAATTGCCTAGCAGTAGTGAGGGCCCAGTTGTATATAGTATAATAATAGATATAATAGAACATGATTTATTGTTAATATATAATAGAATATAAAATAAATATAATATAATATAAATTTGTAGTGGACCCAGTCAGAACAGTTGCATGATTTTCTCTACCTGCATTGACAGTATGTTTGTACGTGTGAAGGTGGTGAATGGTGGTGAATGGTGGGAATGACACTTGACTGGGTATAATAGGTGATATAATAAGGGAGCTAGGGATTCAAAGAAGGAGGATAGTGTGAACTGAATTGGTTCACCAAGGGATCAAGATGGGGAAAAAAGAATAAAGTGGTTAGTAAAAGAGAAATGGCCTGAGAGAGAATGGAGGGGTCAAGGGAATGGAAGTCACCATGCAGAAAACGAGAAAGGTTGTAAGAGAAGGAAGAGGGAGAGGTGAAAAGATTATGGTCAGATATGGGGATTTTACATAGAAGTTGTACATTTGTGGTTGATGGCAAGATCCCAGGGTATGACTGTGTCTGACCTAGGTGTTTGACCCTGGGCAAGTCACTTAACTATGTTTGCCTCAGTTCCTCACCTGTAAAATGAACTGGAAAAGGAAATGGTAAACCATTACAGAATCTTTGCCAAGATGACCCCAAATGGGGTCATAAAGAGTCAGACATGACTTTTCATGACTGTAACAACCGAACAACAACATCCAATTGGAGATGTCTGGAAAGGCAGTTGGAGATTTTAGATTGGAGGTTAGCAGGACAGGTAGATTGTGTGCAGCTGAGGTCAGATGAAGGAATAGGTCACAGGTGGTGAGGAGGTTGAGGAACTTGGAGGTTAGGAGGTTTGAGAGAGAATCAATGTTGAAATCCCTTAGTAGGAGGATAGGAGTTGGGAAGAAGAGAAAAATTGTGAGCCATCTACTTGAACTCATTGAGAAAAGAAGGATCAACTAGAGATCCAGGGAAAATAGCTGTGAGGATTCTGATTGGATAGTAAAGATGAAAAACAAGAACCTCAAAGGAGAAGGTAGGAGTGATGGAGAGAGAACCTCAAAGTGGCAATGGAGAGCAAATGAGTATTTCAAAGAGTCATCGATCCTTTCACTGTATGCCATTAATAATTGCTTGGGGTTTTGTTTGTTTTTGCAAGGCAATCCGAATTTGGTGACTTGCCCAGGGTCACACAGCTAGTAGATAATTGCTTGACTGACTGATTAATAGATGATCTCTAAGGTCCTTTACTGCTCTGACAATCTATGATTCCGGCCACCCACCATCCTTTCTCCCACATCTGTATACATGTCCTTTCCTCTGTGCGGTAAATGTAGTAACTTCTCCAATTTCTATAGCTCCTTAAGGTTTGTTCAGAATAACCTTGTGAGCTAGGTAATGCAAGTTATTATCCCCATTTTACTGATGAGGAAACTGAGACTGGCAGAGATTGAGTTGCCCAAAGTCACAATGCAAGCTAATAACTGGCACTGGGCTTTGCCTCATCCCCTAGCCTAGTGTAGAAACTTAATGAATCGGTAATAAAGAAATAAATCCCAACCTGATCGTTAATGCTGTCTGTTCCCTTCCTGCTTCTCTCCTGTGTCCCCAGCTACCAAGGAAAATCCGGGTGCCTCTAAAGGCCAGATCGGGCAACAAGCCACAGCTGCTGCTGGACTTCTGCCGGTTCCCAGACAAGCAGCAGGACCTGTCCCATCTCTGCAAGTCCTTGGCATCTAAGATGCCGGTAGTGGTGGATCCCTGGAAGCGGCAGCAGCACCAGCAGGTCATCAGCCATCGTTTTTTCACTCAGCCGTACGCCAACTCGTACACGCCCTTCTACACCTTACAGAAACCCACCTGCGGCTACCTGTACTGCCGGGGCACCGACCACACTCGCAAGAGTTTGGACATACCTTATAGCAATGTAACCAAGTGGCGGACTGATGCCATTCTGTAGCCGCGAGACCTTCACCACCTGAGGCCCCCGTCCCCCCACTCTTCATCTTGGGAAGGCTGGGCCCTCAAAGAGGATGGTGCGTTTGCTAGGGGAGGGAGGGGCTGCCCCAGTGAGCTGGGCTCATCTGGGTGGCCACTTCCGGATGACGAGGGGAGAACTCCTCTTAAGCAGCCATTAAACATTACCCTTCCTTAGCCTACAAATTGAGGCTACAGGCGGACTCACATTCAAGCAATTTACACTGGATCACGTGTGATTAGCTGCTGGTGGGAATGAACTCTTAGGTGCTCCCCCTTCCCTCCTCCTGAAACCCCCTCTTTCCCTCAACTCTTCGTCACTAGAGCAAGGTCTTTGGCATGACACTGCTTTAAATATGCCCTCATAAATTAGGAGAGTCATCCTATTACCTTCCAAAGATTTCTGGATAGTTAGAAAGGACCTCAGAGATAATCTACTTAATCCAAAGAATTGATGATGAACTCAGAGGACCTGGGTTCAAATTCCACCTATGATGTTTAGAATGTAGGATGAGTTATAAGCAAATCACTTAATTTCCCTTGTCTATAGATTTTTCCTGGCCTCAGACATCAATTTCTAAACCTACATCTATGTTGTAATAATTCCTCATTTTAAAGAGGAGGAAATGAAGGCCCACAGAAGGGGAGTCCCATAATTTGCTTACTCAAACTCAACCCCACTTTAAGGTTGTCCCTCAGACACCCCCCAATACGAAGGTCAAAGATCATTAATGACAAGAAAGTCCTGAGAAAAAGATCACTGGATCTCAGAAGATCTACAAGACAATCACAGTTGTCCTACATGCTAGCTGTGTGGCCTGAGCAAGTTATTTCTATTCTCTGAACCTCAGTTTTCCCTTTTCCTCATCGGAGGTCTCCTACCCTTTGTTCCCTACTCTCTGATGGCTCTGATTGGTGAGCTTTCCACCTTGGCTTACCCTGTCTAGGACTTGCTATGACACTTCTCAGATATTTCCAAGACATGTTACTGTCCCCATACCACCTCAGCTTGCCATCCCTTGCTTTCCTAATAGGTTATCTTCCCCATTTGATTCTAAACTCAAGGGCAGGGACTATCTTGTTTATTTGTATTTGTATCCCCACAACTTAACACATAATAAGCACCTAATAAGTGCTTTTTTCATTGAAAATGAGATCTACATGGTTCTTGTGGTTCTAAATCCTCTCCCCCCTAATTTTATAGATGAGGAAACTGAGGCTCAAAGAAAGTAAATAACTTGACTAAGGTCACACAAATAACAAGTGGATTCAAAGTCCAGACACTGCATGGCAGAGTAGAGGCTCTCAAAGTTTTTTAGTTTTGGGCTCCCTTTATATTCTTAAAAATTATTGAGGACCCCTCTTCCCCAAAGCTTTTGTTTGTGTGGGTTATAGGTCAGTCTACAGGCAACACATATTTATTAATTTTTATGTTAATTATTTGTTCATTCATTTAATTTTTTATTCAACACAGTGTCATGTACTGTGTTAAGCATTGGGAATGCAAATACAAGTAAAAAGAAAGACTGAACCTACCCTTAAGGAGCTTACATTCCAATGAGGAATGACAGATTATAAAAAGAAGCTAAAAGAGGGGGGGAGGTGCTATCGATAGTTACCGTAGTAGAATGAAAATAATTTTGACCTCATGGACCCCCTGAAAGGATTTCAGGACCCCCAGCAGTCTCTGGACATTTTGAGAACTGCTGAATTAGTTGATTTCTAGTCCATTGGACAGCTGACTTCAACCCTAAATTCTATGATCTTATGATCCTGTCTCCTAGATAATGAGTAATTCTGGGCCATACTAAAGGAGAAGGAACATACAACTTCTGTTGGAGGGTGCTGTTGATAACCTCTTCCACCAAATCCAAAGGTCCTCTCCTCTTTTTTTTTTTGAGGGGTAGAGGACTGCTTTTCCATCCTGTGTCTCCCAGAAACCAAGATAGAAAAATTTTAGAAAATAAAAAAGGGGTGTTCATGGTGCATGTACGGGGAAGAGGAAGCAATTAACCTTTGACAGTGACCAGAGTCCCTAAATATTGCCTGGTATCTAAGCTTCAGAGGAAGTGTTGTCCAACAAGTTTCATGGAAGTCAACCATTATTTTCCTGGGTTCCACCCCTCAGTTCAGATTGGTTGAGTTATTTAGTGAGACTGAACTTCTAAAGTCTAGAGACAAGACTGAATTTGGGGGGAAGAATTATGGTGTGGTGGAAAGAACACTGCATTTGGAGTTAAAAGATCCATGTTCATGAGGAAGAATGGTCCTCTACCACTTGTATTCCGTGTGACTTGGGGCAAGTCATTTCCCTTCTTTGGGCCGGGGTCATCTGTAAAATGAGAAATCATATTAAGTTCCTTCCAGCTCTACATTCTGTTGTGATTTGAGATTCTGCAGGAGGGGAAAACGTATACATGATTAAGTGGCTGAAAAGTTTGATCAGGTCTCCCCAGGTCTTTTCTCTTTAGGAAAAAGATAGCAGTAGCATAGAGTTGGCAGCCTGAATGACATTTTTACCCAGAGGAGAGTTTGAAGTCCATAGTTCATGTATCGGAGCTGGAAGGGACCTTAGAAGCCATTTAGGACAACCCCCTCATTGAAACAAAAACTGGACAAAATTAAGGCCTAAGGAACACAGGTAGAAAATGTCAGAGGTGGACCCAGGTCTTTAGGTTCACAAATCTAGCACTTTTCCCATCATACCACACACTGAGAATGGTCTGGAAGCTGGTTAGCTTCTGGAATCTAATTCTTTTTTTGGGGGGGGGAACAAGAAATAGGGACTGAAGTAATTGTCCCTATAGATTTTCTTCTCCTCACTTGGTAATCCATGATTTGGTAGATGGAGATGGATGGAAGTAGGATGAGAGTGGAAGGGGGAAGAGGAGGATGGAGGGAAAAAGACCCATTTCTCAGAAGCTAATACCCTAGACTTTAATTAAAGGCTATCTTCCTCTTGTGACTATTTTGACTAGATGGGCCTCTCTCTGGCATTTCAGGCCCCTTGAGCCTGAGTAGGACAAACCCAGAGGCCAGATGGACAGGGGGTTGTGGGAAGATCTCTGAGTTCTACAGTTTCAAAGTTGGAAGACATACAACAGTGGTCTAAGCCTTTGGAAAACTGCCAAGTGGGCTGGCCGCTGGATGGCTCTGTTGTGCCAGGCATCTGTCCTTCTTCTGACTGGGACACAATCCCCCAACCTAGCCACCTGCCCCACCTTTTCTCTTCCACTGGCAGCTGTTCAGCCTTGTGGACTCTCTTTCTCTGGTGTGGAATCTGTCCCAGAAAGGATTTCTGAGTAGAGAGAAAACAGCTGGAGGAAATCACAAGGTTTCAGTGCTTCACTATGAGATTCCAGCCCTTTGGGAAAAAAATAACCTTAGAAAATCAGTTTACATTTCTTTCCCTTTACTTGTTCTCCAAGTCTGAGAGGGAATGAGGGCTACAGAGATAGAGAGTTGAATCTTGTGCTATTAAACTCAAGATTTTTATAGGTTCCCTTCATACTCTCAGCAGAATTAAGTGAGGAGTTAATTAAATATGACTGTAACCACTTTACTGGTTCCGAGGATCTTTTCTAATTAGAGGATCCCAGACACTCTGAGGGGAAAGAGATTTCACAGGCTAGCTAGTTCAGTCTTTCCTTGACCAGAAATCCCTTCTACAATATCCACAACAAATGGTCATCCAACCTTTGCTTGAATAATTCCAATGATGAAGAACTCAGTGCCTTCCAAGGTAACCCATTGCACTCCAGAGAACACGGCCCATCTCTTGAGTCCCTAGCTCTAACCACACCATCAAATCTCTCCCAAATAGATCCAGTTTTGCTACAGACCCCTTAGTTCCCTCCCTAACTTCCTAAATATGACCCTACTTGATTGGTAAACCTTGCTAAAACTTCTGTATTGTTCAGTCATTTCATGACCCTATTTGGGGTTTTCTTGGCAAAGATACTGGAGTTGTTTGCCATTTCCTTCTCCAGCTCATTACAGATGAGGGAACCGAGGCAAACAGGGTTAAGTAACTTGCCCAGGGTCATGCAGCTAGAAAGTGTCTAAGGTCAGATTTGAACTCAGGAAGATGAGTCTTTCTGACTCCAGGAACGCCACTGTATCCATTGTGTTACCTAGGTGCATTTAGGACAAAAGTCTTCACTTCACCATGAGAGTTAAAAAGCTATGACTGAATCTTATATAAAGTATATTCAGTCTTTGAGGTCAATGCCCTGTCTCACTCCAGTTCTTCCCCATTTTAGATAGAGGTCAGGGAATGGGACACTGGTCACCTGAAGAGGGGAGGGATTATGACCATGGTGAAGCAGGGCACAGTAGAAGAGGCTGGGGCCAGAAGACCAAAGTCACAAGAGTCTGCCATTAGCCTTCAGCTAGACTGGGACAAAGATGTCTCTACTTTGAGATAGCTCTCTCCCCTAGTTGCACTGCGTCAGTGATGCAACAAAGGGCTGATGAAAGTGCATGTATGTTAAAACATGGACATTCCATGAAGGAGAATCTGTCCCAGGGGATTCTAGGTACTGCTTTTTTTATCTCCAATAAGGCACTTAGTATAATATTAAGGCCTCCTGATGTAATGGAAAGAGCTCTGTGTTTGGAGTCGGTAGACCTGGGTTCAGATCTTCCCTTTTCCACTTACTACCTCTATGACCCTGGGCTCTTGCCATTCAACTTCTTAATGGCCTTGTTTGCAAAATGAAGGGGTTGGATTATATGTGAAATCTGAACCTGGGGTCTTAGTACATAATAGGAATTCAGTATTAACTTTTATAGGCAGCTAGTGGTGCAATGAGTAGAGCAATTGGCCTGGATTCAAGAATTCTACCTTAGACATTTACTAGTTGTTTGATCCTAGGCAAGTCACTTTAACTCTGTCTGACTCAGTTTCCTCAGCTGTAAAATGTGGATAATAATAGCAACTGACCTTACAGGGTTGTAGGGAAGATCCAGTAAGATATACGTAAAAATACTTATTACAGTGCCTGGCACATAGTAGGTACTTCATAAATGCTTGTCCCCTTTTCCTTCCCCTATTGAATTGGTCATAGATAGACAGTTATGAATAGTAAAAGGGACTGGCATATGAATTACTAGGAAAACACCTTATCAAATTCTTCTCACATGCAAAACCTGATCCTTTATTTCTTAACAGAAGGCATATATTTTCTATCCGAAGAAGAGAACACAGTGATCTCTCCAAAATAGCTTAATTACATGTTTATATAGTTATTCACAACTTGTATCTGAAACATTCTGTTTAGGTTACCTCCTTACTCAGCACTCACAAGTTGGATCACTTGCTAAAGGGCAAGTACTTCTCCAAGGTTCTAGAGTAGTCTGTGAAAGTTTGCACTCCTGGTTCATGGACCCCAATCAGTGTGTTTCCCTTTAACAGTAAGGCAGTAGATAAAATTACCTTAAAGCAAACACCTTTACTAAGATGGCATAATAAGAATAGTCACTATAAAACATTTCCCCCCACAAAACTGGGGTACACTGCCCCACAACTACAAGTCCTATGTTATGTGGAAAGATGTCTCCCAAGTTTAGCATATAATGATAGAGGTTTAAGAGATCAAAGACAATCTACACCTCTAGTACTTAATGGCCTCCCATTCTTGTGGAGTCCTCATGCAGCTTGTCTATATGGATGCAGCATCTCTGCTTGGTGGGTTGCTCAGCTGAGATCCCAGGGTTTACTTTTTTCCACTTTTGTTTGCCTTGCCTAGTATCTCGTGAATCCATAGTCTGCTCTCTTCTCAGAATTTACACTCCTTGATCCTTGAGTATCCTTGAGCCTTATACTCATGTCTGTTGGGAGAATACGTGTCTACACTCAGTTATCTGTCAAACTCTCTCAAACTGACTTTTCAACAGCTGAGTGAGTTGCCTCTTACTGGGTGAGCAGCTTCTCTGCTAGATGCCATGGCCAATTGGAAGTGGAATTCCCTTCTTCTCTCTTGCTGACCCCTGGTAGAGGCACAGGACTCATGTTCCACCCAGTTGCTCCTGGAGCTGTGTGTTGGCTCCATGGTTGACACCTCTGCTATAAAGTCTCCTTTCACTGCACCAGGCTGCCTCTCAAGTAAACAATTAAAACGACTTCGCCATGATGCACTATTACCAAAGCTGAAAGATCCCCTTTGGGAATATGTAGTTAAAAACCAAAGAAGCACATATGTATGAATAAAGGCCTTCCCAGCAGTTCTGATGGAGAATGAAGGCATAGAAATTAAAGACTTTCCCTAACACAGGACTTCTCTAGATCTTGGTGAATAGGCAGATTCCTTCTTTGGCATCTGCATCTGTGGTGAGAGAAAAATGGAACAATTTAAAAAAGACTTTCAATCATCTGAGGAGCTGATTTCCAGACATTTGGAAGTGTTAGTTGTTCAGCAAAGGAAAGGACTGGTATATACAACCCAGTATTCTTAGCAGTACTTTTTGAGATGTGTGTTCATCCTTCGTTGCTGAAGAAGACCATGCCATCAGAGAAATAATGACATGACTTGCGCTTCACTTTGTTTTGAGTAAGGGAGGGCTGTGCAGGTCACCAGCCTCACTTCTCCTCCAGAGCCATCTGAATCCAGTGACCAGATATTCATCAGGATGACTGGAGATGACTCAGGATGAGGCAATTGGGGTTAAGTGACTTGTCCAAGGTCACACAGCTAATGAATGTCAAGTGTCTGAGGTGAGATTTGAACTCAGGTCCTCCTGACTCCTGTGCTGATGCTGTGTCCACTGCACCACCTAGCTGCCCCACAATTTTTGAGATAGCAAATTACTGGAAGATTCCTATTATGTACATATGTTCCTACTATGTGCTGGGCATTGTACTAAGTACTTTAAAAATACCACCTCATTTGATCCTCACAACCATAGTTGCTAATATATTCATTTTACAATGGAGGAAACTGAGGCAGAGAGAAGCTAAATGACTTGCCCAGGGTCACATAGCTAGTGTCTGAGGTTAAATTTGAACTCGGGTCTTCCTAACTGCAGGCCCTGTGCTCTATTCACTTTTTTTACCTGGTGCCTAGGGCTGGGGATTAGCTGAACAAATGGTGGCATTGTGAATAAAAAGTAATATTGTACTGTTAGAAGCAATTAAGGAATTAGATGAACATGGGAAGATTTTTATGATTTGATATAGAGAGAAGTAAGCAGAACCAGGGGAACATTATAAACAATGACTACACTAAACAATGAATACAGATGAAAATAACTCACGAAACAGCTTAACTCTGATTAATTTAATGACCTCTCTTGGTCATAGATGACAGATAACGAAACTGCCAGAAAGGTCCAAATATCATAGATCTAGAGCTGCAGGCACCTTAGAGATGGTCCAGCTAAGCTCTCATTTTACATGTGAAGATACTGAAGCCCAGAAACTTTTAAGTGACTTGCACATAAGGGTCAGAGGGAGAATTTGAACCTAAGCCCTTTGACTCCAAAACCAGTGCTTTTTTCATTTCCCTCCTCTGTAGTAGGATGAAAGATAACAGCTACAGAATATTACAAATGCTGCCAGATGTGTTTATTTTGTGATGCTTTGTACGATTTTTTTTTCTGTGGTATAAATGAAGGTTCTATGGTAAGTGGTATATGTTAGGAAATGACTGTGATAAAAAAAGGGGCAAAAATAAAAATTTGCTTTCTCTCCTCCGCCCCCTGTGTATCTGTCTGTCTTTCTTCCTCTTTTTTCTTTTTTTCCCTTCCTTCCTTCCTTCCTTCCTTCCTTCCTTCCTTCCTTCCTTCCTTCCTTCCTTCCTTCCTTCCTTCCTTCCTTCCTTCCTTCCTTCCTTCCTTCCTTCCTTCCTTCCTTCCTCCATCCCTTCCTTTCTTTCTTCTTGGTTTCTAAGAAAGTTGGATTGATATTGTTCATGATGATGTTATGGTTAAATATTCCCAAAATTAACAGCTTCCAGAAAACTTCCAGATCCTTGAACCACTGCCCAGGCCAGGGAGTATGGAAGAAAATACCAATATACAAAGGCATATCACAAAGAACTTGAGTTAAGAAGTATTGATCTGATCCATTCTCCTTCTTTCAAACTAGACTTCACCCCAGGCAGATAAACCTAAATATGTCTTCTGCTTAATGTTTTCTAGAAAGAAGGGATTACCCCAAACTCACATCACTCAATACCTTCTTGTTAGCCTCCATCTCTCATAAAATCATAAAAATGAAATTTTGAAAAGAGCTTTAGAGATCACCTTGTCCTGAAACCTGCCTCATGCAGGAGCCCCTTTTATAACATCCCTGTGGGGTGAAGTCGTGGAGGGAAAGGGAGGAGTTGAATCTTTTGGGTCTTTGAATACTTGCAGTGATGGGGAACTTTCAACCTTACATGGTAACCTGTGCTATTGTTAGGCAGCTCTAATGTTCCTTCTGATATTAAGCCAAGATCTCCCTTCCTACAATGTCTACTCTTTGTTCCTAGTTCTTTCCCCAGAAGCTACATAGAAAAATCTATTCATAGCATGAGTAGACTTTCAGCAGCCACCCAGTCCAACCTATCCCCCAGGAAGCATTCCTACTTCAACTTACCTGACAAGTAGCAATCCAGCTTCTGCCCAAAGATCCCCAAGAAGGGTATGATCTATTGTACTTTTAGAGAGATCTAATTGTTAGGGAAATTTCCCCTGGTATTGAGCTTACATCTCTTAGTGTTTCTCATGCATTGCTCCATATTCTAGCCTCTGGGATAAACAGGGAAAATCTGATCCTTCCACCGTGTGAGTACCCTTCAAATAATCAAGCCTCTCTGAGTTTTCTCTTTTCAGATTCGACATCCCTAGTTTCTTTCACCAATTCTCCCATGGTGTGGTCTCAAGGCCTCCCACCCTCCTGGTTGCCCTTCTCTGGATTCTCTCCAGCTTCTTAATGTGTGTCCTCAACTGAACATCGCACTTCAGATGCGATCTTGGCAGGGGAGTTTAGGCCAGGACTGTCACCCCTAGTCTCCTTCCACTCCTTCCACATTAAAGCCCTTTAAATATTCAAAGATAGAGATCACCTTCCCCCAGCCCCCTAATCCCCAATTCTTCTCTCTGATCTGAAGTAATGATCAGCTCTCTCTTCCATAAGTAGTTATGGAGCATCTGATAAAAATTCAACTGAGTGTCAGGCTCTGGGAGGGTACAGAAACTGGGAAACCCCTCTGCTTCAGAGAACTGAGGGTGGAATTGGGGAAATAGATTTACACAAGTGAAATAATTAGGGAAAGATGTAGGAAAGGACCCAGAGTTGTGTGTAGAGTGTAGACAGTTAAGTGTTACCCAATTCAGATTAAGGTGAGAACTATGTGGGTTGGAGTAGTCAGTTGTGTCATTCAGCAGAACAGATGAAATTCAAAGGATTGATAGGATTTGGCTAGTAACATTCATATAGTTTCCTCCTTCCCTCTCTCTCTATCTCCCTCTCTTCCTTCCAACCTTCCTTCCTCCCTTCCTCCCTCCTTCCTTCCTTCCTTCCTTCCTTCCTTCCTTCCTTCCTTCCTTCCTTCCTTCCTTCCTTCCTTCCTTCCTTCCTCCTTCCCTTCCTTCCTTCCTCCTTCCCTTCCTTCCCTTACTCCCTCTCTTTTCCTCCCTCCCTCCCTCACTTCCATTTATTTCTAACACTTGCCTTGTCCTGAGAGGAAGTGTGGTGTGTTGAATGGTTAGCGGGGCTTGGTGTCAAGAATATCTGTGCGTTAGGTAATTGTTTTTCAGCCGTGTCTAACTCCTCGTGGCCCCATTTGAGGTTTTCTTGGCAAAGATACTGAAGTGGTTTGCTATTTCATTCTCCAGCTCGGCTTACAGATGAGGAAACTGAGGCAAACAGAGTTAAGTGACTTGCCCAGGGTCACATAGCTAGGACATATCTGAGCCCAGATTTGAACTCATCAGGAAAAGGAGCCTTCCTGACTCTCTAGGCTCAGGGTACTGCACCACCTAGCTTCCCTGTCAAGAATACCTACTTAGGTTCAAATCCTACTTGTTCCATGCATGATTCTGTGCAAATCACCTAATGTCTCTGAACCTCATTTTCCTTATCTGTAAGAATGGAAATAACAATAGCGCCTGCCGAAAAGTGTTGGGAGGATCCAACGAGACAACGTATAGAAATCACATTATAAACCTTCAAGAGCTAGTTAAAAAGGAGTGATGATTATGAACTACTTTATAAGGTTGATTTTTAGTTCCTAATTTATAATTTAAATGATAATTATCATTATAAATGACATTTATATAGGAAGTATTATTACCCCATTTACATAAGAGGAACTGAGGCACAGAAAGGTTAATGGTTTCATAGTATAAGACAGATAAACAGAGCACACAGGAGGGCTGCTAGCACAGGTTCACTCTTGGTTTGGTCAGACAGGAAAGACACTAAGAAGGGGTTAATAATGTTATTTTATTCTAGTCTAATTTTCTCAGAAGAGGATTGCTGATAATGGGAGAAGAATTCCTACAGCATTCCCTAATTGCCCTTCTCACAGTGGCTTTCAAGAAGTGGGGGGGCAACTACCCCTACATCTTGATGAGGTTAATCGAGACAGGTATAACTTGATCCCCTTAAACCTCAATGGGGGCCAGTTGAGGCATACACAGCATTCTAGATTGTACATTCAACCCTAAGTTTCCCCATTCACTGACCAATGACCACCTGCTTTATAGGGCATCAGACAAACAAGGCATAATTCCAGCAATAACCTCACAAGTTTACATCACCTCATCCCTATATCTCATTGCACAGTTGCAGTGGCTGTTTATATTACTTATCACTCTATAACTCTGTGCAAGTATGGTGGAAGTGTTTTGAACCATAACTGTGGGAACTCATATCTAATATCTGGGAACAAGAGATTGTTATGGCTATGAATCCTGGGAAATTGAACTCTAAGAAATAATAACAAAAATTCACTTTACACACACACTGAAATCCACCTTACTTACATTAAAATTCATCTTACATACACACAACTAGTAAATATTGGTGGCAGAATTAGAGCCTGGTCTTCCTGACTTCAAGTCTAGCGCCAGAAGCTTAGACAGTCTCTAAGGTACTTTCTGACTCTAAATTCTACAAAAATTGAGGATCAATCAAAGTGCGAGTGAAAGCACTTTGTAAATGATAAAGGACTCTAAAACTGTAATTATTATTATAATATATCGTGTCCTTTGATTCGTCTAGACAGGGAGGGAGAGGAAGTGAGGAAAAGGGTGTGTATATGGGATGGGAGGGGGAGTGAGAAGCAAACTGCATTGAAAAAGTAATTAAATTTAAAAAGAGAAATGGAAAATAGGATCTGGATTCAAATCTTGACTCTGTCACTTAATACGTATATAACCTGAGAGAGGTGATTTGCTAGGGTTGTTTTTGTATGGTTGTGTACTACTCTTTGTGACCCTGTGGACCATAACGAGGTTTTCTTGGCAAACTGGAATGGTTTACCATTTTTGTCTCCAGTGAATTAAGGCAACTGGAAGTTAAATGGCTTTTTGATGAACAAAGCTAGTAAATATCTGAGGCTAGATTTGAACTCAAGTCTTCCCAACTAAAGGTCCAAGCTGGTGTGGGCTTTGGCCTCGGGGTCACAGGTGGCCCTCTAGGTCTTTGGGTGCGGCTTTTTGACTGAGTCCAAGTTTTAGAGAACAAATCCTTTTATTAAGGGGGTTGGCCCAATGCCTTATCCACTGCGCCACCTAGCTGCCTTTGCTTTTAAGAAGGATTTTTACATTCTAACAGGCCCTATGCTCCTACCAGGGCTAAATCAAAGTTCTAGGGCAAACCTGATTTCAGCTGCCCTCAGTTCTGGGACAAGAAACAAGACATTATCAACCTGCCCAGAGCTCAGATGGAGCAGCCGAGGGTCACTCTAAAGGGAGCTGCGGCCAAGATCTTCTGGTTCCATTTTCTCTTCTGGCCACCCTGTCCCATCCCAGCAAGAGGGGATTAGGAGATTATTCTCTGTTAAGAAAATCTGGGCACCTATTCTTTGAGGGTTTTAATCCCTGGCACTCCCTTCTGGCACCTTCTTTCTATTTTTACCTGATCTCCCTCAGGATGTCAGCCCCATTGGCTACTCAAGGATTTAGTGAGGACTTTTAACACCTTGCTGTATGGACAGTGGGGGGTGTGGGTGTTGTCAGAAGATAATGCGATAGGTCTGAACTATTCTGAGACAGACACTAGATGTGGGAATTAAGGACAATGTGTTAACTGTGCATGCCTTCCTCCTTCCCTTCAGTCGCTTCCTTTTTCTCTGTCTCTCCCCTGGATGATTTAAGCAGTCATCCATCTCCTTCACTACTCCGTCCAGAAATTCCTGTGTGTTTGCTGCACAAAAGAGAAAATTTGAGTTTGTGTGAATGTATGTATTAGCTTAAAAAAGACTGCATGTCCCATTGAAAAGGAGAAAGGGAGCAAGTTTTGACCCTAACCCCAACCTTTCCATTACCAACACAAGCAGAACCTCGGGAGAGAAGATGGGGAATGTCATGGAAGGGAAGACCGTGGAGGAGCTGAGCAGCACTGAGTGCCACCAATGGTACAAGAAGTTCATGACAGAGTGCCCATCTGGCCAGCTCACTCTGTATGAGTTCAGACAATTCTTTGGCTTAAAAAACCTGAGTCCCTCGGCTAGCCAGTATGTGGAGCAGATGTTTGAGACATTCGACTTCAACAAGGTGAGTGGGGACAAAGGAAGTCAAGGTGTCTTGGAAGGCAAGTTATAGCGTCATAGGAGGAGCAAATCACTTCATCCTTCTGGGCCTTAGTTTCTCCCTCTGTAAAATAAGGAGGTTAGAATAGATGACTTCTAAGATCTAAATCTATTATCTTAGCAATGGTAGGAAAGCTTAGAAATCATAAGATCAAATTCTAGAGATGGAGGAGGCCTCAGAAGCCACCTAGTTCAACCCTCTCATTTTACAGTGGAGGAAACTGAGGTTCAGGGAGAGTGACTGGCCCAAGGTCACACAGATAGTATATCCAAGATTCAAACCCAGGTGCTCTGACTCCAGTTTTCATGGTCTTGTTATTTTATACAGTTGCACTAGCTCAAAAAAGACAGAAGGGGAAGTATTGCTTTTGGTTCATCCATAGACAGGGCCAGAAGGATCTCAAACTGGAGCAAAACAGACTGGTTAGATGACAGGAAGGACATTGGCACTAATCCTTGACTGTCTTCTTCATGTCTTTGGGCATCCCAAACCAGGCTGGGCACCTAATAGGACCCCTGAGAATTAGGGGGAGCATAGGAAGGAGAGGAACAGTTTCCTAACTTGGACCCTGAAAAACTTGGGGTCAGTTTGACCTCTTTAGATGACAAAAGAGACAAGATGACTTGCCCAGGTGACCATGTTACCCACTTAAATGTAAGGGATCCTGTAAGTATAGGGGATACAGGGTAGGGGCCAAAGGGAATTATTCTTGTGCCAAACTCACGATGACTTGAGTCTGCCCTTAGCTAACTCCATAGTTAATTCTGTCTCTTGGAACCTGAGATGACCAGTCTGCCTCCTAGCACATAGTTGCTGTCTTGACCCTTGTAGGTTCTTATTATTGTCAAGTTGTTTCTGTCATGTCTGACTCTTCGTGACCCCATTTGAAATCCTCTTGGCAAAGATAGTGGAGTGGTTTGCCATTTCCTTTTCTAGCTCCAGAAACTGAGGCAAACAGGTATAAGTGACTTACCCAGGGTCACACAACCAGTTATGTGTCAAAGGTGGGACTGGGACCTAGGTCCTCATGGGCAGTTTATTGTAGTGGATAGGGAAAATGCCTTGAAGCTACTACCTCTCTGTCTGGCTTTTGGGTAAATTCACTTAACCTTTCTGTGTCTGTTTCTTTATCTGTAAGGGAAATACAGTTTCATTCTGATGTGTCATGGTTTGTGGAGGTGATGCTTGGATCTCCAAGGTAATGCCAGGGAAGGCAAGTTCTGGAGGATCGTCCCAAGCTGGCATAGCTCTTGA
Organism: Bettongia penicillata ogilbyi; assembly: GCA_023548195.1. NCBI lineage: Eukaryota > Metazoa > Chordata > Mammalia > Diprotodontia > Potoroidae > Bettongia > Bettongia penicillata. The sequence goes on from JAJHZJ010000089.1 coordinate 3,015,096, forward strand.
GAACCCTAAAGAACCTTTATAACCCAGAGGAGTATTGAGTGGAACCTTATTTCCCTTTTACAGATAAAATAAGAACTCACAGATAAAATGAACTTTTTCAAATAAAATGAGGTTGAGTGACTTCCCCCAAACCACTTCTCACCACCAGAAGGATTGTTTGTTCTACAGGCATTTGCCCATTGAAAAGGACATGATTTGGAGTGATTTCCATTGGTATTGGCATTGATTGGGGTTGGGGGTGAGAGAAGTAGCCCCACAGGCAAAATCCCAACTCTTTCAAAGTATAAAACTTTTTTTTTAAAAAAAGTGAGATAATACTGCCTGGTCTGCTTGCCTTACTGAGTTTTTAGAATCAGCTAAGGCAATTGAAACTCGAACATAAGTTCTTATTCTTAAGACTGACTTTCTCCACTGTCCCGTGGACCCAGGACAGACCACCATTTCCGGATTGCCCTCAGAAAAAACAAACAAACTTGCCCTGCCTCCCAGGCCCTTTCAAGAGAAATTATTCACTGAGCCTGATAATACAATAATGAGTTTTTCTTGTTTTTTTCCTGGGGCCAGGATTAAGCAGAAAGTATGGGAGAGGCTGATTTGAGTTCTGTTGGGTTGGGCCTGGGTCTACTAGAGACACTGGGGAGCTTCTAAGGGCTGGCAAGGACTCAGGGCTATTTTCAACTCATATAAAGCAGATTATGGATTTGTGGCAATGGAAATAGAAACGACTTCAAGCTGGTGCTCGAAGCTTTTTCCCAGGGGGAACTCTGGGGGAGGAAAAGTAGCCAAGGTAGGAGGGAGCTGAGTCATCCAGACTGTGGGTGAAAAGAAGCAGAGAAAAGAACCATCCAAGCAGGGAAGCAACTGTAGGGAAATAGGAGTTACCTGTATCGGTGTGGACAGATCTCTAGAACCCAGGGGTGGGAATATTAGAAGGAGGAAGGTAGGAGAAGGGTCTCAGCAGCAGCACTTTATCAGCCTGACAGCTTGGAGTCCTAAGGAACCCATGGGGCACACTTGGAGCTCTTTTAACAAGTATGAAGCTCTTAACCAAAAGAGGAGAGCTGCACCCTCTGTGTTAACACACGTACTGTTAGCTGAGATCACCCCGTTAAGGTCAGAGGAAGAAGAAATAAGTGGTTTTTGTCTTTGACTTCCTGCTGAGAGATATAGTCTGAAAACAATCAGGCAGCTGGTGGTAGAACACTGGGCCTGGAGTCTGGAAGACCTGGGTTCAAATTTGACTTCTATCATTTACTAACTGTGTGACCCTGGGTAAGTCACTTAACCTCTTTATGCTTTCAACTGTAGGGAGACAATAATAGCACTTAACTCACAGGATTGGGGAGAGGAGGAAGTTGTTAGCACAGTGCTTAGCACATAGTAGGTGCAATATAAAAATTTATTTCCCTAATCTGTATTATTTGTAAACTTTACCTGCTTCTACTCATTTCCATGTCATTCTATGCAGGAACATGTGCATGAATAAGTAAATACAGAATATATATATATACACACACACATATATACATATACATATATGTTTAACAAATTGATTTTGGAAAAAGTAAGTGCTAATATCTTAAAAGAATAGGACTGTTCTTCAGTCTCAGTTGAGTCTGACTCTTTGTGACCCCATTTGATGTTTTCTTGGCAAAGATACTAAAGTGATTTGCCATTTCCTTCTCCAGCTCATTTCATAGATGAGGAAACTGAGGCAAACAGGGTTAAGTGCCTTGCCCAGGGTCACACAGCTAGTAAGTGTGAGACCAGATTTGAATTCAGGAAGATGAGTCTTCCTGACTCCAGAACCTGAACTCTACCTTTGGTGCCATCTACCTGTCCCTAGGCTTTTAATTAACTTTAAACAGATCAGAGGATCATACATTTAGAGGGGGAAGGGACCTTTGACACCATCAGGCCTAACCCTCCACATTTTGCAGCTAAGATTGACGAAGGTCAATTTGGCAGGACCACAGGGTACAGGGATGGAATAATAAATGCTAAGTTAGCTCCAACTGTTTTATTATCCCCTTTCCCTGGCCTTAGATGCAGCAAGGTCCTGATTAGTAAGAACAATGAATGCCCTGAAGTAGATGAATGTATTTGAATTTACATGATCCAAAATTGCACTTCTCTGTAATATATGGTCATTGCTTCCAGCCCAATGGAAAGTGCATTGTGCAACGAGAGCTGGGAAAATGCACCCACATCATGGAGATTCATTATTCTCATTAATGGACACCTAGTTGTATTCAATTGTGGGCAGCTCCCATCAATGCCTTCTTGAAGTCAGCTGAAGAGGACAGGAGGGATAGAGAGAGACAGAACCATGGGGGAGAGAGATGGGCATCAGTTTACAATAATCATATTTAACACTGTCCCAGAACAAGCAACACTCTCTTCTGGGTGTAAGTAGGAAGAGGCCCATTCAGTGTAATTGGAGAGCCTCAGCCCCCAATTTCCTACAGTCTGTCAGAGTAGCCTCTTTACGGTCTCTTCTTTGATGGGCAGCTAGGGGACACAGTGTGTAGAGCAAGAGGCCTTGAGTCAGGAAGACTCATCTTTCTAAGTTCAAGTCCAACCTCACTTGCTAGCTGGGTGACCCTGGGCAAGTCACTTCATCCTATTGGCCTCAATTTCCTCATCTGTAAAATGAGCTGGAGAAGAAAATGGCAAACCACTCCAGTATCTCTGCCAAGAAAACCCCAAACGGGGTCATGAAGAATTGGACTCGACCACAACTTGACAACAACCAAGCTAAAATACATATTTGCTATCTGGAAGGTGCGGGGCCATTAAGCCTCTATCATTTGTCAGCTCTTTGTATGAGTTAGCCAATCCCCTTGGAGCAGAGTTCATGAGATGGGTAAGTCTTGATCCTTGGCTCCCTTACTTCCTTTCTGTCATGGTTCAATCAGGTGCCACCTCCTAGGGAAGCCTTTCTTGATCTCCATCGTTGCTCATGTTCTTTCTCTCGTCAAACTGCCTTATATTTCCTTCTCTGTGTATTTGGAGTATCTCTCTCTCCCCTCCATGTAAGCTCCTTGAGGACGGGACTGTTTTTCATTTTGACTTTATGACAGGTCCAGTGCTTTTAGCAGATATAACATATGAAAAAATTCAGTAACAATATGACTGAACAGCAGAAAGCGGCTAGGTGGTAGAGTGGGTAGAACACTGGACCTGGAGTCAGGAAGACCTGAGTTCACATTTGGCTTCAGACACTGATTGCATGACCCTGGGCAAGTCACTAACCTCTTTTTGTCTTAGTTTCCTTATCAATAAAATGGAGATAATAGCACCTACCTCCCAGAATTGTTGTGAGATTAAAGGAGAGAGTATTTGTAAAGCACGTTATAAACCTTAAAATTCTATTTAAATGCCATATTATTATTGTTGCTGTCAGAAGGTAGTGAGTACTTAGTACCGAGTAAACAGGACAGATGGAAAAGGCAATGAGAATTCAGGGGAGGGAAAGATTGGAAAGTTTCAAATTGTACACAAAAATTACCATGGCTCTTTTTGATATACTTGGATGAGATCCTTGGGAAAATTTGTTTCCCCTAACCCTCTCCTTGGGACCTAGGAACGCTAATGAGTGAATTTGACATACTTCCTCCCCTTCCAATAGTATTTTATTTTTTCCCAATTACATGTAAAGATAGTTTTCAACATGAAATTTTATAAAATTTTGAGTTCCAATTTTTTTCTTCCTTCCTCTCCTCCTGCCTACTTAGTAGCATCATCTGGTACATTCCCAGTGGTCTGTTGGTAAATGTTTAACTACCAGATCCCTGAAAATGACAAATTTTAAAATTTAATTTGCATTATAATTTTCTTAATTACTTTCTTAAATCTACAAATCAACAAAACACTAAATCAGGCTCTGATTTGTAACACTTCCTGATTTTCAAGATGCAAATACTCATGCCAAAAATGAGATAATTCTCAGGAGCCTGTATGAACTTCGTCATCATCCCTCTTTCCTCATCGCACCAATAGAATCAGCAGGGTTGAGTAGATGGTCTTTTCTACGGTAGAGTTTGAGGTTCATTAGTAAAGTTAACTCCAAATCCTAATAACATTACCCCTTTCCCAAAATACAAAATCTCCTTGACTTGGTTAAGGCACTGAATACCATGTTTTGTTTGTTTTGTTTTGACTGTAAATATAATTAGGATTCTAGATGTAGAGCTGGACGTTAGAAGCTGGACCTTATTTTTACAGGAAAAGAAACTGAGGTCTTCTTACTTCACCTCAACAAACATTAATGTCAGGAAACAATCTTAAGCGTTGTTCAGGAATGGCTTGGCTTGTCCCTTAAAGTACCGAGTGTCACATATTGGAGGTCACTAAAGGCCATTGTTAAAAAGTACATACATTATCTTAGAAAAGCATTATTTGTCATTAACATTTAATATAGATTAGGGTATCAAATTCGTTTTAGGTATGGAAGCAGCCTAAGAGATCACTTAGTCAAATCTTTTCATTTTACTTACAAGTGAGAAAAGTAGGAACCTGAGAGGGCGATGGGACTTGTCTAAAACCACACACTGATTTAGAGACAGAGCCTGGTCTTTTGATTCCTAGTGGGTATTTTCATTTATTCACCAAAAACTTATTAAGCATCTACAGTGTGCAAAGCATTATGTTCCTTTCTAGAAGCAGCTAGGTGGATAAGAGACTTGTCCTCAGACTCAGAAAGACCCGAGTTCAAATCTCCCCTTAGATACTTTCAAGTTGTCTGACACTAGGCAAGGGCGAGTTAGAACCTCTCTCAGCCTCAGTTTCCTCAAAATGGGGATAGTAATAGCATCTACTTCACAGGGTTGTTGTGAGAATCAAGTGTGATAACAAGTACAGCACTTCGTAAATGTAAAAGTATTCTATAAATGGTAGTTATTTTTCCTTTCCCAATTCTCCTTAAGACTAGTGCTTTCATTATTTACAGTTTATCAGGAATATGTATATTATGGTATAGATTTATATACATTGTATTGCATAAATTTATACATATCAATGTATCCATATCAAGAAAACACACATACACACACACACACATAGAGAGACAGAGACAGAGACACACACAGAGAGAGAGAGAGACAGAAACAGAGAGAGAGAGAGACAGAGACAGAAACAGAGAGAGAGAGACAGAGAGAGACAGAGAGAGAGAGAGAGACAGAAACAGAGAGAGAGAGAGAGAGAGAGACAGAAACAGAGAGAGAGAGACAAAGAGAGGCAGAGAGAGAGAGAGTGTGTTTATGCTATGCTTTCTTGTTTCGTAATTTTCATTCATGTCATTCTTTGTGACCTTTTTGGGGTTTTCTTCCTGGAGATTCTCTAGTGGTTTTCCATTGCCTTCTTCAGCTCATTTTATAGATGAGGAAATGGAGGTAAACAGGGTTAAGTGACTTGCCCAGAGTAATACAACTAATAAATGTCTGAGGCTGGACTTGAGCTCGTGCCTTCTTGGCTCCAGGCCCAGCGCTCTATGTGTCACTGTGTCACATATACCTATATATGCATGTATGTAAGTGTATATGTATTTTTATAGGTATTTTTAAATAAATATAAATTGGCTGATTGACTAAGGGTGATGGAAAGTTTAAATAATACATCTTCATGGAATTTAACAGAATGGAGGCAGCTAGGGATCAGGAAAATCTGAGTTCAAATTCGACTTAGCTATGTGACCCTGAGCAAGTTATTTAACCTCTGCCTGCTTCACTTTTCTCATTTGTAAAATAAGAGAAATAATAACACTTATTTTATAGGTTTTCTGTGAGGATAAAATGAAATAATATTGGTAAAGTGCTTCACAAACTTTAAGGCACTGTATAAATGCAAGCTGTTATTAATACAAGTTCATACACTTAGGGCAGCTTGGAGGCACAGTGGAGAGAATACTGGCCCTGGAGTCAGGAGGACCTGTGTTCAAATACAGCCTCAGACACTTACTAGCTGCGTGACCCCGGGCAAGTCATGTGGCCCTGCTTGCCTCAGTTTCCTCATCTGTAAAATGAACTGGAGAGGGATATGGCAAACCACTTCAATATCTTTACCAAGAAAACGCCAAATGGGGTCATGAAAGTTGTACACAACTGAAAAATAACACTCTTAGATAAGAATGAGATGTAAAATAGTACAAGATAAATGTATTAAGAGGTTGTCAATCAAAATGCCAGTGAAGGCCAAGAGGAAGAGAAGGTTGTTATTGACAGTATGGTGGTCAGAATGTCTTGGGGCTCATATAACAATCCTCTTAGCAGACAGTAGACCTTGATGGAATAGGCTACAGGACAGGCAAGTGTTGGTGTTTTAGGGAAGGAGGCCAAGCAAGGTATCTGGGGAAGATCATACTAGCTAACTTCTATTTCTATAGTAGCTCATATTTCCTCCAACAGCCAATAGAGTAACTTGTGGAAGTGTTTATTATTCCCAATTTACCTAAGGTCAGAAAGGTGAAGACTGGAGGATCAGAAGAGGAAACAGATTCACATGTCCTTATACAACCAGTGTCATAGAAGGGGCTTAAATCTGGGTCTCCCCTGAATCCAAGTCCAGAATCCCATCCCCTCTATCATACTGCCTAACCAATGGGAGCAGCGGAGAGGGAGAAGGGCAAGGCAGGATCAGAAATGATTTGGAACTGCTGCAATTCAAAGAGGAAGACGCATCCAAGGAAAAGGCAATATAGAAATGGTGAGGGGGTGGAGGGAGGGAGTGGAGTCCTGAATAACTTTGTGTATCTGTTTTAAATTCCCTAGGTTATCAGTTCCTTAAGGGGGAAGGGACCATGGCTTCATTATCTTTGTTTGTTCCTTCATATCTAGAACGTTGTTGGGTATGCAGTAAGAACTCAATAAGGATTTGTTATATAAATGTTGGATGGACTTCATACATTGCACCATGGTATCCAAGGCCCCAGTACTCCCTATGAGTTCAAGATAGGGTTAGATATCACTGGGATAAACATCTGAGACCTGGTTAGTGGACAGGACTGGGAGCTAGGCAGGCACTTTCTGTCCAGTCATGACATCAGAGGACCAATAGTGAACTGTTCCTCCTATCTCTTGCTGGAGGAGACTAAAGTTATGAAATGAGGTGTACATTTTCAGACAGGGCTAACCTGCTGATCTTTTTTGCTCAGTGAATTTATTTTTTACAATTTCATTGTTATTCAGTCATTTTGGTTATGTGTGACCCTTCATGATTTCATTTGGGGTTTTCTTGGCAAAGATACTGGAGTGGTTCGTCATTTCCTTCACTTCATTTTTACAGATGAGGAACTGAGGCAAACAGGGTTAAGTGACTTGCCCAGGGTCACACAGCTAGGAAGTGTCTGAGGCTGGATTTGAACTAGGAATATGAGTCTTCCTAAGTTCGGGTCTAGTACTCTATCCATTGTTCTCTTTAGTTGTCCCTTTGTTACAATAGCAGGTTCTTAGGGATAGGAAGCTGGTTGGCATGGTAGGGGGCCATAGATAGTGATTTTTGTTTTGAAGGAAAAGAATGTGCTTGAGCTAGTAATCCCCTAACAATCCTTTCTATTCCTGCCTAGGATGGTTACATTGACTTTATGGAGTATGTGGCTGCCCTGAGTCTCGTCTTGAAAGGGAAGGTGGAACAGAAGCTTCGCTGGTACTTTAAGCTATACGATGTGGATGGCAACGGCTGCATTGACCGAGGGGAGCTGCTCAATATCATCCGGGTAACTTAAAGTGACCAGACAGTCTGGTTCAGCCCAGACTGGCCTAGTTAGCTCAATAACCTGGGCAAGCATCCTAGGAAATTCCTGTTTGATCCCCTGCACCAGGAAAATAGCTGCAGACCAACAGTGAAGTGCTTTTCCTTACTCTGTGAATGACCATATCTAAAAATGGTCACATCACTGAAAAAAAGCTGTAGACCAAATGTGAAGTCTTTTTCTTTACTCTGTGAATGACCTTCATAATACTTAAGATTTGACTATAGCCCCAGACCCCTTTCCTTGATTGAATCCAAGAGAAGACCCTCTCTAGTCCTTGTTTGACATTTCAGACTAAGGAGAACTTCCTTTGGGGTTTTTGGAGAAGGGAGGAGATTAAAATAATCTTATTTTCTAACATTCTATTTTACTCTTGGTCAGTGGTATATAGGCAAATTTTTTTTTGTTATTATTGTATTTGGCCTTCGTTGCCAAAGAAGACCATGCCATCAGAGAAATAATGACATGACTTGCACTTGACTTTGTTTTGAGTGAGGGAGGATTATGCAGGTCACCAGCCTTACTTCTCCTCCAGAGCCATCTGAATCCAGCGACCAGATATTCATCAGGATGACTGGAGATGACCCAGGATGAGGCAATTGGGGTTAAGTGAGTTGCCCAAGGTCACACAGCTAGTGAGTGTCAAGTGTCTGAGGTCAGATTTGAACTCAGGTCCTCCTGCCTCCTACACTGGTGCTCTATCCACTGCACCACCTAGATGCCTCACATGTTGTTATTATTCACTTGTTCAACTGTGTCCAACTCTTTGTGCCCCTCTCCTCCCCAGGAGTGGGGAACCTATGGCCTCAAGGCCACATGTGGCCCTCTAGGTCCTTGGGTGTGGCCTTTTGATTGAATCCAAACTTCATAGAACAAATCCCCTTATACTGACTTAGAAACTCACAAATTAACATTATCTATGTTGTTTTGCTATGGTTTTTCCAGTAGTAACATATGGCAATGAGAGGAAAGCTGAGCATCAAAGAATCAATGTTTTTGAATTATGGTGCTAGAAAAGACTTTTGGGATTCCCTTGGATAGCAAAGAGATGGAATCAGTCAGAAAAAATTAAAGAAATTAATTCAAGTTAATGGAAGGTCAAAGACAGAAGCTGAAGCTTAGATACTTTGGTCACATAAGGTAAAAACCGGACTTATTGGGAAAAATTGAAGGCAAAAGGAGAAGGGAACAGTAGAGGATTAAATGGTATCATGGAAACAATGAACATGGACTTGGACAGATTTCAAGAGATAGAGAGATAGAAGATCCTGGTGGGCTATAGTCTCAAGAAGGGCTGGGAAACCTAACCAATAGGAAATATTTAACAATTAACTCTATGAGGAAAAAAATGTACCCATGACACATTTTTTAATGCAGCTAGCAAATATATGAGGCTGCATTTGGACTCAGGTCTTACTGAATCTAAACCTGGTGGTCTATCCACTTGGCCATCGTACCACTTGGGAAAGGATGTTGTTAAACTGAAAGGTGTCCAGAGGATGATGACTGGTAGAATGTGAACTCCTTGAGAGTAGGGGCTATGGTATTTGTGGTAAAGGGCCTTGAGTTCATGTAATAAGAGGACCAACTGAAAGACCTAAAGATGTGTACACTGGAGGAACAAAGAGGGACTTGATAGTTGTCATCAGGTATTTGAAGGGATGTCATATGGCAGAGGGATGGAACTTATTCTGTTTGGCTCTTTAGATCCAAGAGCAATGAGTATAAAGAACCCTAGCTCTGGAGTCAGATTTCAGACTTGGGTTCAAATCTCATCTCTGATGTTTATTACCTACATGACCTCAGGAAAGTTGATTACCCTTCCCAGGTCTCAGTTTCTAGGGAATCAGAGTCGAGGGTCTCTGAGGTATCTTCCAGCTCTAGATCTTAGTTTTAGGTTAGACAGTGTTGTATGGTAGTTAGAGCTCTGGACTTGGAATCAGGAAGACCTGGTTTCAAAAATAGCTATATAAATACTTACAGGCTGTCTCAGGGTAAATTACTTCCCCATGCCTCAACTTCATCCATGAAAAGATGGAGTTGGATGGACTCAGTGGCCGCTAAGTTCAAATCATTTAACCTCTCAGTGCCTCAGTTTCCTCATCTGTAAAAAGAGGGGTTTGAAGGCACTGGCACCTGTAAGTCTATGATTCTCTGAAGTTGTAAAGAGGAACATTTAGTCTTGATGTCAGGAAAGACTTCCTCAACAATGACAAATGTCCAAAAGTGGGGTGGACTGAATGCTGTCAGTAGCTGCCCTGCCCTAAAAGTCTTCAGGAAAAGGACAGATGACCACTTGTTGAGGATATTTATAGTGTAAATTTATTTTCAGTATGGGGTGAACTGGAAGATTGTGGAGGTGCCCTGCACTTGCACAATTCTGTAATTTAAGGATTGAAGATGTGCCCCTCTCTGTTGGTGATGATTTGCTGTGTCTAAGGCAAGTCACTTGACCTCTGAACCTCAGTTTCCTCCATGAGTCTACTACCAAGCTCACACTGTCATCATGAGGAAAGTGTTCTGCAAATCTTAGAGTCTTGTATACATGTGAATCATTGTTACTATCATTGCTCCACAGGGTTATTGTGAGGATCAAATGAGAATCAAGGTAAAAGAAGGAACTATAGAAATGTGAGGTCATGTTATTCCATCATCTTAGGGACCAAGATCCTTGAGAGCAAGGATTGTCTTTTACTTTTCTGTGCATCTCTATTGCTGAGCACACAGTAGGTGCTTAATAAATGTTTATTGACTGACAGAAAAAGTCAGAGCAGGAATGGAACTTAGAACATAAGAGTTTTAGAATACAGAGCATGGAATGTCAAAGTCGGAAGGAATTTACTTTGTAAGCTCACACAAGCTAATCTCTTCTCTGGGCCTCAGTTTCCTCATCTGCAAAATGAAGGAGTTTGGCTAGAAGGAATTTTAGAACATAGAATATTATAACACAAGGCATAGACTGTCAGCTGGAACATAAAATATTAGAACACAGAGCGTGGATTGTCAAGGCGGGAAGGTACCTTAGAATGCAGTGTTAGAACATAGCACATATCAGCAAGGGATCTTAGAACATAAAATGTTAGCTCACAGAACATAGAATGTCAGGTCTGGAAAGGACCTTGGGACACAGAATGTTAGAATACACAACACAGACTATCAGGCCTAGAAACACTAGAATAGAATGTTGAAACACAGGACATAGAATTCCACAAAGCACAGGTTGAACGGACCTTGGAGATCATTTTCATTTTACAGATGGGAAAACTGAGACCCAGAGAAAGGATTAACTTGTATGAGGTTACAAAATAAATAGCAGAGGTAGCACTCAAGCTCAAGTATTCTTCCTTTATTGTTAAAAACTGAGCACATTTTGTGTGTCTGCCCCTGGGTGAAGCACAATGGGGAATACAGAGAAGTGTAAGGCATGAGAAATATAAGAATCCTGTACTGAATGATGAGAAGTCAGAGAATCACTGAGCTGCAAGGGAACTTGGAGATGAAGGCCATTGACTTCATCTTACAAAGCTGTTACAGGCTCTTCTAACTCATAAGCTTCTGTGATTTTACACTGTATTTACCCTTAAGGAGCTCATACTCTGTCAGAGGAAACAATCGATTTGCCTCCATCTAGTTTGGGTTTCATCCTTATCCTCTCCGTGTCCCTAAACCAAACTCTCTCCTTTCCTCCCTCTCTTTCCTCCACCTCTAAGTCACTGATCCTCTTCTCCAGGAACAAGGATTGGGGGAATGGAGAAAAGCAGCTAGGTTCAGAGACCTCGCTGACCAACAGGCTATTAGGATGCACTGTTGTTCAGTCTTTTCAGTTCTGTCTGACTCTTCGTGATCCCATTTGGAGTTTCCTTAGCAGAGATATTGAAATGGTTTGACATTTCCTTCTCCAGCTCTTTTTTTTTACAGATGAGGAAACTGAGGCAAACAGGGTCCAATGACTTGCCCAGGGTCACACAGCTAGCAAGTGTCAGAAGCTGTATTTGATTCGGGTCTTCCTGACTCCAGGCCCTGTCCTCTATCCACCGTACCCCAGGCTGGACTAGATGACCTCTAAAGTTCCTGTCCTGTCCCCCACCAGCACCAGACATATGGTGACTTGAGCAGCAAGGCACTATTCCCCAGTAATGAAGTTAATTTCCTCCTCAGTATGAAGAGGGACTTCTATACTTTCTGACCAGGGAGGGTGTTGACTCTGTGGGAAACACCATAACAGACCCTCTAAGAGGGAGACCAGTGTGCCAAGAAGCTCAAGTATTTGGAAATCAGCTCATTCCTTCCAATGTACAAGCAAAGAAGGCACTTGTTTTCTCAGTCCTGCGGCTTGCAAAAGCAAAGCCAGGAATCTTTTTGAAAAACGCTGTTCCAATTTTACACTTATCCGGCATGGATGTGACTGTAGTGAAGGCAGATTATGAAGGACAAGTTGAGAAGCTACTCGAATGAATGGAAATTAAATTCCTTCCAGACCTAAACTGTAGGTGCCACGAAACACTGACAGCTGGTCCTGCTGCGCCACCTTTTGTCTCAACTCTGATATTGCATCCCTTCTCGAGGCTTGTCTTGGTCTCTGGTCACTCCAGCCTTCTTTGTCCTTCAGCTCATCCCTTCTGCTGTTGTTTTCCTGTAGGCTATACGAGCCATCAACCCTTGCAGTGATTCAACCATGAGTGCAGAGGAGTTCACTGACACAGTGTTTGCCAAGATTGATGTCAATGGGGACGGTAAGGAGGAACGTTGATAGGAGGGGGACAACCCAATTGGGGAACTTTCTTTCTATTCCAACCCTCTTCTCCCTCTCCAGTGTCTATTTATATGCCCTTCTACCCACCCATTCACGCCCTGATCCACAGGTTCCATATTGGCTTCTAGAGGTTATCCACAACCCTGGTCATGGGTCCTGGACTCTTCTAAGCTCTCACATCACACTCTAGGATCCTGACTCCTATATCTCCACATGCTCTCCTAAACTTTATCTGACTTCCCCACCCCACAGTCCCAATTAGCCTCGCTTCTTCTGACCCTAAAGCCTTAATCCTGCCTTCTGTCCTTTTTCTCCAGACCTTTATCCTTTGCTCCATCCCTGGTCTTTTGAACCCTCATCTACTAATTCCCATGCCCCACCCTGTACTATGGACTTCCTCCTGCCAACTGGTCCATTTGCTCTACCTCTGCTCCTTGTTCTAGACCATCATCCCAGCCACACCCCCTAGCTTTTGCCCTTCCATTGGACTGTAAAGCCATATTCCCCACTCAGAGTTTGATGCCCTTTCCTTTCTTCCCCTCTAGGTGAATTGTCTTTGGAGGAATTCATGGAGGGTGTCCAGAAGGATGAGATGCTGTTGGAGACATTGACCCGAAGCTTAGACCTTACCCACATTGTTCGCATGATACAGAATGGTGGGGAGAACTTGGACAAAGGACAAGGGGAGGATGGGGCAGCTGGGTGAGCCCCAAGGGGTCTCAGTTACCATCTCTGAGGGCTAGTTTTGTTTTTTTTTTAAATATATATTATACACCACCTACATGGGTCTCAGTTTACGTCCCTTCAGGGTGTTGATGGATAGTTAGGGTTATTAACCCTACAGACAGCATGGCAGAGTAGATGGAGCTCTGGATTTGGAGTCAAGAAGATCTGGGTTTGACTCTTGCCTTGGACACTCACCAGCTAATCACTTAACCTCTTAGATTCTCATTTTCCTCATCTACAAAGTGAAGGGGTTGGACTCAGTTCTCTCTAAGTCTCTTCCTGTTCTAAATCTGTGATTGATTTCCTGAGAGTCATAAGGCCTGATTCACGGGGTCTAATCTAGGCAGGCCTCTGGTGTGGTAAGGAGGGAGAAGCCTGGAGCCTGGGTCAGTCATTTGCCTTGGCCTTCTGGAGTGAGTTAGATCAGCTGTGGGGGACAGGGTTTATTTTACAGTGCTAGAACCACAATGTCTCAAAGTTGAAAGGCATCTCAAAGGTAATTTATTCTATCTATGACCTGAGCACAAATGCCCTCTACAACATACCTGACAAGTGGTCTACCAGTCTTCCTAGGCTTCTCCTCAGTCTTGTCTTGCTCCCTTCTTGTCCTTGGAAAGAAGGGATGGGGATAAGGGGCTACTGAAGAATGGAGGGGGAAAAACACAGGGGAGGGAGATGTGGGAGAAGATCTCCCAAGTCCTACTTCCCTTCTGAGAGTTCTCAAATTATCCTGAGTCACTTATTCACTCATTCAATAAACATTTAGTAGCCCCTTATTGTGTCTGAGCTCTCTATTAGGATCTGGAAGACCCAATATTTCAATAAAACACAGTCCCTATCCAAAGAACCAAATAAGAGTTGGATGGATTCATCATCTTACCTATGCCCTGCTCCTGATTCTGCTGGCTGGGTGGTGCCTCTAGTGAGGGCAATGGATCCTGTACTTCAGGGAATACAGGAAAGAGGAAAAGGGGAGATATCTTGACCTGTTTCCCTTTTTCTGAGAGGTGGGAAAAGAGCCTTCAGTCTCACAGCCAGGCCATGACAGTACTGTCTCCTTCTCATTGCTACAGTCATACGGAAGCATCTAGAAGTCTATGTATCTTTGACGTGGTGTGTACTTTTTGTGTAGTCTATGCATATGTACAGATGTTGGGCACGTATGTGAGCCATGGATTTGTGTGTGGGATGTGTATATCTATGAATATGGGTGTATATACATATACATGCATGTATTTCAGGTGTAAATCAGTGGTGTTCCATAGGATTTTTATTTTCACCAACCTTATGAAGATTAGGTTGCCATATTTACTCAACAAATGTTTATTGAGCATTTACTGTGTACTACATGCTATGCTAGGTGTCCTCTCCTCCACAACCAATCCTCAACTCAGTTGCCAAGACAGCATTACTAAGGCACAAATCTGCCCATGTCACTGCCCTACTCCAAAGCCTGGAGCACCCTGGCTTCTCTTTTGAATATAGGATAAAAATATGAACTCCTCAGTCCAATACTGAAAGCATTTCACAGTCTGTTTCCAATTCCCAGACCTACTTATTTCAATGCATATTCCAGAAAGATAAGACTCCAGACTCAAATGTTATTTCTCATTTTCATTTTTTCACATAAGCCATCTCCAGATCTGAAGTTAAACATGATTTGCTCTGGCCCATCTGTCTCAGGACCAGGCTATTATGTTTTACCTGTTCTCAGGGTTGTCTGGTCTCCTCAGGGCCTTGTGGGGATCTTTTCTCGTCATTGACTCAACCCCCAACTAATTATGCTCCCTCCATTTTAGGGGTCCAGTGATTAGCACCCTAGTTTCCTTTAACCATTTAATATTAGATTAACTTTTGCTAAAGGATATTAGGCTTTTTCAGTCCCCATAGATGTATACCTTCTCTCTGAGAGCAGCTCTAATTTATCCTGAATATGTTTCGTTTACACATATTTATTTGCATCTTATCTTTCCTACTAGACTGTGAGCTTCTTGAAAACAGGAAATGTTTTTTGCCATTCTTTATATCACCAGCACTTAGCACAGTACCTGGCACATAGTTGGTTTTTTATCTTATGGTGTCTGGCAAAGGGGAAGGGAAATTATTCAGCTTAGCATTAGTCCCACCAAGTTCAAGTCCAAAGCCAGCAGTGCTGGGTTCTACTAGGCTCCCCAGGTTCCTCAGGTCCTCAAAGCTAGACTGGTTATACCACCCAGCCTGGATTCTTATACTCCTATATCTCTGTGGTTTGAATATTGGGTTCTATTAGAGACTCAACTCCCTATTATCAGAAGGGAAAAGATCAATGTAAAGGCCAAAACTCAAGGCCTAGTGTTTGGGACCATATGACTTAAAGGGAGAAGGGGGAAGGAAATGGCCCTTAGACCTCTTAGCACATGCAAGTCCCTCACTCTCAGATGGAAATATATAGAAAAGCCCTGAAAGTGGCAGTTTTAAGATAAAGATAGTTTCCCCTATGTAGCCAATGAAAAAAGACTGCTTCCAACCACGTGGTAGGCTATTTGCAGACTGTCCACATATAAGCTAGCTCCAGCCTCTAGGAAGCAGGCCCTCCAGTGTCTGATGGGTATAACCATTTTGATTAGGCAGGTGGTCTAAGAATATGCTAAACCTCCATTACACAAGAATGTACTACTTCCTTCTCAACTCTTTTCTGAACCTTTCTTTTCTTTTGAGGAAGAAGGTGGCTCAGGTATCATCTTTTTTTTTTTTTTTTATATTTTCCTTGGTCTTTGTAGGTGTTAATCTCTGTCCAACTAACTTGTACAGCCAACATGGTACTCAACCCTTGATTCTTATGGATTACTGGACTCAGTCTGGAACATCTGGATTATAAGTGTACCTCATTTACTTACTTGGGGTTTCTGAGTAATCTAAATCTCTGCCTTTCCATCCATTCCACTTAGCCTGGGCTAAAATTACATGCTTTCAGCTCCTCTAGCTCAGTGGGGACTTTCCAATCTCAGTTCCCCAAAGGATTGCACTGGCCAATCAGCAGCCAAAGAGTCAGCAATTTCATTAGTTACTAGGTAAAAGTGTTATCTGAAGATTCCCCTGGGCTGGCTTCTCTCCTCCTCATCTAGCTCCTGAGGCTTGTAGAAAACTTGTCTCCTAACATTTTTTACTACCTTCCTCTCCACACCCCTCAGTTTCTTACATGACTCCCCCAGCCAGGGTAGGCCTCAATCCCACCCTATCTGGGAACTTTTAATTGATCTAACCTTAGTTTTACCATGTTATCCAGGAACAAAAGGAATAGACAAGACAAAAGTGAAATATTTAATCAGTACTAAAACAATTAGTAAAGTAATTAAGATGGCATTCTCATCACATCTACTCTAGGGAATAGGGTTTCATCCCCAAGAAAATCATGGGAAAACAGTTTTCTTCAAGATTAATGCTCTGATGAATTGGACATGTGGCAAATGTCTTCATGGCTAGATTAAAGATGGCGGAGATATTCATGGAAGAGCTGAATCTATGATTTCAGCCTCTGTTGCTTTCATCCTTTTTAGCTTCTCTCTGCCTATTCTTAGCAGTCAGCAAGAGGGTTAGCCCTGTAGCTCTCCTCTTTCTTTCACCAGGCACCACAATGACCAGTTTTCGACATACGTTTTCCTTCTTCCCAGAAGTCTCCACTGCCGTCCTAATACAATCACTCTGTACTGTAGACACACAGTCTTATGGGAATTGAAGTCCGAGGCCCTTTAATCAAGCTTGTCCTTGAAGCACAGAGCCTCATGGAAAATGTAGTTTTTTCTCTTGGATATTCTCCTATTTCTACTTCAAATGTTCATATGGACCATTTATGTCTGACCTGTGGTTGAGCCTTTCCAACTCATTTTTGATCTAATTAGTCCCAGTTGGACACACTGTACCTTGACCCCATCTCAGTGATGTTATTTGGATCCTCTTCAAGCACTAAGGATAACAACCAATATATTATGTGTATCCCATATTACTAACTCCTGAGTAGAGTATGAACTCTTTGACAGTAAAGAATATGTTGTTCTTGTCTTTGTATCCCCTGTAGCTTCAAAAAAATCTAACTCCAGTAGTTCATCCTGACAGGGTGGCCAGCTTATGTTATCAAGGATTCTGCCAGTGGAATACCATTTATGGCAAGTTCCACCATACTGGAAAGGCTTTGAGTATAGTCCTAGTAATAGATTGTGTCTGCTTTATAAGGACTAGCCTAGTTAAATACAGAGAACTTCACTGCCAGTAGTTCATTACTATTGCTTTGGCTATGGTAACTTATAAAACAAATACACTATGGTCCTTAGTCCTATGTAACTCCTTTATGTTGGTGATAGAGTGGGTGAAAAGGGAGCAGAGGGCACTAAAAATCATAAGCTTATTAAACTGTCTATAAACCTGAACTTGCATAAGGGTGTTATCCTTGTCCAATAACCAACAAGTGGATATATTAACAGAGAAACTAAGTTGTATAAATTTTCAACAAAAATAAAATCAGAATACTAGCAAATCTTAGAGTTAAGTGGAAGACTGGCTCATGGGTCCTTTTTGAAGAAGCAAATAACAGAGTTTGTATAATTGGTTTTATTGTGCACCCAAAGACACCAAGAAATATAATTTCATAGACTGCTCGGTCATTTTATATTTCAGTGATAATGATATACGTAAAGAGATCACTGTGAGAATTCTTGCAGTTTCTGCATCAATACCTGTTGTCGTAGATGAAGAGGTAGAGAAATTCTGTAAAGAAATCAGTAAGACACTCCAAGTTAAATCAACCTATGGGTTTGATACTTGATGACTTTAACACTTGGTGATTATTTTTTTTCATGCCTGTAAACATGGCTGTGGATGAGGATAGTGAAAAAGATGCTGGAATAGATGTTCAAGAGCAAGGAATGGGAGAAGCTAAAGACCTATGGACTGCCTCATTCCTGGATATCATGAATACTTTCATCAGGGAAAGAACAAAAAGACATGGGATATGTTGAAATTGACAAACATTACAAAGAAGGAAAGTGATTATATTTTAATTGACATGAAATGACTTGTTACTAATGTGGGAATCATTCTTGATTCAACTGTCTGTGTGTAGTCATACCACTGACTTGTTAAATCAAAGGTCAAAATCAGGACCAAACTAGGAGAAAGAACAAAATGAAAATAAGAAGAAATGGTTTGCAATTAAAACAGTTATCTATATAAAGTCTATTAATAAATGATGTGTATCTATACATACATTATCTATCTATATACATGTATATATATGCACACATATGTATATACAACCTTCCATCCATATATAATTATATACCATATGTATGCAAGGTGCGCATGAATAGGTCACATACATTACAAAATTATGAAGAAGCAATATAAAAGATATTATCAAAGAAACATATAATTGAAAGAGAAGATAGACAAGATACTATTCTGGGGACAGGCCAGAGGTATTTACAAAGGAGAAGGGCCAGAGCCAGGCCTACCCTGCTGGGGTGAGGCATGTAAGAGACTGAGGGATGTAGAGAGGAAGGTAGTAAAAAATAATGCTGGGGGAGAAGCTTCCTATAAGCCTTGGGAGCTAGGTGAGGAGGAGAGAGGCAGGCCAAGGGGGATCTTCAGATTACCCTTTTACCTAGTAACTAATGAAATTACTGATTCTTTGGCTGCTGATTGGTCAGTGCAGTCCTTTGGGGAACTGAGATTGGAAAGTCCCCACTGAGCTAAGTTGTATGAAAGAGGTGCTAAAAGCATGCAACTTTAGCCCTGGCTAAGGGGAATGGATGGAAAGCGGGCGATTCAGATTTCTTAGAAACTTCAAGTTTTTCTCCTTAACCTAAGGTTTTCCTTTCTGTCCCGCTGTAGTGGGGACTTGGCCCCCAAAAAGAGAGAATTCATTCCCTAAAGGAGTCCCCACATCTGGCCACCACAAACTATAGTCCTGGTTTTGCTTTTCTTCCTCCCTCCCAAGACATTTCCTTTAGATTACTGTTGGCCTTCTTCCCCCTCCTGAAAACATCCCTGATCTTTCCACTGATGTTCTCTTCCTGGAAAGGCAATCATTACTCACACCTTGGACATAAGTTAAGAACATCCCTCACATTTGGTGGTGATGCTGAATGAAACCTGGGTCAGCTTGAGAATGAGATTCCAGAGTTTCCTCCCTCCCCCGACTCTGTCTCTGTCTCTGTCTCTCTGTCACACATACACACACATCCATACTCTTGCAGGAACAGTTCAAGCTGGAGCTCACTCTCAGAGCTGTTTCCTCTGCTTGGGATCTAGGTTAGAGCAACTTGGAATTCTTTCACCTGGTGGACAAATAGTTGTGGGGTGAGGGTTGGAAGGATAATGATAGGACAAAGGATAGCTCAAGTTAAGGAGGAGTCACACAGTGAAAGGAGACAGACCATTCCCTCACCCTGTCTAACCCATGCTCCCTTCAGTTCTAGAAGAAAGTGATTAGATCTGGGGTGTTTTTATTGTTTTTTTTCCCTTTTGTACATCCAGAGCTTAGCAAAATGGCACATAGTGAGCACTTAATAAATGTTTCCTGACTTGACTTGACAGTGAAATCCTAGGAGTCATAGGCTAGGATCTAGGAAGGATACAGGATCCCATCATGCATTGCAAACCTGTGGAAGATTTCAAGGTACAAGTCTATGGGAAGGAAATTCTCCCTGTTAGCCAGGAGCAAAGCTCTGGTTGCCCCATCCTAGATAAAGTTCTAGGATCTAGGAATAAAAGGAAAGAGTTAGGAGGATTTCCCTAGGTCTAATGTAAAGACCATTTTTAGCCCATGTAATTTGTAATGAACAGTAAGAAACCGGAAGGGCAGCATGAAATTACTACAAGTTGCATGAGTGACTCCAACATCACTGTCCCTTGTTTTCTCTCTCTGGCCCCAGTTTCCTCCAACTCTTACAAGTGAAACATCCTTTCCTATTTCTAAGGTCTCCTCCAGCTCTACCATTCTATTGAATTGAAGAATGCTTTAGAGTCCACTGTATGAGGAACATTAGATTAGAGCCTATCTGAGTTCCTTATTTATGAAGCTAAAGAGGACAATATGTCATGTAAATAAGAACTATAATTCAAAGCCATCCCTAACAATGCATCTGAGAGGCTCAAACTAAGTGTTGGTTAGGTGAGATCTAAAGGGAAAAAACGTGATTTCTGATGGGGAGTACTGCCTGCAGAAGATGACACTTGAGCCATCAAGATTTTAAAGAATGGATAAGAAGTCAACAGGAACAGTGGGTGGGGGAAGCCATTCCCTTCATGGAGGTGGCTATCTTTTCAAATCCTAGCAACTTTGTTTTGCAGGGGGAAGGGGTTCCTTTGTTCACTTTAACACATTCCAAACTAATAAGGACATTCTCAAAACACAAGTTGAATTGTGTTAATAATTGGGTTGAGCCAACGGTCTGAAAAAAAATGTATATTAGCACTGAAAAATGTAAGAATTAGCTCCATATCAACCTGGGGAAGCTTTTCATGCAATGATTGCTGGTGTGTGTATGTCTGTGTGTGTGTGTGTGTGTGTGTGTGTGTGTGTGTGTATGTATGTGATAGTTATCTTTGAATCTTGATTGATCTAAAGATGACTGGGTTTTCAGACATAGTTCAGTTGGATGATCATGAAGGAATAAGAAAAATGCTTTATTTCTGCCTTTTAAAAAATCACTGTTGTTTTTCAATTTTCCTCTCTCCCATACTCAATTTGATTCAATTGAGTATTTCTTAAGTCACTATTATATACTGTTGACCTGAAAGTCTGGTTAAAGAAGCAAACTGGCCAGGTTATTTGTAAATTCATACTGTTTATTCCTTTAAAGCTAGAAGACACATGATCATGGAGCCAGAAGGAAACTTCTGACTGTCTGATACAAGAATGATCAGGCTTAAATCTGTTTTAGGACAAATCCCAACTTAGCATGTCTATGTCACTCAAATTTATGATCTTCATATATGATTAACCATATTAAGAGAAAGAAATTTTCTTAATTGAATAGGTGGTAAATACAATAAAATAAGAGAGCTGACAAAGTGTCAGTTGAAATTATAACCCAGTATATCTGTGTTTTCTTTATCATTAACATGTGGCAACATGGTATATGTTCACAAAATATTAAGATATGGAAAAAGTCCCAGTATTCAAGATAGTGTCTCAGGTTAAGGGTCACATCTTTAAAGAGAAAAAATGACTTAAGTCAGCCCTATCTGTTTTATTGACATAGGAAGAGGTATTCTCTGAGTTTACTCAGAGAACAAAAAGGCTGTTAGGTCCAGGCTCTTCTTCTGATTGATTAATTCAGGCTCTGGCCCTTTATTGAGGTTATTAAATTGATATTAAATGATTATCAGTACACAACTCTGTGCTAGGTGGTAGGAGAGACAAAAAGTTTAGATAACATGTACTTTGGCTTCATGAAGCTTAAAATCCAGTGGGGATACCAGGAAAAATCAGGGCAGCTAAACAGACAGTGTTAGAAGAGTAAACCAACCTGGGATCCTGGTTTTTCACCTTGGAAAAAAGTTTCCTAGAATATAATTATGTGCATGTTAATAGTCATTCTGATAAGGCTTGAAATGGATATCTTATGAAGGGGGCCTAAATCACTAAAGATCCTAAAAGATAGGAAGAAATCCTTGACTCAGAACTGGGAGGTAGGGTTTTTTTTTTCCTTATGGGAGTTTTAAGTCTTTCTGGAGAGGGAAACATGTTTATTACTGGGTTTTATTGTGAATTGTATCATATACACTTTCCCCAACACCCTTTAGTTCAAGTCACTGGGAAACATGTTCTGACAGGAAAAAGCAGAACCTCCCCAAGTCACTAAAGAGTTATCTAATATTTGAGACTTTAGACTTATTCAAACACACTGTAGTAGCTTTGCAGAGGACAGCAAATCTTAAATCTAGGGCTAGAATATAAGGGTCAGTCAATTACCCTTATGCCCACTTAAAGTGAAAAGATGCTACACCCTTTGTTAGATGAGAACAATTAATCAGAGGTGGGAATTAGGAATGAAAAAGACCTAGACAAGTCTAGGTTTTAGATTAAATATAAAAAGTGGTGCATGGATAGAACAGGCACTGTCCTTTGTGAAGTTAGGAAGACTCATCTTCCTGGATTCAAATCTGGCCTCAGATACTGGGCAAGTACCTTAACCCTGTTTAACTCAGTTTCCTCATCTGTCAAATGAGCTATGGAAGGAAATGGCAAACCATTCCATTATCTTTGACAAGAAAGCCCCAAATGGGCAGTCCAGCGCAGGCTGCATCAGCACAGCTCCTGCCCCCACCTTGGAAACTAGGAGGAGGCCTTGGGAACCACTGAATCAACAGCAGCATTGGTTGCTTCTGATACTCTCAGCCCACAGATAGTAAGGAGTCAAACGGCTGGTCAGAAGGAGAATACAGGGGTCATTTTAGTAGTGATGAGACAGGACTTTGTTGTTTTCCCCATACTCGGATCCAGGACACAATCCTGCGTGGCAGTCCCAGAAAGAGAAAGAAAACTTGCATAGCAGAACTTGCAGCCATAGTGGAGGGAAGACCCCCATGGAAAAGAGTGCTTGTGATTGGTCACAGACCATGAGAGTGGTAAATACCTTTCCTTAGATCATACCACCTTGGAAAAACTGAAAACTTATAGGTCCCTAGAAGTATCTCTGAAAACAGCTTCACAAACCCCCTGAAACTTGGGACAGCCTGGAATAGGAGCCCTACTTTAACAAAGAACTAAAAGTCAAGTAATAAGTTGGGAAAATGAGCAAACAGCAGAAAAAACTCTGACTATAGAAAGTTACTATGGTGACAAGGAAAACCAAAATACACACTCAGAAAAAGACAACAAAGTCAAAGCTCCCACATCCAAAGTGTCTAAGAAAAATATAAATTGGTCTCAGGCCATGGAAGAGCTCAAAAAGTATTTTGAAAGCCTAGTAAGAGAGGTAGAGAAAAAATTGGGAAGAAAAATGAGAGTAATGCAAGAAAATCATGAAAAATGAGTTAGCAGCCTGGTAAAGGAGACACAAAAAAATCATGAATAAAATAACACCTTAAAAAACAGACAAAGCTAAATGATAAAAGAGGTCAAAAAAACCAATGAGGAGAAGAATAGCTTAAAGGAAAAGGAGGTCCAAAAGTTCGCTGAAGAAAATAATTTCTTAAAAATGAGAGTGGAGCAAGTGGAAGCTAATGACTTTATAGGAAATCAAGAAACAATGAAACAAAACCAAAAGAATGAAAAAATAGAAGACAATATGAACTATTTCACTAGAAAAAACAACTGACCTGGAAAATAGATCCAGGAGAGATAGTTTAAAAATTATTGGACTACCTGAAAGCCATCATCAAAAACAGGGCCCAGATAACATCTTTTAAGAAATTTTCAAGGAAAACTGCCTTGATATTCTAGAACCAGGGTATAAAATAGAAATTTAAAGAATCTACTAATCACCTCCTGAAAGAGATCCTCAAATGAAAACTGCCAGGAACATTATAGCCAAATTCCAGAGTTCTCAGGTTAAGGAGAGAATATTGCAAGCAGCCAGAAAGAAACAATTCAAGTATGGTGGAACCACAATCAGGATAACACAAGATTTATCAGCTTCTAAATAAAAGATCAGAGGACTTGGGATATGATATTCTGGAGGGCAAAAGAACTAACATTACAACCAAGAATCGCCTACCCAGTAAAACTGAGTATAATCCTTCAGGGGAAAAAATGGGGGGAGGATCCAAGATGGCGGAGTAGAAAGACTCATGTATGCTAGCTCCGAACCCACAGCCCATAAATTTTCTGTAAAAAGAACTCTCCACAACTTCTGGAGCCATGCAGCAACGCAGTGGAGGAAATTTCTGTTCCAGAGAGCCCTGAAAAACCGGCACCAAAGGTCCGTCACGCACTGGAGGCGGAGCCCACTCCTGCCCTGCCCTGGCTGTGCCGCCCCAGAGGAGCAGATCTGAGCAGGCTTCAGGGATGGAATCTCCGGCAGCCATGAAGGTCCCTTGACCAACAGGCGCTACAGGTCAGTGAGAGAGACTTCCAGGCTGGCTGAGAGGGGAGCAGGGTGTCTCCGTGACTCGGGCCCCCTTGGGAGGCAGCAGCAGAGGCAGCAGTGCTCCCGGAGCAGACAGGAGCTCAGATCCATTACTGAAGATCTCTGCATAAACCCCATGAGGGAACTGAGTCAGGGCGGTAGTCCTGCCCCCACCTGAGCACCAGAACTTAAACTCACATTGAATAGCAGCCTCGCCTGCCGCTGAAAGCCCTGAAGCTGGGGAGCAGCATTTGAATCTCAGACCCCAAGCACTAGCTGGGCGGATCTAGGTGGGGGTGGAGAGGAATCTCAGAAGTCAAGTAACTGACTGGGAAAATGCCCAGAAAAGGGGAAAAAAATAAGACCATAGAAGGTTAATTTCTTGGTGATCAGATGTTTTCCCCATTCAATTCTGATGAGGAAGACCAATGCTTACCATCAGGGAAAGACATAGAAGTCAAGGCCTCTGTATCCCAAACATCTGAAATAGATATCCAATGGGCTCAGGCCATGGAAGAGCTCAAAAAGGACTTTGAAAATCAAGTTAGACAGGTGGAGGAAAAAATGGATATTCAATGAGATAGAGAACTTTCAAGGATTCTTGATGAAAAAAACAGTTGAAAATTTATCTTTCAAATATCAGACTCAAGAGATGCATAAAAAGATAAACAGAAAGGGGAAAATATAAGGGATTATTAAGGTTAAACTGTTTATATTCTTACTTGGGAAAATGATATTTGTAACTCATAAGACCTTTCTTATTATTAAGGTAGTTAGAAGGAATATATATATATATATATATATATATATATATATATAGACAGAGGGCACAGTTGTGAGTTGAATATGAAGAGATGGTACATAAAAAATAAAATTCAGGGGTGAAAGAGGAATGTATTGAGAGAAAGGGAGAGAAGTAGAATGAAGGTAACAGTGGAGGGGTAAAGGGAGGGGATGTGAGGGGAAGTGAGTGAACCTTACTCTCATGAGAATTGGCTGAAAGAGGGGAAAACATATACACTCAATTGGGTATAGAAATCTATCTTACCCCACAGCAAAGTAGGAGAGGAAGGATATAAGAGAAGTGGAGAAGGGGTGATAGAAGGGAGGGTAGATTGGGGGAGGGGGTAATTAGAAACAAAATACTTTTGAGGAAGGACAAGGTGAAAGGAGAGAGAAAGAATAGAATAAAAGGGGCAAGGGAGGAATAGGATGGAGGGCAATATGGTTAGCAATGGTAACTGTGAAAAAATTTTTGAAGCAAGTTTTTTTGATAAAGGCCTCATTTCTCAGACATATAGAGAACTGAGTCAAAATTTATAAAACAAAAAAAAGAGCCATTTCCCAATTGACGAATGGTCAAAAGATAACAACAGGTTTCAGATGAAGTAATTGAAATTACTATAGTCATAAGGAAAAGTACTCTAACTCAATATTGACTGGAGAAATGCAACTTAAAACAATTCTGAGATACTACTTCATACCTCTTAGATTGGCTAACAGGACAGAAAAGGTAAATAATAAATGTTGAAGGGGATATGGGAAAAATGAGACATTACTGCACTGTTGGTGGAGCTGTGAATTGATTCAACCATTTTGTAGAACAATTTGGAATGATGCCCAAAGGACTATAAAAACATGCGTACCTTTTGACCCAGCAATACCACTTCTAGGGCTGTATCCCAAAGAGATCATATACATGGGAAAAGGACCCACATGTACAAAAATATTTATAGAAGCTCTTTTTATGGTGACCACAAGCTGGAAATTGAGAGGATACCCATCAACTGGGGAATAACTGAACAAGTTGCAGCATGTGATTATGTTGGAATACTATTGTACTACAAGAAATGATGAACAGGATGCTCTCAGAAAAACCTGGAAAGACTTGTATGGGCTGGTGCAAAGTGAAATGTACTGTGTACAAAGTAACAGTAATATTGTAAGATGAGTGGCTGTGAATGACTTAGCTATTCTCAGCAATACAAAGATCCAAGACAGCTCTGAAGGACTTAGTGATGAAATATGCTATCAATCCCCAGGGAAAGAAGGATGGTGTCCAATACAGACTGAAGTATACTTTTTTTTAAACTTTCTATATTTTTCCCAAGGTTTTTTTTTTGTCTATATTTTCTTTCACAGCTACTTTCACAACTACTATGGATATGTTTTGCATGACTACACGTGTATAACCTATATTGAATTGTTTACCTTCTCAGTGAGGAGGAGTTGGGAAGGAGGAAGGGAGACAATTTGGAACTCAAAAGTTTTAAAGATGAATATTAAAAAGTGTCTTTACATGTAACTGGGGAAAAATAAAATACTAAATAAAAAAAAAGAAAACTCCAAATGGGGTCACTAAGAGTCAGACATGACTGAAAAAATATTGAACAGCAAAAATTTTTGATCAGTTTAAAATTTCTTGAATGCCAATGGGTAGAAGAGAGTGATACTACAAAGAAATATATGGTCTTGACTAAGGAAACTTGGTCATGGCACTTCTACTCAAATTTCTTCAATTATTCACTATCTGGGGTCATTCTATCTTTCCCTCTGCCTTGCAACCCTAATCCCTGCTCTTCATCCTCACTATGATGACTAATCCATCCAACCCTCAATTCTTTCCCAGGTCATCACAAGTGATTTCATTCAATCTCATCTTCAGCAGATTAATTCCTCTCACTTATCTTCCATCTCTCTCTATTGGTTATTTTACTACTGCCCACAAACATTCCCATATTTTACCTAACCTAAAAAACCCAAACCATTGTTTGTTATATCTATCCCTGCTAGCTCTCTTCCCATATCTTTTCTTTTTTTTGTGGCTAAATACCCATGAGAAGATAACCTACAATAGGTGCCTTCATTTCCTTTCCTCTCACTTTCTTCTCTGGTCTCTGAAGTCTGGCTTTTGATCTCATTATTTGGCTGAAACTGCTCTCTCCAAAGCCATCGGTGATTTCTTCATTGCCAGATCTAATGTCTTTTCTCAATTCTCATTCTTCTTGACTTTTGTCACTGTTGATCACCCTCTTTTTTATATTCTCTTCTCTCTAGGTTTTCACAGTACTACTTTCTCCTGGTACTCCTTCTACCTGTCTGACTACTCCTTTTCAGGCCCTTTGCTGGGTCTGCATCCAATTCACACTTGCTAACCATGAGTGTGCTCCAAAGTTCTGTCCTGACCCTCTCCCCTCCCCTCCCCTCCTCTCCTTTTCTCTTCTGATATCATGTCTGATCAACAAGAGAGAGAGAAGAAAAAGAAGGAGGAGGAGGAGGAGGAGGAAGAGGAGAAAGAAGAAGAGGAAGAAGAAGAAGGAAGAAGAAGAGGGAGAAGAAGAAGAAGAAGAGGGAGAAGAAGAAGAAAGAGAAGAAGAAGAAGGAGAAGGAGAGGAGGAGGAGGAGGAAGAAGAAGAAGAAGAAGAAGAGGTTCAGGACAGAGCTTTGGCACACACTCATGGTTAGCTAGTGTGAACTGGATGCAGACCCAGCAAAGGGCCTGAAAAGGAGTAGTCAGGTAGAAGGAGTACCAGGAGAAAGTAGTACTGTGAAAACCTAGCGAGAAGAGGGTATAAAGGAGTAGAGGGTGATCAATAGTGACAAAGGTCAAGAAGAATGATTGAGAAAAGGCCATTAGATTTGGCATTGAAGAGCTCCCACGTGACTTTAGAGAGAGCAGTTTCAGCTGAATAATGGGGGCAGAAGCAAGATTAGAATTTTTTCACTTTTTTTTTTGCTGTTTTTTTCTGACATGGCTAATGGGGAAATAACATGATTCCTCATGTATAATTGACATATTGTTTGACTTCTCAATGGGTGGGGTAAGAGCTGGAGGGATAGAATTTGAAACTAAAAAATATATGTTAAAAAATAAATAGTAAACATTTTTTAAAGGGGAGCATGCATCCCTTAGGTGTTAGGGAGGAAAGGTTGGTGCTTCCATCTTGCTATATATGCAAAATAAATGCTCCTTTTGTAAAGACTTATTGATGTAATTAACTGAAACTGAGATGTTAATCTCTGGTAGTTAACAAAGGGAGGGAGGAAGGAGAGAAGAGGACACAGAATGGAGACTTGAGCCAGTAGCATTGGAGAGAGAAACCCCAGCCCCTCTGAAAGCAATCATAGGAAGAGATGAAGCCAGGATTCATCCTGGAAGGGCTAAGTCAGAGTTAATGGATATGTGTGATTTTCCTACTCAGTCAATACAAGTGACTTTTGATCAAAATAAAACATAGGATAAAATAAAATCTTTTCCGTTTGGCTTATAAAGTCCTATACAACCTTGAACCACAAACTATTTTTCCATTCTTATTAAAAATTCTTCACTGCCTGTATTCCGGGTATAGTGAAAAGTACAGGCAAAAGAACAGAAGGAGGAAAGTACAGAGTATTTTCATGGGGCACAGGACCGGCTAGTTTACCTTGAAGCCTAGGACCTTTAATAACAGGCAAAGTGGTTTGAATTTTACTTGACAGGTATTAGGGGTCACTTGAAATTTCTGAGCAGACGCATGACATTTATGATGATATTCCTTCAAGCTCCCAACTATGCAGCGCCACACTCAGGATCAATTCATCTGAGATAAGCTAATGGACAGATTCTTTAGGATGTGGGGCTATGCCTTAAGTTTGGGAAGCTGCTCATGTATTGACAACATGCATACTTGGGATTGGAAGGGTATCTTTCCCTGCTTAGTTAGTTCGTCATTACCTGCTGAACTCCTGAAGTACCAGCAGGGGACAATATGAAAACTTTCTAGAAGCTTGTGGTGACTGGGCATCTGGGCATTGCTGGCTGTGCTTTTGCAAATAGGCAGTGAGTTTCATTTTCAGTCTCCAAGGGAAAGTGAAACCATTCTTCATCCATTTTTTTTCTTTCTTTGTGATTATTGCTCTGTAGTATTTTTCCAGAATTTTCCAGAATCAGCTAAAATAAAAAAAAAGTCTTAAATCTATAGAACAACAACATCTACTTCAGAAAAATCCATTATTCTATGCCAGGAGATCCTCAGTTCTTCTTGTCTACCAGAAGAGCTTCATCCTACTAGGAATCAAACTCATGTTTCAGGAGGTAGAAATAATACTTGGACACCACTGACTTTGGCCCAGAGAATGAGGCATTTGGTGAAGATCCACATACACAAATCACAAAAATCTGAATTTTTTTTATCAAGAGGGAAAAAAATATCAGAGACAAACTTGAAAAACCTGAAAAAGGACCTTTTTTTTTTTTTAAATGGCAATAGGAGATGGTATGAACTGACCAATGATAGGGGTAGTGACCTTTCCCTGACCAGTTTCATCAGGGCTTCTCCACTAGTGGTAGGCTTGTGATACTCATCCTGTCTGGTGGGAAGGAGACAGACTTGTTATCATCTGTATACACCTAAAGTGCTCAAAGGACCCCAGTGAGTGACATGTAGGGATGTCCCTTTGTGTTCTGTCCCTTCCTGATATGGCTTCAGAGCTCTCTGAGCTGTCCCAGTTCACAGCCTGCCCCTCTGCACATGGTGACAGACTGGGTTGCAGTTGGTGAAGAGTTTCCCAAGACTTTGACTCAATTGTAATTGAAAGGATTGGGGTTAGGGCAGAGGAAAGCATGCTCAGAAAGGAATTTCTTTGATGGTGGATTCTAGACCAGGTATCATCTCCTGTTCTACAGGGACTTTTCTTTAGCATGCTACAATAATTAATCCTGGACATTGGAGAAATTGGCCACTTTCACTGCTAATTGCACATTTTATTTTTTTAATCAGGAAAGGCAGTTTGGTACAGTAGAGGAACTATTGGTTTTGGAGTATGAGTAACAGGGTTCATGTCCCAACTTTGCTGCTTACTATACATAAAAAAAAAGAAATGATAACATTTGTCTAATGATTGGATATATGGGACAAGGAAGGGAGAGGACTGAAGTTAATGATGAGTTGTGAACCTGGAGAAAGAAAGGATATGTTGACCTTGACAAAGATATGGAAGTTTGGAAAAAAAGGTGGATTTGAAGGGAAGGTAACGAATTCTTTTTTGGACATGTTGGATTTGATATCTATGTGATATACAACTTAAAATGTCAGTAGGCATTTGCTGATGCTCTAGGGGGAGACTAAAACTGTGAGTCATTTGCATAGATAATGGCAACTGAAGTCACCAAATCAGAGAGTATAGGAAGGAAAGAAAAGAGGGCTCAGGACAAAGTTTTGGGGCACACTACAATCAGGGGTCTTATATAGATCAAGTTCAAGCAAAGAAGACTAGTAGGAGAAATAGGAGAGAGTAGTG
The DNA here is from genome assembly GCA_023548195.1 of Bettongia penicillata ogilbyi. Lineage (NCBI taxonomy): Eukaryota > Metazoa > Chordata > Mammalia > Diprotodontia > Potoroidae > Bettongia > Bettongia penicillata. The sequence continues at coordinate 3,045,652 of JAJHZJ010000089.1, forward strand.
TCACACAAATCCAGAGAAGAGAGAGCATCTAGGAGGAAAGAGTAGTCAGCAGTGTCAGATGATGGAGAGAAATCAAGAAGGCTTATTAGTGGGAAAAGGCAAATCTCTTATCTGGCAAATAAGAGAGATTGGTGGGTAGAATCAGTAGCAGGTAGAAATAAAGTGAGTTCCCCACCCAATAACTACTCCAAACAGATCTAGAAAATGTTGCTGTTGCTCATTTTTCAGTCATGTCTGACTCTTTGTGATTCTATTTTGAGTTTTCTTGGCAAAGATTCTGGAGTGATGTTGTCATTTTCTTTTCCAGTTCATTTTACGATGATGAAACTGAGGTAAACAAGGTTAAATGACTTGCCAGGGGTCACATAATGAGTAAATATCTGAGATCAGATTTGAACTCAGGAAAATGAGTCTTCCTGACTTTAGGCATGGCATTTTATTCCTTGAGCCACCTAGCTTCTCAGTCTAGAAAGCTGACCAGAACAAATCCTGAGTAGGAAATACAAGAGAAAAAAACCAGTTCGTCATTTTTCTAGCCCAGGTTGATAGCTGACATAAGGAAACAGAGAGGTTTGCAGATGTTAGGGATAGAATGTGGTCAGGTGCTCAAATAGAGAATATTCCAGTGCAGGAAGAGGCAGTGTACTCAGGCCCAAAGGGGCTCCATATCCAGCGGAGAGAGCCCTAAATCTGTGTAGGATGCAGGAACAGGTGCCAACTGGCAACTCTGTTGCTCACTGCCTATTTCCTGGTCACAGAACCAGGCTGGACAAATGAGGGGACCTTTGCTTAGAGGTCACAGTCTAGGATGAGGAACAGATGTAAATGTGGATCACATCCCTACAATTTGTTATTTGTATGTGTGAAGGTTTCTGTTATATTCACAAGATGAAGATCTACAGTTCTCTCAGGTTCTCCAGTACTCCAAGATAGAGTCCTCTTCTTCAGGTGACAGAGTTCTCTGGGGATTACAGTTTTCCTTCAAATATCTCCCTAACCTTTTAATCTATCTATCTATCTATCTATCTATCTATCTATCTATCTATCTATCTATCTATCTATCTATCTATCTATCCATCCATCCATCCATCCATCCATCCATCCATCCATCTATCCATCCATCTATCTATCTATCTATCTATCTATCTATCTATCTATCTATCTATCTATCTATCTATCTATCTATCTATCTATCCATCTATCTAGGTGTCCTGGCCCTGGGATAGTCCAATTTCTAAAGTGTGGAGACTTAATACTGATGAACTTAGCCCCCTAAACCTCTACATAAAGCGAAGATTTAATCCCCAGGCTCTATACTGCACAATGAGGTTCTTCTTCTTAGGAGTGGGAAGGGGGCAGTATGGAGTGAGAGTTCTTTCCTCCTATCAGGTATTTTGTTCCCAAGCCTAGTGACAGGAAAAGCCCTGACTCCACTGGTTGGTTTCACTGCTTCCTTTTTACCCCTTGCCTGACAATAATTGAAGTATGAGGCTCCTCCTCACTTTCAGTGTCTCTGACCACAGACACCACTGCTAGACCAGAAGAGAGGACAAATATCCTGAAGTCTGACCAAGGGACTTTCCAGAGACGCTTAGTAGAACCCAAGCACCCCTGTCTCTAGCTCTTTCCATTACCATTTGAAACCATGTTTCATACCCAAGTGGAGACCCTTACTCTATAACCTAGATTCCATTTCCTTTTCAGAATCCAAGAATCCTGCTTTCCAGGCTCCCCATCTCGGCCAATGTAAGCAGACATGCTGCTGGGACCTACTTCATGCCTCTATGGTTTGGAGACAAGTGATGCTGCCTCCTGCTCATTTCCCATTGGATAAAGAAGAATACTTTTAAGAGGAACAAAAGAATACATTTAAATACAGCCAAGAGAGCATAGTTTTAGAGCTGGGTTCTTAGAACTTACTTCATCTAACCCCCAATTAAAGCAACAACATTACTTGCAATGGTCAAAGATCACATCTGCCAACTCTTTCAGTATCTGAGGATATAAGTTCAGCTGGATCAGGTGACAAGAATTAATCAAGGGCAGGATGGTGCTTTCTTATATGACCTTCCTTATATCATATCCCCCCAAATTTACAGATGGGCTTCATGAGGCAAAAGGGGCAAATCACTTTCCCAAGGTCCACAGCAGTAAGACACAAAACCTGAACCTGGTCTTTCAAGACTCTAAATTTGACACTTTGGCTCATGTATCACGCTGATGGGGTTACCCCCAAACTGTCATGAAAGGAGCTTCCCTTCTTGGAACTTTTCCTATGGCAACCTCTACTGACCAAGGATTCCCTTATCCTTCCTTTGACTCTGAGACAGGAAAGATGTAACAAGTTCCAGACTAAGAGCTTTTCCCTTTCTGCCCAAGTTTCACTTTTACCATGACAGACAGAACCTGGAGCACAGGCTGGGAGTTGGGGATGGAGGCTAAAGACAGGGGCCTAGAGTCAGAGAAAGACCCTGGGTCAGAGGCTGTTGGAGTTGCCCCTGGATAGGCTGGTTAGTATTTTTTGAGTCATTCATGTAACAGTGGTGTCAATTAGCCCTCCATTTAAGCTTTCTGCTGCTGCCTCATCATAGTCTGGAAGTGACTCTGGGCTCTTGAAGGCTTTGTCAATGGAGCACAAGCTATAGTGGGTCCTACCAAACTGGAAAGTGGTCCAAGTCAGTCAACACTGATAACTTATGTGTCTGTTCTCCATCAGTCAGTCAGAGCTTTTCAGCAGAAGGATACCAAAATGTGATGACTTGTTTTGACCATAGCAAAGAAACTGAGGCATAAGAATGGCATTCTGCATCTGTGAAAAGATCATCCCGTAATGATGAAATCATAGACCTTTTGAAAAATCTATGTAAATAATCAGGAAGTCTAGGCTTTAGGGGAAGTGCTTTGTGAAAGACTATATGATTTTTGCCCTTGAGGATAAGGTCCTCTATCTAGTCTCTGCTTCCCTCTTGGTAGCTTAGCATTTAGTTAATCTTTAATAGATATTACTTCTTCAGCCCCATTGCTACCACCCTACTGTCCTGTTTGGACTCAGAGGATCTTGTTTCAAATCCTAGTCATTACCACTTGCTCCCTGTGTGACCTGGGCTGAATCATTACTTCAGTGGATCTCACTTTCTTCATTTGTAAAAGAAAGGGGTTGGCCTCGATGATTTCCAAGGTCTCTTCTAGCTTTAAACCAATAATCCTATGATCCGATGATCACACGTGCCTGAAACTACTTCAATAGTTTCCCACTGACTCTAGTCTTTCTTCCCCACAACTCCTCTTGTCCACTTATCAGACAAACTTCCCTGAAATACGACATTAATTCTGTATACCCTGCTCAAGAACTTACAATGACACCCATTATGAATAGCATCCAGTGTAAATTCTACTGTTGTGTGTTATAGGTCAACTGCGATCTGAACAAAACCTGCTCTACCTTTTCTGACTGATTCCTCTCTGCTTCTTAATATTAACCCTCTCACCCAGTCAGGTAGGTCTCCTTACTGATCCTAGCAATGTTCAAAGGCATTCTCAGGCATTTGATCAAGTTATTCCTTTCCTCTTGCAATGTCTTCCATTTCTCCTTCCTTTTTATACCCATCCTTCAATTTCTAACTCAAGTCCTACTTCCTTCTTGAAACCTTTCTGGATTTTTATAGCGCAAACTGATTCATTTTTCCTTTGAATTATGTGTGTGTGTGTGTGTGTGTTTTAACATAATTGCCTCTATTCCTTGTTTGGTTAGGGATGTGTCCTCTACCTACAGCTATGAAAGGGAAGGGAACAAACATTTATTAACTACCTACTGTGTGCTAGATATTGTTCTAAGCACTTTACAAATAGCATCTCATTTGATCCTCATAACAACCTGTCAAGTAGGTGTTATTATTATCATTCCTATTTTAGAGTTGAGAAAACTGATGCTAAGAGGAGTTCCTTTTTCCTTCTTTCACAGTTAGTACATGGCTGAGGTAGGATTTGAATTCAGGACTTGCTGACCCCAGGCCCAGTGCTCTCTAACTCTAACCTGTAGGATATATAGTTAGCACCATAAAGTTTAGCACTTAATTTTCCTTTATTTATACACATTCCTTTTGTGTTTCCAAATGGAATCATGTAAAACTCTTTGTCTCTCATTGAAACGAGCACCATTTTGGAAACATGGCAAGTCCTCCATAAAGATTTATAATTTAGAGCTGGAAGAGACTTTAGAGACCATGTATTCTGATGTCCCATTTTACAAATGAGGAAACCTAAGCCTAGAGAGGTTGGATGACTTTAAACCTTCTTTCTACTTTTGGCTTTTATGTGAAAAGTCTGTGGTAGAGGGAACAAGAGAATATAGAAAGACTTGAACCAAATAAGAAGGGGAAGAAAATCATGTAGGTGACTTGGAGAAGTGTGAACTAGTGAAGCAGGTTGGTGCTTGAATCTGAGAAGGAGAAAATCTGGCAAAATTCTGGAAAAATTAAGGGCAAATTGAAAGGAACAATCTCTAGACCCAGATACTGGTACAGATCTACTTCTGGGTTATAAGAGAAGCAAGATCAAAGATAATTAAGGAGAATATAAAAGAAAGAGAAGTAAAGAAGATAAAAAAGATTAGGTAGTTGAACCTGGAGAGAGCCTCAAGAAGTTTAAGGAAAAGGTAATTGGAAAGACAAGGCAAGCTAAGTGAAATGAAGAAAAGGTTAAATAAATTAAGACACCAGATTTGTGGGTGGAGCAAATTGGTTGTAAAAAGCTTTTCTTTTTAATATTTTTGTAAAAAAATAAGTTTTAACCAAGGGTTTAGAGTTGGGCACACAAATACCCACAAATAGTTTCAAGACATAAGGCTGAAAAACCTTAACCATTTTGGATAGTTAACTAGGGAAACTGAGTCAGAGTAGTGGGAGTCAACTGAGTCAATCAATTATCCTCCTCTGTTGAAAGTGACAAGATACTACTCCTTTGACAGGTGAAATCAATTAATCATGATTTCATCTGATATGCTGAATCTTTTGTTTCACTAAATGAATTTTGTTATTATTTTATTGAGTTTGTAAAGTTATCTCTTTGATAGTTTGCTTGACATAGTCTGTAAGTTAACTTTTTTATATTGGCATGATCCATCTATCTATGAGCACTGAATATTTCTCTGTTTAAGTTTTTCTTTAATTGTAATTGAATCTACACAAGTATTTTGTGTACTTTGGTAGGTGGTGGTTGTTATTGTCATTTAGTTCCTCAGTTGTGTTCAACTCCTTGCGACCCCATGGACACTAAATTCCAGGCCCTTCTATCTCCAGTATCTCTCAAAGTCTGTCCAAGTTCATGTTGGTAGATGAATCTAGAAAATTTATGCATTTTTTAGTTATTTGGAATGGGATTTGCCTTACTATTATTGGATTCTGTTATTATTATGTAGACTTTCAGTTGACTTTTAAGGTTTATTTTGTGGCCAGAAACTTTACTGAAGCTATTACTTTCCTTAATTAGTATCTTTGCTGATTCCTTAGGATTTTCTAAGTAAACCATCATGTCATCAACAAATAAGGATAGTTTTCTCTCTCTTTACCTATACTTATGTCTGTAATTTTTTTATCTTATTGCTATTGCTATCATTATTAGAATTATGTGAAATAATTATGAGGAGAGTGGGCATTCTTGTATTTATTGGGAAAACTTCTCCATTGCCTATGATATTGCTTAAAGAGACATTTTGTGATATTAAAAAAATTCCTTCAATATTCATACTTTGTAGCATCATTAATATAAGAGAGTGGTATTACATTATCTTTAATGACATTTCCATGGATAAATTCATATCTGCTTCTGCACCGCTCAACAATGCTAAGAACTTTGCAGGAGATAGCTTTCTTTTCTGATTATTCAGCAGCTAGGTGGTGCAGTGGCTAAAGCACCAGTACAGGAGTCAGGAGGACCTGAGTTCAAATCTCACCTCAGACACTTGACACTCACTAGCTGTGTGACCTTAGGCCAGTCATTTAACCCCAATTGCCTCATCCTGGGTCATCTCCAATCATCCTGATGAATATCTGGTCACTGGATTCAGATGGCTCTGGAGGAGAAATGAGGCTGGTGACCTACGTAGCCCTCCCTCACTCAAAACAAAGTCAAGTGCAAGTCATGTCATCATTTCTCTGATGGCATGGTCTTCTTTGGCAACAAAGGATGAACACACACTCATTCAGTATCTGTGACTGCTGAGGAGATAGGGGCTATAGCACATGCAGAAGCACTTTACAGGCTGGATCTCCACACAGGGACTGATTCCCAGGATGATAGCTTTGGAGGCTTAGTAGTCCTAGTAGTCTGGGAAATGATGCCACTTCTAGGGCTCTTGGGCCTACATGCTATTGGTGGCAATTTGTTGGTGATAGCAAGAAAGTTGGGCCTCTTCTCTATAGGCATGGTTCCCCTCAATCATGAAGGTAAGACCCAGCCTAAAGGAGGAAATGGAACTTACTAGGAGGAGCTCCCCTTTGCTTTGCAAAGGGCAATATTTTTTACTATCTTAATTAAATCTGTACTGTGTTTAACATGGTCTAAAGGACAGCTGATAGGGAAGTACCATCAGTATTTGGGAACCAGTGACTGGGGGTGGAAGGAGATGATGTAAGATATTTTGACCAAGAGATTGGAAGAAATTTCTGAATGCATAGAGGGGAAGGGTTTGAGTGGGGTAGATAATGTACTCTATCAGGGATCAAGCAGTTGAGGAAAGGTCCAATCTCTTCTCAGGAGGCTGAGTTTGGAGGAACAAAGGTGGGGTTCTTAATATACAGTCTTTGATCTTGTTTAAAAAAATTCTTTTGATAACTGTTTCAGTGTAATTAGGTTCTTTTATAATCCTATGTATTTGATTTTATGCATCTTAAAACAAGCTAATTGTCAACCACCTGATCCTAGGAGCTTTCTATGTCCATTTTGAGCTTCTCTCTTTTATTCCCCTCCCACTTTATTTTTTTTCCAATTACATGTAAAGATAGTTTTCAACATTCACTATTATAAGATTTCAAGTTCCAATTTTTTTTTTCTCTTTACTTCCTCTCCTTTGTTCCCCAAGATGGCAAATGATCTGATATAGGCTATACATGTAGAATCATATTAAACGTATTCCACATTAGTCATGCTGTGAAAGAAGATTCATAACAAAAGGGAAAAACCACAAGAAGGAAAAAACAAGCAAAAAAGAAAATAGTATACTTAGATCTGCATTCAGACGCCATAGTTCTTTCTCTGACTATGGATAGCATTTTCTATCATGAGTCTTTTGGAATTGTCTTAGATCATTGTATTGCTGAGAAGAGCTGTCATTCATAGTTGATTATCATACAATGCTGCTGTTACTGTGTACAATGTTGTCCTTGTTCTCTCTTCTCTTTGCATCAGTTCATGTAAGTCTTTCCAGGATTTTTTAAAATGTGCCCACTCATCATTGCATATAGCCCAATAGTATTCCATTACATTCATGTACCACAACTTGTCCAGTTATTCCCCAGTTGATGTACACTCCCTCAATTTCCAATTCTTTGCCACCACAAAAGAGCTGGTATAAATATTTTACATGTGAATCCCTATCCCTTTTTTACGATGGAGCTTTTCTCTTTTAAAACAATATTCTAAGCAGGGATCTATAGGCTTCACCAGAGAGCCAAAGGAACCCATGATACAGAAATGATTAAGGACCACTGGCTTACTCAAATGTAAGTTCCTATCTCACGTTTGCATTTGTATCCACAGTGCATAGTATATAGTAGGTGCTTAACAAATCTTGTTGATTTATTGCATTGATTTGGGATTCCTCCAGAGATGAAAACCTGTCTTAAGGGAGATGAATTCTTATTAAATGGGATAGATTTGAGATAACTAGGGCAGCTCTGTGACTAGGGTATAACACTAGGCCAGGAGTCAATATTTTTTTTATCATAGACCCTTTTGACTGTCTAATGAAGACTATGGGTCCCATCTCAGAATAATGTTTTTTAAGTGTACAAAATAAAACACACAGGAATATAAGGAAAAGCAACTATGGTAATATAATTACAAAAATATTTCAAAAAACAAGTTTCACAAACACCAGGCTAAGAACCACTGCCTAGGGAAACCAGAGCTTACACACCTACATCCTTACTTCCTTTCATGGTTTTCATGGTTTGGTTAGCAAGGACTTTCTATGCTTTAGCATGGACCAATTATCAGCTAGAGTTTTATGACATCATCAGTTACCAGGAGAAGCTGTTATGTGAAGCGTCTTTTTCTGGAGGCGAAGGATGTGGTTTGTCAGGAAGCCTGAGAAGGCGTCTAGAGGCATGGGTTGTCTCTAAAAGGAAGCTTTGGAGAAAGGAAGGAAAGGGCTGTGGAGAAACCGAAACTAACAGAAGCATTCAGTGGACAAATCAGTTTTGAAAGTTGCATAGCAGAACTGTTAAAGATCTAAAATAAACAAATGTATTGTTAACGACTTGATCCTAAGCACTTGCTAAGTCACTTGGATATTTTCTCTTAAAAACTTATTATTAATTATTTTAAAAAAAGAAACTTACATTTTAAATTTAATACATAAAGGCTACATAAGAAAGATTTATAGTTTAGTATACAATTCTTTTTTACTGTTCTATTGTGTATATGGAAGTGTTTATTTTATTTGGTGTTTATTAAGTTTAGAATAAAAGTTTTAAAAATAATACAAATCTTATGAAAAAGAAATTTAAGTTTAGAGTAGGGGAGAGGACACTGACACCCAGTGTGAACTTCCTTCCCGTAGACCTGTGTCTCTTGGTCCTCTACGGGCTTACTCTGTATGGTGTGACCCTGCATCATTTCTGGCCTGGGGCTGCCAATCCGAGGTCCCAGAACTGTACTATTCCCTTCTCTCCAATGCACCAAGGAGTCCTGGTCAGACTCTTTGGGGAATGATGCACATCCTTTCCCTTTGTGCCACCTCTGGAGTTGAACTATCCCTTTATGCACCACTTTTCTTACACATACCATCCTCCTCTTTTAATCCTAAGTAAAAGAATTCCTAGTAAAGGCTCTGTTGGATCTCTCTCCTCCTTCCCACCCCAACCCCAACCTGACCTCTACATATGACTCCTCTCAGTTGATAATGTTCTTAAGGCAGGGATTTGAAACCTTTTTGTGTATCTTAGACCCCTTGGGCAGCCTGTGGATTCCCTCTTAGAATATTTTAAATGCATAAAATAAAATATATGACTACAGAGGAAACCAATTAAGTTGAAACAGTAATAAACTTTAAAATCCTTGTCTTAGGGAGCACTTGGTTCTGGTATCTGATGGCCACCTTCGTAGTGGGTGTGTGTGTATGTGTGTGTTGGGGTGTTGTAGAAGGGGCCCTGGATCTTGGGCTCCAGTTATCTCAGGCTTCATTCAGATGTAATAGCACCTGTGATATTTGTCTCCCGGTGATGTCCAAGGCCTGATGACCACTACTCTTCTAGGAAGGAAATGGGATGGAAGAGCAGAAATGTTCCCAGAGGAAGGAAAAGCATCAGTCCTGGAAAGAAAATGCTTGGAATGAGGAGAAAGGCCAGAGCCAGGAGAGAGTTCATGGTGAATGCAGGAATCTTATTTGTCAGGGGGCTAGCTCCCCACTGCACAGGGCCTGCAGAGGAAACACTGTAGGGTAGGAGAAAGAGCTGGGGCAAGATTCACAGGAACTGGGGTCACCACCTTCTTGTCCTTTCTGCTTAGCTTGGGCTAAAGTGAGGTGCTCTCAGCTCCTGTTTTATGCAACTTTGCTGAATAGGTACTTTCCTCAACTCCCTAAAGGACTGTGCTGGCCAATCAGAAGCCAGAGAATCTGCAAGTTCACTAGTTACTAGAGAAAACTGTTACTTGAAGATTCCTTTAGGTTGCTTCTCTCCTCCCCACCACAGGAAAGGTGTGGCTACTGTGGCCTCCAGAAAGCTTCTTCCCCAGTATTTCTTTATTATTCTTCCCCACCCCGTTTATTAAAAACTCAGCCCCAACCAGGGTAGGCCTGGCTCTGTCCCTTGTCACTTGTAAAGACCACTACCTTGCCCAGGATAGTGGTTATGTTGAGGTCAGAGTTGGAAGAGCAGGTTCAAATGTGAAAGAATTTACTTAGACAATTTTTCTCCTAACCAAAGGGAGCTTTACTGATGCACAGGCAGTGGGCTAGCCCTGGAAGAAGGGCTAGCAATTTACAGAGGGACAGGGGCTTGTTTTTATAAGGACAAGATAAGGGAGACAAGGGAAAATTTATAATCCAGGATGAGAGAGATGGGTTTTTGTGGTCCAGGATAAGGGGGAAATTTTTATGGTATTCCAAGGTAAGGGCAAGAGATTTTAGGATGCTCAGTCTCAGGAGGGGACTCACTAGGTACTGAAAAAGTAACCCTTAATGTTAACTCTTAGGGCACATTTGTATCCACATCAGTAATATCTTTCACTTGCATGGCACTATGCAATTTTCAGAGATTTACTAGCTTTATCCTATTGTATCCTCACAATGCTCCAGTGCAGTTAGTAAGTATTCTCATTTTACATATGAGGAAACTGAGCCTCAAAGAGAGAAAGTGACTTTTCTAAAACTGCACAGTTAATAAATGGAGCAGCTTAGAGGCAAACCCGATTCTTTTGCCAATAAGTTCACAACACACCAGACTGAAATATAGGAATTTAGTGAGATGTTATGTGTGTACTTATCCTCCAAACTCTCCTATATTATTTTCCATTTTCTCCTCCATTCATCACTCTGTAAGGTCCAGTTTTTCCCTTGCCAAGACCAACCCCTCTTCTTGATCCCCTCCTCTCCCTAATCTTCTGGAAACTTGTCTTAATCTCTCTCTCTCTCTCTCTCTCTCTCTCTCTCTCTCTCTCTCTCTCTCTCTCTCTCTCTCTCTCTCATATCTCTATCTACTGGTTTCTTCCTGATGTCAACTTTTTGACATTCATGAAAAACCTTTATCATGCCATCCCTTCAGACTAATTCTACATCTCTCCTCCATTTCATCTCTAAACTCCTAAAAATGGTGTTTATTTTCACTGAGTCTACTTCCTCACTCCGATTTCCTTTTATCTCACTCAACTCTTAATCCCTTGAAATATGACTTCTGACTCGACCACACAACTGAAACTATTGTTTCAAAAGTTATCAACCTAATTAGGAAGCTGGGAAGAAAATTAGTCTCAGTTCTTGCAAAAACGGGCTACAGGATTCTGAGGTTCCTGTGGGGGAGAGAGTTGCAGATTGTAGAACAAACTTTAAGGAACCTGTTTGGGGAAAACCCTCCAGTCATGCCTTGGAGGATCTCCTCTAACCAATGGGAAGAAGAGGAAATGGGAGCATCATCTGTCTCCAGCAGAAAGCATCTAGCATATGATCCATTCTCAGGGCATAAATAAGTCGTTAGTGTAGAAAGACGATATCTGGAGTAACTAGTTGGGGGAGGGTGGGGTGGAGAGCTAGACAGAGAAAGAAAGAAACAAGGACAGAAAAAGAGAAAGACACAGAGAAAGAGATAGAGAGATAGGGAAATAAAAGAGAAAAAGACGGAGGGGGAGAGAGAGAAGAGAGGAAAAAGAAAGGAGAGGAGAGGAGGGGAGAAGAAGGGAGAGGAGAGGAAAGGAGAGATAGAAAGGCAGACACACACACACACACACACACACACACACACACACACAGAGCATGGTTGCCTACAAAGCAGAGAAGTTGAGATCTGGGAGGGATCTTCAGCAAAGGAGAATCAAGAATTCCATATGAGGAATGAGGTCTAGAATAGACTACAGATGGAGGAAGTGATGGAGTGATAGGACTGGACTCCTAAAAGGAAAACACCATATCTTTGAAAGCATATAACCCATAAAGCATATAACATACCTGTGGTGTTTCACATGAAGCATCTGTGCCATCCCAGCTCACCTAGATACTCAATAATCCTTTTAACTGCCCTTTAACTGTAACTCTTTGACCACTTAACTCATTTCCATTGTCTGCACCTGGCCCACCCCAGGCTATTTAGCGTTGCCTAATCCCATCCAGATCTCACTGTTTTCTTGTACATAATTATCAATCTTATCTCCACCAAGTTGCCCCACGAATAAACCTCACTACTTTTACTGAAAAAAAGCTCCAGTAGTCAAATTCTTTAGAAAGAGACCTCCTGTACCTTTGCATTTTGGGGGCTTTGAGAACTCCATACCTTAACAGGAGGGAGGGATGGGGAGAACTGGGGGCAAGGTGTCCATCTTTCTCTGGCCAATTGTTAGGACAGGATGGGAGAGCAATCTGGCTAGTTCCCTGCTGGCTGGGGGCCAAGGCCTGTGTCTGAAACATGGGAAGTGAGAGGGAGCTGAGTCCAAGCTCAGGCCTGCTTCAGTCACGAGAGAGAGCTGGGGTCAGCAGCCTAGCTTCAACACCAGCATCAGCACCAGTGTTAGCATCAAGTATTTACTAGGTGATGAAGTTAGTGATTCGGTGACTCTGTCATTAATCATTTTGGTAACTGAGCACAACTTGATCTGGGATTGGCCATAAAGGAAGAGAAAAGTCTTCTTACACAGCCAAGCCATGAGGTCATCTCATCCCAGTGATGCATGTAGGGAGTCTCATTTTCACTGTAGGCTTCCCCAGTGACCTGGTGCTAGTAGCAGCTTCTGATGTACGCTGGTCCTTGTCTTCTTGTAATTTCTCCCCATTCCTTTCTCCCTCCCTTTACTCTCTCCCCATCTCTCTGTATGTTCACATTCCTCTCAGCACAAGGCCCCAAATTCTATCTTACCATCCAAGCCCCCAACCACTCATTCCAGACACGTGTACCATTTCAGTATATTGCTTACTTGTGACCACAGGGACTAATTAACCCTATTTTAGATATTCAGTTCACTCAATAAATATTTAAGTACCTACTATGTGCAAGACATTGTTCTAGGGGTAGGAATGCAAAAAAGAAAACAAAAACTAGTCTCTGCCCTCAAGGAATTTACATTTGACTGAAGGATTCAGCAATTCAATTTAGCACCTATGGTACCTCCTTTTACACAGGGATTAACCTGAAGCAGTTACCTGAAATTCAAGGTTACCTATGAGTCCTTGCATAGTTGTGTCTGATTCTTTGCGATCTCATTTGGGGTTTTTCTTGTCAAAGATATTGGCATGGTTTGTCATTTCCTTCTCCAGCTCATTTTACAGATGAGGAAACTGAGGCAAACAGGATTGAGTGACTTGCCCAGAGTCACACAGCTAGTATGTGTATGAGGCCAGATTTGAACTCACAAAGATGAGTCTTTCTCATTTCAGGCCTGGCACTCTGGGCTATCTAGCTGTCCTTCTATCAATGGGGTCATAGGTACTCAAAACAATACCTCAACATATACAGCTACTTCTCTAGCCAGTCAGAGGACACAACTGGCTCATAATAAAGGGCAAGGAGATTATCTGGCAGGGAAGCATGTGGTTTTGGCATGTCATCTGAAGTCCCAGCCACAGTTATATCTAAAGGGAAGGATGGGAGACAGAGGAGAAATGATTGATGAAAAATCCAAGCCAACAGCAGAGGAGAGATAAGATAGTCAAGGAGAGCAAAGGTTATAGAAGCAGAAGGCTAGAGAACATCAATGGGGTCCCGGGAAGAAGTTAGGAGGGCAGTGTTCAGGGCTAGGACTGAGGGCAGAAAGATTAAACAGGGAGTTTGGGGTGGGGTGGGATAAGTTAAAACGGACATTATTTCTCCCTGGGCCCCTAGGCCGAGAGATCTCTATTAGGTTACTGGGCAGAATAGCTTGCCTAGTAACAGTTTCCTTCTGTTGTTAAGCCCCTGTTAAAATGTTATTCCCCTTTAGTTTAATATCTGATGATTTTTTTTTTAAATTTATTTAACTTTTTACATTCATTTTCACAAAATTTTGGGTTCCAAATTTTCTCCCCTTTTATCCCCTCCCCCCACCCCAATACACCGAGCAATCTAATTTTCCCTGTCTCCAATCTGCCCTCTCTTCTGTCATCCCTCCCTTCTCTTGTCTCCATCTTCTCTTTTCTCCTGTAGGGCCAGATGACTTTCTATTCCTCATTAACTGTATGTCTTATTTCCTAGTAGCAACAACAATACTAAACAGTTGCTCCTAAAACTTGAGTTCCAAATTCTCCCCATCCCTCCCTCCCCACCCATTCCCTTCGGGAAGGCAGGCAATTCAATATAGGCCATATCTTTGCAGTTTTGCAAATGACTTCCATAATAGTCGTGTTGTGTAAGACTAAGTGTATTTCCCTCCATCCTATCCTGCCCCCCCATTGTTTCTATTCTGTCTTTTGATCCTGTCCCTCCCCAAGAGTGTTGACTTCAAATTGCTCCCTCCTCCCATTGCCCTCCCTTCCATCATCCCTCCCTCCCTGCTTATCTCCTTCTCCCCTACTTTCCTGTATTGTAAGGTAGGTTTTCATACCAAAACGAGTGTGCATTTTACTCCTTCCTTTAGTCCAATGTGATGAGGGTAAACTTCTTGTTTTTTTTTCCCCTCAGCTCTCCTCTTTTTCCCTCCACTAAAAAGTCTCCTGCTTGCCTCTTAAATGACATATAATTTACCCCATTCCAATTCACCCTCTTTCCTCCCCCTACCTTTCTCTCTCACCATTTACCTTAATTTCTTTTAAGATATGGCCCCATCCTATTCAATTCACTCTGTGCTCTCTGTCTCTGTATGTGCGTGCATGTGTGTATGTGTGTGCACGCGTGTACATGTGTGTATGTATATGTGTGTGTGTGATCCCACCAACTACCCAGATACTGAAAAGTTTTAAGAGTTACAAATATTGTCTTTCCATGTAGGAATGTAAACAGTTCACTTATGGTAAGTCCCTTATGACTTCTCTTTGCTGTTTACTTTTTCATGCTTCTTCTCATTCTTGTGTTTGCAAGTCAAATTTTCTTTTCAGCTCTGGTCTTTTCATCAAGAATGCTTGAAAGTCCTCTGTTTCATTGAAAGACCTCTGTTTCATTGAAAGACCATATTTTCCCCTGAAGTATTATACTCAGTTTTGCTGGGTAGGTGATTCTTGGTTTGAGTCCTAGTTCCTTTGACTTCTGGAATATCCTATTCCACGCCCTTCGATGCCTTAAAGTAGAAGCTGCTAGATCTTGAGTTATCCTGATTTTATTTCCACAATACTGGAATTGTTTCTTTCTAGCTGCTTGCAAGATTTTCTCCTTGACCTGGGAGTTCTGGAATTTGGCCACAATGTTCCTAGGAGTTTCTCTTTTTGGATCTCTTTCAGGTGGTGATCGATGGATTCTTTCAATACTTATTTTGCCCTCTGGTTGTAGAATGTCAGGGCAGTTTTCCTCGATAATTTCATGAAAGATGATGTCTAGGCTCTTTTTTTGATCATGGCTTTCAGGTAGTCCCATAATTTTTAAATTGTCTCTCCTGGATCTATTTTCCAGGTCAGTTGTTTTTCCCATGAGATATTTCACATTCTCTTCCATTTTTTCATTCTTTTGGTTTTGTTTGGTGATTTCTTGGTTTCTCAGAAAGTCATTAGACTCTATCTGTTCCATTCTAATTTTGAGAGAACTATTCTCTTCAGTGAGCTTTTGAGCCTCTTTTTCCATTTGGCTAATTCTGCTTTTGAAAGCATTGTTCTCCTCATTGGCTTTTTGAACCTCTTTTGCCAATTGAATGAGCCTATTTTTCAAGGTGTTATTTTCTTCAGCATTTTTTTGGGTCTCCTTTACCAAGGTATTGACCCGTTTTTCATACTTTTCTTGTATCTCTCTCATTTCTCTTCCCAGTTTTTCCTCCACCTGTCTAACTTGCTTTTCAAAATCCTTTTTGAGCTCTTCCAAGGCCTGAGCC
The DNA here is from genome assembly GCA_023548195.1 of Bettongia penicillata ogilbyi. Taxonomy (NCBI): domain Eukaryota; kingdom Metazoa; phylum Chordata; class Mammalia; order Diprotodontia; family Potoroidae; genus Bettongia; species Bettongia penicillata. The sequence goes on from JAJHZJ010000089.1 coordinate 3,061,501, forward strand.
CACCCAACATCCCCCTGGGGTGTCTGGGGTGCTGAGGCCCCACCCTCCACATCTTTCCCTGATGGCAAGAATACGTCCTCATCATCAGATCCGAATGTCGGGATCATTTGCATTTGTTGGAAAAAACTCTCTGTAGTCTTATTTTTCTTCCCTTTTCTAGGCATTTTCCCAGCCAGTTACTTGACTTCTGAGATTCCTGTCCACCCCCACCTAGATCCGCCCAGCTAGTGCTTGGGATCTGAGATTCAAATGGGCTTTCCGCAGGAGGCGTGACTGCTATTCAATGTGAGCTAAAGTTCTGGAGCTAGGGTGGGGGCAGGGCCGTCTCCCAGGTTCAGTTCCCTCAGGGGCTTTATCCAGAGACCTTCATGAATGGGGCGGTTGGGGGCAGGGCCGTCTCCCAGGCTCAGCTCCTTCAGGGGCTTTATGCAGAGACCTTCAGTAATGAAGATCCTGCCTGCTGCTCGGGGAGTCCCGGGGGCCGCTGCCGCTTCCTGCCCCTGCCTCTGCCTCCGCTTCTTCCTCCTGAGGGGGCCCTAGCCACGGAGACACCCTGCTCCCCTCTCGGCCAGCCTAGATGTGTCTCTCACTGACCTGTAGCGTCTGTGGGTGGAGGGACCTTCCCGGCCGCCGGAGGTTCCGCCCCTGAAGCCTGCTTGGAGCAGCTCCTCTGAGGCCATGGCCAGGGCAGCGCTGGGGTGGAGTCCGCTTTCTGGGGCACAACGGACCCTGGGGACGGCTCTCCAGGGCTCTCTGGAACGGAAATCTCTTCTACTGTGTTTCTGCACACCCTGCAGTGATCCAGAACTTGTGGGGAGCTCTTCTTACATTAAATCCATGGGGTGTGGGTTCGGAGCTAGCAGACGTGAGTCTTTCTACTCCGCCATCTTGACTCCGCCCCCCTATCTGATGAATTTTTAACAGTCATTTCTTGTTTAGTCCATTTGCATGGTAACCCCCTGTATCCCACCTAATGTTAGACCCCCATTACCAGGTAACCACCTTCTGCTGAGCACCCCCCCTTCCTGACAACTGTGACAACCAGTCTGTGATTGGGTACCTGTACTGGCACATGTTTTCTGTTGGGTGTCCTGTGCCTAGTAACTCCCTGACAACCCCTTCTGTTTTGGGGATTCTTGTCAAGTAGTCAGCCCTCCCCCCCCCTTACTCTCTCAGAACCCTGTTTGTTGTGGAAACCACAAGGCTGTACCAAGTAGCGCTGAAATGCTTAAAATGCACTCACCCACCTCAGTTTGGGGCTGTCTCCTCTGGGTCTCTATATGAGGCCGCCGCCAGCCTCGCTAACAAATGACGCTCTCGAAATTTTCAATTAATTTTGCCTGTGACTTATTAATTCGGTCCATTTCAAAGTGATATCAGGATTTCAGACTAGAATATGGAATAAGGGCAGGGGAGAAAGTGAGGTGTTCAAATGAAGAAACAGCTGGATTAATTAATTGAGCAAAATAGCTCACATTTACATAGCACTTCAGAGTTTATAATTCTCCTGTGATAGGCAGTACAAGTATCATTGTCCCCATTTTACAGATAAAAAAAAGTGAGGCTAAAAGTGATGGGGTTCAGACTCTGGGAGCCTCCTTGAGCTCCCCTTGAATCTTCCCACTTAATCTAACCTTTCTTACTCAAATCTAATCTTCTCATTTGTTCCGGCAGTCTCTAAAAGCCCATGGGCTTTTCATTATCATTTCAGGTCTCTGTTGCACTCCCCACCCTTGATCCCATCAAAACCCCATTCCCCAGGCTGCCATCAAGATCTGTATCCATTTCCATACTGCCCCTATTGAGATCTCTGGATTGCCCTACCTGCTTCCCACCTAGGCTCCCCCTAGTCTGCCTCCTAGTCTGTCTCGTGATAGCCTCCAGGTGTTTCCAGCCTTTGACCCTCCTTGGACTTCTCCTCAAGACCCTTCCTAAATCCCTCCTCCCATCACCCTGGACTACCAGACCCCACCCCCCCAGATCCCTTTTATACTCTTTTCTGTATTTAAGTTCCATCTTGCTTCCATGAAGGTGCTCAGATTCAATCCAGCTCAGACTCTGTCTAGCTGGGATTCTATCTTGCCCGCTTGTGAATACAAGTGTTACAAATGCTTAGGTTCCTTAAGAGGCAACCCAATTTGGTGAATCTCTAATAAACTTTGTTTTCTTTGGCTTTAAGAAGGCTTGAGTCGAACTCATTCGAGCATGACCTGGACTGTCGGTATTTTGGGGTTCTCTCATCACCCATACACCTCATCAAAAAGAGTTCAGCAACTAGCTGGCACAGTGGATAGAATACAGGATCTGGAGTCAAGGAGACTCAAATTCAAATCCAGTCTTAGACACTGAATAGTTATGTGTCTCTGGACAAGTCACTTAACCTCTGTTTGTTTTGGATTCTTTATCTGTAAAGTGGAGATAATAGCAGAGCCAAAATGGTGGAGTAAAAGCAGAGACCTGCCTGAGCTCTCACCTAAATCCCTCCAAATACCTGTAAAAATTACTCTAAATTTTAGAGCAGCAGAATCTACAAAATGACAGACTGAAACAAATGACCAGCCCAAGAAAACCTGGAGGGTCAACAGGAAAGATCTATTGCACCAGACTGGGAATGGAGCACAGTTCAGTGTGGGCTATGCTGACACAGATGGGCAGGAGCAGGCCTCAGGAGACTGAATCCGTGGCAGCTGTGGCAGTTTCCAGACTTCTCAACCCCCAAAACAGCAAAGGCAACTTTGAAGGTATTAATCTGAAAACTAGGTTAGAGAAAAGGCAACAGGCTAAATGCATACATTTTATGATTTAATTAATTAATTGATCAATTCCCTATTAAAGAAACGGTAACATAATGCATTATGGAGCCAGAAATCTTCTGGCTCCCCCGTACAGAAATCTTCTCGCTTATATACACTTTGCCATGAGAAAGGAATAAACAAAGTGGCGTCAATTGGGTTTTATGATACCAGGCTATGGGCATCTTCATGCCTTTGTGATTTAAAACAAAGTCCCATCACCCAGACATCCTGTGCCAAACAGGCCTTTGAAATTGTTTATTCACAATCCAAGGTGTCTGTGTTTTTCTCTTATGCTGGAAGAAGGGTCTGATAAAGAAGTCCCATTTGCTTGACAAAAGACATTCTCTAAACAAAGGAGACTATTAGGTCCAGGCTCTTCTTAATTCAAACTTTAGGCCCCTATTAAAGCCTAAAATTTATATTAAATATTATCAAAGGTCAGCAGAAAAATTCTGTCTGATCTGAGCGAGAAAGTGTGGTCTGACCCCGTCTCCAGCCCCAAGGTAGTGATAGTGGTGGGCAGTGGCAGTGGCAGTGGCTGCTTCCAGACCTCTTGACCCATGTACTGTGGGGGGATCCAGTGGCTGATCAGAGGTAGATTGCAGGGATCTCTTTGGTGGTGTTGTCTCTTGCCTTGTCCATCCTTGGATCTGGGTCTCTGTTGTGGTTGGTGGTGCTGGGGTGAGAGAGAGTTCTGGCATGGCAGAGTTGGTGGCGGCAGTGGAGAGGGGATCTTCCTCACAGTTCCAAGGTAGAAAAGAGTGATTAAGGTCACTCACAGACTACAGCACAGGCCAGGAGAGGAGTAAACACCTCTTCTTTGGTCATACTACCTTGAAAGAACTGAAAATGTACAGGTCCCTACAAGTATCTCTGAAAACAGCTGCACAAAACCCCTGAAACTTGGGACAGTACATCCCCTCCACCTCACTGGAAGCAGAGTACTATCTTGACAAAGAGCTAAAAAATCAAGTAATTGGCTGGAAAAATGAGTAAACAAAAAAACTCAGATGATAGAATCTTACTCTAGTGACAAGGAAGATGAAAACATACAACCAGAAGAAGACAACAAAGTCAAATCTTCTGCATCCAAAGTCTCCAAGACAAATATGAATTGGTTGTAGGTCATGGAAGAACTCAAATAGGATTTTGAAAATCAAGTAAGAGAAGTAGAGAAAAAATAGGGAAGAGATATGAGAGTGATGTGAGAAAATCATGAAAAAGAATCAATAGCTTGTTAAAGGAGACCCCCCTCCCCAAATACTGAAGAAAATTCCTTAAAAAAAGACTAATCCAAATCCAGAGAGGTCCAACAAGTCAATGAGCAGAAGAATGCCTTAAAAAGCACAATGGGCAAATGGAAAAAGAGGTCCAAAAGCTCACTGAAGAGAATAATTCCTTAAAAATTAGAATGGAGCAAATGGAAGTGAATGACTCTATAAGCAATCAAGAGATTGCAAAACAAAACCAAAAGAATGAGAAAAACAAAAACAATGTGAAGTATCTCATTAGAAAAACAAGTTACCTGGAAAATAGATCCAGAAGAGAGAATTTAAAAGTTATTGAAATACCTGGAAGCCATGATCAAAAAAAGAGTCTAGACATCATCTTTCAAGAAATTACCAAGGAAAACTGCGCTGATATTCTAGAGCCACAGGGTAAAATGGAAATTGAAAAAGAAGTATGAAAAAGGTAAACAAGAAAGAGAAATCATAAAGGACTTATTAAAGTTGAACTGTTTACATTCCTACATGGAAATATGATATTTGTAACTCATGACACCTTTCTCAGTAATAAGGATTAAGGTAGTTGGAGGGGATAGCTTTAACAATTGAGAGGAAAGGGGAGGGCATGAGAGAGAAAGAGTGAACCTTACTCTCATCAGATTTGACTTATGGAGGGAATAATATGCATACTCAATTTGCTATGAAAATCTTTCTTGCCTTATAGGAAAGTAGGGGGAAAGGAAAAAAAGGGGGGTATAATAGAAGTCAGGGCAAATGGGAAGAAAGGGTAATCAGAAGCAAACACTTTTGAGGAGGGACAGGGACAAAGGAGAGAATAGAATTACAGGGGGTGGGATGAGATAGGATGGAGGGAAATATAGTTAGTCTTTCACAGCATTACTGTCATTATGGAAGTGTTTTGCATGACTACACATATATGACTTGTATTGAATCCTTGCCTTCTCAATGGGGGTGGGTGGGGAGAGAGGAAAAGTGAGAATGTAGAACTCAAAGTTTTGAAAACAAATGTTAAAAATTGTTTTTACATGCAACTGGGAAACGACATAGAGGCAATGGGGTATACAAATCTATCTTGCCCTACTAAAAATAGAGGAGAAGGGGATAAGAGAACAAGGAGTGATGTGATAGAAGGGAGGGCAAATTGGGGGAAAGGGTAATCTGAATGCATGCTGTCCTAGGGTGGGGGAGGGGAGCAATGGGGAGAAAATTTGGAACTCATCTTGTGAAAGTGAAAGTTGAAAACCAAAAATAAATTAATAAATAGAAAAAATAAACAGCGGGGATAATAATAGCTCCTCCGTCTCAGGGATATTGTGAAATAGTGTAAAGTGCTTAGCACAGTGGCTGGTATCTAGTAAGTGGTTTGTACACATTAGTTGTTATTATTTTCATTACTGTTTTTGTTAAATAACTTTCCTCAGTTTACACAGAGTGTCAGGTCATGGTGAATAAGTTATCTCCCTGATAAGGTGATGGACAGGAGTTTATCTAGGACAATACAGAGAGAGGAAGATAACTTCAGGGGGAAGTTAAGAATTTTGTGAATTACTAACATCCTAAAAGGTATAGCCTATACTTTCCTGTTTTGTGCTTTTGTCTACCTTGTTCCTGGGGCAGCTGGGTAGCACAGTGGATAGAGTGCTAGGCTGGGAATCAAGGACTGAGTTCAAATGTGGCCAAAGAATACTTTCTAGCTGTGTGACCCTGGGTAAGTCACTTAACCCTATTTGCCTTAGTTCTTCAACTGTAAAATGGGGACACACTGGAGAAGGAAATGACAAGCCACTCCAGTATCTTTGCTAAGAAAATCCTATGGAAAAGTCCATGGGTTCACAAAGAGGTCAAAACAACTGAAGGAGTGAACAAGAAAAACGACACTGCTTCTGTGCCAAATGGCTCCTCCCACCCACTCCACCTATTGAGCTCCTATCCTTTCTTTAAAATCTCAGTGACTGAAATGCCATCTCTTGCAGACAGACTTCCCCATGAGGAATTACGTCTCTTCCCTTTGGATCTCACCAAATCAACACTATGTTTAAGCCTCTCATATGCATTCATTAGGGATATTTTTGAACTACAGTTCTTTGTTTACATGGCATATTATCCTATTTAGCTTCATAAAGCAGGAACCCAGACAGGCTCTAGCCTAGTGCTCTTAATACAGTGCCTCCAAAGCAGTCTTGAATTCAGTAGAATGGTAGAGCTGGAGGGAACCTTAGAGAGAGGAAAGGATGTCTCACTTGTAAGAGTTGGAGGAAACTGGGACCAGAGGGAAAGAACAAAGGATAGTGATGTGGGAATCACTCATGCAAATTGTGCTAATTTCATAGTGCCCTCCCTGTTTTTTGCTGTTCATCACAAACTACATAGGCTAAAAATGGTCTTCTCTTTTACATTAGGCCTGGGGAAATCCTTTCAACTCTTTCTTTTGATTTCTAGATCCTATAACTATAACTAGGATGGGGCAACCAGGGCTTTGCTCCTGAGTAACAGGGAATTTCCTTCCCATAGACCTGTATCTTGAAGTCTTCCACAAGTTTGCAATGCATGATGGAATCCTGTATCCTTCTTAGATCCCAGGCTGTGACTCCTAGAATTTCATAGTCAAGTCAAGTCAAGACACATTTATTAAGTACTTCCTATGTGTCATTTTGCTAAGTACTGGAGATACAAAGAAGAAAAAGCCAAACATTAAATAAAAATACCCCAAACATTGTCACTTTCTTCTAGAACTCAAAGGAGCATGGGTCAGGCAGGTTGAGGGAATGGTCTATCTCCTTTCACTGTGCTCCTGGACTGAAGCTATCTTTTCCCCCAGGATTTTCCTTTCAATCCTCACCTGACAACTGTTTGTCCATCAGGTGAAAGAATTCCTAGTGGCTCCAGCCTAGATCCTAAGCATGTGTTCCCTCTCAGCAAAGGAAACAGCTCTGAGAGTCAGTTCAAGCTGACATCTTGGACACTTCATGTGAGTATGAATGTGTGTTTGTGTGTGTGTGTGTGTGTATGTGTGTGTGTGTATTTGTGTGTGTGTGTGAGAGAGAGAAAGAGAGAGAGACAGAGAGAAATAGAGAGACAGAGATAGAGAGACAGACAGAAAGAGACAGAGACAGAGACACACAGGCAGAGAGAGAGACAGAGACAGAGAGAGACAGAGACAGAAAGACAGAGAGACAGATGGGGGTGGGGGGTGGAGGAAACTTTGGAATCTCAGTCTCAAGCTGGCCCAGGCTTCATCCAGTGCCAGCACCAAAGGTGAGGGATGTTCTCAGCTGATGTCCAAGATAATGAGTAAGGATTGCTTTTCTAGGAAGAGAATGGAGATTGATGGACAGGAATGTTTTCAGAGGAAGGAAGAAGGCCCACAGTGTTGTAAAGAAAATGTCTTGGAAATGAGGAGAAAAAGCAGAACTAGGACTAGTTTGTGGTGACTAGATATTGGGGACTCCTTTAGGGAATGAATTCTCTTTCTGGGGGCCAAGTCCTCATTGCAGTGGGACAGGAAGGGAAACACCTAGGTTAAGGAGAAAAACTTGGGGTAAGTTTCTGAGGAATTGGAATCACTCCCTTTCCATCCATTGCACTTAGTCTGGACTGAAGTTATATGCTTTCAGCTCCTCTTTCAGATAGTTTAGCTCAATGGGACTTTCCATCCTCAATTCCCAAGGGGACTACACTAGCCAATCAGCAGCCAAAGAATCAGCAATTTCATTAGTTACTAGGTAAAAGTGAATTTGAAGATTCCTCTTGACTTCCTTCTCTCCTCCTCACCCAGCTCCTGAGGCTCTACAATGGTACTGTGCAATTGACAAAGAGTTGTACTCTCCTGAAGCTATTTTACTACACCGTGTTCCATGAGGTCTGTAAGCACCCCCATTTTACATGGGAGAAAACAGGGAGGAAATGACTTGTCCAAAGTCACAAAGCTAATAAATGAAATACCTCAACTTGAACACAGCTCCATTGATTCCAAATTTAGTGTACTTTCTATTACTCTGCAGTCCAGGATTCTGGCTCTATGTGCAATTCTCTGAGCCTTTGCTGTCATCTGCTACACTTTTATAACACCATAGACAGCTAGGGTGTATATCCCCTCTGGTCCTTGGGATTTCACCCCCTTCAATATTTCAAAGAACTATTTCCTCATTTCTTTCTCACCTACAGGAATAGCAAGGGTCTCCCTCAATTCCATCTACTGGATTAGCATGGCTATTTTTGTGCCCAGGGAATTTGTGGGAAGTGCTGTTGCCCGATTCCAGACTTTCCTTCCCCAGTCAATCAGTCAGTCAATGCACATTAAGAGCTTAATATGTGCCAGCCACTGTCACATACCCTCCTGGAATTTTGGTTTTCCAATCCCCTCATCCCCAGTCTGTGTTTCTCCATTTGGCTTGCCCTACAGAGAGGAATGGAAGGGAATGAATATTTTTATAATGCCCTCAGTGTGCCAGATACTGTTTGAAATGCTTGTCTATTTTTTTTTTACAAGTATTATCTCATTTGATTTCAAACTTTGAACCTTTTCTCATGTCGCCCCTATGTGCTTCTGTCCCCTCCATCTCTCCTACAAGATCCCTTCTTCTTGGAGTATGATTCTCCTTCTTTTCTTCCTCCTCTGGGAATTAGCCCCTTTGATCATTCGTCCTTTCTTTCTCATTCTCAGTCTTTCTCCATATTCAGGCCTCTTCCAATAAACATACTCCTGTCTCCCCCATCTTTAAAATACCTTCACTTTACCATGTCTCTTGTTCAAACTATTATCTTATATCTCTACTTTGTTTCACAATGAAACTCTGGGGAAAAAAGTATCCACTTTCATAGTAGTACCCATTTTTAATCCTTTGACATCTAGCTTCTAGCTCTACCATACAACTGAACAGTTCTTTGCAAAGTTATCACTCCTCCAGGCATGGGGACACACACCTACCTGTAATCCCAGATACAATAAGGTGGCTGAAGCAGGCAGATGTCTAGAGTTCAGTCATAGAGGGCTGTGTTGATCCATCGTCTGCACCAAATTCAACATTAATATGGTGAGCCCTCAAGAAGCGGGTAGAGAGGGACCATCTGTTTGCTTGAGGAGGAGACAAACCAGACCAGGTGAGACACAGAACCATTCCAAGCTATGCAGATCAGTAGTGGGAATGGGCTTCAGATTAGCCCCTGTATCTGCAGCCTTGGACAGATGGGGAGACCCAGATTTTAGAACAAAATAAAACACAAAGTTATTTCACTAAATATCAATTGCTAAATGTTATAATATTTTCTTAATCCCCACCTTCCCTAATTCTCTGTGGTAGTTGATGCTGTTAACCAATCTGTCCTCCGGAATATTTCCTTTTCCCTTGGTTTTGTGACACTGTTCTGTCCTGGGGCTCCTACCTGCCTGATCACTTCTTTTCAACTCCTTTGCATCATACATTTTCCTCAAGATTGTTTTTCTTTCCCTACATCCTCTCTCTCAATGATCTCATCAACTCATACAATTCCATTTTTTATTTCTATATATATGACTCCCAAGTGTATATATCTAGGCTTTATATCTCTAAATCCCTGAGAACAAAAGGTAACACTTTAGTGGAGGGTTGTGAGCTCTATTTTTTAGTAGATGTCAAGATGTCAGAGAGAACCTTGAATCTGAGACAGTTGTTCTGAGGACTTCATATGTGAAAGGGGGACAGAGAGTTTGGAAGAGGCACTACATAGTATATCCCCTTAGTATAATGTAACCTTCTTGAGGGCAGAGACTATTTGTTCTTTTTTCTAATCTTTGTGTATCCCAGTCACTAATGCTGGGCTTTGCACATAGTAGGTGCGTAATAAATGCTTGTTCAATGAATCAAACATTGAAAGCAGAGGCAATTACATCATGAAATCTTCATCAGACAGCTAAAACAGGAGAGAGGCAGGGTGGCTGGAATGAATGGTTGGGGAGCCATGATGGCCTGGGAAACAGGGGCTGGTTCTGGGAGAAACATGAATAGACAAGGGTTCTATGTAGGTCTAGAGGAAGTATAAAAGGGAAGAGATAAGGGAAGAGAAATTGGAATAACATGTCTGGGACCCAAAGTGCATCAGAAGCTGCTAAGGCCATCAGGTCTCTGGGCCAAGCTTATAAAACTCCCAAGATTTGTCACTGGAATAAAAGAATCTCATGGTCTTGATATGTATAGGACTACTTTCTATGTCTTCAAGGCCAATCCCAAGTCTGAATTTGCCCACCTTTACCCTCAGTCCTTAATCACCATAGTGACAAGTGACAGTGTCTCACTGAGCCACTGAACCCTATCACCTCATAAATGTTGGGTGCTGATCCTGGTGCTGATCCTTGTGGGAAGCCAAGCTGTGGGCCCAGCTCCCTCCTATGGTCAAGCAGACCTGTTCTCCTTACACTTCCCATGTTCTCAGCCACAAGCGCTGGCATCCAGTCAGCCAGCAAGGAGTTGGTTGTGTTATTGTTGCATCTTGCCTTAGGAGCTGACCAGAGAAATCTTGCTCCCAGTTTTCCCCATCTTGTTCTATCTCTAGTCGAGACCTTCTTTTACACCCATATGGAACTGCTGATTCTCTGCTGCTCCAGATCCTTCTCTGATCCCAAGGCCTCTGCTTTCCATATATCCAAATGTTCTCTCTCCTTGTCTCTCTGTCTGTGCTTCTCTCTTTCCCCTAATCAATTACCCTCAATACTGTCTTTCTACACTGCTGATTTCTCTAATCTCCTAGACCAGACCTGCTGTTAGGCTCCATTTGCTGGAGACAGATGATGCTAGACATTCTTCTACTCCCCATTGGCTGGAATAGTGCCCTTCCAAGACAGGACTGAAGTGTTTTCCCCAAATAGTTTCCTCAAAGCGTGTTCTGCAGTCTGCACCTTTCTACCCCGCTCCAGGAAACTCAGGATATATCAGCCCTTCCTTACCACTGGAAGAGAACCACTCTGTTCCTCCTTTCCTGAGTGGGGTTAGAGGCTTTGTAGATGGGACCCATGACTCTGAGGGATAAGGTTTAGGGGATAGTTTAAGGAAGATGGAGCATGCATAAGGAGAGTATGGTGAGGGAAAAGGATATGGTTACACACTTACACAACTATCAACAAAGACTGGTAGTATTCATTCTATTGAGAGGCGCTATATTAAACCCTCCTCCCTGTTCCCTATATCAGACCTTTCTTTGCCTCACTTAGGACCCTGAGTGGAGATGTTCCACTAAAAGGGCACTTGTGAATGAGGCAGATCTCAGTGTGAACCTTTCTCAGGTTTTCTTTTTTGGAACCTAACTATAGGCTCTTAGCCAGGAGAAACTCAACCATTAGGTATAAATGTCTAAGAGACAATGAGAGCTCAGAATCCTGTCCCCAGAACTTCTTGTATTGGGGTTCCTCATCCCTCATTAGATCACACTCCAGTCATAATAACTGTGACCTGGCTCCCACCCAGATGGAGGAAGCTTGCAATGGCCATAAAAATGTGTGGGAGAGATAACTTTGTGTTGCATGATGCTTATGTGGAGGGGAATATGACTGCTGATCGGTGGATAGAATACTGAGTGTGATGTTACAGAACTTACCTAACTATGTAAGGGGCTTATTTCATTTGGCTGGAGAAACTTTGGAGAAATCATTCAGAGAGACATGTGGACAGAGGACATCAGGCAGGTAGTGGGGAAAAACTTTGGAATGACAGACATGCATGGGAAACTGGCTCCATGCTTTCCTTGCACTTTTTGGAAACTCTAGAGACTTCTGAAAATGGTCTTTTTCTCTTTTACCTTGTCACTCCCTAAAACACCATTGGGTCTGCTCCCTCTCCAAGTATTTGTAATTTAGGGAATGACAGCTTCACAACAAAATCTGCTTTCACGTTCACTTCTGTTTTTTTTTCAGGTATTTAAAAAATTTTATTGTTTATTTTAACTTTCCTTTTAAAAAAAATTTTGAGTTACATATTTTTTCCCTTTCCACCCTCACACCTTTTCTAAAGGTTAGAAATGTGATATCAATTATACATGTGAAATCAAGAAAAAACATATTTCCATATTATCCATGTCGCAAAAAAAGCAAGAAAAAATAAAAAATTATACTTGTCTGCATTCAGACTCTTCTCAGTTCTTTCTCTGAAGTGGACAGGACTTTTCATCATGAGTCCTTCAGAACTGTTTTGGATCATTGTATTGTAGAGAATTGCTAAGTCATTCGCAGTTAATTATCTTGTAATATTGTTATAACTGTGTACAATATTCTCCTGGTTCTGCCCACTTCCCTCTGTATCGGTTCATATAAATCTTTCCGAGTTTTTTTCAGAACTCACCCCCCTTGTCATGTCAAATAGCATAATAGTATTCCATCACAATTATATACCATAATTTATTCATCCATTCCCCAATTGATGAGAATTCCTTCAATTTCTAATTTTTTGTCACCACAAAAGAACTACTATATATATAATATATACATATTTTTCCTTTTTTAGTTTTTTAAAATTGTTATTTTTAGTTTTCAACATTCATTTTCACAAGGTTTTGAGTTCCAGATTGTTTCCCCATCTCTCCCCTCCCCCTACTTTTGTTTAAAATAAAGTTTTTACCCAATTACATGTTAAACCAATTTAAAAGCACTTCTTTAAAAAAAACGTTTTGAGTTCCAGATTCTATCCTTTCCTGTTTACTTCCCTCATTTCCTTTACTCCCTGAAATGGCAAGCAATCTGAAATTAATTTATTCATATCAAATCATGTGAAATATTTCTATATTAGTCATTTTGTACAAGAAGACAAAAAATAACAAAAAAAGTGAAAAATAGCATACTTCAGTGTGTATTCAGATAGTCTCAGTTCTTTCTCTGGAGGTAGATAGTCTGCTTCATCATTAGTCCTTTAGGATTATCTTGAATCATTATGTTGCTAAAAATAGCTAAGTCAATCTCAATTTTTCATCACAGTATTGCTGTTACTGTGTGTAACATTCTCCTGGTTCTTCTCATTTCATTTTGCATCAGTTCATGTAAATCTTTCCAAGATTTTTTGAAATCATCCTGCTAATCATTTCTTATAGCACAATAATAATCCATCACAATCATACTACAAGTTGTTTAGCCATTCTCCTATTGGAGGGTATTCCTTTGATTTACAAATTGCAGCAAATACAGAAAGAGCTGCTATAAATATTTTTGTACGTCTGGGTCTTTCCTCTTTTTTGGGATCTCTTTGGGATGTAGACCTAGCAGTGGTATTGCTGGATCAAAGGGTATGTATGCCCAGCTTCATAGCCCTTTGGGTACAGCTCCAAGTTGTTCTCCATAATGACTGGTTCCTGATTACTTTTAAAGGTAGAAGATGATACCTAGCTGATATCCCTCTGCTTGACTCCTTCCCCCCAAATACCGGTTACACCAAAGATTATAATAAATCACAAATAGTGAATAAATCCACTTATCCAAGCAAAACAGCAAACAGAAATCAAAGAAACTGTCAGATTAGAATGACATAAAATACACAGGTGTAAATCAGCACTTCACCTGGGAATGAATTAAGTTTTCAGACTTTGATTCTTTACTGGAATCCAGCTTTAATACATCTACAACATTCTTCTGATCCTGCAGTTTGGTTATAGTGTTAAAAAGGAAAGATTCATCTGGCATCACCTATTTTTGATGAAGTCTTAATGGCCTTTATACAATCACTCTTCCCTTTCAAAATGCTCACAAGTCATATGTTTTATGAAATGTTTTAAATTTTTTTTCTGAGAGTCAAAAGCAGGATTCAGTGAACCACAGATTGCACACTTGTCCATTGTCCCTTTTTCAAAATCTTGGAACATTTATTCTCCATTGAAGTGAAGATCCTCACTGGTCTACACTAGCAGCTCAGTTGCAGCACCCTAACATTGAGCGGCTGTAACAGTCCAGGCAAGGCATGACCTCTGGGGCCCCTTCCTATAATTTCTGTGCCCTTGTTGGTTTTCTTTACCAGAAAAATATTAGAACAGACCCTGCAAAAGGAGCCTCTGCCTAGGAACTAATGATGCACTTCATTCCTAATGCTGATTGGCTCTCTCAGTTCTGAGGTTGCCCAACCCTCGGGTGGAGAAGAGAGTCTGTAAATTAGTCCGGTAGACATTGGGGTAGTTCCCCAAAGAGAAGACCATCCTGACTGTTAGACGTCTCTGAGTCCTTTAGCCTCCTCTCCTCTCCAGGATGCTGTGTGTCTTGCTCCCCAGGGGCATCTGGACAGAGGTTCTGGCTGTGACCCTGCTGGTGCTGACTCTCCAGGTGGCTGCAGGCAGACATGCCCCAAGTAAGTGCTGAGCAGCAGCTCCCCAGAGAGCCCAGGTGGGGCCCCAGGGGAGCACTCTTCTGTCTGGGCCCAGACCAAAGGAGGGACCTGGGCCAGGACGGTCCTCAGAGAGACGGGCAGTGGGTGAGACTGGGTTTCAGGCTCCCGTCCCAACTAACTCTTCCTTAGACCCTTGCTTCCTTTCCCCCTTTTCCTTGGGGTTCAGGGACTTCATGCAGCCCACCCTCCAAGAGCTGAGGCTCCAGGCAGTTTGTCAATAAGAGTTATGAAGCAGGGCACTGTGCTGATGCCAAGGATAGAAAGAAAGGCCAAAGACAGTTCCTGTTCTCAAGGAGCTCACAGTCTAAAGAGGGAGTCAACAGGTGAACAAATCTGTGTGAACAAAATAGATACAGGAGAAGTGGGATGTGATCAAGGGAGGGAAGGCACTGACATTGAGGATAATGACCGGCTTCCTGAAGGTGGAGTTGGACCTGATGCTGGGAGTGAGCCAGAGAGAAGAAGATTCTGAGAATCGGTAGCAGTCAGAGAGAGCCCAGAGTTGGGAGAGGGGAAAATGTATGGGAGGAAGAACACGAAGGCCGGTGTCACTGGACAGCAGAGTCCTGGGGTTCTGGGAACACAAAGTTTAAGAACACTGGAAAAATAGGAGGGGCCAGGTTGTGAAGGGCCGTCAAGGCCAAGCAGAGGATTTTATATTTGATGCTGGAGGAGAGAGAGAGTCACTGGAGTTTATTGATTAGGAGGGAGGACATGGTCACAAAATGCCAAGGTTTCCCACCCTGTCTAAATGTTTCTGTCTCACTAAATACCATCCCAGCATCTGCCTAAACTACTGGAAATATTTAAATTTGGCTGTTATTGGGGGAGGAAGGCATAGACTTTCCTGGATTAATTTCCAAGGTATAATTTCATGGCCATAAGTGAAGCTGGAGTTTGGTTTTCATGAATAACATCATGGTGGAGTAGGAGAAAGTCTCCCCATCTATTCCTCAGAGGTGGGTTAGAGGCAGTTATTGGGCTGGATAAACCAAAGGGATCAGGCTGACTTTTTTTCTATCTTCATGGTCCCTTGTTAATGGGCTGAAAAAAGAGAGGTATAGACTCAATGTTCCCTAGTCCCCCATTTCCCTGGATCAGACAGGGCTTGCACTCTTGGACCCCTGCCTGCCAGTGCCATCTCTGGTCTCCACAACGCTACTGCTCTCTGTGAAGGCCAGACCTGGATCACTGGGTCCTTTCCATAATTCCCGAGGGGTATGAGATCTTTTGTCCTGGGCAGGGAGGGAGCCCTCTGAGATGGGGCACAAACCTCTTCCAGCTAAGCGTATAGTTGTGGAGCACTGTCTATATTATTGCCCCTGCAGCCTGGCCTGGCACCTGACCTGACCAATCATAGTCTCTTTCTGGTCCTAACGTGCTCTAGAGGGGTCCTCCAAGATCTACCCACGATCTACCTTTGAGCTTTGTGTTCTGCACTGCCTCTGGGGGGAGAGTACCCCATAGGTAACACCCATTCTCCAGGGCTGGGCAAGAGAGAAGGGGCCTTCTAGAGATAGTATGTCATGGCCTGAGTAAGGGGAGACCCAAGGGCAGGGGATCTCCTAGTCCTAGTAGGGTGAAGGCTGGTTAACCTCAGCTGACAACTCCAGGGTCATCTAGGTATCAGCCATGGGTGTACTGAGCAGGTGCTGCCCTCATGTGGACAATCATTCAAACTACACAGTATTTAAATAGCCTCCCAGCTAGAAGCGAATCAAACTTTTACCAGGCACTTTGTTAACTGTGGGGGATACAAAGAAAGGTAAAAGTCCCTGGAGATGACAACATGAAAACAACTGTGTGCAAATAAGTTATTTTCAGGATAATTTAGAAATAACCAATGGAGGGAAGGCACTAGAATTAAGAGGGACTGGCAAAGACTTTCTGTAGAAGACAGGATTTTAGTTGGGCCTTTGAAGGAAGCCAGGGGAGCCATGAGTCAGGTCTGAGGAGGGAAAGCATTCCAGACCTGGGGACAGCCAGAGGAAATGCCCAGGGCTGGGAGCTGGAGTGTCTACTAGGAGGGTGTTAACCTGAAAGTTTGGTTAAAGTAGAGGCTACAGGCTAAATGCTTACAGTTTCATTATTTATTATAGATTAATTCATTCTCTTTAAAGTAACAGTATGTGGAGTCCAAGGAGCTAGATATCAGATCTAGTTACCAAATACCAAAAGCAGCCAGCCTTAAATCTGTTTTAAGACAAAGAAGGTGTTCTGTGTCCTTCAGATTTATGGTCTCCATAAGTGATTAGCTAGACTATTAGAAAGGAATTTCTTAATTGCATAGGTTGTAAATACAATAAAATAACAGAGTTTGACAAAGTTTCAAATAGAAATTATGACCCAAAATGTCTGTGTTTTCTTTACCATTAACATGCCATAACATAGTATATGTCTACAAATATTAAGATGTGGTAAACATCCCATTATTCAAGGTAGTGTCTTAGGTTAAAGGTCTCCTAAGGAATGTTAAGTCAGCCCTGGCTAGCTTTTGTAGACGTAGGAAGAAACACTCTCTGAGTTTGCTTCAGAGAGAACAAAGAGATTATTCCAAAATCTTATATGAAATATTATCAAGGGACAGCAGGGCAGCCAGTGTCACTGGGTCACAGAGTACATGAGTGGGGGAGGGAGTGAGGGATAAGGAGACTGAAACGTTAGGAGGGACCAACTTGTGAAGGGCTTTGAAGGCCAAACAGGATTTTTAAATTTGATGCTGGAGGTGACAGGGAATCACTGGAGTTTATTGAGCAGGTGGGTGACAGTGCTTTAGGAAGATCTGTTAGCAGCTGAATGAGGGATGGAAAAGAATGGGGAGACACTGAGGGAAGGCACACCCAGCAGCAACCTATTGCAATAGTGCAGGTGGAAGGTGATGAGGGCCTGCATCAGGGCCACAGCAACATCAGAGGAGAAAATGGGGCACATTCAAGATACTTCAAAGGTAAAATTGCCAGGTTTTGACAACAAATTCAATATGGGCGATGAGAGGTTGTGAGCCAAGGTGACTGAGGGATGGGGTTACCTCACACTGGTGAGAACCCAATAGGGAGAGAACCCATATCTCTAGGAGAAGGAGCTCAGAAAAGTGCAAGCATAAGGGGGAACTAAGGGAGTGTCTATAGCCTTTGGCTTGGGCTGACATTTCATGTGGGCAAAAATGGAAAAGAAGGCTAGAAAGGGACATGGGAGCAGAGGTAGAGAAGACCTTGATTTCTAGGATTAAGAAGTTGTTCTTTAAACAGCAATGGAGAGTGATGGGGTGAGCTGGGGGCTTTGGAAAAAAAGATTTTAAACCACAGAGAGCAGTCTCTGGAGCTTGGCAGAGAGCCATGTTGTAGAATGTCATCCTGAGAGGAAGGACTGGTCTGAGTAAGGCAGTCACAGGTGTGAGGATGGACTCAGGACTTATAAGCACAGCCAGATGAAGGGCTCAGGGAAGCAAAGAGGGGCCAGAGGCTCTAGATGTGTCCAAGATTCAGAATTACAATGTCAGAAATTTGGTAACATCAAGATTTAAAATTGGGAAAATGTTAGAACACATTTTCTCACTTTTAGATTTTGAATTTACCAAGAGGACAGGCAAATGTCTAAGAAATCAGGATGCTAAACATGTTTGGGGTCATTCCAAGAGGTCCAGGTCTGACTTACTTGAATTGGAGACCACATTGTTGTCATTCTGTGCCCCAACTGCAATATTTGAGGCCAAGATCTCCCTCTTTCCCCTGTCGACTTGAAAGTTTGGTTAAAAAAGGCAAACAGGCTGAATGCATGTTGTTCATTCCCTTAAACCTAGCAGTTAAATGGCCATGGAGTCAGAAAGAAACTTTTGACTGCCTGATAGAGGAATGATCAGACTGATCTATTTTAGAAAAATTCCAGGATGTCTCTGTCTCTCAGATTTATGGTCTCAATACATATTTAACTATACCATGAGAAAGGAATTTTCTTAATTGAATAGGTTGTAAATACAGTAAGATAAGAGAGTTGACAAAGTATCAATTGAAATTATGACCCAGGATATATGTGATTTCTTTAGCATTAACATGTTATAACATAGTATATGTCCACAAAATATTCATATATGGAAAAGGTCCCACTATTGAAGATAGTGTCTCAGGTTAAGGGTCTCATCCAGGATGGTAAGTCAGCCCCATCTGGCCTTGTTTTCATGGGAAGAGGTTTTCTCTGAGTTTACTTCAGAGAGCAAAGAGACTGTTAGGTCCAGGCTCTTCTTCTGATTAATTAATTCAAACTTTGGTCCTCATTAAAGTCCAAAAATGATATTAAATGTTATCATCCTTAATCTCTAATTTTTCTGAAGAAGTTTTACCTATGGATGATTCTCTCAAACTGTCTCTTTATATACACAGAATCCCAGGATTTGCCCCTTTGGAATCATCTGGGTAAACACTCTCATTTTATAGATGAGGAAACTGGGACCCCAAAGTTAATGACTGGGCCAAGTAATTGGAGGACTGATGTAGTTAGTATGGTAGTCTGCAATATTAACATAGTTGAGGATATTTGAGTTTTAAATGGTTTCAAGTTGTGTGGTGATGCTGTGATTAGAAAAGTTGGGCTAGAAAGGAGACACTGGAAAGCAAGAATCAATAAGGTTTTTTGCCTTCCTTGTGGGAGGTGAGGGAAAGAGAGAGACCTGAGTCCCAAATTACTTCAGGTTTTCTACAGCTGGTGCAAGGTGGTACCATTAATTGAAATCAGGAAGTCAGGAGGAAGATGTGATTTCACTGCCACGATGATGACTTTTATATTTCTAGTTGGAGGTGCCGGTAACATCCAGGTGGAGATGTGTGGCAAGGATTTGGAAACATAGGAAGTGAGACTGTAAGAAAATGTGGATACAGATCAAGATTTAGAAGGTATCTGTAGAGAGAGAGAGAGAAATGAAGGGGTGTCAGTAAATAGACACTGGAGAGAAGAGAATTGAGGGCGGTGATTTTGGTCATGAATGTTTAGTGATTAAGAAGAGAAGGAAGGGTCAGCTCAGGAGACAGACAGGTAGCAGTTAGGCAAGAAAAATTGGAGATGGTGAGGTGCCCCAGAAACTCAGGGAGGATTTCAGGTAGGTGAGTACAGTGACAGAAGGAAGAGTTTGGAGGAAAATCATTATAATTTGTGGAAGGAGGTAAATGGAGGGACCCCTGCCTCTAAAGCTTTAATAATCAATAATCTTGCTTTTCAAATAAAAAATTATGCTATGGAGCTCTACTTTCTTGATTGGTGACTAAGTCCTCAGTGCTGTGTGTTGTTATTCAGATATTTCAGCTGTATTAATTGACTCCTTTTGACCCTATTTGCAGTTTTCTTGGCAAAGATACTGGCATACTTTGCCATTTTTTTCTCCAGCTCGTTTTAAAGATGAGGAAACTGAGGCAAACAGGGTTCAGTGACTTGCCCAGGGTCACACAGCTAAGAAGTGTCTGAGGCTGAATATGAACCCAGGGCTTCCTGATTCCAAGCCCCTGCTCTATCCACTGCACAACCTTGCTGCTACTATTTCAGGAAAGGTCCTGTCAGGCTTCACTTTGTTCCCTTCTCTGCAGCAGTTTCCTCCACAACCCCCTTGCCAGCCTCTTCATAGAGATGCACCTGCCCTTTCCTCACAACTCTTTCCCCTCCTGCAAAAGTAAAATCTGGTTCCAAGAGGTGTGATAAAATCTACTTTTCCATTGTTCCTGGTGCTGTGTCCATCTACTCCTCTGTGGCCCCACACATCCTCTTCAGCCCAGCATCCCTCCCTGGCCACCAGTGCCCTCTATTCTTCCTCTGTTGGAATGCATGCTCTTTCACTGGGGGATCGTCTTTAGTTTTGCATTTGCATTTCTAATGCTTCTCATTTGGTAATTAGGAAATTTTTTTTCATTCATTTATTTACGTAAGAGTACTATTATAAACCCAGATCACTGAGTTTTAAGTGAGAGTCCTTTGGATGCAGATGAATATTTAGAGGAATTTGTCTGTAAAAGGAATTAGAGAAATAGGATATAATCTAGTGAGGGACAAGAGAATGGAATGAAGGACAGTTTTATTTATTGTATACTTGTCTGTATTTCAGCACTCATACTCAAATGGATCTGTGATCTCACTGATTCAAAAGTTCCTTCCAAGGTGCAGATCTCACCTCACTCTTGCCTGCCCATTCTATGTGACTCTTGTCCACACTCTCCCATAAATTTCCCTATGGAGTCCACCCAGGTTCATAGCAGTCATTCTACTCTCTCCTGACATTGGGAGGATATCTGTGGATCCCACTGTTTGTCCATGCATCATCCTTTATGTCTTGCCCTGTATGTAGCCCCTCATCTTCCTATCATATGTTTCCTTCATGATATTTTTGATACCCTTTCCCTCTTTAGAATGTTTATATATTTCATACATCTGCCATATGCCTTGACAGTGCCTTGTGTGTGATAGCTGTGCTTAATTCTTCAGAGGCAGTTATAATCTATATCTTTCTGCTATATAATAATACCAGGAAAATATTAGCATTGTGAATTTGAACTTTTTCTTTCATGAAAAGCTAAAGCTTGGGGTTAGTTAAAGGAGCTGTGGGATTTTCTGGCTGAAATCCAGCCATTCTCTCCTCTTGATCAACTTTGTACCCAACCCATGACCCATCTATATGTCTATCCCAGACAGCTAGACTGATGGACAAGTTCTACAGAATGTTCATCTGAGTGGATGCTGAAATCTTTGCAATAGATAGTCTTCATTCACTTGGTATTTCCAGTTTGAATGGATAGACCAAACTTCTTTGAGTGATTGCAAGTTTCTTTCAGAAGGTTTTTCAATGTTCCAAGTCTTCTTAGAGTCAGTCCAATGTCATCCGGAAGAAGAAATGGCTTGGCAGTCAATAGAGAAAAATAGGAAAACTACAATGTGTGTCAGAACTATTATTTAATATTAATTCTGGACCATTTAAAGTAACTAGACAATATAAAAGACCCGATAATATACATGCCAAAATAGACACAGGAACTATGTGGACAAAAATATAAAACATTTTTATATAAAGTCACATCTAAATAATTTAAGTAACATTTATATTACATGGTTAGGTAATGTTGATATGATAAAAATGACAATTTTACCTAACTAATCTATTTATGTATTGCCATCCCAGTTAAATTACTAAAAAAAGTGCCTTACCAAGTTAGAAAAAAATAATAACAATGTTCATTTGGAAGAACAAAAAGTCAGGAATTTTAAAGAAACCAGGAAAAAAAGATGTAAAGAAAGCAGATTCAGTAATATCAGAATTTAAGTTATATTAAAAGGTGACAGCATTGTTGAAGTGTAAAATGGATAATTTTGATTATTTTATGTCGGGGGTCGGTCCTGACTGCCTGGGCGGAGAGGGGCTTCCCCAGGAGTGGCCACCAGCCAACCAGGGGAGGACACGACCCGGGATTAGGGATCGTGCCTCCCTAGGATTGGTCTGGAGGGGCTTGCTCCAATGGGATGTAGGCCTCTCCCTCGGGGTGGATCAGGATGGATACCTAAAAATAGAAACCTATTTAAACAGTAGATGGCTACCCGGAACTAGAAACCTACTTAAACCAACGCCCTTAGCTGTTCGGGGGATTCCTCTGCACTTAATAAAATATATGCCTCCTGAAGAAGTGTCCGACTGAGTCCCTCGGCCGTATCCCCCGGGGAGGGAAATCCGGAGACGTCCGAAGCAGAAGCCCACTGAGAGAGTGTCACCTGAAGGACCCGGACCCGGGTCAATTTTAAATTAAAATTTTCTTGTATAAATAAAATCCATAAAGCCAAGAATAGAAGGAATTCAGAAAATTGGGAAAACTTTTCATAGACAATGTCTCTGATTGTATCGGAATATTGCTGTAGTGTAGGAAATGATGAACTTGTTGATTTAGAAAAACATGGAAAGACTTGGACTTATAAAGGAAGATGCTGTCCACCTTCAGAGAAACAGATGAGAAACAGAAATAAGCACAGTATGGTCTTACATATATATTTATGAGTTTATATGTGTGTTTATGTGTATGTTTCTAAATGTATATATGTATTTCCATATAAACATATGTGTGTATAAATTATAAACTTCTGGCAAGGGAGGAGGGAAAAGTAAAGTAAAAAGTGCACAACAGAGAACAAAAGAAAACCTACAAGGAAGCAAAGTAAAGCCGGATAGCTTTGAAATCAATATGAAGTATTTGTTATATCAGTTTTCTTGAAATGGAACTTTATTGTTTTGTACTGAATCCTCTCATATTCTCCTCTGTACATGGCAAATGTTTGCTTTTCTTTTTCTTATTTTGCATTTAACTTTAAAATAATCTTAAAAACTTAAAAAAGAAGAGGAAGAAATATCTAGGGAACCTGACTGTCCATAGGGAATTCTTCTTTGACCTGGACACTACACTTGATCACTTCCATCATGATGGCCAATATTGTTGGCAAATAAGCACTTCACAGTTTTTCTATGAAGGACAATGCAACCACACAGCACTTGGACTCTAACAACAGTCCTGGATGTACTTAACATGGAGGTAGAAATGACTGCAAAAAAAACAAACACAGGAAAAGCAGCTAGATTGCTAAGTGTTCATAAAAGAGATTTGTGTTAGAAATGACACAATTGTGAGGGTATCAAGGGACCAGTATTCAAGGGATCTGAAGGAGGGAAAGATCCTGGAAATTATTGGACCTTATTGATACCAAAAGGAAAGGTGACTGAGAGAGTATCAGGAACTATTGACTTAGATGCCAATTCTTTGGGATTCAACAATGGACTAAACCTTTTCCATTTCAAAATTAACCAAAAAATTTATAGAATATAAGATCCCATCATTCTTATTCCTTGTTAATTAGGAGTCTTTGATTCGGTAATCATTCAAAATTTTCTGAAAGACTGAAAAACAGAAATTACCTCACTCAATGTTTCTCTGATGATAAATACCCAGTAAGGTAGGAAAAAATTTAATATTCCTACAAATAATTTACACTTATGTTAAAAATAGACCAACCTTACAATTCATACAGGAAAGTGTGAAAGGGATGAAAAATGCCCATTGTTCAGATTATGACATTCTAATTAATGCATCACTGCATATTTAGAGGAAACTCTGCAGAGGGATGATCGATTGGACCCCGAACTGAAAAAGAGGAATGGAGTTGGTTGGGTTACATTTGGGAAATGGCTCAGTGCCTCTACCACCTCCAAATGGCTCCCAGGTCAAAGTGTGGTTTGTTTCTTTTTGTGTATTTTTTTTTTTAGCACAAATTTTTTTTCTGCTTCAGAATCTTAAGGTTGCAGTTTCCAAAAGGAGATGCACTAATCAGTTGTAACCTTTTCCCAGTGATAACCCATGCTTATGAATGATAGTAGGAAAGATCATGGAGGAAATGTATGATTGGAAAGAAAATTGGATGGGTCTCATTGGTAACCTCAGAATTTCTAAAGACCTACAGTTACTCCTGTAGCTTGTGGTTATTCTATAGAGGATCTATGGAAAAATCACACAAGAGGAGCAAGTGTGGATAGGTTTTGCTCTGTACTGATAGAAAGAAGACCATTGGGATGAGTCAGAAAATCAAAGTACCTTCTACTGATATGGGCTCTCTTGTTACAATTTGTTTTCCATGAAATAGAGACTGCCACATTTATTGACTCCATTGTACTGAGGAAGTAATTGATTCAGAGAGAAGTGATTAGCATATGGTCTCAGACTCATCTGCACAATTGGAATTGGAAGCCCTGTGTTCTGACTACAGACAGTGTGATCCAGTGGAAAGAAGTCAGGAGTCCTGGGTTCAAGGCTTGATCCCTCCTTTCCTACTTTAGTGACCTTGGCCAAGTCACATCACTTTTTTGAGTCTCAGCATCCCCATTTATAACACAAGGAGGTAGAACTTCATGGCTGCTAACTACCCTTCCAGTTCTGCATTGAATGGCCAGATTATTTTAAAATTGGTGGATTCTCCCACTCTCCCACAAAGAAATGTACCCTCCCTCAATTCCTCAACTTTCTCTCTTAGGAGTTTAATCTCCCTTCAAGGTTCAGCTTTTGCAAGAAAGCAGAAAACATTGACAGTAGATGAAACTGTGAGCTCCTCTCTGTTTGGTTCTGTAAAGTGTATGTTAAATTTAACAGGAGAGGATCCAAACTGCCCTGCTTGTCTCTGTCCCTTTTTGACATTTCTTCTGGTGTTTGTATTTCAAAAAATGTTTCACTGATGATCTTTTCTGTCATTTTTTGCATCATTATCACTACCCATTAGTCACTCAGACCTAAACCAAAAACTTCCCCACCCCCACAAATGGGAGCCCTGTGTCTTTGGGCTGTGACTGAAATGTCTGGCTTATTCCCTGCCTCTGGTCCATCACCTCTTTGCCAAGAGATGGGAAGTGCTTCAGTCTGTGTCTCCTGGAGCCTTGGTGGGTCACTGCACTGACCTGAGTCTGAAGTCTTTTAAGGCTGTTTTTCTTCAGTCTACTGTCATTGAGGAAACTGGCCTCGTTGTTCTGCTCCCTTCTCTGTGCATTAGTTCAGACAGTGTTTCCTGGGCTTCACTGGATCAGTCCCTTTCATCGCTTCTCACAGCCCAAGTACACACTTCTACTCTCTTAGAACAGAATGTGTTTAGCTGTTTCTCAAATAGTGGCACCCACTTTGTCTCCAGGTCTCTGCTACAACAAAAGTGCTGGTATGGGTATACACACCCATAAGTACACACCTATCTCATAATACATATATGTTATATGTATTTGTGTACATGTGTGTGTATGTATCCCAGCTATGTGTCTTCTACCTTTGACTTTCTTTGGGGTATATGCCTAGTACTGTTATTTCTGGACCAATGAAGGATATATAATTTACTGACATTTTTGGTCTAAATTATAAATTTCTTTCTTTTAAAAAATATATTTTCAATCAGCAAAAAACTGCCTTTCCTCCTTCCCAAACTTATACTTCTCCCTTTGAAACTGAGAGAAGAAACCATACCCCATGTTTTGCGTTGGCCATTTAAAAAAATCCTCCTGCATTCTGAGTCCTCTTGATCAGGGAGTGGATGCCATGTTTCACCATCAGTCCTCTGCAGTCATGGTTGGTTATTAGGGTGATCAGATTTCCTAAGTCTGTCAAAGTTGTTTGTCTTCATATTATTGTCATTGTTTAAATTCTTCTACTGGTTCCATCCACTTCACTCTGTATCCATTCTCACTATTAGTCAATAATCATTTATTAAGCACCTACTATGTCCTAGACACTGTGCTAAGTTTAAGTACTGGGGATGCAAAAAGAGACCAAACACAGCCTGGGTGACAGGAGGATGGCAGTGCCTTTATTGGTGATAGTTTGGATGTTCAATAAGAAGGGGCATTGGCAGCATTCGTACAAAGAACCTCAGCTGTGAGGACATTGTTAGGTTTGTAAAAATATTTCACCTTGGCTAGATGGTAATCTGCTCACATGATTATTTCACATATTTTCCCTTCCTTTCTCAGCCAGACTCTTACAAAAAGAGGCTGCACAAACTGTCTTCACTTCTCTGTCACACGCCGCAGTCCTTGGCAGTCTGGCTTCCCACCTCATTCTATTGAGACTGCTCTCTCCAAAGTGACCAAGGATCTATCTCTTAATTGGCGAGGCTGATGGTGTCTTCTCAGGCTTCCTCCTTCAGGAACTTTCTGCTGAATCTGACCCTGTCAGCCTCCCTCAGCTCCTGGGTGTTCTTTCCTCTCTGGGTTTTTGTGACTGCTCTCTCTCTCTCTCTCTCTGTCTCCTTACCTGTCTGGTCACTTTTTCTCAGACCCCTTTGCAGGCTCATCATCCACATCCTGTGCCCTAAATGGGGTTGTTTCCTAAGGGTCTGACCTGGGCCCTGTCCTCTTCTCTCTGGGACTTCCTCAGCTCCCGTAGAGTTCGTTCCCATGTCTGTTCAGATGCCTCCTAGATCTGTGTTTCCTGCCCCTGTCTCTGTTCAGCATCACCTGCTGCTTCCTGGATATTTCCTGTCTGAGGTGTCTAAGCTGTCTTAAACACATGTTGAAAACTGAACTCATTGCTTTCACCCAAATCCAAACCTTTTTCAGATTTTCCTCTTCCTAAGGAACATATTAGAATTATATATTTATATTCCCAGCACCTGACATTGTGGCCAGCATACAGTAAGCAGTTAATAAATGCTTATTCATTAGCTGACTCTTCTTGGGGAAGTACAGCTCTGCACAGAGAAGGGAAGATAGTTAAGTATAAGAAGATCAAGGAATCCATGAGTTGGGAGTGGGGCAGAGGGCAGGCCTGGCATGGAGGCTGTTCACATGTGTGGAGGTGGGAGATGAAATGCTGAGTTTGGGGAGCAGCAAGTGGCTGGTTTGACTAACACATAAATTGTGTGAGAGGGAATAATAGGAGATGCTGGAAAGGCAGGCTGCAGTCAGAGTGGGAGGGCTCTGAGTGCCAAGGTCAGGGTTCTGAAATTTTTCCAGGGGTCCATAGGGAGCCAGCACAGCTTCTTGAGGAGATGCATTCAGTGGGCACAGTTATCATCACTCAGTAAATAAGCATTATTAAGCGCTTCCCATGTGCCCAGCACTGTGCTGGGTGCTAGTTTACACATAAACGAGTCATTTCCTGCCCTGGAGGAGCTCCCATTCCAGGAGGAGGAGGGTGACTGGGGGAGGGAGCCCGGTCCGGCAGAATTGAGCAGAGGCGGGCATGGCGAGGGTCATAGTGAGATGATTACTGTCCCCTGGTCAGAGGACGGAGGGCTGTGACCTCCAGGGTCATGGAGGTGTGTGGGGTCTCCGCAGAGGGGGCCGTGAGGGGGCACAAAGACCCCCCGGAGGGGGTTAAAGAGGGGTGAGGAGGACTCGGGGTAGAATTTCCCGGGAGTGTTTGCACCGCCCAGGTGTGGTTGACAGGCAGCGGTGACTCAGCAGGCAGGCCCGGTCTGGGAACCTGGAGGTCTGGGTTCTAGTTCTGCGGTGTGACCTCGGAAAAGTTGCTTGTGGTCTCTGGGCTTCGGAGGGGGTGGGGCTGAGCATGCGCAGGAAGGGCAGCCGGATGTGGGCTTAGTTCTTGTTCAGGCTCAGGTGAGATCATGGTTTAGAGGGGGGGGCGTCCGCAGGGCTGACCCTCCTCCCGGTGTCCCCCCAGAGCACTTCACGGAGCAGCTGAAGGCCGAGTGTTACTTCGAGAACGGGACGCAGCGGGTGCGGTTTGTGCTGAGAGATATCACGAACCGGGAGGAGAATGTGCGCTTCGACAGCGACGTGGGCGAGTTCGTGGCGCTGACGGAGCTGGGCCGTCCTGATGCTGAGCTGTGGAACAGCCAGGAGGACTACCTGGAGCGCGCACGGGCCGCGGTGGACACTTTGTGCAGGCACAACTACGGGGTGATTGAGCACTTCTTACTCCCCAGGCGCGGTGAGTGCGCCCCGGGAGGGGAGGGGGACCAGGGGAGCCCGGCAGGGACCCAGGGAGAGGGGGAGGGGCTGGGGGGGCGTCCTGGGGAGGGGGCGGAGCAGGGAGGGAAGACAAGGGAAGGTGCTGGAAGGGAGCGCAGGGCGAGGGGAGGCTGTGATGGGAGGGGGCAGGTGGGGAGGAGGGAAGGTGGGGGGGGTCACAGGAGCAGACGCAGGGACGGGGCCCCGGAGCACGGGACAGACCAAGGGGACCAGGAGGGGGGGAGGTGATGGGTTGGGAGAGAGGAGGAAGGGAGGGGACCAAGGGGGGAGGAGCAGGGAAGGGAGAAGGGAGATGGGGAAGAGATGGGGGACAAAGAGGAGACGAAGGGGAAGGAAGAGGAATGGGGTCCAGGATTGGGGTGGAGGAGAAAGAAGGAGGGATGAGAGGGAGAGAAGGCAGGAAGTGACAGTGAGAAAAGAGAACAGAGGTGATGGGCAGGAATTAGGAACCAAACAACTGGACAGGAGAGAAGGGGACAAGGGGGCAGAGGAGAAGAAAGGGGAGAATAAAAGGGAGAAAAAGACTGGAGGGGCAGAGTGAAGGGAGAAGGGGAAAGGACCCTCCTGGCCCTCCATGGATTCTGGTTCCTTGAGTCCTTTTTCCTCAGTCAAATTCAGATTATCCCCCTATCTCCAATTCTAATGGGGATTAATTACTTTCGAACCAGGCCCCAAACCCTTCACCAATAAATAACACATTCATACAATGCCAAGGTGGTTAATAGGCAGCAGGTAGAAGGGTGTAAAGAGTGCCAACTCTGGAGTCAAGAAGACTCATCTCCCTCACTTCAAATCTGGCCTCTGACATTTCCTGGTTGTGGGACCCTGGACAAGTCCCTTAACCTTGTTTGCCTCAGTTTCCTCATCTGTAAAATGAGCTGGAGAAGGAAGTGTCCAACCACTCCCATATCTTTGCCAAAAAAAATTCTCAAGTAGCCTCGAAAAGAGTTATACACAATTGGAAAAGGAGAGAACAACAAAATAGTTAATATAAAATTAAATCCCCCAAGTCTTGAGTGCCCTGGCTTCATGAACCTTTTAAAATCATGAATGCAGCTTTGCATTTTTTATCCTTGAATCTTAGCTCAGTAGACACTTCTCATGCTCTGCTCTCCCCTGTCTCAACCACATTCTCTCCCTCCCTTCCCCTCCCAGTCCTCTGTGAAGACTCTTTGAAATTGCCTTTCTCCTCAGACCCAGACATACTTCTGCTTCTCCCAGGGTCCCTGGACTCTGGGTCAGGATGCTCAGGTTTCTACTGGGCCTGGATATTCACCACTGTTCCCCTGATTCAGGATTTCTTCAATGAATTGATACCATCTCTTAATATTTGACCTAGACATCTTTCTGCAAATAGTTTATTACATGCACTTATAATCTGATTCTCGAAATAATCCTTTAGAAATTATCTGTTCACAATGAGACATGTTACCTGCTAATTTCTTCCCATATCACTGAATCCTGATGAGCTGGGGCTGTGATAATTCAGCACCATGGACTCCTGGGCCCACTTCCTGCTAGTTCAGATTTCTAGTCTTTAGGAGGATCTTAAATTTCTGCCAAGATGCCCATTTCTGGCTCTAGGAAAGAGAGGAGACCTGAGGCTGGTTGTGGATCACATGACAGAGGTTGTGACTGGACTAAGAAGACCTGCTCTGGTTCCCTCACTCAAGGTCTTTCCTCTTTCTTCCAGTTGAGCCCGAGGTGATTGTGTATCCATCAAAGCTGGCTCCCCTGGGACACCACAACCTGCTTGTCTGCTCTGTCACTGGTTTCTATCCTGGGGACATTGAGGTCAGGTGGTTCCTGAATGGGCAGGAAGAGACAGCTGGGGTTGTGTCCACAGGCCTGGTCAGTAATGGAGACTGGACTTACCAGATCTTGGTGATGCTGGAAATGACCCCCAAGCGTGGTGATATCTACACATGCCAAGTGGAGCACTCCAGCCTTCAGAAACCTGTCATCTTGGATTGGAGTGAGATAGAGCCCCCTCACCCTCCAGTTCTAACATTGCTCAGGCCATGGAGCTAGCTCTGACATCCCCTCAGTGTGTATCCTGGACCCTCTTTTCTTCTGCCCTAGGCTGATACAAACCCCATGTGGTGCTACGTGCCCTCCTCCCTTTTCTCAGCCCAGCCCCCTAATGGTAGAGCTGACCTAAGAACTATGGAGACCTTGTCAGCTTCCTTACTGGTCCCCGCCTTGGAAGCTGGCCTCCCTCTTGGACTCTGTGATCAGCCTGTAGACCCCTTTGTCATAGGGTTGGGGAGCTAGGCTTTGAGATGGATTGATGTTAGTTCTCCTGGTGAGCTTTCACTTCCTGAGTCCTGAAAGGCCCTTTGCTCATCAATCCATTCTTAGACAGGATTTACCTACCTTCTCACTCTCCCCCTTCAGTTCAGTCTGCTCCCCACATGGGGCTGGCTCTTGAAGGAAAGTTTTGATCCTTGGTGTCTCTTCTCTGCAGAAGCACAGTCTGAATCTGCCCAGAGTAAGATGCTGAGTGGAGTTGGGGGGCTCGTGCTGGGGCTGATCTTCTTTGGGGTTGGCCTCATTGTCTACAAGAGGAGTCAGAAAGGTGAGATAGTCTGGGGAAAGGTGTGAGGCCCCCTCCTCCATGATCTTCTCTAACACAGAGAGGATATTTGATTGTGCCAGAAATCTGGCCCCAGGTCAGGGATGAAGGGGTGGTCTGACTCGGGCTTCAGCTCTTCTCCTTACACCTGCCCCCAGGAACTTACAGAAGATGGTGAAGGGGCCAGATCCCAGGGTTCAAGGGTCTTAGGGAAGCTCATGTTCACAACAGAGACAGCCT
Organism: Bettongia penicillata ogilbyi; assembly: GCA_023548195.1. Classification (NCBI taxonomy): domain Eukaryota; kingdom Metazoa; phylum Chordata; class Mammalia; order Diprotodontia; family Potoroidae; genus Bettongia; species Bettongia penicillata. Next base: position 3,092,154 of record JAJHZJ010000089.1, read on the forward strand.
TGGGAGGGGTCTCAGGTTCCAGCCTTTAGCCCTCCCCTGCCATTCTCCCTCCCCCCCATCCATTCACACTGCTGTAGCTGGATGGATGAAACATCGATTAAGTGCTTCCTCTGTGGTGTCCAGTACTGGAATAAGCAGTGTCAGGAGCCCCCAGTCCCACAGAGCTCAGAACCCTGGTGCCCTTTGCTTTTATGGCTCTAGGATTTACAACGATTTGTATGTCTATCTTTCTTCCTTTCCCAGGAAATCGTGGTTTACAACCAACAGGTAAGATCCTTGTACCCAGGTGGGATCAAGATTCTCACAGCTACAGTTTCTTCCCAGTGGGACCTGAGGCTTAGAAGAGACTTGGGGGCCCTTAGTGGTAAGAAATGGTTCTATTTCTGGGTTCAGACCCCCATGTGGACTCTTTTGTGCCTGTTCTGTGTCCTCTGCAGGGCTCCTCAGCTGATCCCTGAGCCTGTGTCCCCTGGAACTGTTGAATCCCCAGGTCTCCCTCTCACATTTGGAGGCCCCTGGTTGTGCACAGATCTCCAGGAATTAGCTTTACTGACCCCTTCCTTGGCATAGCTCCTTCCATGTACCTTTGACTGTCTGGGCTCTTGGTATTTCTCCAAGAGAGTTTCAAAGAACCCCCTCCACCCTCCTTTGTTTCTGTACCTTTTTTTAAATACATTTTTATCCCTTGAACCTTCACCCAAGAATTAGAAGACTGAGAATCAACTGGTACTTGGTGACATGGAGAGAAAGTGAGGGGAGCGGAGGAGGAAACTTCAGCATTTGGGATTTGTAGATTCTGTCAAAGTGTGAAATCTTTCCCTCCAGAGATGCAGATTGCGATCCATCTACACCTTTTCATCCTAGGGACCTCTTGTCCATTTCCTTCCATAATTCCTACAGAAGTTGACTAGTCAACAAGATAGTGACCTTCTTGAGATATTTCCTGATACTAGTGCCATCACAGTCTGCGTGCCCAGAAATCCCTAACTTTCCCATATGATGAGCCCCTCTCATTCTGGTAATCCATCCCTCTGATGACTCTTCTGTGACTTCTACTCAGTTCTTATTTGATGATGTATTATAACTGTGCTGGCTTATCCTGTGCCTCTCCATGGCACTTTTAAAAAATTAAAAGTTTTAGTAATACATTTTGTGTTCATGTTGTATTCATTGCTTAATATGTACCCTGCCCCCATTGCTTTTCCTCATAACAGATTTTTTTCTCCAAAGTTCCCTAATGATCGTCACACAGATCACATGTATCCAACAGTATGTGCATGAATACATACCCATAATCTCCCCACTTCCTCCATGAAATGTTTATTTTCTCTCTTCTGTAACCAAGCTTGGTAGCTCCATTTATATAACATTCAGCATCATTTCCCCCATTTTGTAGTCTTGAGTGTTTCTTTCCTGGTTCTGCTCACACTGTTCTGTATCAGTTCATTTAAGTCTTTCCATGTTACATTTTTGTTGTTTCTTCTGTTACAACACAATTCCATTACATTCCTGTGCCACAGTTTGCTTAGCCCTTTCTCAGGTGATGGGCCCCTGCTTTGTTTCTACTTCTTTGCTTCCACAAAGTGTTGCAATGAATATTTTGATGTATATGCATGTCTGAGATTTTCCCCCCATCTTTTACATCATTGGCATATATGTTAAGCCATGGGATCTCAGCATCAAAGGGCATAGAGATTTGGACATTTTTGAACATGATTCTAGATTGTGTTTCACAAATTGTGGTACCGGTGCATAACTCCACAGGTAGGACATCAAGCTGCCTGTCTTTGTGTAGTCCTTCCCAGAGGAACCATTTTCATGTGTTAGCACCTTGGAAGATTTACTGGGGAATTGGTGAGACCTCAGAATTGTTTTAATTTCCATTTTTCTCGTGAGTGATTTGGAACAAACTTGAGAACTCTCCATTTCCTTTTACCACTTATCTAGTGGTAAAAGCTCTTGGCCTTATATATTAGTACTCCTTTCCTACATGTCTTGGATAACAGACCTTTATCAGAGTGTGCTCGTCCTTCGTTGCTGAAGAAGACCATGCCATCAGAGATAATGACATGACGCACTTGAATTTGTTTTGAGTGAGGGAGGGCTGTGCAGGTCACCAGCCTCACTCTTCCAGAGCCATCTGAATGCAGTGACCTCATATTCCTTAGGATGATTGGAGATGACTAAGGATGAGGCAGTTTGGGTTAAGTGACTTGCCCAAGGTCACATAGCTAGTGAGTGTCAAGTGTTTGAGGTGAGATTTGAACTCAGGTCCTCCTGACTCCTGCGCTGGTCCTCTATCCACTGTACCACCTAGCTGCCCCTCCTTTATCAGAGACAACTGAGGCAAAGACATTTTCCCCCATCAACAATTCTTTTAGCTATTAATCTTGTCATGTAAAGGCTTCTCAGTTTCACATCATCAAAATTGTTTTCTCCTCTGGTTTCTTCAAACTCCTGTTTAGTGAACAATTCTCCCTTTAGTCATAGTTATGAAATCTGCTATGAAACCAGACATTTCCTGGACCTTTTGTAGAAGTTTGTTAGCTTTTTATTACTAACAATAATGAAATCTCTTCTAAGTTTCCCCCGAGTTAGTGCCATTTGGGGTAAGTAGAAGAAAATTAATTGTTAAAAATCATCATACCATATGTCCATAATGTTTAGCAGGAGATGCTTTTAAATGAATGGATTTTGTAGTTAGTTCATTTCTATGGAAGGGGTGAGGCTGCCCAGAACTTATCTTTACTTCATGAAGTTTATGGGAGGCTGTTCTTGACCAGTAGCAGAAGTGTCAGTGTGGGTGGAAATGAGGGTGCTGGGCCTCCTCTGCTCTGCATCCAAGTTGGGCTCTTCTCCCTCTTTGTAGAGTGCGGAAGCCTGTCAGTGACAGAGCAGTAAGAGGGAGCTGGGGAGATGTGGGAGAGTAACAGCTCCCTAAATGGCTGGTGAGGGATGAGATGCCCAAGATCACTCATCTACTTTTCCTTTCTGTACAGAAACAATGTCATTTGTGAGCAGTATTTCAGTGTGCAGGTTCCCATAGATTCTAATCCACTGGAATTTTAGTATAGCGTATTAAGAAATAGAGCATGGGTTCAAGGACATCATTGTTTCCTTTCATAGATTTTTCTAGCAACCAATTCCCTTTGGTTATCTGTTATAGATCTAGAGCTGGAAGAGACCTCAGAGTTCATCTGGTCTAAACCCTTCATTTTCCAGATGGGGAAGATTAAGCTCCATAAGATTAGTCAGATCAATTGAGTAAGCATTAATTAACTGCCTCCTGTGTGCCAGACACTGTCCTAAGTGTTGGGATACAAACAAAGGCAGAAAATGGTCGTTGCCTTGAAGGAGCTCACAGTGTAAAAGTCAAAGAGGATTTTCTTTTTGTTCTTGTTCATTCTAGAAGTTTGTCAAATGGAAAAATAACATGGTCATACCTGCACTTTATTTTTAAAATAGTGTTTTACTTTATTCTGATTACATGGAAAGGCAATTTTTAACATTCATTTTTTAATAAGATTGTGAGTTACAAATTTTTCATTTCTCCTTCCTTCCCAAGATAGCAAGAAAGCTGTTATAGGCCCCACATGTCAGTCATGTAAAACATTTCCATATTGGTCATATTTTGAAGGAACAGAACAGAAGAAAAAACACATGGAAAGAATAAAGAAAGTAAAAATCATATGCTTCAATCTCCATTCAGCCTCCATCGGTTCTTTCTCTGGATGTGGACAGCATTTTCCATCATGAGTCTTTAGGAAATCCCTGCACTTCAGAAAGAGCAATATGACATCCGAGTAGAGAATGGCCCAGAGTGGGGAGAGACTGTGAGGCAGGGGGACCCCTCAGTAGGCTATTGAAATAGTTTTGACCTAAGGTGAGGAGGGCCTGGGCCAGGGTGATTGCCATATTAGAGGAGAGAGGAGGGTGTGTGTGAGAAATGGTACGAAGGTAGAAATGACAGGACTCAACAAATGACTGGATATGGAAGATGAGAGTGTAGAGTCAAGGCTGACAAGAATGTGAGTCTGTAGGACTGTAGAGGGAGGTGGTACCTTCCACAGCCATACGGAATTGAGGATGGGGAAAGGGTGGTGTTGGAGGGGGTCATAAGTAATAAACTCAGTTTTTGACATGTTGAGTGTAAGATATCTGGAGTACACCCATTTTAGGAATGCCCAATAGGGAATTAGAGGTGGGAGAATGGAGGTCATGAAAGAGGTTAGGGTTGGACAAAGAGATAGAAAAGTCATCTGTTTTGAGATGAGTTTATGTGTGGGAGCTGAAGAGATCACCAAGCTAAATAATGTAGAGGAAGAGGAGAAGAGGGCCCAGGCCAGAGCCCAAGATCACAAGGTGGTAAAGGTCAGAGGTTAGATTCGAACTAATGCTCTCTGATTTCAGAGCCAGTGATCTTTCTATTGTAAAGCAGCTTCACACTGGGTAGCACGTTGCCCCAAATAGTGGGGAAATGAAGCGCCCCTGGCTTTACCCTGTCATTTATTGTGAAAGTGTCTTGTGTTTCTCCTTTGCAAATAAGGTTAGTTTTCAGTCTTAGGTACATGCTTTTATCACATTCACAGCAACAAAAATATCATACATACATAGAGGTCAAAATATTCATGGCAGCCCCTTTATTTATTTATTTATTTATTTATTTGTTTGTTTGTTTGTTTGTTTGTTTATCTATTTATTTATTTCTTTAGCTTTTTACATTCATTTTCACAAATTTTTGGGTTCCAAATTTTCTCCCCTTTTCTCCCCTCCCCCCACCCCAATACCCCAAGCAATCTAATTTTCCCTATCTCCAATCTGTCCTCTCTTCTGTCATCCCTCCCTTCCCTTGTCTCCATCTTCTCTTTTCTCCTGTAGGGCCAGATGATTTTCTATTCCTCATTAACTGTATGTCTTCTTTCCTAGTTGCAACAACAATACTAAACAATTGTTCCTAAAACTTTGAGTTCCAAATTCTCCCCATCCCTCCCTCCCCACCCATTCCCTTTGGTATGGCAGGCAATTCATTATAGGCCATATCTGTGTAGCTTTGCAAATGACCTTCCGGATAGTCATGTTGTGTAAGACTAACTGAATTACCATCCCTCCTAACCTGCCCCTCATTGTTTCTCTTCTGTCTTTTGATCCTGTCCCCAAGTGTTGACTTTCAATTACTCCCTCTTCCCTTTGCCCTCCCTTCCATCATCCACCCCCCCCCCCACAATATCTCCTTCTCCCCCGCTTTCTTATACTGTAAGATAGGTTTTCATACCAAAATGAGTGTGCATTTCACTCCTTTGTTTAGTCAAATGTGATGAGGGTAAACTTCTTGTTTTTTTTTTTTTTCCTCAGCTTTCTTCTTTTTCCCTCCACTAAAAAAAATCTCCTACTTGCCTCTTAAATGACATATAGTTACCCCCTTCCATTTCCCCCTCTTTCCTCCCCCTACATTTCTCTCTCACCATTTACCTTAATTTCTTTTAAGGTATGGTCCCATCCTATTCAGTTCAATCTGTGCTCTCTGTCTCTGTATGTGAATGCATGTGTGTATGTGTGTGCATGCGTGTACATGTGTATGTGTGGTCCCACCAACTACCCAGATACTGAAAAGTTTTAAGAGTTAGAAATATTGTCTTTCCCTGTAGGAATGTGAACAGTTCATTTCTGGTAAGTCCCTTAATACTTCTCTTTGCTGTTTACTTTTTCATGCTTCTTCTCATTCTTGTGTTTGAAAGTCAAATTTTCTTTTCAGCTCTGGTCTTTTCATTAAGAATGATTGAAAGTCCTCTGTTTCATTGAAAGACCATATTTTCCCTTGAAGTATTATACTCAGTTTAGCTGGGTAGGTGATTCTCGGTTTGAGTCCTAGTTCCTTTGCCTTCTGGAATATCCTATTCCACGCCCTTCGATCCCTTAATGTAGAAGCTGCTAGATCTTGAGTTATCCTGATTGTATTTCCACAGTACTGGAATTGTTTCTTTCTAGCTGCTTGCAAGATTTTTTCCTCGAGCTGGGAGTTCTGGAATTTGGCCACAATGTTCCTAGGAGTTTCTCTTTTTGGATCTCTTTCAGGTGGTGATCGATGGATTCTTTCAATACTTATTTTGCCCTCTGGTTCTAGAATGTCAGGGCAGTTTTCCTTGATAATTTCATGCAAGATGATGTCTAGGCTCTTTTTTTGATCATGGCTTTCAGGTAGTCCCATAATTTTTAAATTGTCTCTCCTGGATCTATTTTCCAGATCAGTTGTTTTTCCCATGAGATATTTCACATTCTCTTCCATTTTTTCGTTCTTTTGGTTTTGTTTGGTGATTTCTTGGTTTCTCCTAAAGTCATTAGACTCCATCTGTTCCATTCTAATTTTGAGAGAACTATTAAATTCGGTGAGCTTTTGAGCCTCTTTTTCCATTTGGCTCATTCTGCTTTTGAATGCATTCTTCTCCTCATTGGCTTTTTGAACCTCTTTTGCCAATTGAGTGAGCCTATTTTTCAAGGTGTTAATTTCCTCAGCATTTTTTTGGGTCTGCTTTCCCAAGGTATTGACCTGTTTTTCATACTCTTCTTGCATCTTTGTCATTTCTCTTCCCAGTCTTTCCTCCACCTGTCTAACTTGCTTTTCAAAATCCTTTTTGAGCTGTTCCAGGGCCTGAGCCCACCCGCCACCCCCCTGGGGTGTCTCAGGTACTGAGGCCCCGCCCTCCGCGTCTTTCCCTGATGGCAAGAATACGTCCTCATCTTCGTCAGATCCGAAGGTCGGGATCATTTGCATTTGTTGGAAAAAACTCTCTATAGTCTTATTTTTCTTCCCTTTTCTAGGCATTTTCCCAGCCAGTTACTTGACTTCTGAGATTCCTTTCCACCCCCGCCTGGATCCGCGCAGCTAGTGCTTGGCCTCTGAGATTCAAATGGGCTTTCTGGCAGCAAGCTTTAGTTCTGGCGCAGGGGTGGGGGCAGGGCCGCCTCCCAAACTCGGTCCCTCAGGGGCTTTCTGCAGAGACTTTCAGGAACGGAGCGGGTGGGGGCGGGGTGGGGGGCCCGCCTCCTATGCTCAGCTCCCTCAGGCGTTTTATTCAGAGGCCTTCAGTAGTAGAGCGGGGTGGGGGCAGGGCCGTCTCCCCAGCTCAGCTCCCTCAGGTTGGGAAGACCTTCAGTATTGAAGATCCTACCTGCTGCTGGGGGATTCCTGAGTCCTGGGCCGCTGCGCCTCAGCCGCCCCCCACGCCTCTGCCGCCGCCGCTTCCTCCCGAGGGGGCCTGAGTCACGGAGACGCTCCGCTCCCCTCCCCTAGTCCAGCCTTCTTTCTCACTGACCTTCTTTCTCACTGTAGCTTCTGTGGGCGGAGGGACTTTCCCGGCGGAGGGACTTTCCCGGCTGCCGGAGCTTCCCCCGGAGCTTTCCTCTCTGAAGTCTGCTCGGGTCAGCTTCTCTGGGGCCGTGGCCAGGGTTGGGGGTGGGGTCCGCTTTCCAGGGCGCGATGGACCCCGGGGACGGCTCTCCAGCGCTCAGTGGAACTGAAATCTCTTCCCCTATGTTTATGCACCCCCTGCAGTGATTCAGAATTTATCGGGATCTCCTTTTACCTCAATTCCATGGGTTGTGGGCTTGGAGCTCATAAATGTGCGTCCTTCTACTCCGCCATCTTGGCCCCGCCCCTCTATGGCAGCACTTTTTATGGCATCATAGAAATAGAAACAAGATGAGTGCTCATTGACTCCTTAAGGGCGAAACCACATCGTATTATGTAAATTTAATGAAATGGAAGAATTCAGAAAAGATGGAAGACATTAACTATTGTAAAATGAAATAAAACCAGGAAAACGTTACATACAGTTATTATAACAATATAAATGGAAGGAATAAATCACCAAAACTGAAAGCCGTATATTAATGACCAAACTTGGGCCCCTTAAAAAAGCTGAGGAAATGGACATCTCTCCATTGCAGAAACAGAGGATTATGGGTATGAAATGATACATACATCATCAGACACAGTTGCTGTATTGCCTGCTTTTGGTTATGTTTTTTTCTCCTTTAATGAATTGTTTAAAAGATTAGGGGAGGGGAAGGATGTATTCATATATGAAGGAAATGTAAAAAGAAAAAATATGTTGTGTTTTTTTTTAAAGCAAAGGAAACAGCATTTACAGTTAGAAAATCTTAAGTAACCAACATTTAATTGTATATTTTGAAAAGGGAAGTAATAGGGAACCACTGGAGCTTATTGAGCTTATTGTGGGGATCCCTAACCTGTGAATGATGGATTGGTGTGGGGAGACAATTTGGATACTTTTGCAATAATCATAAAGTTATGGAGGCCTGAATCAGAAGGGGTCAACACACACATACATACAAAACTAGTATGTGACTGGATATGTAGGCAGAGTGAAGATGACATTGAAGTTTCAGACATGGATTACTGGATGGATGTTGATGCTCTCATTAAGAACAGTAGGTTTAGGGGTGGAGTGGGTGCAAAGAAGTTCACCCTGTGGTGGTCCCTGCCTCCCCTTCTCCGTCCTCCCCCCAGCCCTGGTTGTTGTTGCAACACAATTGCTTGTGGCTGCTGTGAGACTCCCCCACCATGGGAGAGACAGGCAAGAACCCCCAGTGTCAGCCATCCTGCTGGATCACTGCCATTTCTCTGAGATCATCTTCACCTACTTGGAGAAATTTTATATCCCTAGTGGAGACATCATATGCCATTACATCCTCACCCAACATTTCATTCTCTGCCAGAAAGACTGTCGGCATCTTTAGGGGAGGATGGAAGACAACCGAAGAATAGGACGTCTTTATGGGGGCTGCTTTGCCTGCCGCCCTCCAAAACAAAATGTCTTTGCAGCACCAAGTACAGTTGAAAGCTTTCTACCTTCCCAGGTTCAATGGTGTTGTTTTGTTGTGGGGGGGGGGGGGGTCAGTGTCCTTTTCCAATTCTGTGCAGAAAGTGAGGAGGACATGTTTGTGGTCACCACTCAGGGAGAGGAGCAGGAGGAGACTGAGCAACCTGGAACAGCACCAACAGAACCGGGAGGTGAGAGGCACTTGTGTTAGTCTCCAGAAACAGAAAGACATGCAGGGTGAAGTCCAAAGGGCAACTTCAAGGGAAACTAGAGTCTCTGACATATCACTGAGTAGCCCAGGATTAGTGAACTGAATGAAGAGAATGAGGGTCTGAAAGGACACAAAGGCTGTGGGAGACAGAACCAGTTCAGCTTAACGTGCAGAACCAGAATGTATCCTCAGAAAATGGGCAGCAGGCTGAAGACCAGCCTTGATCACCTTGATCAGTTTCAGGCACAGATTTCAGTTCTGGATAAGCAATAATAATGGATAGTTACAATTCTGTTCTTTCTTGATTTCTGAGGAAAAATAAAATCATCTAGAAAAAAAATAGTGGATATGGGGGAAGTGGATATGATATGAGAAATGGGATGTCAAAAACAAGTCTGGAAAACACTGGATGATAAAACTAGAAGACCTGTATAAAAATAAAATAAAAAGAGGGAATACTAAAAATTCATTAGGAAAAGCACCTACCTGGACACACCATGGCCAAGGCTACCTGTGATATTATCTTCAATACTCTGACAAGTTCATATTAGAGAATATTACATTGACCTCAGGGGACATTAATAAAGGCCTCTCCTGTAGTAGAAAATTAAGAATCGAAAGAAAGAGCAAACATGAGAGTTGCCCTAGAGATGCCTTTAGCAGCATTTAGGAGATGATCATGGGACAGAAAAACTTGAAGATACCAGCAGGAATTCCACAGGAGAGGCTGAATGAATGGAAGTGGCTTTGATCAAGGCCATGAAATCACAAGTTATGTTTTCACATCAAAAAAAATAAATAATTGAGAGCATCCTGTAGCCAGGCACTCTGCTAATCTGGGGGAATATACAGAAAGGCAAAAAACATTCCCTGCTCTTGAGCTCAGGGTGCAAGGGAGGAAATAGCATGTTCAGTTTAATTAAGAGCTTTACAGAAAAAAATTGAAGATAACTTCAGAGGGAATGTACTGACATGAAAGGGACTTGGAAGGGATTCTTGAAGAAGGTCAGACTTTAGCTGAGACTTGAAAGATGTTAGGGAAGTTAGGAGACAAATGTGCTCCAGGTGTGGAGGTCAGCCAATGTAAATGCTAGGTGTTGGGGGATGGAATGTTAGGGGTCAAACAGTACTTCAAGGCATTAAGGTACAAGAAGACTGGAAAGGTATGAAGCAGACAGTTTATGAAGGGCTTTAAGAGACAAATAAAGGATTTTATATTTGATCCTAAAGACAATAAGGAGTCGATGGTGAGTGGAATCATCTTTGAAGATGTTTTTGTACATTTTGTACATTGTTTGTGTTTTGACCCCAGAGTGGGATTCCCTGCCTGCCATGGTAATCAGGCAAGGGTTAGATAAGCAGACAATTTTTAGGGTACCTTTTCTAACCCCCTTTCTCACACCAGAAGGTGAGCAGTGCGATCCTTAAAAGACTGCTCAGACACCTAGGGGGCTGTGGAGTCCACTGCTGCTCCCAGTCACAAACAACCATATGGCCTAGATTGCCTGTGTGCAGGGTTGTGAGTACAGTTCCCAGTACATCCACACCTGTTGCTTCATCGCTTGCCTGTTGCCACAGGACTTTGAGGTATAATAGTATAATATTATGGGTAATGTCTTTTGATTTGTGCATAAACTGGATTTAAGTAAGGCACAGTTGCACGAAGTCATCAGCCTCACTCACTCCTCCAGAGTCATAACAGTCCAGTGGAAAGACAGAATCAAGACAAAAATTCATGGCCCAGGTTGCAGTGGATGACCTTAGTATATTCTGGGTCTAACCAAGCTCTAAGAACCTCCACATCGGTTACTTCAGTTTCCTTCATGGCCATTGGAAAAAATTGTTCTCATCCACCCATTCCACCAGGGGAAGTCTTCACATGCTTGGGGTAGGTATTCCCCTAACTGACCAATGGGTTTGAGACCCCTTGGTTATCCTCAACCTGGTTTGATCTGTCTGCCCAAATTGGGGTATGGCTGCTGCACATGCTGCGGCTTTTTGGAGTCACAAGTGAGAATTGATTGGAACAGGGGGACACCAAAGGTGGAAAACAGCCCTGAAAGGGGCTCAGCAGCCATCACATCAAAGGTACTGGCCTTCCTTGAACACACCAGTTGATTGAATTGAAGGGTGACCTAAATTTGTTTTAGGAAGATCAACTTGATAGCTGAGTAGAGGATGGGGAGAGATGGGACAGGGATACTAGGCAGCAAAGAAGAGAAGGTTTGGGGAGAAATATGGTAAGCCCATTTTGGGACAAGTTGAGTTTGAAGTGGTGAGAAATACAGCTATTGATAATCCATGGGGGGTTCTTAACCTCTTGCGTTCAGAACCCCTTTGGCAACCTGCTGAAGCTTATAAACCCAGTTATGAGAGAAATATCTCCTCTTTGAACTTCTGTAGGGGGTTACTGTTGCTGAAATAAATCTACCACAACACAGATATGACAGCGGTTAAAAACTCAGGACTCATACTCAAGCACAACTTCAAGATTAAAATAAAAAACTTGAACAAAGATTAGAGTTTATGACTACATCTTTATAGAGAAAATTATGTCAAATAGACAAAGAAATACATTCTTTTACATATAGCAATCTCATATTCTTTTAGGTAATAAAATGTTTTTTTTTTAAAGATGAATTCATAATCCTACTATTCCTTCAATGCCATAAAAATTGAGCAAACTTAAAGAGGAACATAATCTCATACATCTCCCAAGGAAATGTAATCAGTTAAACAGTTAACAGTTAAACAGATTCAGTAGGTAAACTAAGTCAGAGTACAGAATAAACACTAGGTTTGCAAAATCCTACACTTATAAAACCTGTAATGCTTCATGTTAAAGAAGTCACAGTAGGCTAATTGAGAGGAAAGGATTTATATGTCAAGCCTCAGTGTTAGGGAAATTCTTCCAGAAACAATATATTATTGGTCAGAGGTTGTATTCTTTTCTTTTTCACATTTGGATTCTTACCTTGGAAATGTCAAAAGTCTTCCCTTGATTCAGGGACTCTTTTTCTTTTCTTGAGTCAACTGAAGTTCAGGCAGTTGCTCATGATCATACATCCAGTATCAGATATCTGAGGCCAGATTTGAACTCTGTCTTCCTGACTCCAGAGTGGGTACTCTATTCACTGTTTGCTTTTTTAAGCCAGTTGAGGTGGACAGGAAATAGGTTTCAGGAGTCACCAGGTGTTCAGGAGGAAAGGCATAATAAAACATAATTAAAAAAATGAATTGAAATGTTCCCATCACTATTTGCTTTGCCTTCATCGTAGAAGGGTCCACAATACCTCAAAGATCAAAGCATTTTATCAGACAACCACAGGTGCCAGGAAACATTAATGATCAATTATATTAAATAAAATGAAAAGTCCTTAATACAGATTGCCCCTGATAACCCACTCCAAATGTCCATTAATAAAATTTTTTCTTCTTGGTTCTTAGCTGTGTCCCATAGCTATCACATCCTGGGAAGCATTTTCTCTTGGGAATTCTGGAATAGGCCTTATTTCTAGGACAGGTGTGGACAGGGCTCCTTCTAATAGATTTGCTTCCCTGGTTCCAGGTTATTTGTTCCTAGACAATGCTGCTAAAACCTGCTGGTGATGAGACCTCATGCAATTTAATAAGGACTAACAGAACCTCTTTAATTTGCTCTTCCACTAACTAGTTAAATCAGCTCTTGTCTTACGGAGCTAATCTTATTAATAACCGAACCATAAGAACATCCAATTAAGAACCCATAATTCATCTGAGAGTTCAGAGAATTTCAGGTTTTACCTACCACTTCACTTTTCTATGTTTATCTGCACTTTGTACCTGATACAATTAATGACATCTACAGGATGAATGAAACATTAAAAGGACTCATGAAATCTTGATTTGTAAAATGAACCCTTCTGTCTCAATACTATCAGAGAAAGACTTTAAAGTGGGGGTGAGGAGTGATTTGTTATTAATGTAATTTTATATGTAAAATCCACAATTAATTTTTGGGAACTTACAATAGTAAAATATAATTAAAATCTCTTTATTGTAGTGGTGAATGAAAGAAAAAAGTGTTTTCACAACAAAAAAATTCATCTATATATATTTGATTAAATCTTCAGGATGATCAGTACTTTAATTGTCCAATTTTGTTCTTAATTGTAATTAATTATCTTCAGGACAAAAAGAAAAAAATTAAAAATGTATCATTCAGGAACATTATATTTACTTGTATTTTTGTCATTGTTACTAATAGAAATGCTTGGAAGCCAATTATATACACATACATTCTATTTCTTTTTAAGAAAAGAGTCTTGTTGATTTCTCAAAATAAGTTTGTACGAAACTTAAACCTTTAAATTTTTAATCACATCACATCTTTGTCCTATTCCCCCTTTGAGAATATAAGTATGTTTAAGTCATCATATCATCTAGAAAAGAGAAGGTACTGTGCAGACTTGATGTCACACATGAATGCATAATCATTAACAAGGAGATAGATGGCAAATCAAAGAACTCATTTACCTAGTTATTTAAAATAGGAACTTGAAACAAAGAAGAGGCCCAAATTAGAACAAGTATGTGAAAAAAGCAATTAAGTTCTTTCATACTTTCATCCTATTAAAGTAACCTAGAGATGTTTGAGTATTGCAACAATATTATATTATACAAATTTTAAAGTTTACCTTTCATGGTTATAGACATTTTCTATGAGATGAATAGAGCCATGGTTATAACAATACCAAGGCTGTCTCATCAGGGGTACAGACCAATCTGTCATAAATGTAACAGGATAAAGAGGACAAGTTTATAATTCTTGGTGACTTTAGTGCCAGAATGAAGTAGACTATAAGACATTGCAAGGAATCCTTGAGAGGAATGGAGCCCAGAACAGCAGCAGCAATGGTCCCTTACTACTAAAGACTTGGGCATCTCATGACCTCATCAGCAATGCTGGTTTCCATATACCTAAGTGCAGTAAGACTTTGTGGATGCATCACTGCAGCAAACATTTGCATTTAATAGTCTGTGTCATCGTGAGGAGAAGAGACAGACAGGATGGCAGAGTGACAAAGGTCATGTGTGGCACAGAGTGCTGGACTGATCATAGACTTATCTTCTCCAAGCTAAATATTCACATTCAACAAAAGTGTTGACCCCAAGGTGAGATGAAGACTAGCAAGCTCAATGTCAACAGATGAGAGCGCTTCTCTGTGCGTGAACAGTTTATTGCCAACTTGGAAGGACAGTTGAGCTGACACATGGTTAGCAACGATGGAACAGAAAAGGAGTTGACAGTTTTCAAAGATGTGATGTACAGCACTGCATTTACTTATCTGGGTCTGAACACTTGTAAACATCAAGATTGGTTTGTCAAAGATGATAAAGAAATTCAGAAGCTACTAAAAGAAGTCAGACCTCCATAATGTTTACCTTCAGTATACTTCATCCTTCCCTGAGAAGGTAGCATTTAATTCCATTAAAAGTAAAGCACAAGTGCAACTTAGAGAGATGCAGGTTTCTTGGCTCATGTAAGACCAGCTTTATCCTGATAGTAACAAACCAAAGCACTTGGAATTGGATTCTCTGAAGGCTATTTATAGACAAAAGACCTATGGTGCATCTCAATCACTCAGTGCTGATGGAGTCACATTGATTAATGATAAGGACGTGATCCTGGAAAGGTGAACTGAACCCTTCCGTAACTATTTAAACAGACTCATCAATCAGTTCTACAGAAACTGAACATATACTTCAAGTTGAAGTCAGTCTCTCTGGAGCTGAACATCTAAATGAAGAATAGGTTTTGAATGCCAGTGTGTGTGAAAGTACCTGGTACTGATTCTGTTTCACCTGAAATTTACAAGACAGGGGGTCCACTGCTCATACAAGAGGTGAATGAAATGTTGTGGGTTGTATTGCAAGAGGAAGACTCTCCCAAGAGTTCAAGGATGCCTTCATTGTCCATCTCTAGAAAAGAAAAGGAAATAGGTTGTTCTGTGACAATGAAGGGGCTAGAGTGGTAGTGGAGTGCAGGAGGAATATCTCTCTCTTAGTCACTTCTGGCAAGGTTCTTGTCAAAATCCTCCATAATAGGAGGGTGGTCATTTACCACTAGAGTCATTGTGGCTTCAGAAAGGGCTGAAGAATAGTAGATGTGGTGTTTGCTGCCCAACCATTCCAAGAGAAATTCCAGGAACAGAATCAGCAACGTTTGCCAGTTTGACCAAAATTGTCAATCATGCAGGCTTGTGGAAGTTCATGGCAAAATTCTGTCGACTCTTTTTGTTTTCTGTTTGACTCTCCTCCTTCTTTCCTCTAGCCAATCTGAAGCAGTATTTGCCACATTTTTTTCTTTTATTTCTTTTTAATATTCAACAAATTTTTTTTTGGCATATTAGCCAGAAAGAACTCCTTTTTCAATAGTAGCCCTAATCAATTTGATAAACATGTCTGCTAAAAGGATCTTCTTTGTTAAAACACAAGGCAGAAAGCATTAAATTTGCTTAATTTAAAAACTGGCAACTTCATCATCATATGAAGTCTACTTAAAGAAGTTATCTATCACATCTTATTAAGGACCACAAACATAAATGTGTTTAATAAAGAACCTCCACAAGTTTTGATGTAATTTACTTTTAATGAGAATTTGATATACAAATATTAACAAAATAAAACCTAGCAGTGTAAATTATTTCATTGCACCATTTATTTTTTATTTAGTTAAACTTATTTATTTAACTTTTTACATTCATTTTCACAAAATTTTGGGTTCCAAATTTTCTCCCCATTTGTTCCCTCCCCCCACGCCAATACAACGAGCATTCTAATTTCCCCTATCACCAATCTGTGCTCTCTTTCATCATCCTTCCCTTCCCTTATCCTTCTCTTTTGTCCTGTAGGGCCAGATATCTTTCTATTCCCCATTACCTATATTTCTTATTCCTAGTAGCAAGAACAATACTTGACAGTTTCTAAAGCTTTGAGTTCCAAATTCGCCCCATCCCTCCCTCCCCACCCATTCCCTTTGGGAAGGCAGGCAATTCAATATAGGCCATATCTGTGTAGTTTTGCAAATGACTTCGATAATAGTCATGTTGTGTAAGACTAACTATATTTCCCTCCATCCTATCCTGCCCCCCATTGTTTCTATTCTGTCTTTTGATCCTGTCCCTCCTCAAGAGTGTTGATTTCAAATTGCTCCCTCCTCCCATTGCCCTCCCTTCCATCATCCCCCCTACCCTGCTTATCCCCTTCTCCCCCACTTTACTGTACTGTAAGATAGGTTTTCAAACCAAAATGAGTGTGCATTTTATTCCTTCCTTTAGTTGAATGTGATGAGAGTAAACTTCGTGTTTTTCTCTCAGCTCCTTCCTTTTCCCTCCATTAAAAAGTCTTCCACCTGCCTCTTCTATGAGAGATAATTTGCCCCATTCCATTGCTCCCTCTCTTCTCCCAATAAATTTATCTCTCACTGCTAAACTTCATTTTTTTAAGATATGATCCCATCCCATTCAATTCACTCTGTGTTCTCTGTCTCTGTGTGTGCGTGCACGTGTGTGTGTATGTGTGTAATCCCACCAACAACCCAGATACTGAAAAGTTTCAAGAGTTACAAATATTGTCTTTCCATGTAAGAATGTAAAGAGTTCAACTTTAGTAAGTCCCTTATCATTTCTCTTTGCTATTTACCTCTCCATGCTTCTCTTGATTCTTATATTTGAAAGTCAAATTTTCTTTTCAACTCTGGTCTTTTCATTAAGAATGCTTAAATGTCCTCTATTTCATTGAAAGACCATTTTTCCCCCTGAAGTATTATACTCAGTTTTTCTGGGTAGGTGATTTTTGGTTTTAGTCCTAGTTCCTTTGACTTCTGGAATATCATATTCCGCACCCTTCTGTCCCTTAATGTAGAAGCTGCTAGATCTTGTGTTATCCTGATTGTATTTCCACAATACTTGAATTGTTTCTTTCTAGCTGCTTGCAATATTTTCTCCTTGACCTGGGAACTCTTGAATTTGACCTCAATGTTCCTAGGAGTTTCTCTTTTTGGATCTCTTTTGGGTAGTTGTCGGTGGATTCCTTCAACACTTATTTTTGCCCTCTGGTTCTAGAATATCAGGGAAGTTTTCCTTGATAATTTCATGAAAGATGATGTTTAGGCTCATTTTTGATCATGGCTTTCAGGTAGTCCCATAATTTTAAGTTGTTTCTCCTGGATCTATTTTTCCAGGTCAGTTGTTTTTCCAATGAGATATTTCACATTATCTTCTATTTTTTCATTCTTTTGGTTTTGTTTTGTGATTTTTTTTGGTTTCTCATAAAGTCATTAGCCTCCCATCTATTCCATTCTAATTTTTAAAGAACTGTTTTCTTCAGTGAGCTTTTGAACCTCCTTTTCCATTTGGCTAATTCTGCTTTTGAAAGCATTCTTCTCCTCATTGTCTTTTTGAACCTCTTTTGCCAATTGAGTTAGCCTATTTTTAAAGGTGTTACTTTCTTCAGCATTTTTTGAGGTCTCCTTTAGTAAGGTGTTGACCTGCTTTTCATGCTTTTCTTGCATTTCTCTCATTTCTCTTCCCAGTTTTTCCTTCACCTCTCTCACTTGATTTTCAAAATCCTTTTTGAGCTCTTCCATGACCTGATCCCATTAAATATTTATTTTGGATGTTTAGGATACAGAAGCCTTGACTTTTATGTCTTTCCCTGATGGTAAACATTGTTCTTCCTCATCTGAAAGGATAGGAGCTATCTGTTCACCAAGAAAGTAAACTTCTATGGTCTTATTTTTTTCCCCCTTTTCTGGGCATTTTCCCAGCCAATTACTTGACTTCTGAGATTCCTCTTCACCCCAACCTTGCCTCCAGAGTCACCCAGCTAATGCTTGGGATCTGCAATTCCATTGCTGCTTCCCAGCCTCAGGGCTTTCAGCAGGGGTGGGGCTGCTATTTAGTGTGAGATTAAATTCAGGTGCTCAGGTAGGGGCAGGGCTGCTATTCAGTGTGAGATTAAGTTCAGCTGCTAGGGTAGGGGCAGGGCCACCTCACAGGGCTCAGTTCCCTCAGGGGGTTTATGTGGAGACCTTCAACAATGGATCCAAGTTCCTGCCTGTTTTGGGAGCCCCAGTCCTCTGCTGCTTCTGCTGCTGCAGGGGGCCTGAGTTATGGAGACACACCACTGCCCTCTCGGCCAACCAAGCAGGCTCTTTCACTGACCTTTGGTGTCTGTGGGTGGAGGGACCTGCATGGCTGCTGGAGATTCCGTCCCTGAAGCCTGCTCTGATCTGCTCCTCTCGGTGCTGCTCGGCCAAGGCAGGGCTGGGCTCTGCTCCAGGTCCGGTGTGCGACGCACCTTTGGCGTCAGTTTTTCAGGGCTCTCTGGAACAGAAATCTCCTCCACCGTTGTTGTGTGGCTTCTACTGCTCCAGAATTTGTTGGGAGTTTTTCTTTACAGGTGTTTTATGGGCTGTGGGTTAGGAGCTAGCATATGTGAATCTTTCTACTCCGCCCTCTTGGCTCCTCCCCACCATTTTATTTTTTTTTTACATACATCAATGCAAGCATATTTTGGCTTATGAAAAATATTAAACTATAACCTTGATTAGTCAGGATACTTAAGATATAGTCCTGTGTAAGTAATGGCTAATATTTAATACTTCTAAGTAAAAATATTTAAAAAATATTATCGTTGACTTTTTTGTCTTAATTTTACTGTCTTTTATCAAACTAACCACATTTTGATGACTAAGAATCTTGCTGTACATTAATCATAATTAACATTTATCAAATCTATCTAATGTCATGTACAATGTTACAATACCAAAAACATCCTTCAGAAAATACACATGGCCAGATAAATTTAATTTTTTATAAGAATCTTTTGCCTTTCCAATGAACATTAGATAAAAACTGGAGTATCATGGGATGATACCACTGAAAAAATGAAACAAAATTTGTTATAGGGGTGCTAATTTATGTTTGTCAAACACAGTGGTCTACACCAGCTGTGTTTTATTACAAAATCACAAAGAATTTAAGATCCCATTTTTTTTCTGAGCCTTCATTTCCTACAAAGTGAGGCAGCATGCTAAGCATTATTCCTGCTTGTTGACACTTTCCTATTATGACCCATTTCCCTTTTCTTTTAAAGGTCTGTCTCTTCCTTTCTTTACAGATTCCTAGAAAGGCGTCAGTGTTTCATCCTCTATAGTAGTTTAAAGAGTGTTTACTTGCCTCTCTTCTGCTGTTTGTTTATATAATCTAGCATTTACTTTTTTCTTCTCCACTCTGTTGATACTTTGTTTCTTCTTTTCAAATTTTTTGGCACTCATTTTTATTCCTTCAGAATTCTGTGGGTCCCCGTGATGGTACGTCTTATCTCTTGCATGGCTTCCTCCTTTCTTTCTTTCCTACCACTTTAGATTCAATTTGACTTTTCTGTTTTCAGTGATCATGGTGCGTAAACGGTCTCTTTTTCCCCTTCCATTCCCCTGAACTTTGAGTTCCTTATACTAAAGGACAGTGGCTCTTCTTCAAGTTTGCATGATTTCAGATCTTCTCAATGGTACTCTTTCCCTTACAGATTCAATGCAGAGTTATCCACAGCAAAAGATCATGATTATATGAGAGTTCTTAGCATATACTCAAGTAGGGATATAATTCAGCAAGAGCTATATTTACTTTAAATTCCCACTACTAACTGTATTCAATTCTGCAGGGAAATAGGCAGATTATCTGATGTGAGATATCACTTTCCATAATTAGAATAAGTTCATATTGCTCAGTTGATGGTACTTCTGAGTTAACTAGAAATTCAGATGAAATATTGGAGTCAACTGAGACCTAGAAAACCTCAATGATAATAAACACAAATATTTACATGTTAAACAATCATCTAATATTCTTATCTGAAATTGTATGTAACATAGATTTGTTCACCTCTTTCTATATTCTCTGGCAATTCCTATTTGTAACTCAGAAAAATAATCTAATCTATGGTTGACACATGACTTGAAACAAGAAATTTTCATTTTCTTATTTTACTAGCAAAGAACTAGTTCTCAGTAATATCATCTTTCTATTTTAAAATGAAAGAGAAACTCCTTCCATAAATGTAGTGAGGTAGCAGAGGAAAGGTTTGCTTCATTCTTAAGGCGGCTGTTTTATTCATGGGATGTATTCCTTCATTAATGTAAAGGTTCATTGTTCTTATAAGAGTAGGCACAAAAAATCATAGATAGTCTGAATGCAACACTGAAAAATTAATATCTATGTTTATTCAGAAAGATAATGGTAAATGTCCATTCAGCAGAAATCAACAAATCCTAATTTGATCTCCAGGAAAAATTCATAGTTCTGAGCCATGCTTTATGAAAACATTCCCAGCAGTCTATGCAGGATTTACTCCTATTCTATAATTTATAATTATAGCTCTTGTTATGACAGGAAGTTTAAGTTCTTTTGAAAAATTTTATTTGTTTTCAGTTTTCTACAGTCACATCCATAAATCTTAGATTTTCTTCCCCTCTCTTTTCCTCCTTTCCCCCTCTCTCCCCCCTCCCTTCCTAAGACTGTATGTAATCTTATATAGGTTCTACACATACATTCTTACTAAATACATTTTTCACTTTAATCCTGTTGCATGGAAGAATGAAAATGAATGGGAGAAACCATGAGAAAAACCAAATCAAATGAAAACAAAACACAAGGGGAAAATAGTTTGCTTTATTCTGCAATCCAATTCCATAGCTCTTATTCTGGATGTGGAAGGCATTTTGCCTCGAGTCCACTAGGTATTTTTTAGGTCCTTGCATTGCTGTGAAGGGCTACATCTACCAGAAAAATTCCTTGCACACAGTGGTTGTTACTGTGTACAAAGTTCTCCAGGTTCTGTTCCTTTCACTCAGCATCAGTTCATATAAGTCTTTCCAGGCCTTTCTGAAGTCTTCCTGCTCATCATTTCTTAAAGCACAATAGGATTCCACTACATTAATATACCACAATTTGTTCAACCATTCTTCAATTGATGGGTATTCCCTTGATTTACAGTTCTTGGTGACCACGAAGAGAGCTACTATAAACATTTTTGTACATATGGGACTCTTTTCCATTTTTGCAATGCCTTTGGAATATAGTCCTAGAAGTGATATTGCTGGTATACACATTTTTGTAGGCCTTTGGGCATAGTTGCAAATTGCTCTCCAGAATGGTTGAATCAGCTCATATCTCCACCAACAATGACTTAATGGTCTAACTCATACACATCTTTTCCAACATTTATCATCTTCCTGTTTTGTCATGGTAGCCAATAAGATAGGCATGATATGGTACCTCAGAGTTGTTTTGATTTGCATCTCTCTAATCAATAGGGATTTGGAGCATTTTTTCATAGGACTATAGATAACTTTAATTTCTTCTTCTGAAAACTGCCTGTTCATGTCCTTTGACCATTTATCAATTGTGGAATGACTTGTATTCTTGTACATTTGACTCAGTTAAAATGAGGCCTTTATCACAGAAACTAGTTGCAAAAATTCTTTCCCAGTTTTCTGCTTCCCTCCTAATCTTGGTTGCATTGGGTTTGTGCAAAAACTTTTCAACTTAATGTAATCAAAATTATCCATTTTACATTACAGAATGTCTTCTATCTCTTGTTTGGTCAAAAATTTCTTCAATCTCCATAAATCTGACAAATACACTATTCCTTGCTCCCCTAATTTGTTTATACTATCAGTTTTGATACCTCGATTATGTATCTATTTGGAATTTATTCTTGTGTACAATGTCAGGCATTGGTCTATGCCCAGTGTCTGACACACTGTTATCTAGTTTTCCCAGAAGTTTTTGTCAAACAGTGAGTTCTTATCCCAGAACCTGGGGTCCTTGGCTTTATCAAACACTAGATTGCTGTATCCATTGAGTACTGTGTCTTGACTACCTAACCTATTCCACTGGTCTACCCTTCTGTTTCTTCACCAGTATCAAGTGGTTTTGATGATTGCTGCTTTGTAATACAATTTGAGATCTGGAAGGGCTAGGCCCCCTTCCCTAGCATTTCCTTTTCATTAGTTCCCTAGATATTCTGGATCTTTTGTTTGTCCAGATGAATTTTGGTATTATTTTCTCTAGGTCTAGAAAATAATTATCTGGCAGTTTGATTGGTATGGCACTAAATAAGTAAATTGATTTAGATAGAATTGTCATTTTTATTGTATGAGCATGGCCTACCTATGAGCAACTGATGCATTTTCACTTACTTAGATCTGAATTTATTTGTATGAAAAGTGTTTTGTTATTGATTCATGTAGTCACTGGGTTTGTTTTGTCGTTCAGACTCCCAGATATTTTGTAGTGTCTATCATAGCTTTAAATGTGATTTCTCTTTCCATCAGTTGCTGTTGGACTTTGTTAGTAATATATAGAAATGCAGATGATTTCTGTGAGTTTATTTTGTAACCAGTAACTTTGCCAAAGTTGTTTCTTATTTCAAGTAATTTTTTACCTGATTCTCTGGGATTCTCTCAGTATATCATCATATCATTTTCAAAGAGTGATAACTTAGTTTCTTCTTTGCTTATTTTAATTCCTTCAGTTTCTTTTTCTTCTTTTGTTTCTAAAGCTAACATTTATAGTATCATGTTGAATAACAGTGGTGATAATGGATATCCTTGTTTCACCCCTGATTTTATTGTAAATGCATCTAGCTTGTTTCCATTACATATAATGCTTGCTGATGATTTTAGGTAGATACTGTTTATTATTTTATGGAAGGCTCCTATGCTCCTATTTATTCCTATGCTTTCCCATGTTTTCAATAGGAATGAGAATTGTTTTTTGTCAAAAACTTTTTCTGCATCTATTGATAGAATGATATGGTTTCTGTTAGTTTTGTTGTTGATATGATCAGTAATGCTGATAGTTTTCCTAATATTGTACCAGCCCTGTATTCCTGGTATAAATCCTCCTTGATCATAATGCATTATTCTCTTGATAAATTGCTATATTCTTTTTGTTGATATCTTATTTAAAATTCTTGTATCTATATTCATTAGAGAAATTGGTCTATACTTTTCTTTCTCTGTTTTGGTTCTTCTTGGTTTAGGTATCAAGACTATATTTGTTATCACAAAAAAAATTTGCTAGGACTCCACCAGTTTTCCCAAACAGTCTATACAGTATTGTAATTATCTGTTATTTAAATGTTTCATAGAATTCACTTGTAAATCCATGTGGCCCTGGAGATTTTTTCCTAGGGATTTCATTGATGGCTTGTTCAATTTCTTTTTCTGAGATGGGGTTATTTAAGCATTCAACTTCATCTTCTGTGAATCTGGGCAATTTATATTTTAAAAAAATATTCATCCATCTCACTTAGATTGTAAAATTTCTGAGCATACAGTTGGGCAGAGTAATTTCTAAGTATTGTTTTAATTTCCTCCTTATTGGAGTTGAGTTCACCCTTTTGTTTTTGATATTGGTAATTTGGTTTTCTTCTTTCTTTTAAATCAGATTGATCAAAGGTTTATCAATTTTATTATTTTTTTTATAAAACCAATTCTTAGTTTTATTTATTAGTTCAATAGTTTTCTTTATTTTAATTTTATTAATCTCTCTTTTTGGTTTCAGCATTTCTAGTTCATTTTTTTCTTGAGTATTTTCAAGTTTTTCTTTTTCTAGCTTTTTCAGTTGCATATCCAATTCATTGATCTCCTCTTTCTCTATTTTTTTCATGTAGACGTTCAATGATGTAAAACTTCCCCATAGAACTGCTTTTGTAGTATCCCATAAGTTTTGGTAGGTTGTCTCATTATTGTCATTCTCTTGAATGACATTTATTGTTTCTGTGATTTGTTGTTTAACCCACTCATTCTTTAGGATTATTCCAATTAATTTTGTTCTTTCAATGGCCTTTTATTACATATAATTTTTATTGCATTGTGATCTGAGTAGGATGCATTGACTATCTCTGCCTTTCTACACTGGATTGTGAGGTTTTTATGCCCTAGTACATGGTCTATTTTTGTATATATGCTATGTACCACTAAGAAAAGATATATTCCTCTCTATCCCCACTCAATTTTCTCCAGAGATCTATCATCCTACCTTATTCAGAGCCTCATTCACCTTCTTAACTTCTTTCTTTTTCATTTTTAGGCTAGATTTATCAAGTTCAGAGAGGGGGTGTTTGAGGTCCCCCAGTAGTATAATTTTGCTGATTATTTCTTCCTGTAACTCCCTTAACTTCTCTAAGAATCTGGGTGCTATACCACTTGGTGCATTATATATTTAGTAATGATATTATTTCGTTGTTTATGGTGTCTTTTGACAGAATATAGTTTCCTTCCTTATCTCTTTTTATTAGACTTATTTCTGCTTTTGCTCTGTCTGATATTAGCATTGCTGTCCCTGATTTTTTTTTTTTACATCAGCTGAAGCTTAATATATTATGCTCCAACCTTTTGCCTTTACCCTCTCTATATTCTGCTGTTTCAAATGTGTTTCTTTTAAACAACATATTGTTGGATTATGGTTTTTAGTTCATTCTGCTCTCTACCTCTGTTTTATGGTTGAGTTCATCCCATTCACATTCACAGTTATGATTACTATCTGTGTCTTTCCCTCCATTCTATTTCCCCCCCTGTTTGTACTTTTATGCTCTTTTTTATGGCTTCCCTTCTCCCTTCCCTTCTACAATAGACTTTTAATTTCTCACCACTGCCTCCCTCAGTCTTCTTTCTCTTCTTTCAGCCTCCTCCCTTTTACTCCCATTTTCCCTTAGTACTTCTTGGGATACTACTTCTAAGGATTCCATTACTACTTGGGATCAGATCACAGCTCCACCAACAATCAGTGTTCCAATTCTTCCACATCTTCTCCAACATTTATCTCTTTCAGCCATCCCTCCCTTTTTCCCCTTTCCCCTCCTACTGCCTATGGAGCAAGTTCGATTTATATTCTTATCTGAGTTTATTGTTATCTCCTTCAGCCAAATCAGACAAGAGGAAATAAATCTGAAATAGTGCTCATCTCCCTTCCCTCTTTTCCTCTACTGTTGTATGTTTTTGTTTCTCTTCCTGTGATATAATTTACCTTTATCTACCTCCTCCTTTTCACATCTCCTGTTATAATCCCTTCACATCCTTAAATTACACTTTTATCATTACATCATTTAATTTATATCCACTCCCTCTATCTATGTATATCCCTTTTAAATATTATAATAAATATACAATTCTCAAGGTTAACAAGTATTGTCTTCCCTTATCAAATTGTAAACAGTTTGCTCATATTGAATAACAAGTTTTTTGTTTCCCCTGTTTACCTTTTTATGCCTCTCTTGAGTCGTGGTTTTGAACAGTGAATTTTTTGTACAGCTTTGGCCTTTTCATCAGGACAGTCTATAAATCCCTTATTTCATTGAATGCTCAGTAATTGATCCTTGGTTTTAGTTTCAGCTCCTTTGTTTTATGGAAAATCATATTCCAATCTCATTAATCTTTTAGAAGCTGTAGAAGCTGCAAGGTCCTTTATGATCCTCACTGTAGTTCCCTCTATATTTGAATTATTTCTTTCTAGCTGCTTTCAGTATTTTCTCCTTCACTTGATAGTTTTGGTATTTGGCAACAATATTCCTTGGCATTTTCAATTTGAGATCCCTTTCAGGAGGTGATCTGTGGATTCTCTCGATGACTATTTTGCTCTCTGTATCTAGGACCTCAGGACAGTTTTTCTTGATGATTTCTTCTTTTCTTTAATTAATTTTTTTTATTTTCAGTGTCCCACAATCATTACCATACAACCTAGATTTTTTTCTTTCCCTTCCTCCCTCTCCCATCCCCATATTTCCTCCCTCCCTCCCTAAGATGGCATACGATTTTATTACAGCTCTTTAGTGTACTTTGGATTCTGGAACTGGGAAGTCCCCTTCCATTCCTTTTTTTCAATTGATTGCCTTCATATTCTTGACTTTTTGCTCCCTTAGATAAATTTCGTCATTTTTTTTTCTTGGTTTAAAAAATTGTTGCAATCTTAGATAGAAGCAAAACTGATGATTTATTTGACATGGCACTAAGTAAATAAATTGATTTTTTTCTTTAAATTTATTTATTTAAGTTTTCAACATTTATTTCCAAAAAATTTTGGGGTTCCAAATTTTTTCCTCATTTCTCCCCTCACCCCACCCCAAAACGCCAAGCATTCTAATTACCCCTATCACCAATCTGTCCTTCCTTCTAACATCCCTCCCTTCCCTTATCCCCATCTTCTCTTTTGTCCTGTAGGGCAAGATAAATTTCTATACCCCATTACCTGTATTTCTTATTTCCTAGCTGCAAGAATAATACTCAACATTTGTTCCTCAAACTTTGACTTTCAACTTCTCTTCATCCCTCCCTCCCCACCCATTCCCTTTGGGAAGGCAAGCAAATCAATATAGGCCATATCTGTGACATTTTGCAAATGACTTCCATAAGTCATGTTGTGTAAGACTAACTATGTTTCCCTCCATCCTGTCCTGCCCTCCATTTTTTTCTATTCTCTCTTTTGATCCTATCTCTCACCAAGAGTGTTGACTTCTAATTGCACCCTCCTCCCACTGCACTCCCTTCCATCATCCCCCCCACCCTGCTTATCCCCTTCTCCCCCACTTTCCTGTATTGTAAGACAGGCTTTCATACCAAAATGAGTGTGTATTTTATTCCTTCTTTTAGTCGAATGTGATGAGAATAAGTTTCATGTATTTTCTCTCACCTCCCTACTTTGTTCCTCCTTTGAAAAGTCATTTACTTGCCTCTTTTATGACAGATAATTTGCCTCTTCCATTTCTCCCTTTCTCCTTCCAATACATTTCTCTCTCACCTCTTAATTTCATTTATAATGATATGACTCCATCCTATTCTATTCACCCTGTGCTCTCTGTGTGTGTGTGTGCGTGTGTGTGTGTGATCCCACCAGCTACCCAGATACTGAAAAAAGTTTTCAAGAGTTACAAATATTATCTTTCCATGTAGGAATGTAAATGGTTCAACTTCCGTAAGTGCCTTATGATTTCTCTTTGCTGTTTACATTTTCATGCTTCTTTTCATTCTTGTGTTTGAAAGTCAAATTTTCTTTTCAACTCTGGTCTTTTCATCAAGAATGCTTGAAAGTCCTCTATTTCGTTGAAAGACCACTTTTCCCCCTGAAGTATTATACTCAGTTTTGATGGATAGGTGATTCTTGGTTTTAGTCTTAATTCCTTTGACTTCTTGAATATCATATTCCAAGCCCCTCGATCCCTTAATGTAGAAGATGCTAGATCTTGTGTTATCCTGATTGTATTTCCACAATACTTGAATTGTTTCTTTCTAGCTGCTTGCCATATTTTCTCCTTGACCTGGGAACTCTGGAATTTGGCCATAATGTTCCTAGGAGTTTCTCTTTTTGGATCTCTTTCAGGTGGTGATTGGTGGATTCCTTGAATATTTATTTTGCCCTCTGGTTCTAGAATATCAGGGAAGTTTTCCTTGATAATTTCATGAAAGATGATGTCCAGGCTCTTTTTTTGATCATAGCTTTCAGGTAGTCCCATAATTTTTAAATTGTCTCTCCTGGATCTATTTTCCAGGTCAGTTGTTTTTCCCATGAGATATTTCACATTCTCTTCCATTTTTCCATTCTTTTGGTTTTGTTTTGTGATTTCTTGGTTTCTCATAAAGTCATTAGCCTCCATCTGTTCCATTCTAATTTTTAATGAACTGTTTTCTTCAGTGAGCTTTTGAGCTTCCTTTTCCATTTAGCTAATTTTGCTTTTTAAAGCATTCTTCTCCTCATTGTCTTTTTGAACCTCTTTTGCCAATTGAGTTAAGCCTATTTTTAAAGGTGTTATTTTCTTCAGCACTTTTTTGGGTCTCCTTTAGCAAGGTGTTGCCTTCTTTTCATGCTTTTCTTGCAACTCTCTCATTTCTCTTCCTAGTTTTTCCTCCACCTGTCTTACTTGATTTTCAAAATCCTTTTTGAGCTGTTCCATGACCTGAGACCAACAAATATTTATTTTGGATATTTGGGACACAGAAGCCTTGACTTTTATGTCTTTTCCTGATGGTAAACATTGTTCTTCCTCATCCAAAAGGATGGGAGGAAATATCTGTTCACCAAGAAAGTAACCTTCTATAGTCTTATTTTTTTCCCTTTTTTGGGCATTTTCCCAATTAGTTACTTGAATTTTGGGTCCCTTGTCAAGAGTAGGGTATACTCTGGAATCTGTAATATCTCAGTTCCTTCAAGGTGGCACAATCGAGCATGTACAGTGATCTGGAAGCAAGGAGAGATTTTTGTGTCCAGACTCTTAGAAGCGTTTCCTCTTCACAGCCACCTGGCCTCCAGTTCTGTCAAGTCAGTGCTAGGGTCTGATTTTTGGATAAGCTGGTTGTGCAGAGCTGCCATTCAGTGTGAGACAAAGATCAGCTCCCCCAGGGCCTCCACACAGGGCCAGGCAAGACTCAATACCTCAGTGCCCCCAAGGGTTTTACAATCCAACAATGTATTCAGTCTGCTGTAGGGGTTGTGAGAACTGCTGCCATCTGCCCATTGTGGCCTCTGTGAAGCACTTCCTGAATCCGGAGCTATGGGAAGGCCCTTCTCCCTTCCTGGCCAGCTGAAAAAACCCCATCACTGACCTTTGGCGCCTGTGGGTTGAGGGATCTGAGGACCCACTGCTACTCCTGGAGATTCTGCCCCTGAGGTGTCTCCCTCCCAGAGTTGTGCAATGCCACGTGGCCAAGGCTGGGCTGGGCTCCCCACTCCACTCCATGTCCCGTGCAACTGACATTTCCCATGGACCTTTCAGGTCACTCTGGGTTAGAAATCTCATCCACTCTGTTGTTCTCCTTCTAATGCTCCAAAATTTGTTGAGAGTTTCTCTCTACAGATATTTTATGGGATGTGTGAGGAGACGCTGCATATGTGTGTCTTTCTACGCCACCATCTTGGCTCCCTCCCCCATAAGTAAATTGATTTAAATAGCATTATCATTTTCAGTTATGTTGGCCTTATCTACTCACAAGCAATCAGCTTTTCTCCTGTTTTTTTGCATGTCTTTATTTGCATGAGACTCTTTTGTAACTGTGTTATTAAAATTCCTATGTATCTTGGCAGTGATACTCTTAAATATTGTATATTATCTGTCATTATTTTAAGTAGAATTACTCTTTTTAATCTCTTCCTGGTGAGTTTTTGGTGGTAATGTATCCAAGAAGTGATCATTTGTGTGGGTTTATTTTATATCCTGCCACTTTGCTGGAGGAGTCAATTGCTTTTGACCAGCTTTTTAGTTGGTGCTCTAGCATTCTCCAAGTAAACCATCATATTATTTGTGTAAAGTGGCTCTTCTGTCCCCTTGTTGTCTTTGCTTAATCCTTCAATTTATCTTTCACGTCTTATTGTTATGGTTAGCTTTTCTATCAGGAGAGTGAGTAACATTGGTGATAATGTGCATCCTGAATTCACCCTGATCTCCCTGGAAAGGCTTGTCATCATTCTCCATTATAGATAATGCTTGCTTTTGGTCTTAAATAGATATCATTCATTTTTAAGAAAAGCTCTATTTATTCCTATGGTTTTTATTTTTTAAAGCAGGAATAGGTGTTTTATTTTGTAAAAAGTTTTTTCTGCATCTATTAAAATAATCTCATGATTTTTGTTCCTCTTGTTATTGGTACAGTCTATTTACTGTTCTGGGTGTTCAGTCATTTCACTCTGCCCCATGGTGATCCAATTTGGGGTTTCATTGGCAAATATACTAGAGAGGTTTGCTATTTCCTCCTCCAACTTATATTACAGATGAGGAAACTGAGGCAAACAGGGTTCTGCGGCTTGGCAAGCGTCACACAGCTAGTAAGTATCTGAGGCAAGATTTGAACTCATGTCGTTTTGACTCCAGGTCCAGCATTCTATCCAATGCAACACACAGATGCCTTGAATTTTGCTTATTGTTATAACATTGAACTAGTCCTGAACTCCTGGTGTAATTCCAGGTTGGTTATAGCACATGATCTTTATAGTATGTTATTGTAACGTCCTTGCTAGAATTTTATTTAACAACTTTTTTGTATCAATATTCATCAGGATAATTGGTCTATAATTTTCTTTCTCTGTTTTGTCTCTCTCTTGCTTTAGTATCAAAGCTTTATTTTTGTCATAGGAGGAATTTGTTAGTATTCCTTTATTTTTTCCAAACAGTTTATAGTATATTGAAATTTATTTTTTGAATTGGTTGGTAAAAGTCTCTTATAAATCCATCTGGCCCTTGGTCTTTATCAGAGGGAGATCTTTCACGACATTGAATATTTTTCTAGAAGGGGGTTATTTAAGTATTGTTTACTCTTCTGTTCATAGGGGCAATTGTATCACCCAGAAACTATGAATATGAATATGACAGCAGTTCTGAATCCCAAAATATAACAGACTCTCCATGTAGAAGGCAGAAGAAAAAAATATTTATTCAGACACCAGAAAGCCAAATCCATGACGAAAACCATGAAATCAATACACATTAGCACCGCAGGAGACAGTCATTCCCAAACCTTCCACTGTCCCATGCTGGGGCCTTCCCACAAACGAACACTTACAAGACCAGCTGTGCCGGCCAGTGTCCTCTCTCCTCCACCCTAACCATTCTCACCAACTTCCTCCATTTCTCCTCCATCCTTCGTATTCTACTCATTCACCAAGCTCCTCCCATCACATGTAACTTAGCCTTCCATGTGATTTAAGCAGGTCACATAGGCCTATTAATGAATGAGAAAGATCTTTCCATTTAAATTATCATTACAGCAATGTATACTTTTGTAGATATTGATCCATTTAATTTAGATTGTCAATTTCACTGGCATAGAGTTGAGCAAAATATCTCCTGGTAATTCCTTATGTTCTCTTCTTCACTGGCTGTAAATCCTGTTTTTGAGACAGTGATCTTCACCTGCAAAACCTCAAATTAGATGCAAAATTTAGCCAAATAAAAGAATGGCGCTGTACTCTAGATTTTTCAGGATGTCCTCTAAGTCCTGCCCAAATCTCAGCTTGATCTTCCCAACTGCACCATGAATTTTCTACATTGCCCGCCGATGAAATTTAGTGAAGGCCAGGTACAAACTGGAGTTAATTTTGTATGGGAATTAAGGCAACCAATTAGATTCTCTCTCATGAATACTCACTTCATGTTAGACTATCACATGTATTCTCTTCTATCTTCTTTTTCTGCAAGTCATTCTTGGGAAATTAGATGATATTAGCCATCTATTTTTTCATAAATGCAGATGGATGTGACCAATCAGTCTCAATTCTGGGAAATGAAAATTTACTCCAAATCTACTCATTCTCCTCACAGCTCAACCAAAACTCATTCTTGCCTCCTCTAAACTTGGAATACCTCTAATCTTTCTTCTGATTAATAATCATATTACCTAATTTCATATTTTGACTGGCATCCTGTCTGCTTTCATATAATTAATTGGTTTCATTTGATTGTTTTTAATATGTAAAAATTGCCTTACTCTATTCAAGGTCCTTGGACTCACTAGGGAGTCCATTGACCCACTTGTCATACCGATTTTACTAATAAATCATATGGCTCACATTGTTTCCTCAGTTATCATTAATTAACCCTCACATCACTAGAGATGGCATTGGGTCAGCTTCATGAACAAAGCTAGTCAACACAGAACCTAAAGGTTTGTAAGCTCTTCTTTCCTTGCAAGCAGTTCTGAAGGGTTTGAAAATGTTTCTAATGGAGGCAAGAGGTCTAGTCTCAGTTGTGGGACAAGAATAGGGTTCTGTTTATCTACAGCTGGGGGATATACTGTACTGTATCAAAAGCATCTTACATGCTCATGAGGTCACAATCTTTTTTTATTACTGATTCATTAATAAATTTTTAGTTTTCAACATCCATTTTCACAAGATTTTGAATTCCAAATTTTCTCTCCATCTTTCTTCTAACCCTATGGCAAGACAATGCATTCTGATGACCCATTCTCTCAATCTGCCTCCCTTCTATCAACCACTCTCTCCTTCCCTTATCCTCTTATCTCCCATGTCCATGTAGGGTAAGATAAATTTCTATAACCCATTTGTAGCCCATCTGTTTACATATACACACACATACACACATACATATACACACATAGATAGATATAGATATCTATAGATCTATAGACATAGATCTCTCTATATATCTTCCTATATTTATACACATACATTTATAGATCTATAGACAAACTCTATAGACATAGATCCATAGATATTTGTCTATATCTGTACACACAGACACAGACACAGACATACACATATATACACATTATACACATTCCCTCCAACTACCCTAATACTGAGAAAGATCTTAAGAGTTACAAATATTATCTTTCCATGTAAACAGCTCAACTTTAATATGTTGCTTGTAATTTCTCTATCTTGTTTACCTTTTCTTGCTTGCTTTGATTCTTGTATTCAGAAGTCAAATTTTCTATTCAGCTCTGGTATTTTCATCAAGAATGCTTGAAAGTCCTTTATTTCATTGAATATCCATTTTCTCCCCTGAAGTACTATGCTGGGCATGTGATTCCTGTTTTTAATCCTAGCTCCTTTGATCTCTGGAATATCGTATTCCAAGCCCTCTAATCCCTTTATGTAGAAGATGCTAAATTGCATATTATCCTGACTGTGTTTCCATCATGCCTGAACTGTTTCTTTCTAGGTGCTTGCAATATTTTCCCTTTGACCTGGGCACTCTGAAATTTGGTGATAATATTCCTAGGACTTTTTCTTTTGGGATATCTTTCAGGAGGCAATGGGTGGATTCCTTCAATGTCTATTTTCTTCTCTGGTTCTAGTATATCAGTATAGTTATCCTTGAAAACTTATTAAAAGATGATGTCTAGGGTCTTTTTTTTTAGATCATGGCTTTCAGGTAGTCCAATAATTTTTAAATTAGTTGTAGTATTTTAAATTATCTCTCCTGCATCTGTTTTCCAGGTCAGTTGTTTTTTTCCAGCAAGATATTTCACATTGTCATCTTTTTTTTATTCTTTCCATTTTGTTTTATAATTTTTGGTTTTGTTTTAAAATTTTTTTGATTTCTCCTAGTCATTACCTTTTATTTGCTCCATTTTAATTTTCTAGGAATTGTTTTCTTCAGTGAATTTTTGGACCTTCTTTTTTATTTGGCCAATTCAATTTGGACAATTTTTAAAGTTATTTTTTGCTTCAGCATTTTGTGTGTGTGCCTACTTTAGCAAGCTGTTGACTCATTTTTCGTGATTTTCTTGAATCCTTCTCATTATTCTTTTCAATTTTTCATCTAATTTTCTTACTTTACTTTCAAAATTCTTTTTGAGCTCTTCTATGGCCTTCATATTTTTCTTCAGATGTAGGAGCTTTCACTTTTTTGTCTTTTGGTTGTACATTGTAACCTTCTTCTTTGTAACCAAAGTAAGATTCTATAGTCTGATTCTCCCCTCCCCTTTTCTCATTTTCCCAGATCATTACTTGACTTTTTAACTCTTTGTTAAAGTAGGTGTCTGATTCCAGTGTGAAGGGTATACTGTTTCAAGTTTCAGTGATTTTGTGGAACTGTTTTCAGAAATATTTCTAGAGACTTGTAAACTTTCAATTCTTCCAAGGTTGTATGATGAAAGGAGAGGTGTTACACCTCTCCTGGTATGTACTCTGGTCTGTGAGTGACTACAACACTCTTTTCTGCCTTCAGGCTGTGAGAAGTATTCCCTCTCCACTGCCATCACAAACTCTGCCATGCCAGTACAACTCATCACTCCAGGACTGCCACCCAGATTGAAGCACGGTCAAAACAAAAGAATCCTGCCTTAGTACCACCAAAGAGATACCTGCAATCTACCTCCAAGCAGCTACTGGATCCCCATCATTTGTGGGTTGAGAGCTCCAAAAGCAGCCACTGCCACTGCCATTACCACTTTTGCCTTGGAGCTCAGGCTTTGCTCCTCTATCATCCATGTCCTACAGACCTTTCCTATCAACCTTCCAAGTTGTCTTTGGTGTCTATGGGTTGATAAATCTGGAAACCACCACAGGTTGCAGAGATTCAGTCCCCTGAGGCCTGCTACTTGCCTGTCTGTGCCTGCTTGGTCCAGGTTGGACTAAATTCTTCTATCAGACCAGAGCAACAGACCTCCTCTGTCAACTTTCCAAGTTGTCTTGGGCTGGAAATTTGTTTTACCCTGCCATTTTGTGGGTTCTGCTGCTCTTTGTTTAGGGTCTTTTTTACAGGTACTTGGAGGGCTTTGGTGGAGACCTCAAGCAAATCTCTGTTTTAATCTACCATTTTGTCTCCAGCCCCTCTTGAAGTCACAAGTTGAGCACAGATGTCAATAAATCACTAATAAATATTTATTAAGGACCTACTATGTGCCAGATACTGTGGCAGAATCTGGCGGGGGGGAGCCAAAAATGAGAATCCCTGCTCTCCAGAAATTCACATTTAATCAGGAGAAATATGCACACAGATATGAATATGCAAGGTAAATATGAGATTTTTTTTTAAGGATGATACTAGCAAGCTGGAAGGATAAACAGGATGTCATGGTAAATGGTCAGTCTGAGGTGGTTTGATGATGTCTCCATTGTAAGGTCTCTGAAATTGGGCACACATTAAAATCTGCTCTCTGGTATTGCTTTTCATTTTGAGACCCAAGCAAATTTTGATAGGCTCTTCTTGGGAAATAAAAGCATCTTCTTTCCTACCTGTCTTACTCAGGACTCAGGTTGATGTCTACAAGTCTGCAAGTGCCAGGATGATCTTTCTATGCCAGCTGTTCTAGATCCTGGTGCTATAGGCTCAAGGCAAGATAGCACAGAGTAGTGAAGGGGTTTGGAAGATGACAGCTTTTCAGGGATAGAAACCTTTTAACTCCTTTATGGGTGGGTGAGCAAGCTTAGGCAGAGCAGGGGAAAACAGGGATGGCAAGCATGACTTGGCTCCAGTTTGCAAGCACTGTGAATTTGGTGAAGATGGATCATGGCTTTCCTTTTGAAGTAAATAGAGGCAATGGTCACGAATTTGGGGGTTCCTTTGTCTCCACAAATTGCCTTCTTCGTATCCTTTGACTCCGGCATTCACACACGTTTCAATTTATGTAATTCTGTTGAATTTCTACATTACAATGGGATCATTGTAGTAACCCAGTCTCCAGCTTCTTTATCCAGATATCCAGAAGGAGTCGCCATCAGATGCAGTCAGTTGAGAGCCTTTTCTTTAAAGGGTTTAATAGAGATGAATGTTTAAGCTGATACTAGCAGAAACCTCGCCAAGTCCCCAGGCTCCTCATCTACAGGACTACTAGACTAGAATTCGGAGTGCCTGCTTAGTTCAGAGGCTATAAGTCTGGGACTGATTTCACTCTCTCACCATCTGCAGCCTAGAGCCCGAGGATGCTGGAGATAATTGCTGTCTGCAGAGTAAAAGCTTCCCTTTCTCACAGTGCCTTGGCCCTGAACAAAATCTTCCCTGTGTTGTTCAGTGAATTCAGCTCAAAGCAGTAGCTCCTTCCTCTCTGGCCCCCAGGGCAGGGCAGCCCCTGTTCTTTGGGCAGCCTCACATCTCATAGGGCTTCCCCTTGGCCTATCCCCCTAGTTCCTCATTCTTCTACCAGAGGCATCACATTCTTGTAGCCAAAGCATGTTGGAGACAGCAGAGTCCCCCAGCAAACGCAATGGCAGGGATATGCTGAAGGATCGAGTTTATTTGAAACCTTTAATATAATATCTGGAGACTTTCTCTTATTGTAAGTTGAAGTTCATGTTGGGGAGCCCAATTGTGTTTCTGCATGAGCCTGGACATTTCACTCATCCTCCGTTTCCCTCAGTTTCCTTAAGTATAAAATGAGGATAACAGTCCACACAACTTCATAGTGTTGTTGTGAGGATTTAATAGGGCACTATTTCTAAAACACTTTGCACAATGCCTACCACATAGTAGGACCTTATTCCTGTTCCTTTCCCCTTGTCATTCAGCCCTTGCACATTATAAAAATCATTTGTCTTCTAGAGCTGGTTTTCCATAATTTGTGTGAGAGTTAAAGGGTTAAGGTGAATCAGACCCTTCCTCAATGACTTGTCATTCCTTGGTTCTTGCTAAGAGTCGTGCTAATGTCAGGCACTGGCCTTTCTTCTAACTCAGTAACTTCAATATCACCATCTGGTTTCTCACTCTCTCAGTCCATGTTGCTGTCCAGTCACTCACTGTCTCATTCACACATGCATTCATTCAATCTTGGTTAATTGATTGGAGAAAGGAAAAGCCCACTGGAGGCAATGAGAACAAACGTGGGGCCTTTGCCATCCCCTGGTAGAAGAATGGTTAGCCAGAAGTGGAATACTCTGGCTCCAGCCTCTCATTCTCTGCCTCTAAGCCATTCTCCCTCACCTTCATGGTCTCCCTTTGGGCCCACAGATAGACCATGTCCATCTTCCAAATAAAGACACAGTCAGGTATGGGATGGAACATTATAGGTCTGTATTTTCTCCCTAATGAGGTCTGTATGGAATGAGGCGATGAAAACTAGGGTTGACATAACCTTTGCCACCCCAATGCTCAGGATAAACACAATACATTTGTGAATGACAGGACCCATTCATCTCAGAAAGACATTTTCCTAGAATTTCCTCATAGGCTGTGCCTAAGACCCCTTCAGACTCAACCAGACCCTCTTCATTGCCTCCTTCAATTCACCCCTTCTCCAAAGACTAGTGAGGCAGGTACAGGATCAGAAAAAGGTGAGGAAATCCCAAAGCCTTCAATCTGTGAGTTCCTGCCCTCTCTATCACCTCCCAGGGCTTGGAGCTTTCCCCTGGCTTCAGGGAATCTAGTATTGGGGGAGAGAGAGAAGAATCTCTTTTTTATCTAAATGTAGCCTATCTTCTCTTAGTCACTCAGTGTGAACTTTTCTATGTTTCTGAGGTCCAAATTTAAAATTCATAAAACAAGAAAACTCAGTCCCCAGGGATCATCTTAGCCAGAATGTCTTAGTATAGTTTATTGGCCCCTGAGAAGAGCGTCGTATGAGTCCCAGTTCTTTTTTGCATATGGAGACTCAAAGGGATTTTCACAAGCTCAGGTTAAGATATAAGAGCTACCCTCTTTTTACTTCCAGTCAAGGCAGAGTGGAGGTAGTACAGACCCCTGGAAAATGAAAAAGGGGGATAATCCATGCTGGAGATTTACTGACCTTTCAAATCCACATGAAATCTGTGCCTTGACAGTTTCTCTTGTTGTAAACTCAACTTCCTTTGCTGGAGTCTTCACTCCAGTTCTCTGCAGCAATGACAAAGACTATGTTTATTATCTCAAGACATGCCCTCTTTCACCTCACAGAGCTTGGTTCCCTATGACCTAGGCAGTTCCTAGGAGCAAAGTTGAATTGCCCATTTGTCATTGCCTTTTTCCTTCTTGGGTGCTGGGGATGAAAAGGTCTCATTGGCTGCCTGAGGCCACCTGAGTGCACCTCCCTCCCATCAGCCATGAGAGAGCTTCTAGGACAGCAGGTGACAGGGCCACGCACATTATCTGGCCATTTATGCTTACTTTTAGCCAGCAGGGAAGCAGTCAGGAGACAGAGAGAGGCTGAAGACAAATGGAAGGATTGTGATGATAGGAGGGTCTATATGCTGAAAAAGAGAGAATGAAATGGGATCACTTAGGAATGTAGTTAGGTTGGCCTTGACAAGGAGGAGGACTTCCTCATGATGTCAGGTAAGGTGAAGGAGGAGACAGTGGCAGAAAGTGCCTGGAGATGGGAGATGAGGAGGGAAGAACTGAGGGCTCTCTGTTAGTGACTTCTTTTGTTTTTTCAGTAGCATATGAGGGCAGGTTCTCAACTGAGAAATCATGGTTGGCCAAGCTATGGAAAGGCTGAGGAAGGAAGAAAACATCCTGAGGAACAAAAGTGGTGAGT
The DNA here is from genome assembly GCA_023548195.1 of Bettongia penicillata ogilbyi. Lineage (NCBI taxonomy): Eukaryota > Metazoa > Chordata > Mammalia > Diprotodontia > Potoroidae > Bettongia > Bettongia penicillata. The sequence goes on from JAJHZJ010000089.1 coordinate 3,130,153, forward strand.
GAGAGAGTGAGCTAAGTGAGGTGGAAAAGAATCTCCTTTCTGCACTGACATTGTAGGTGAGGTTATAGAGCATCAGTTTGAACCTGTTCAGCAGGGTCTCAGGATTTTCTCTACCTTCAGCAGCATTTATGTCTTTTTCTCTGAATTCAGTTTTGGGGCTATTTTTCCTCTTCCAGTCTTAAGGCACTACTTCATCTGGATAATTAGCTTTCTTTTATTTATTTTAAGGCAACCATCTTCCAACCAGCTCTTTTCACCTCAAACTCCACCTCTTCTCCAAATTGTCCACCATATCCATTTTTATAATTTTATTTACCTTTCTGATTTCTTTATCTTTTCCTCCTTTATTTAATTATTTAATAACTCCTCAGTAACCCATTCTTTTCTCCCTCTACATGAAGTCTTTCATTCACAATCCCTCCTCCTCTCCAACATGGTTTGGTTCTTTTTCTACTCTTTTTGTTCTAAGAAGAATTGCTTAACTTTGTCATTGTTCTCATTTCTCTTGCCTTTATTTCTATCCTGAATTTTCATTCTTCAGTTCATGTTCTGAATACTGTTTCATTGTTTAAATCCTGTGTGGTCACTCATACATTAGAGTGTTAGATTAGATGCCTTCAACAAATCCTTCCCCTTCAGAGATTCCTTTACTCTTTAAACGATATTTCTTCCATCGTTTTGCTAACTCAGAGAGGCTTAGTAACCCCTTCAAAGTCACAAAGCTATTCAGTAGTAGAAGTGACACTCAGCCAGGCCCAACTCCAAGGCTGACATTCTTTCCCCAAATATCCTTGGCGGGCTCAGGCCCATCTTTCCCAAAATTGGCTGAGAGATCCTTAGCCCTCCCTCTTCTCTCTCTGTCCCCATTTCCTCTCCCAGCATATGTAGACACAGACATGGTTATATAGATGACAAAAATGATGTAGATAGATGACACAGATATAGATATCAATGAAATAAATGTATACAGTAAAGATAAGCTCACAAGGACTGAAGGTCAAGAAGGTGACTTGAGAGTCAAGAAACCCAGAATCAAGTCCTGATTTTCTCTCATGCTGTCCGTGTTCTTGAACTACTACCTAATACTTGCATGCTAAAGACAACTCCCCAGGACTCTCCCTTGTAGAGGAGATTCCAAGATGCATAGGTTGATGTTTGTGTATGAGTACTTCTCATACCAAATCAAGTCTGGAAAAATCAATGTCTCTTTAGACACATCTCAGGTAGCAAGTGGGTACAGTACATGGAAAGCAGGGGCTGGTTTCAGGAAGAACTAAGTTCAAATCTTGCCTCAGATATTTACTAGGCATGAAACCCTGACCATGTCACTTCAACTCTGCCTCAGTTTGCTCATCTGTAAAATGGTTATGGTCCCGTGTATTAGTGCTATTTGTTAGTAGCACCAACCCCTTAGTGCAATTCTAAGGATAAAAGGAGATAAAATTTCAATGCACTTTGCCAACATGGGGTCAATCAAAAATGTCAACTGTATAATAATAATAACAATTAATATTATTATTATACAATTTTCCATTAGAATATGAATATCATGTAGCATGAATTACTCTTCTTTTTCGTCTTTTCTCCCTAGCACTTAGCATTCTGGAACTTTTTTTCATAGCTTAATAAATGCTCTTTCAACTGATGAATTTTGAATGGAGATCAAAGCATACTTCTTTTACTTTATGTTTCTTTGTTTCTTTGTCTATATATTCTTTTACAATATGAGTAATCTGGAAATGTATTTTACCTGATTGTACATGTGTAACATATCAGATTGCTAAGATTTGTCCATGAGCCAGACCCGCCTCATGGCCTGGCCTTCTTGAATTCACACCTTTTCCAGCAGAGGGAGGTAGTGGAGGCAGGTCCATGGGCAGAGTCAGGTGATTCCAAATCCTACAAGCTGTGAGCTCCTGCCTCCTCTGTCATCTCCTCAGGTCATGGAGCTCTCTCAGAGTTATGGTGAATCTAGCCATGGGCAGGCACAGAGAAGCCTCCTTCCATTTATCTATAGCCAGCTGCAACCATTCCTGTTATCTGTCAATAAACAAGATCTTGCCTTTGCTCTTCAGTTCATACGTTTCAGAACAGAAAAAAGTGAGACTCTTCCCCCAGAGACAGCCTCAGCCAGTGTAAGTAACTCTGTGTGGCTTACAGGGTCCCTGAGGACAGGCTCCTACAATGCCTGGGGCTCTTTAGCACATGGAGACCCAAGGGACCTGTAGTGTGTTCTGCTCGGCATATAAAAGTTTCCTCATTCCTTCCTGCCATCCCAGGGCTCTGAGTATACTCTTTGCAGGTCTCTAAAGGCCAGGATGTTCCCCCCATGACAGTTCCTCTGGTTACTGGCTCTCTAGGCTCAGGGAAAGACACAGTAGAGCAGTGAAGGGATTACAAGTTCACAGGATTTCAGGGATGAAAAAACCTAACTCACCCTTTTCATTTTTGCTATTGGTAATTTTGTTTTCTTCTTCCTTTTTTTAATCAAATTGACCAAAGGCTTATCAATTTTATTAGCTTTGTCATAAAACCAACACTTGATTTTGTTTATCATTTCAATAGTTTGCTTAATTCAATTTTATTAATCTCTCCTTTGTTTTTCAGTATTTCTAATTTGATATTTATTTGACAATTTTCTATTTGTTCTTTTTCTAGCTTTTTCAGTTACACGACCAATTCATTGATCTCATCTTTCTCTATTTTATTCATATAAAGTTTCCCCTAAGAACTGCTTTCAAAGTACCACATAAGATTTAGTGGATTGTCTCATTACTGTTTTTGATTGGATGCATTGACTATCTCTGTCTTTCTATAATGGGTTGTGAGGTCTTCAATGCCCTAGTACGTGGTCAGTTTTTATAAATGTGTCATGTACTCCTGAGAAAAAGGTATATTCCTTTCTTTCCTTGTTCAATTTTCTCCAGAAATTTACCATATCTGCCTTATCCAGAGTTTTGCTCACCTCCTTAACTTCTTTCTTTTCTGAGGTTAGATTTATCAAGTTGATAGAGGGGTAGGTTGAGTTCACTCACTAGCCTATTTTTGCTGTCTATTTCTTCCTGTATCTCCCTTAACTTCTCCTCTAAGTGTTTGGATGCTATACCACTTGGTGCACATATGTTTAGTCATGATATTCCTTCATTGTCTATGGTGTCTTTTAGCAGGATATAGTTTCCTTCCTTATTTGTTTTTGTTAGATCTATTTCTGCTTTTGCTTTGTCTGGGATTAGGATTGCTATCCCTGCTTTTCTTACATCAGTTGAAGCACAATATATTCTGCTCCAACCTTCTACCTTTACCCTGTGTTTATCCCCCTGTTTCAAATGTGCTTCTTGAAAAAAACACATTCTTGGATTATGCTTTTTATCCATTCTGCTATTTGCCTACATTTTATGGAAAAGTTCTTCCCATTCACATTGGCAGTTATGATATCTATTTGTGTCTTTCCCTCCATTCCGTTCCCCCCGTTTATGATTTTAGTTCTCCCCTCCACAATAGTTTTAATTTTTGACTACCACCTCCCTTAGTCTTCTGTCCCTTCTATCAGTCCCATTCCCCTTTATTCCCCTTTTTGTTTACTGCTTCTTCCCTCCCCTTTAGCCTTCCCTCCCTTTTCTTTCCCCTTTCCACTCCTATTACATATAGGGCAAGTTAAATTTCTATACTTAACAGAGTTTGTTCTTCCCGTCTTGAACGAAATCAAATGAGAGCAAACCTCCAACAGAGGTCATCTCCCTCCCCTCTTTTGCTCTACTTTAAGATGTTTTTATCCCTTTTCCTGTGAAGTAATTTATCTTTTTCTGCCTCCTACTTGTCACCTTTCCTGTTACAGTCCATTCACACCCTTAAAACACAATTTTTATTATGACATCATTTAACTCATACCCACTTCCTCTATCTATGTACATCTCTTTTATATATCATAATGAATATCCAATTCTTAATATTAACATGAATTATCTTTCCTTTTAGGGAAGTAAACATTTTGTCCATATTAAATAACAAGTTTGTGTTTTTCCCCATATACCTTTTCATGCCTTTCTTAAGACTTGTGTTTGACAATCATATTTTCTATTGAGCTCTGGTCTTCTTTTATCAGGAAATTCCTCATTTATTGAATGTCCATCTCCTTGTCTGAAATATTATACTGAGTTTTGCTGGGTAATTGACCCTTGATTGCAGTTTCCTTTGCCCTATGGAATATCATATTTAAATACTTCCAATCTTTTAATGTAGAAGCTTCAAGGTCCTGTGTGATCTTGACTGTGGTTCCTCATATTTGAATTGTTTCTTTCTGGTTGTTTGCAGTATTTTTCCCTTAACTTGATAGTTCTGGAATTTGGCAACAGTATTTTTTGTTGTTTTCAGTTTGCGATCTTTCAGGAGGTGATCTGTGGATTATTTCAATGACTATTCCACTGAATCTAGGAACTCAAGGCAGTTTTCCTTGATGATTTCTTGGATGATATTGTCCACCTGGGTTCCTGGTTTTGGCGCTTAAGGGCTCCATCCCCACTGAGGCTCAGGGTCTCCTCCTGGATTGCTGAGGTAGAGCTGTCTGGGATAGCTCCATTTCTGCCCTGGTCCGCCTCAGCCACAGCAAGAGGAACTCTCCTTCACAATCTCCCTAGCTTCCTGAGCTGAGAAACTGTTTACCTCTTCAAGTAATTCCACTATTCCACGAGTTTTCCTGGGGAAATATTTTTTGGGTTTTTCATGGTCAACAAAGGTAGAGTATGAGGACTTACAGTTCACTTTGCCATCTTGGCTCCCAGAAATTAAGGCTTTTCAATTTTGTTTAAACAAATATTATGTCATTTGATTTCAAACTTCCAACCTTTTCTCTTTTCACCCTTACATACTTCTGTTCATCCCCTCCTGCTTTACTAGAAAATGAAGGTAATTTGCTACAAGCTCCCTTTTCTTTCTCCCTACCTAAAAATCTCTCTAGATTAGTCTCCATTCTTCCCCTCTGTGCTCCAACCTCCTTTTTTTTTTTTTTTTTTGGCTCCTTCTCATTGACAGGGCAATCTTCTCTTCTTGAGGTAAGATGTTCTTTCTTTTCATCCTTTTCCAGGAGCTAGCCCCTTTGATCATATTTCTCATCCTCAGTCCTTCTCTTTATCTAGACCTCTTCTCTACAAATACGCTCATATCTCCCTTGTCTTCAATATACCTTTACTTTACCAGGCCCCTTTTCAAGATAACTTCTTATAGCTCCACTTTTTTTCACAGTGAAAACCTATGATAAAAGGGTCCATTTTCATGGTTGCACCCACCTTTTAATCATTTGAAATCAGGCTTCTGACTCTGCCACAGAAGGAAAACTAATGTGCACAGAAGTTATCACTCCTCTGGGAATGGGGACACACATCTGTAATCTCAGGTACAATGGGGTGGCTGAAACTTGTGGATCACTAGTGCTCAGGAGTTCTAAATTGTAGAGGGCTATGATAATCCATTGTCTACACTAAGTTCAATATTATTATGGTGTGCTCCCAGGAGGAGGGCAGAGGATAACCACCAGCTTGCTTAAGAAGGGGACAAACCAGACCAGGTGAGATATGGAACCAGTCAAATCTGTGCTGATCAGTTCTGTGAATGGGCTTGGGAATAGCCTCTGTATTTCTAGGCTCAGACAGATGGAGATCCAAGTTTCACAACAAAATAAAATACAAAGTTATCTCACTAAATCTCAACTGCTAAACTTTATAGCATTTCCTAAATCCTCATCCTTCTGGAATTCTCTGTGGTCATTGATGTTGTTAACCAATTTGTTTTCCTGAATATTTTCTTCTCTCTCAGATTTATGACACTGTTCTCTACTAGAGCTCCTACCTGCCTGGTCACTTCTTCTAAATGCCTTTACTAGATAAATGTCCATGTCTTGTTCCCTCACTGGACATGTTTCTCAAGACATTTTCCCTCCCTACATTTGCTCCATTGATGATTTCATTAACTCACACAAGTTCATTTTATATATGTACCTCCCAATTGTCTTGCCATTATTTCTCTAAATCCCTAAGATCAAAAGGTAGACACTTTATTGGAGGCTTGTGGTGTAGTAGATGTCAACCCAGAGAGAAACTTGAACCTGAGGCATTTGCTCTGAGAGCTTCATATATGAAAATGAGACAGAGAGTTTGCCATAGGGACTACATGTTGTATTCCTTAGTAGAACATGATCTTCTTGAGGACAAGGACTATTTTTTAAATTTTAATCTTTGTATATCCAGTCACTAATGCTGGGCTTTGCACATTAGTACACAATAAAAGTTTGATCAGTGAATTAAACATTTAGAAGAGGGGCTATTAGAGCATAAGGTCTTCAGTAGACAGCTATGAGAAGAGAGAAATAGGGTGACTAGAATGAATGGTTGGGGGGTCGTAGTGGGAAAGCACTGGGGTCCTGAAAAACAGGGGCTGGTTTGGGAAGAACATGAAGTCAAAGACAGACAAGGGTATACACAAGAAGAGATAAGAGAAGAATAATTGCAAAAAGATGCCTGGGTCTCAATGTGCCTCAGAAGCTATTAAGATGATCATGCCTCTGGACAAAGCTTGCAATGGGCGTGAGACTCCTTAGATTTGTCATTGGGATAGAATTATCTCATGGTCTTGATATGGTATGGGACTTCTTTTTCTGTCTTCAAGGCCAAACCCAAGTAAGAATTTCCCCATTTTCACCCTCAATCCTTCTTCACCTTAGTGAAAAATCATAATGACTCACTGAGTCACTGAATACAATCACCTTGTAAATGTTGAATGCTGGTTCTGATGCTAATGATGCTGTTGAAGTTAGACTCCAGACACAGCTCCCTTCCATGACTGAGCAGGTCTGAGCAAGGACTCATCTTTCTTACACTTTCCATTTTGCCTTTCACAAGCACCAGCATTAGTCATCCAGCAAGGAGCTGGCCGTGGTGTTGTCACATCTTGCCCTAGGAGTTGGCCAGAGAAATACTGTTATCTGGTTTCCAATTCTCCTCAACTCTCTCTATCTCTACTCTAGACCTTGTTTCAGACTCATATGGAACTGTTGATTCCCCACTTCTCCAGATAACTTTCAGATCCCAAGCTTTCTCCCTTCCAAGGCAGAATGGGAAGGTTTCCCCCTAACATTGTCCTCAAAGCTTGTTCTTCAATCTACAACTTCTCCCGGACTCAGGGAGCTCAGGATCCACCAGCCCTTCAGTGCATCTGAAAGAGAATTATTTGGTTGCTCCCTTCCTGAGTGGGGTAAGGGATTTTGTGGATGGGATCCATGACCCTGAGGGATAAGGCCTAGGGCACAGTTTAAGGAAGACATAGCTGGGCATGCATAAGTAGAATCTGGTGAGAGAAAAGTATATGGTTACATACTATACAGCTATCAGCAATGACTGATGGCATTCATCCTACTGAGAGGGGATATATGAACCACTCCTCCCTCTTCCCTGCATCAGACCTTCCTCTGCTTTGTTTGGCACCACAAGTGGAGATATTTCATTAAAGGGTATTTGTGACTCAGGCAGGTCTCAGCATGGGCCTTCTCAGATTTTTCTTTTCTGAAACTTGATGATAGCTTCTTAGCCAGAAGAGAACCCAGCATTAATTCTGAGCTTTTAAGAGATAATGAAAGCTCAAAATTCTGTCCACAGCACTTCAGTCCCCATTAGATCTTACTTCACACTCCAGTCATAATATATGTGACCTGGCTCCCACCTTGGTGGAGAAAGCTTGCAAGGGGCATGAGAAAAATGCAGGAAGGACAGCTCTGTGCTCCATGCTGCTTCTGTGGAGGGATATGTGACTTCTGATTGGTGAAAAGAATCCTGAGTGAGATGCTGCGTAACTGTGTATGGGGCTATCTTCATTTGGCTGCATAAACTTTGGGGAAATGATTTGTAGAGATATGTACAGAGAACATCAAGAAGGCAGTGAAGAACATCCTTTGGAATTACACACAGGCATGGGAAATTGACTCCACGCTTTCCTTAACCATAGTAGAAATAATAACAATTTCTAAAATGGTCTTCTATGTGAGAGTGCTCTCTGTTTCTCTCCTTGTCATTCCCTATAACTCCATTGGGGTGACTCTCCCCTTCAAATATTTATAGTCTAGGGAATGAGAACTTTAGAAAAAAAGTTGCTTTCCTGATTACTTTTGTTTAATATAATTTTTCCCACTTGTCTAATAAAAACAATTTTATAATCATTTAAAACTTTTTTCAGTTCTAAATTGAATTCTTCCCTCTCTCATTCCTCCCCTTCCTCCTTCTCTGAGATGGTAGGCAATTTGATTTACATGTGCCATCATGTGAAATATTTCCCTGTTAATATAAGAAAACTCATATAAAAAGAAAGAAAGAAGGAAGGAGAGTTAGAAAGAACATGAAAATAGCATACTTTAATCTGTATTCAGACAGTTTCAGGTTTTTTTCCTCTGGAGTCTAATAGTATATTTCATTATTCGTCCTTTGGGATTGGATCATTATATTGCTGAGAATAGCTAAAGTCATTCACAATTCTTCATCATACAACATTACTGGTAGTATTTGCAGTGTTCTCCTGGTTCTACTCACCTCATTTTGCGTCAGTTCATGTCTTTATGTGATTTTCTGAAATCATTAAACTTGCCATTTCTTGTAGCACAATAATATTCCAACAAAATCAAGTATCATAGCTTATTTAGCCATTCCCCAATTGATGGGCATCCTTTCAGTTTCCAATTCCTAGCCAACACAAAAGTGCTGCTATAGATATTATTGTAAAAATAGGTCCTTTCTCCCCTTCTTGTCTTTGGGATACAGACGTAGCAGTGGTATTGTTGGATAAAAGTTTATGCACAGTTTTACAGCCATTGGGTACAGTTCCAAGTTGCTCTACAGAATAGTTGGTTCCTCACTCAATCATTGTTGGTGGAGTTGTGAACTGATTCAACCATTCTGGAGAGCAATTTGGACCTAGACCCAAAGGGCTACAAAAGCATGTATATCTTTTTATCTAGCAATACCACTTCTAGTGTTGTATCCCAAAGGGATCATAAAAATGGGAAAGGGACCCACATGTGCAAAAATATTAATAGCAGTTCTTTTTGTTGTGACCAACACCTGGAAATTGAGGGGATGTCCATCGATTGAGAAATGGCCTAACAAGTTGTGGTATGTGAATGTAATGGAATAATATTGTGCTATAAGAAATAATGAACAGGTTGTGCTATGAGAAATAATGAACAGGCAGACTTCAGAAAAACCTGGGAAGACTTATATGAACTAATGCTTAGGGAAATGAGCAGAATCAGGGAAATACTGTGCACAGCAACAACCACAGTGCTCAGTGACTGATTTTGATAGAATTTTGATAGAAAAAAAAATGGAATCTGACTGCAGAATGAAGGAGACTATTTTGTTTTGTTACACATTTATATTTTTCATTCTAGTTTGTTCTAATTCTTTTATACAATATGACTGTGAATATATGTTTAATAAGAATGTGCATGTAGAGCCTATATTAGATTGTAGATCAAGAATCTACATTCTCTGGGGATGTAGTGGGGGAGAAAATTTAAAATTTATAGAACTGAATTTTTAAAACTAAAAATACATAAATTAATTTAATTTTAAGAGAAAAGAATAGTTGGCTACTCACTATTGTTAAGGGGAGAGTGTGGTTGCAAGCTTACATTACCCAGCTTGACTCCTCACCCCCTGACTCTTGCTGATTGCTCGAAAGATTATAATAAGTAGCAAATACTGGATAAACTCATTTATGGAAGTAAAAAAGCAAACTGAAATAAGAGAAGTTGTCAGATTAGAATATGACAGAAAATACACAAGAGTAAATGAGTTTTTAATCGGGGGGTGAGTTAAGATTTCAGCTCAAAAAATGAGTGAACAAATATTTTCACTCACAGGACGTGTACTCCTAGCAGTCTCTAGAATTTCAAATCATCGCAAAGACAAGATAGGGTTGACCTTTCACACATATATACCATTTCAAAGTTTTTCTTCATTAATACCCAGGACTTTTCTCTGCCCATGCTTCTCTCTGAATAATGCCTCTAAAGTCTCTGAAGCCAACTGAGATAAGTCCATGAGCCAAGTCTGCACCTTTGTACTAAGCATCCTTTGTGTCAACCAGGAGTGCCCAGAATAGGAAGATGGAGAAATTTATGGGAGGAAGAACAAGAAGGCCGGTGTCACTTGATAGCACAGTGCTGGGGTTCTGGGAACATATAGAGTAAGAAGGCAGGAAGTGTAGGAGGCACCAGGTTGTGAAGAGCCTTGAAGGATAAGCAAGGGATTTCATATTTGATCCTATAGGTGATAAGGAGTCAGTGGAATTGATTGATTGGGAGGTAACATGGTCAAAGCTGTCAAGGTCTCCCACTATCAACTAAACTTTTCTCTGCAGCTAAAAACTTTCATAGAAACTGCTGGAAAATTTAATTCAGCTGTTATTGGAGGAAGAAGAGGTAGACTTTCTCATCTTAATTTCCCAGATACGATTTCAAGTCCACAAGTGGAGTTGAACTATATGGAAGCACTCCTGGTTTTCATGAATAACATCATGGTGGAGTAGGGAATATGGAGCATATCCATTTCTAGGAGGCAGGCTAGAGGCAGAGACTGGGCTGGAGGGACCAAGGTGATTGACACAGGCTGGTTTTTCTTCTGTCTTCATGATCCTTTGTTAATGGGCTGAGAAATGAGGTGCATGCTCAATGTTCTCAATCCCACACTCCCCTGAATCTGACAGGGCTTACTCTCTCTGCATTCCTCCCCCTTTTAGTCTTTTAGTGTCACTGGTGGTCTCCACACCTCTGTTGCTCTCCCTGAAGCACTGGTATGTAGAAAGAGGCCTCTGCAATGACACAGCAGGGGCGTGAGATCCTTGGTCCTGGGCGGAAAAGGAGCTCTCTGGGATGGGACAAAATCCTCTTTCAGCTGGTGTAATTATTATAGGAGAGCAGATAAAAGGCCCACTGGTACAGTACATATTATTGTCTCTGCAGTCTGGCCTGGTAACTGACATGGACAATGACAGTCTTTCTGGGATTCTAACCTGCTCCAGAGCCATCCTCTTGGAATCTGTCCCCCTTTTGAGCATTGTCACCTGCACTGCTTCTGGAGGGAAAGTATGCCATGTGTAAAACCCAGAGAAGGAACCTTCTAGAGACAGTCTGTTAGGGACTAAACAAGGGAAACCCAAGGGCAGGGGGATTCTCCAGTCCTAGCAGGGTGATGACTACTTAACTTAGTGGACAACTCCAGGATCATCCTGCTGTCAGCCATGGGTGCACTGAGCAGGTACTGCACCCATGTGGACAATCATCAAACTACACAATATTGAAGTCTCACTTACTATGTGTTTAGCTGTGTTAAATGTGGGGGATACAAAGAAATGCAAAAGTCCCTGGGGTTGACACCAAGAAAAATGCGCACAAACAACTTACATTTAGGATAATTTGGAAATTACCAAAAGAAGGAGGTTGGGGACAGGCTTTCTGTAGAAGATGGGAATTTAATTGAGACTTCAAGGAAGCTAGGGAAGCCGTGAGTCAGGGTTGAGGAGGGAGAGCATTCCACACATGGGGAGAGCCAGAGGAAATGCCCAGAGCTAGGAGACAGTGTGTCTAGTAAGAGGGAGAGCAGGGCTGCCAGTGTCACTGGATCACAGAGGACATGGGTGGGGGAGGGGGAGTCAGGGGAAGGAGACTGAAAAGGTAGGAGGGGTCAATATGTGAAGAGCTTTGAAGGCCAAAGAGGATTTTGATAGGGAGCCATTCAGGTTGATTGAGCAGGTGGGTGACAGGGTCAGATCTGTGCTTTAGGGAGATCCATTTGACAGCTGAATGAGGGATGGAGTAGAGTGGGGAGAGTGAGGAGAGTCTGGAGGCAGGCAGACTCACCAGCAAGCTATTGAAATAGTGCAGGTGGAAGGTGCTGAGGTCCTGAATCAGGGTCAGGGCAGGGTCAGAGCAGAAAATGGGGAAAATGAGGAATATTCAAGATGTTACAAAAGAAACTTGCCAAGTTTTGGCAACAGACACAGTATGAGAGTAAGGATAACACTGAGATTGTGAGCTAAGGTGACTAGGAGTATGCTGGTACCTCACCAGTAACCAAGAGAGTATCCACGTCGGTAGGAGAATGAGTACAGAAAAGGCCAAGCACAAGGAGGAACTAATGGATTATCAATAGACTTTGGCTTAGGCTGAAACTTCATGTGGGCAAAAGTGTGAAAGAAGATTAGAAAGGAAAGTGGGAGAAGAGGAAGAGAAGGCCTTGATTTCTAGGCTAAAGAGTTGTTCTTATATACATGGCATTTAAAGAGTCATGGTGTTATCTGAATGCTTTGGAGAGAAGAAGATTTTAAAGCACAGGAAACAGTTAGGAGGCCCTTGCAGATGTTGAAGTTTAGCCCATCATGCCTGGTCTCTGTAGCTGGATAGAGAACCATGTTGCAGACTGTCATCCTGGCAGGGAGAACTGAGCTGAGGAGGACAGTCAAAGGTATGGGGACAGACTCAGGAGTTATCAGTACAGACAGCTTAAAGTGTCAAGGAAGCAAAGAGTGGCCAGAGGCTTCAGATGTGTTCAAGATTCAGAAGGACAGGGGAGGAGCCAAGATGGTGGAGAGAAAGATTCACATATCCTAGCTCCTAACCTACATTCCGTAAAAGACCTATAAAGAGGAACTCCCAACAAATTCTGGAGCAGCAGAAGCCACACAGCGACAGAGTGGAGGAGATTTCTGTTCCAGAGAGACCTGAAAAACTAGTACCAAAGGTTTGTCACGCACCGGACTTGGAGCAGAGCCCAGCCCTGCCTTGGCCGCACAGCACCAAGAGGAGTAGATCCGAGCAGGCTTCAGGGGCAGAATCTCCAGCAGCCATGCAGGTCCTTCCACCCACAGGCACCAAAGGTCAGTGAGAGAGCCTTTTTGGCTAGCCAAGAGAGGAGCAGTGTGTCTCCATAACTCAGGCCCCCTTGGCAGGCAGCAGTGGAGGTAGAAGCAGACAGGAGCTCCCAAAGCAAGAAGGAGCTCTGATCCATTACTGAAGGTCTCCTCATAAACCCCCTGAGGGAACTGAGCCCCAAGTGGCAGCCCTGCCCCTACCTTAGCAGCTGAACTTAATCTCACACTGAATAGCAGCCCTGCCCCAACCTGAGCACCTGAACTTAATCTCACACTGAATAGCAGCCCCACCCCTGCTGAAAGCCCTGAGGCTGGGAAGCAGCATTTGAATCTCAGCCCCCAAGCACTGGCTGGGCTGATCTGGAGGCCACGTGGGTGTGGAGAGGAATCTTAGAAGTCAAGTAACTGGCTGGGAAAATGCCCAGAAAAGGGAAAAAAATATAAGACCATAGAAGGTTACTTTCTTGGTGAACAGATATCTTCTCCCATCTTTCAGATGAGGAAAAACAATGCCTACCATCAGGGAAAGACATAGAAGTCAAGGCCTCTGTATCCTAAACATCCATAGTAAATATTCAATGGGCTCAGGCCATGGAAGAGCTCAAAAAGGATTTTGAAAATCAAGTTAGAGAGGTGGAGGAAAAACTGGGTAGAAAAATGAGAGAGATGCAAGGAAAGCATGAAAAAAGGTCAACACCTTGCTAAAGGAGACGCCAAAAAATGCTGAATAAAATAACACCTTGAAAAATAGGCTAACTCAATTGGCAAAAGAGATTCAAAAAGCCAATGAGGAGAAGAATGCTTTAAAAACAAAATTAGCCAAATGGAAAAGGAGGTTCAAAAGATCACTGAAGAAAGTAGTTCTTTAAAAATTAGAAGGGAACAGATGGAGGCTAATGACTTTATAAGAAACCAAGAAATCACCAAACAAAACCAAAAGAATGAAAAAATGGAAGATAATGTGAAATATCTCATTGGAAAAACAACTGACCTGGAAAATAGATCCAGGAGAGACAATTTAAAAATTATGGGACTACCTGAAAGCCATGATCAAAAAAAGAGCCTAGATGTCATCTTTCTTGAAATTATCAAGGAAAACTGCCCTGATATTCTAGAACCAGAGGGAAAAATAAGTATTCAAGGAAGCCACTGATCACCGCCTGAAAGAGATTCAAAAAGAGAAACTCCTAGGAACATTGTGGCCAAATTCCAGAGCTCCCAGGTCAAGGAGAAAATATTTCAAGCAGCTAGAAAGAAACAATTCAAGTACTGTGGAAATACAATCAGGATAACACAAGATCTAGCAGCTTCTACATTAAGGGATCGAAGGGCGTGGAATAGGATATTCCAGAAGTCAAAGGAACTAGGACTAAAACCAAGAATCACCTACCCAGCAAAACTGAGTATAATACTTCAGGGGAAAATATGGTCTTTCAATGAAATAGAGGACTTTCAAGCATTCTTGATGAAAAGACTAGAGCTGAAAAGAAAATTTGACTTTCAAACACAAGAATGAAAAGAAGTGTGAAAAGGTAAATAGCAAAGAGACATCATAAGGGACTTATTAAAGTTGAGCTGTTTACATTCCTACATGGAAAGACAATATTTGTAACTCTTGAAACTTTTCAGTATCTGGGTAGTTGGTGGGATTACACACACACACACACACACACACACACACACACACACACACACACACAAGCATACCCACGTGCATGCACATACAGAGACAGAGAGCACAGAGTGAATTGAATAGGATGGGATCATATCTTAAAAAATGAAATTAAGGGGTGAGAGAGAAATGTATTGGGAGGAAAAAGGGAGAAATGGAATGGGGCAAATTATCTCTCATAAAAAAGGCAAGCAAAAGACTTTTCAGTTCAAGGAAAAAGAGGGGAGGTGAGAGAAAAATGTGAAGTTTACTCTCATCACAATCGACTAAAGGAAGGAATAAAATGCACACTCATTTTAGTATGAAAACCTATCTTACAATACAGGAAAGTGGGGGAGAAGGGGATAAGCAGGATGGGGGGTGATGGTGGAAGGGAGAGCAATGGGAGGAGGGAGCAATTTGAAGTCAACACTCTTAGGGAGGGAAAAGATCAAAAGAGAGAATAGAAGCGATGGGGGGATGGGATAGGGTGGAGGGAAATACAATTAGTCTTACACAACATGACTATTACGGAAGTCATTTGCAAAACTATACAGATATGGCCTATATTGAATTGCCTGCCTTCCCAAAGGGAATGGGTGAGGAGAGAGGGATGGGGAGAAGTTGAAATTCAAAGTTTTAGGAACAACTGTTGAGTATTGTTCTTGCTACTAGAAAATAAGAAATACAGGCAATGGGGAATAGAAAGTTATCTGGCCCTACAAGACAGAAGAGAAGATAGTGACAAGGGAAGGGAGGGATGATAGAAGAGAGGGCAGATTGATGATAAGGGAAATTAGAATGCTTGGTGTATTGGGGTGGGGGGGGGAGGGGAGAAATGGGAAGAAAATTTGGAACCCAAAATTTTGTGAAAATGAAGGTACAAAGTTAAATAAATAAATTTTAAAAAAAAGTAGCCATGCCCTGACCAAATGGGAGAAGTCATGTGAAAATAGCTATGTACATGCAAGATATTTACAGAGTAAATGAAAAATAATCTCAGAAGAAAGATGCTAGGAATCAGTTTTGGGAGGGTAGCAAGAAAAGCCTTCATAGATGGTCCAATTTGACCTCATTTTTGAATTAAGGCAGGGAATCAGTAGGTGTGGTTGATATCTCCTAGAATTTCCTGGACATGTATGGTCTACAATTCCTTGTATATAGTTAATGATTAATAAATATTTGCGGAATTAAATTAAAAAAAGATTCAGAAGGACAATGTCTGGAATTTGGTAACATCAGGCTCTAAAAATGGAAAAATGTTAGAATGTATTTTCTCAGTTTCTCACTTTTAAATCATGATTTTTAAAAAAGGATAGACAAATGCTTGAGAAGTCAGGAGGCTAAAGATGTTTGAGGTCATTGCAGGGGAACTTTTCACCTTTCCCAGATGTAGACATCCACATTCAGCAGTTCTCAGGCTGCACTCCTTTTGATCACTACACGATATTTCTCTTGAATGATGATTTATTGATTGGATGATAATTTAGACAATTATACCTAGAGCCAAAACTCAGAATAATATCAAAATACAGTCTCAAGAAATTTTACCTCAAATAGTATGTTTTGCTATGCATAGTTTATGACTAAGTGTAGTTATTAACATTATTTTTTCTCATGTTGCTCCTATAACCATTAACAATAAGCACATACAAAATCTTACCTTTCTCTACCTTTCCAGTTTAAATCCATCCTGGAGCAGATATCAAGAAACAGATAAGAAAATAATCTCATTCTGTAATTATACACACACAGTGACTACATGGTGGTTTACTCAAAAGTGAGAAAAATACTGGCCACTTTGTAAAGTTTCAAAGTTTCAAGGCTGAGAGACATCTGTATGTGAAAATGCAGCATATCAACCACTAAGGCAAAAATAAAACTTAACCTTATTGGGACCTGCCCCTTTAAATCTGCCATTTTATCGGTGCTCCAAGGAAAGCTTGCAGGACCCAGGCCCCATTTGCCCCTCTTTACAACTCTCTCACCTGGGAGAGGTGTATAGTGCCACCTCATCACTGCCTTGGATGGACACAGGGGGCCAACTTGTTGGTCTTAGATCCTTGCAGATTCCCCATCCCTCTTCTTTGGAATAATTATAACCTCTCCATGATGGGGCCTTATTAATAAGCTCCTCGAAGCTTTCAGACTTCCCCTCTCCCTATCATTTGTATTTGTGTGTGTCTCTGTGTTACAAAATACCAGCATATTTTTCCGCTGTGAGTGAGATGCTGTTATCTTGAAAGTTCTAAAATGCAATGAGCTAGAAAAACTTCTAAAGGCTGTAAGCAGAGAAGATATTGGGGATGATTAATAAAATTTCTTGTTATTTTGAGGTTATACCTGGAAACAGGACAAATTAGATTATTTTAAAAAGACAAAAACTGTAAGACTTTTTTTGTGACTTCAACTCTGGTCAAGTTGGGACTTCAGAAAAAAGTAGTACAGCTAAACTATCTTAGAAGATTCTAGAGCTTTTGAGATTGATAATTAAGGAGTTGGGAAATTAATCATTTTAATATTGCAGGAGAAAACTCCTTTAACTTTGGGATAATTCCAGCAATTCACCCCTTGCTGAAACACCTCCTCATAATCCTGGTCACTCAGCATTTCCCATTCCTTCCCCCAGAGTCGAGTATACCTTAGTAAGGGGAATGCAAACAGGTTTATGTTTTCCCTGTTAACTGCTCTCATCCTAGATCACATTAAGAGAAGATAATGCTAGAGAATTGTAGGCAAAATTTGAATCACTCAGTTGATGGAAGAAAGGGGGGAGCATCCACACTAGAGGCCTCAATGACAGTGGCCCCAATGGCCCTCTGCCCCTGGGCACCCTGCAGTCCATCACTCTAGGCAAAGCCTGGGAGTATCAACCAGGTGCAGTACACTCTGCCCACTCTGCCCCAGCAGCCACCAGTAGTCCCATTTACAGAATCTGTAGTTGTCGGAAGGGGGAAAGTCAACAGATTAGCTCTCATAACCACATTCTCTAAGACCTGCCAACAAGAAGGTCTCTGCTACTGTTGCATTAATATATCAGCTGTGTAATTTATGGCAAGTTATTTTATTCCTGATTTGTAAAGGGAAAAATTAATGATCGTTGTGAGCTCAACCTATATACTGACTTTAAAGTGCATAACACAATGACTGGCAAATGCAAGGCACAACATTATTATTATCTCTAATTTAATGAAATTTTTTTCACAACTGATAGCTTTAAGGTAGATTTAAAATGCCAAAGATAATGAGAAGAATAATTTCTCTATGTGATAATTTGGAAATGCAATTAATGTCCTCTGAAATTTGTTGCTTGTGTTATTATTGTATTTCTAAAATTCTCTTGTATTTTAAAATTTAGGAGGCAGAAATGGTTTTAGACAAAGCAATCATTAGTCTGGATTTTGTTGCATATGAATTAGACTTTCAAAAGGATGTCATAACAAATTAGATAGTTTGAAAACTGTTAAATATTTAATGAGGAAGATTTAGTTATAAACAGGTAATGATAAAAATAATGAAGATGATATTTACGATAATAGCAAATTTCCATTTGAAAATTTGGGGTGTTATGAAGGTATGTAGAATTTTTTTAATTTGCAGTGCTATATTTAAAAATAAAGAGAGGAATAGTTACTGAGTAAAATTTTAAAGATCTGGTGAACTTTGTTATTATGATAAGGCTAATTTAGTTATGTATATTCTCCTTGGCTTATAGAACTGAATTTCCCCCCATTACAAACGTTCTTTTGACTAGAGGGAGGTAACTAGTGATTTTGTGATAACTAGAAATGATGTGGTAAGTAGGAATTTAATTTGTTATAGTACTATGTGGATTAATTTGCATTAAGCATATTTAAACCAACTTAATTTTAATAAATTATCATTTTAAAGATTTATTTTTGTTTTAAGGTGGAAAAGAGAGATCTATCATTTCAGTAGTTTCCAAATAATTTTCTACATAAAGATTTGATGATTATTCCTTTTAATGTCAGGATAATTTTTAAACTGTTTTTAAGAAATGAAAGTATGTTTAGGAAGAAATGTTTTGCAAAATTCTTTTGTGTGACTTTTAGAAGGCCTACTAAACTTTCATTTGCAAGGTAATTTATGGCTAAATTACTTCAATGTACTGGAAGAAGAGGAAATCTTTCTGTTTGATCTGAATTTGTAGTCATTCTACAGCATAAGCAAGTTAAATCAGTGTTTTTGTGTCATATGTGTAAGATTCATTTCCTGAAGAATCTCATTCTTTCAGCATGATGAGTATAATTAGAGGATAAGCAAGTTCTTCAAACAAGAATATAAACCTATCACCTTGTGAGGTTAAAGTCAGAAACCACTTCAGTACAAACATTTACGCTAATGAAGAGTATGAAGAGTATTGTAATAACGTATGAGCTATCCTCTTATCCTAATGGGAAATCTGATTTTACTCATTTCTGTTACTTAATCTGGAATTAAAACGTGCAGAAATGTATGCAAGCTACCTAAGACTTGCCTTAAAGATTGTCCAATTGTTTTAAGGGATTCTGAAAGCAGTAGTATTTTTCTGTAAGGAAATGCCTGATTATTGGAACTTACTATTCAAAATTTGATGGGATTGTAATTTACTATTATTTTGATCTTTGATTATAGGGATAGTTAATTGATTTATATTGAAGACAATAATAGAAAATGGTATGCTCTGAAGGCTGAGGACTGCAAAATTGGATGTGTGTGTCTGGGAAAAATTTGGGGACAATCTTCAGCACTGCCTAAATATGATACTCTTGACTTTATTTCCCAGTTGTGCTAATTCTTTTCTGAAAAGGAAAATTCCCCACCCTGGTTAATCCTGAGCCCTTCTTTTAATAATTTGTGACTACATGATTGGCTGTCAGATATGACTCATTCCTGGAGTCAAAATCAGAGATGAGGAAGTTTTTCTCCTCTGTTATGATAAATGACATTTTTATAACTGTGTCTCAATTTTTATTTTTGTAGCAAATTTCTATACTTGAGCTTTGTAAGTACTTATATATGTTGTGTGTGTGTGTGTGTGTGTGTGTGTGTATTACGGTCTCCTTCAGCTGAAATTTCTTTGAACTCATTTTTCAATGAATATGCAATATTCATGTGCTCTGAGAGAAATAAACAATAGCAGACAGCCTATTTTTGTTTCTCTTTCTTAAGAATGAACTCTGTACAGCTGGCACATGATAGAGTAGTTTTCCAGGATACACACATAGATGATGAAGTGAACACATGAATCGCCAGAGCAATCTCAGTGTTTGGGAGGCTCCAAAGGAAAGTGTGGGTATCACGCTGCCTGCTAAACAGAAGGGCTCCATAACTGCTAGGATTACCTCATTGCACAACAATGTATGGCTGCGAAACATAGGCAGTACACCAGTGTCATGCCAGGAAATTTAATCACTTCAATTCCTAAGGTGGCCTAGCAAGATAAGTTACTGGACACTGAAGTCCTTTCTTGAGCTGAATTGCCGAACATTCAAACTCTACTGCAGAGAGTGCAACTCTGATGGGCCAGTCATGTGGTTCAAATACCAAGTATGTGTTTGCCTAAAAGACTCTTTTACAGAGAACTCACACAAAGGAAGTACTCACATGGAGGTCAGAAGAAGCAATACAAGGACACCCAAAATCTCTCTAAAAACTTTCGCATTGATTGTCAGACATGGGAGACACTGACAGAGTATCACCCAGCATGTCATGCCCACATCAAAGAAGACACTGTGCTCCATGAGTAAAGTGGAATAGAAGTAGCTCAAAAGAAATGTGGCATCCACAAATTTAGTGACATCTCCATTCCAAATGTTCATACAGTCTATTTGTGCCTGATGTGCTGTAGCCTTCTGAGGTTCTCTTCATTGGATCAGCCACAGACAGACATATTGTATATTGACCCCGACGTAGCAATATCATCTTGGTCCTCTTCAAGTATTGAGGACAGCAAATGGCACTAACTAGTTTTAAGCTCCCTAAACTTGCTCCAACTCTCTGGAGCACCACTTTTCTTGGTAAGAGCCAGGAAAGTGTATTGTGTTAGTTATTAGGACTAGGACCCTAACTCCTTGCCTTTATTAGGAGGCAGGTTTACTGAATTTCAAAGCCCATCAATGGGTCTGTAGAGATAGGTGTCAAAACCAGTTATTGGACAGCATTTTCAAATTATGGCAGAATTTTTTATTGAAAAAGCTAAACTTAGAATAACTTTGATTACTTCACAAAACTCTTTTACCAGTTATGTAGGTAGCAAACTATGGGGATGATTTTAGAACAAACAGGCTGTTTAGATCCCATACTTAGAGTATAAATGTTTTTCCGAGACTAATTGAACCTGATTCTTTGGGATCCCAGAGAATAATGATTTCAGAAGCAAATTTTTCTACAAAACCAGATTCACTGAATCCAATTATCTGAACCAAATTAACTGAAACCAAATCACTGAATCTTTCAAAAAAAAGTTTGTATCAGTTCAAAGATTTCTTTGTTGTTGGTGGCAACAATATTGTAAGGTAAATAACTGAGTCAATAGCTGGAAAGAATAAGATCTCCGGATGACTTCTGAGCTATCCTCAATATGATGCTGAGGTATATGCTAGAGATGGGTTTTTACAACTAGACATGATCCAGGGATCAACTTTAACCAGACAACGAAGGAGACCTCCGAGTAAATCATTGCACTATTTTAAACCAGATCAGTGCTACTGAGACATTTCTAAAACCTTTGAGCAACTTTACCTGGCCGCTTAGACTATTCTGAAGAGTCTAATTTTAGACTGCCTTTGACCACCCTGGTCCTCAGAGACAATGGCCACAACACACAGTTGTGATACTTACTTATGTGCTTGCAAAAAAAATGCACAAAGAATTTAGGCAAAAAAGAGGCACAAAGTACAGGAGAAAAATGCCTTGTCCTATCTGTGAAGTTAGGTACTACTACTGCTGAAATAAATCTTCTACAATACAAACATTTCAGAGGTGAAAACCTAGATTTTATTATACTTAAGGACAGGCTCAGGATTAAAAAAAATTCCCAAAGAAAAACCGTGGAGTTTCTGGCAAGTCTTTATAGAGAAAATTGTATCAAACAGACACATACACACATACATACATGTATATGAGTATTACTATATAATGCACTCTCAAATATTCTTTTAGTCTATAAAAGTTTTAAAAAAAAGACAGGTTCACAATCTTAGGCTTCCTTTAATGCCATACAAGTTGATGAAAATTAGTTACACACAATTATAATCTCAGAATCTCCCCTAGCAGGATCTCTAGGTTGCTGCCACTCTGGATATGAGTCATTGTTCAAGTGGGTTAGGTAAATTTGATAAGGGTAGAAAAGTTTAACACAGCAAACCTAGAAACTCCAGACAACCCTCCACCACTGCATATTTACCATAATGACACAGAAATCCAGAAAGATGAGACTGTAGAGAGAAGTAGGCAAGAATGGACAGATTGGGTAGACCCCTGTCAAGGCTCAGTTCTAACTATATTGGAATTCTCTGTCACTGTCTTTCACAACTCCTCACCTTGCTCTCCCATATAGCACAGTCCTCTCCCTTTCCCCAACCAATCTGGGTTACTATTTTTCACATTTCCCCCCCACTTTGGGGGGCAGGTGGGTATGTTGGGTAGAGTTTCTTCATCCTTGGGAGTGTCTCTGCAGACTCAGGTAAAGTCTCTGAGTGAACACTGTAAGATTTAGAGCTTTGTGTCATTAATCTTCAGGATTGTGCTTTGTTGGAGTTCTTTTTCCTCTATGTGAGGCTTGAGTGGAGAAACGATGTAATGTATAAGGTATGGAAAGACAAGTTTCCACATGTATAACCGAATGAGCATAGGATCCCATTTATAAGGAAAACACAGAGAGGTTGTCTCCACCTGTAAAATTTATAGGTATGTCTGTTTCCTTTAATGATATTCCACTGGTTGCCTGGACAAAGGGGTTAGCTGATAGGAACAAAGTTCCTGGGGAGTTCTCCAGACATAAGCTTCCCTTAACCATAAGGCTCTATTAGGTTCTAAGCCCCCTGAGGGCAGGAACTAATTTGGGTCTTTTCCCTTTATGACCTGATCTTTATCTTGCCACTGGACCCACATGGCTCCGGAGGAGAAAGTGAGACTGGAGAATTTGCTCAGCCCTCTCTCACTTAAATCCAATTCACTCGCAAGTCATGGCATCAGCTTCCTGATGTCATGGTCCTCGTTGAGAACAAAGGACAAGCATCAACAACCAAGTCTAGTGCTAGAAACATGGGAGGTACTTACTTAATAAATGCTTACTGATTGTTTGATTGGTGCTATTTTCACTCAGGAAGTTCTATGATCCAGATCCTGAGCTCAGGTAGCATTAGCAAGGAGACAGGTGATAGCAGTGGATGATGTTGGGATCAGGACATATATCTGCCAGTCACAGTAGGAAGTAATCCCTGCCTGGAACAGAAAAATAGAGATTTAGCGGACATTGGACCTGGAATATTTCTTTATTCCATTAGCAAGGGATCACAAAGATAAAAGAAACCCCATTCTGTCTCAGCCCCATTGGTTTCTCTAGTTCATTGTTGGTCTCTGACCTGCCTCAGGGGAATGCATAGCAAAAATGCCTGCCATTACCACATTAACACAAAAACAAGAGATGGATCCCCAAAACCTTAGCTTCACATAAGGTTTTCAAATCCTCTGATTCTTCCAAGGCAGGGTAAGCAAAACAGGAAAATTCTTCCCTTTTAAACACTAAAGTTGAGATCAGTTTAACACATTAGGTCACCTGGGGAAGATGTTTATGACAGGAAAGTTTAGGTGGGAGTTTGATGAGGAGAGAAGACACTCAGAGTCTCTGAGAAGTGATGGGATTAAGGATGGGGAAAAGAAAGGGAAACAAGGGTACACCTGGAATGTGAGTTAAAGGGAGGAGGGGAGCACAGGAATAGGATGATGGGACTTTAGGTACTTGCTTCTTCCACTTTCCCATCCTACCAGGTGTTAGCCTACTCCCAGACTCCTTTGTTTCAGCCTTATGGAGAGGATTGTTTCTCTTATTCTCAGCCTATGCTGTCTGAGGAGCTACTGCTCTGTACTTACCTGAGCTGTCCCTGCCTGCAGCCACCAGGGAATTCAACACCATCAGAGTCATCATCAGGTCTTTTGTCCACATATACATCATCCCAAGGGCAGGGAAAGGACAAGAGACACAGAGAAGTGGTATTTATCCCTAGGACTTCTAGAATAAGAACTTAAGTGCTCTTTTCTGTGCTCCAGGATTGGGCAATGTCAGAGGCGGGAGAGCAGATCTGGATCAGGACAGAAGTGTATCATCAGTTCCTCAGCAGGGGTTTCATTGGAAGACTCTCTTCAAACACTCATATTTTCCAGGTAGCAAAAGGTAATAGAATTCCTAAAATCTCATTGGTACAAGGACCTCAGAGGTTACCTATTCCCTGGACTCTTGCAATCATTCTTACTTTATCTCCTTGCCTCCATTCTCTCTTCTTGAATCCACAATTCACAGAAGTGATTAAAAGGTATTGTTGAATCATAGGAATATTGACTCTTATCATTGCCCTGCTCAAAAACATCCAATGGCTCCCTATTGTCTCTAGAATTCTAAACCAAGTCCCCTATTTAGCATTTGAAGGCCTTCATAATCTGACCCCAGCCAGGGACCTCTCCAGCATTTTCACACTTTCCTGCCTTTTTCAAAAATAGAACCACCAGCTGGCACTGGCAGCTGCAGCTAGATGAGCTTTCAGTCATCATTTTTTCTGACTCCACAAAAAGAAGATGGCTCTCTCTTTGCCCTTACGAACCAGAGTGGGTCAAGGAGCGCAACAAGTCCTTTTGGCATCCTCAAGTGACCATCTGAGGGAAATATCAGGATATCATAACACAGAGAATATGATTCAAGGCAACCATCTTTTTCCTTTTATAGTCCCTGATCTTGCCAGATCCGATATTCTGACCAGAGATTGCCTATGGATATAGACAAATGAGAACAAATGTAAGAATTTGAGGGCTGGAAAGGGAGAGGAAATGAGTATTTCTTAAGGGTCTACTGTTGCCCAAGCACTGAGCTATGGTTTTATTGGATTGAAAGGATGACTAGGCAAGTAAAATGGACTGATAGATCATTTCCTCCCATAATGTCTTAAGAAGAGCTCTAAAAGACTTAAAGTTTAGAAATTTGAATAGATCTTGCAGAAATCATCACAGATCTAACACCAAATGAATCCAGGAATTCTATTAATTTCTAAAAAAAATATGTTTTATAATAATAATTTTCTAAGTAATATTTTATATTTAAATAATAGTTTTCTAAAATCATACACTGCACCATATGTATATTTTGGTTCCATAAGTTTGACTGCAGTCTGATAATCAGCAATGATACAGACTTAAGTGAAAGTAATAATTCCAGCAAACTGGGTAGAGCAGGTATGAGAGAGAAAATAAGCTTTAGGGAGGTTACTGAAGGCAGACAGAATGCTCTGTGGCCAATTGTCCTTTACAATCTTCTCATCTATCCAAGAATTAATGAGGATTGAACTCATTGAGAATGACATCTTTTAGGTCAAGCTCGGGAGGAAGGAGATGTGTGATTATAGAAATAGAGACATGGTGTTCTACATTGTTGGGTATAGGTAACAGATGAGTAGGATTTAGGACAGGACAGTGCATCAGAGATGATACTGACCATTGAGAGCACCTGGTTTTTCTTTTGAAAGTGCTAGAAACATGTGATATTTTGCTCTTTAAAAGGAGGGCCATGACTGTAGGAGAGACAGTTATTGTCAGGGGAAGTACCAAGTCCTTGTAGATCACCTTGAATATAGACTGCTATTTAACAAGTATAATCACATGGAGCTACACAAAATAGGTTACTTTCACCTTCCAATTTGTCCTCAGTGTTTTGGGGTTGTGAAGTTTGGAAACTGCTATGGGTGCCAGAGATTCAATCCCCACATAGACCTGCTCAGGTACCATCTGTGCCAGTGCAGCCCATACTGGACTGGGCTCTGCTGCTACCCTGGCATGATGGATGCTTCCCTTCAACCTTCCAGGCTATCTTGAACTGGAGATTTCCTTCTGTCCATCATTCTGTGGGTTCTGCAGCTCCAGAATTCTTTTAGATTAATTTTTACTGGTATTTGGCTGGGTTTGCGGGGAGTACTCTAGCAAGTCTCTGTTTCTACTCTGTCATCTTGGCTCCATCTCTCTCTCTCTCTCTCTCTCTCTCTCTCTCTCTCTCTCTCTCTCTCTCTCTCTCTCTCTCTTCTCTCTCTCTGGATTATTTCTGCTTTTTCCTGTACACATGCAGTTAATACAGAGTTGTTTGCATATTGTCCTCCCCATTAGCCTTAGAGCTCCTTGAAAATAAGGATAGTCAGTAACAACAACTTTGTAGAAGACTTTAACAAAGGAAGAGGATCTCCACGTGGCATCTAGGAAGACAGTTGCTGGCAAGAGGAGGGGGCAGTGAGGGTGGGTAGAATCAACATGATGGAGCAAAAGCAGGGACTTCCATGAGCTCTCCTACAAACTCCCTCAAATACCTCTAAAAAATCAATCTGAAGAAATTTTAGAGGAGCAGAATCCACCAAGAGACAGAGTTGGCAGATTTCTAGCTGAAGACAATTTGAAAGGTCTACAGGAGGGATCCTTATCAGTGGGTTGGAAGAGGGTTACAATTCAGCATGTAGGTTACATCAGTTCAGTTTCAACTGTAACAAAGCTGGGACAGATCCCAGTGGCCCCCTGGAATCACTGACAGCAGTGGAAATTCCTGGAAATATCCAGCATAGGAGGGGAGCCTGTCCAAATTGGGAGAGAGGGAAGCACAATACTTTGTAGAGCCTCTGGCAGTGGTAGCAGTTACTCCTGGGGTGATCAGTCCACAGACTGAGTATTTGAAAGTCACCAATTTAAATTTCTGGGGGTCAAGATAGAGTTAACAGTAAGTCACACACTCTCTCAAGTTGACCTTTGAAAAACCCTGAGAAAACTGCCACAGGAAAAATCCTGGAATAGTGGATCCAGCAGAAAAACAGAGGCTGAGTAGTTTTTTAGCTCAAGAGGCTAGGAAAATTAATGGGAAATGGTCCCTCTTGCTGTGGCTGAAGGGGACCAGTACAGGGCTGGTGACATCCTAGAAAGCTAGCAGTAAACTCCAGTTTAGTAGAGAAGTGAGAGATTTTGAGCCTCAGGGTGGTGGAGAAAGCAAGCACCAACACCAGGACCCCAGGAATGCCTTTGCACAGCAAGGATATTGGTAGACACCAGCAGTTGAGCCTACCTGTGCTCTAGCACAGCCTTAGGGGAGGAAAAGACCTTCAGTGGCCAGACCACCCTACCTCCACACCTCACTTCATGAGCTCCAGTGTAACTCCAAGGAAATGCAATCCCAGGAAAGACCTCACCTGGACTTGGCACACACCAGCCAACTCCAGTGCAGTAAGCCTTATATAACTTCTAGCTGCCAGAACTAGAGGCACACAAAGCCAGCAATCAGGCACCTTGCCCCTAACACAAAAAACGTGCAAGAGAGCCCCCATACCCAAAAATCAGAGATCCTCTTTATTTTTTTTATAAATTTATTTAACTTTTTACATTCATTTTCACAAAATTTTGGGTTCCAAATTTTCTCCCCATTTGTCCCATCCCCCACCCCAATACACCAAGCATTCTAATTTCCCCTATCACCAATCTGCCCTTTCTTCTATCATCTCTCCCTTCCCTTGTTCTCGTCTTCTCTTTTGTTCTGTAGTGACGGATAACTTTCTATTCCCTGTTACCTGTATTTCTTATTTCCTAGTAGCAAGAACAATACTACTCAACAGTTGTTCCTAAAACTTTGAGTTCCAACTTCTCCCCATCTCTCCCTCCCCACCCATTTCCTTTGGGAAGGCAGGCAATTCAATATAGGCCATATATGTGTACTTTTGCAAATGATTTCAATAATAGTCATGTTGTGTACGACTAACTATATTTCCCTATATTACTATATATCCTGCCCCCCATTGTTTCTATTCTCTCTTTTGATCCTGTCCCTCCCTAAAAGTGTTGATTTCAAACTGCTCCCTCTTCCCATTGCCCTCCCTTCCATCATCCCCCCTACTCTGCTTATCCCCTTCTCCCCCACTTTCCTGTATTGTAAGATAGGTTTTCATACCAAAATGAGTGTGCATTTTATTCCTTCCTTTAGTTGAAAGTGATGAGAATAAACTTCATGTTTTTCTCTCAGCTATCCTCTTTTTCCTTGAACTGAAAAGTCTCCTGCCTGCCTCTTCTGTGAGAGATAACTTGCCCCATTCCATTTCTCCCTCTCTCCTCCCAATACATTTCTCTCTCACTGCTTAACTTCATTTTTTTAAGATGTGATCCCATCCTATTCAAGCTCTGTGCTCTCTGTCTCTGTGTGTGCGTGCACGTGTGTGTGTGTTTGTGTGTAATCCCACCAACTACCCAGATACTGAAAAGTTTCAAGAGTTACAAATGTTGTCTTCCCATGTAGGAATGTAAACAGTTCAACTTTAGTAAGTCCCTTATTACTTCTCTTTGCTGTTTACCTTTTCATGCTTCTATTCATTCTTGTGTTGGAAAGTCAAATTTTCTTTTCAGCTCTGGTCTTTTCATCAAGAATGCTTGAAAGTCCTCTGTTTCATTGAAAGACCATATTCTCCCCAGAAGTATTATACTCAGTTTTGCTGGGTAGATGATTCTTGGTCTTAATCCTAGTTCCTTTGACTTCTGGAATATCCTATTCCACACCCTTCGATCCCTTAATGTAGAAGCTGCTAGATCTTGTGTTATCCTGATTGTATTTCCACAGTACTGGAATTGTTTCTTTCTAGCTGCTTGCAATATTTTCTCCTTGACCTGGGAATTCTGGAATTTGGCTACAATGTTCCTAGGAGTTTCTCTTTTTGGATCTCTTTCAGGTGGTGATTGGTGGATTCCTTGAATACTTATTTTGCCCTCTGGTTCTAAAGTATCAGGGCAGTTTCCCTTGATAATTTCATGAAAGATGATGTCTAGGCTCTTTTTTTGGTCATGACTTTCAGGTAGTCCCATAATTGTTAAATTGTCTCTCCTGGATCTATTTTCCAGGTCAGTTGTTTTTCCAATGAGATATTTCACATTATCTTCCATTTTTTCATTCTTTTGGTTTTGTTTTGTGATTTCTTGGTTTCTCATAAAGTCATTAGCCTCCATCTGTTACATTCTAATTTTGAAAGAACTATTTTCTTCAGTGAGCTTTTGAACCATATGTGAATCTTTCTACTCCGCCATCTCGATCTTCTTTAAAAACCAGGAAAAATGCAGTCACAAGGAGCAAAAACCTATTTACAATAGCACAGACCAAAGTTTTTTACTATGGGGACAGGGAAGATCATAATATGAATTCAGAAAAGGACAGCATTGACACTGTACCCATCTCTGAAACCTCAAAAGGCAATGCAAACTGGTCTCAAGTTAAAGAAGCACTCCTGGCAGAGCTCAAGAAGGATTTTATTTTATTTTTCTTGCATTCTTTTTTTTCTATTGATATATAATTTATTTCTTTTTTGGTTCTCAAAATTAATTTCCACAAGAATTTGAATTCAAAATTATCTCCCCATCTCTCCCCACCCCCAAACTAGGACAACATGCATCCCAACCATCACTTTCACTAGTCTGTCCTCTATTCTATTACACCCCTCCCCACACCCACATTCTTCCATCCCTCTCCCCTCAATTTTCTTGTAGGGCAAAATAGATTTCTATACATAATTGCCTGTATATTTTATTTTCCAGTTGCATGCTGAATAAATTTTTAAGATTCATTATTAAACCTGTGAGTTCCATATTCTCTCCCTTCCTCCTTCCCTCCCAATCCTCATTAAGAAAACAAACAAATCAATACAGGTCATACATGTATAACAATGGAAAACACTTCCATAATAGTTATGTTGTGAAAGACTAACCACATTTCCCTCTGTCCTATCGTGCCCTGCATTTATTCCATTCTCTCCTTTGACTTGTCCTCCCACAATAATGTTTGCTTCTGATTATCCCTTTCCCCAATTTGGTGTTCCTTCTATTACCTTCCCTCTCCTGTCCCCTTGCCCCTTACCTTCCTTAAGTGTAAAATAAATTTTCATATCCAATTGAGTGTGTGTTATTCTCTCCTTAAGCCAAATTCCATGGGAGTAAGGCTCACTTATTTCCTTTCATCTTCCCCCTCTTCCCCTTCATTGTAAAAGCTCTTTCTTGCCTCTTTTATGTGAGATGATTTGCTACATTCTACCTCTCCCTTTCTATTCTCCTAGTACATTCCACTCAATAGTAAATTTTATTTTTTAGGTATTCTGCCTTCATATTCAGCTCATCCTGTACCCTCTATGTACATATGTACATAAATATATACACATATATATGCACACATACACTCATGTACAATTAAATACCTACATATATGTAAAAGACATACATGCATATCCATACACACCTACACATACATGAATATATATATACATATATACCCATATATATGCATGTATACACACACACACATATTCCTTCTAACTATCTAAACACTGAAAACAGTTTCATGAGTTACAAATAACAACTTTCCATGTAGGCATGTAAATAGTTCAACTTTAATGAGTTCCTTAAGTCTTCTCTTTCCTGTTTACATTTTCATGTTTCTCTTGATTCTTGTATTTGAAAGTCAAATTGCCTATTCAACCCTGGTCTTTTCAAGAAGAATATTTGGAAGTCCTCTATTTCATTGAAATTCCATCTTTTGCTCTGAAGTATTATACTCAGTTTTGCTGGGTAGGTGTTTCTTCGTTTTAATCCTATCTCCTTTGGCCTCTAGAATATCATATTCCAAGTCTTTTGTGTAGAAGCTGCTAAATTCTGTGTTATCCTTATTGTATTTCCACTGCACTTGCATTGTTTCTTTCTGGTTGCTTGCAATATTTTCTCCTTGACTGGGAACTATTTAACTCGACTACAATATTTCTAGGAGTTTTCTTTTTGGGATCTTTTTCAAGAGGTGATTGATGAATTCTTTCCATTTCAATTTTACCTTCTGGTTCTTGAATATCAGAGCAGTTTTCCTTGACAATTTCTTAGAAGATGATGTCTAGATTCTTTTTTTTGTCATGGTTCTAAGGGAGACCAATATTTTAAAAATGTCTCTCCTAGGTCTATTTTCCAGGTCAAGTGTTTTTCCAATCAGATATTTCACATTGTCTTCTATTTTTTTCATTCTTTTGATTTGTTTTATAATTTCTTGATTTCTCATAAAGTCATTAGCTTCTGTCTACTACATCCTAATTTTTACTGAACTATTTTCTTCAATGAGCTTTTGAATCTCCTTTTCCATTTTGCCAATTATACTTTTTTAAGTATTCTACTCCTCGTTGACTTTTTTGGACCTCTTTTGTCATTTTTTGGGTCTATTTTTAAAGCTGTTATTTTCTTCAGCATTTCTTTGAGTTTCCTTTAGCAAGGTGTTGACTCGCTTTTCATGATTTTCTTCCATCACTCTCATTTTCTCCATCTCTCTTACTGGATTTTCAAAATCCTTTTTGAGCTCTTCCATGGCTGGAGACCATTGCCTACTTTTTTTGAGACTTTGGATGTAGAAGTCTTGACCTTACAGTCTTCCTTTGATGATATGCTTTGCCTTTCCTCATCAAATAGGATGGTAGAAAATACCTTTTCACCAAGAAAGTCACCTCTTATAGTCTTGTTTTTGTTCCCTTTGGGGACATTTTCCCAGCCAGTCTCTTGACTTTTGAGTCCTTTGTCAAGTGGAGAGTATAGTACCCTAGGCTTCAGAGGTTTTTTGCAGATGCTCTCTGAGATAACTCTTGGGACCTGTAAGTTCTCAGTTCTTCCAAGGTGGCGCAATCAAATGAGAGAAGTGTCCTCCTCTCTTGGCCTGTATTCTGGTGCATGAGCAATCAAAAGCACTCTTTATTGCCCTGAAACTGGGAGCATGATTCCCTCTCCACAGCCTCCACCAGCTTTGCCATGCCCTAGCTCCTCCTCACCTCAGGACTGCCACTCAGGATTGAGACCCAAATCAGCTACATGATTTCCCCAGGGTCTTAAGGCCAAGGACTCTGCTGCCAGACACTGACACTGTGTACTAAAATATAGTCCAAGTGGCTACATGATTTAGATATAAAGACTAATACTATAAACAAATTAGGGGAGCAAGGAATAGTTTATCTGTCAGATTAATGTGGGATGAAGGAGTTTATGATCAAACAAGAGATAGAGAACAATATGAAATACAAAATGGATTACTTTGATTGCATTATATTGAAATGTTTTTGCACAAACAAAGTCAATGCTACCAAGATTAGAAGGGAAACAGAAAACTGGGAAAGAATTTTTATAACTAGTGTCTCTGATAGAGGTCTCATTTCCAAAATATAGAGAAAACTGAATAAAATTTGCAAGAATAATAGTTATTCTCCAGTTGATAAATGGTCGAGGGATATGAACAGGCAGTTTTCAGAGGAGGAAAATAAAGCTGTCGATAGTCATATGAAAAATGTTCTAAATCCCCATTGATTAGAGAGATGCAAATCAAAACAACTTTGAGGTACCATATCATACCTAGACAAAACAGGCAAATGATGAATGTTAGAAAAAAATGTAGAAAGTTGGGACACTAATTCTTTGTTAGTGGAGCTGTGAACTGATCCAACCACTCTGGAGAGCAATTTGGAACTATGTCTGAAGTGCTATAAAAATGTGCATACACTTTGACCCAGCAATACCACTTCTAGGGCTGTATCCCAAAGAAATTATATGAATGGGAAAAGGACCCACTCATACACAAATATTTATAGTAGCTCTTTTTTGTGGTGACCAGGAACTGGAAAATAAGGGGATGCCCATAAGTTGGGGAATGGCTGAATAAGTTGTGGTATATGAATGTAATGGAATACTATTGTGCTATAAGAAATGATGAACAGGTGGATTTCAGAAAAACTTGAAAAGACTCATGTGAACTGAGTGAATTGAGGAGAATGAGAAAAATAGTGCAAACAGTAACAGCCACAGTGTGTGATGACTGATTGTGTTAGACAACTTCTCTAAGCAATCCAAGGACCTAAAATAATTCCAAAAGGCTCATGATGGAAAATACCATCCAAATCCAAAGAAAGAACTATGGAGTCTGAATGCAGAGTGAAGTCAAATGTTTTCTTTTTTGCTTTGCTTCATGGTTTCTCCCATTAATCATAATTCTATAAGAAATGGCTAATGTGAAAATGTGTTTAATAGGAATGTATGTATAGAGTCTCTTTCAGATTACATGCCATCTTGGGGAAGTAGGGAGAGAAAATTGAAAACGTATGTGAATGTTGAAAATTAAAAATAAAAAAAACTAATAAAAATAGCAAGAAGAAGGCATTTGGGTGGAAACTGCTTAGAGCACGCCCAGACCAGAGAACTTTTTCAGATGGTGTCCCCAGACAGTTGTATGACATAAGGCTTCTGAGCCTTAAATGAACAATTTTATTGATTGTTTACTTTTCTCTGAGCAGTCTACTTAGTAAAGGGGACTGCCGCCTCTGGTTTTGTCAATGCATTGATCAAATTCTCTCCCCCATTGTTACCAATGATGAGTCCCAAAACCCTTAATGAAGTGTTACCCATATCAGTTAGTGATTCAGTGAGGAGGCTACCCCTCTCATTAGAATCAAATGGAGAATGTGAAAAATGATATATAATAATCATTATCTTGGATATTCCGAGTTTCTTCCAGTCTCCTTTTCCCAAAGTGCTGACTTTAAGTTCAGTTTTTCTTCAGAGGGACATTATTGATATTGAGATTGCATTCTCTCTCCTTATCCTGGTGAAACACCACCCAAGCTCTCAAGCCATTTGATCTAAGGGGAACCTATTATGTTCTGTTTTGTCTTGGGTGGAGATAGGTCCTTTATTTCTAGATAGCCCAAATTCTGGGGGTAGTCTGATAAAAGAGGAATTTCCTCTATCTGGAGGCAAAATGATGATGGGGTGAAATTTCCTCTGTGTATCCTGTATAAACAGTGCACCAGAACCCCAAAATGATCTCAGTTTCAACTCTGCAGTTCCCATGCGTGCATTCCATCTGCTTGGAGAGAAATAAACAATGGACACAACTTAGTCATGTTTCTCTTTCTTTGCCCCAACTCTGCAGGTTGATAATACAAACACAAATGCATGCTTGTACGCATACATCAGTAGGTAGGTATATGTGCATGCTTGCATGTATGGATGTGTATGCATATATACATGTATACACAGACATATAAGTATACACAAAAATACATGTATATATGTATGGAGAGAGAGATGAGAGAGAGAGGATAGATGAGAGAGAGAGAGAGAGAGAGAGAGAGAGAGAGAGAGAGAGAGAGAGAGAGAGAGAGGAAGGGAGAGAGAGAGGGAGAGAGAGAGGTGCAGAGAGAGAGAGAGAGAGAGAGAGAGAGAGAGAGGGAGAGAGAGAGAGGGAGAGAGAGAGAGAGAAAGGGAGAGAGACAGCCAACATGCCCCATTTGGCAGATGAAGACATCTCCACAATGTAGAGGGCGTCATTTCCAACATCACTTAGGACCTGGAAAGTTCAAACTACATTAAGCATATGTTGACAACCCCAGTGGCCTCTTCTTGCCCAATCAAGAACCATTTGCTTTTAATGGTACCAGAAAGGAAACCAATGAGAGAGCAGAGAATAAGGTTGTAACATCTCAGGAAAACTATCTTTGATGGATACTCAGTCACTCCATGTTGGACTGGATAAAAAGAATACAATCCTGCATGAAAAATTCTGTGCAGTTTTCTGCATCAAAAGCCTATCTCAGCCACCAATGCATAGAAAGGTTCCAGTGCACTCAAATTTTCTGCCAGGTAGGATACACAAAAATTTCTGGTAAGCCATGCACCTTGACTAGCAAGAAGCAGTCATAGATCATCAATCTCTCATGCTGAATTCTTGCTGTTTAGACAGATCAGCATTCAGGGTTATAGCGATATTAGCAGATGAATTATCTGATTATAGATTTTTCAACTTTACAGTTGGGCACTTACGTCATTTTTTTTAGATCCTTGACCACTTCAACAATTTGTCAGATCAAATATCAAGAGATATGCCAATGCCCTGAAGAAGTTATTCGGGTCTTTGAATCTCTTATGCTAAACAGTTAATTCTCCATGTTTTTCTCCTAATCTCTATTCCTTTCTAATTATTTTCTTTAACACTATTCTTTCATTTACAATATTACCTTAAGATCTTTTTAAAAATACTTTAAAGACTTATTACATAATTTCTTATAGGTATTACAACTGACTTGCCACCAAAACACCAAGGATCTTTCTTCTTCTATCTGTTTAGGAGTTCTCTTCTGAGTTGGATTCTCAGCACCTAGTAGTTCTTTCTTTAGATATTCATTCTTACAGCTTTACTTATTAGACTACACATTTCTCAAAAGAATATCAAGGCAGTGGGTGGTCATGGTCTGGAGTCCTGTTATTGCTTTCTCTGGGAATTGCCTTCTTCAAGAATCACAGGGGCAGGTCAGACTAGGGAACTTCAAATACTCAATAAGCTCAAATGTTCCGACCTAGGGCATAGTCTGATCACTTTCCTCCTGGACTTTCCAGGTTCTAAACCTTTGGTTAGGTCTTGAGAATTCAAATGAAGTTGAAGGCCAAAAAGGACCCCAGCAGTCATGTGGTACATCCTTTCTCCAACCACTCTTTTTTAGTTTAAAACACTGATGCCCAAAGAATTTGAGCTCCTAGACCAAGATTATATAGCAAGCCATTAGGAGAAAATCATTCCTTTACTCCTCAGTTCAAATCTAAGAAAAATCTCCCCAAGCCACAGGAATATCATTTCTTTGAACATTCTTTTGACTCCTGTATCAATTTCTTGTATGTAACATACACACATATTTAATTAATTTATGAGTTATATTTGACATGGACAAGAATTATGTACAGTGTTATTCTTTGTATGCCTTATAACCTCAATCATGGTGCTAAGCAGGGAGTAATTATTTAATAAATGTTTGTAATTTGGATGATTGACCACATGGGGGCAATTCCTGCTGAGAATATCCACAGCTAATACAGGGCCTGACTAGAATTCTGGGTTCTGTTAAGAAATCCTTGCTCTCTCCTGGAATTCGGAGTTCAGTTGTCTTCTCATTGTCACTGCCCTGGCGCTGACAGATGATGCTAGGTGACATCTTTCTCAGGCTCAACCCCTAGAAATAGGTGCTATTCATGAAATACTCACCTACAGAGATCGTGCAGGATGAAATCATGAAGAAATTCAAGGTTCTGACAGATGTCAATCATACATTTGACCCCAAAGATGGAGTTATTGGGAACTCTAGCTGCCAGACCAGGCCATGCAGCAGGGCAGATAGCTGGATAGTGTTGGAAGATTCTTCATCTGATACCTTCTACTTACAAGTTTGTCTTGACTGGAAGATAATTCTGTTGTAGCCCAGAGGACTCCTTCTTCTGGAAAGGCATTTCATGGCCTCCTGTTGTATCATCAAAGAGTTCCTGTCTATAGATTCCAGGACAGCCACCGTGAAAAAAAAAAAGTGATACTAGAGAATCTGGGGTCAAGAAGTGTGTCTGTCAGCAGCAACAGGAGCAATAGGAAATAAGATGTGCCTGGGTCAGAGATGGGGAAGTGAGAGAGGGCTTGATGAAGATTGGGTAGGGCAGTTTTTTTTTAGTTCATTAATGTACAATCATGAAGACAAAAGAAACTGCATCCTGGATCAACCCTTTTGGTTTCTCCAACATAGCATCAACTTCTGAGCTGTTTCCATTGTGACAGATGAGGAAAACTCCCTCCACATTATTCCCATTCCATAAAGTTTTCTATAATGGCTAAGATTGAAGATGAATTATCTCAGCTTTATTAAAATCCTTCCACTCCCACCTGTAAGGGGAAAGCAAGGCAAGCTTATTTCCTAGTAACACCAAAGTTAGAATGAGCTTAACAGTTTAAGCATGGCAGTGATAATGATAGGACAGAAAGACTTAAACTGAGGTTTGATGGGGAAAGTTGAGACTTTCAGGCCCTCTGCATCTTCTTCAGGAAATTGAAGAAAAAGACTTTTGAGAAAACACCAACTTGTCTTCCTTTGTTCATATTTTTAATATTGAAAAGCATAGGTATAAATGAACCTTTCTTTAGTGTGACAAATAGTATCTATCTAAAACCAGAGAGTTTAGTATTACCTGTATTCAAGAAACAGCATGGAAGGACATTTCAGTTATGTCAGGGATAAAGCAAGGATATCCGTATTTATCATTATTATTTGGTATTGTTACAGAAATGCTATCCTTTTTATCTTTTTATTCTGTTTTTTTTCCCTTTTCTGTGGAGTTTTTTCTGTGAGCAACAGATTGGAAGGCTTTGTTTTCTAATCCAATCTTTCACTCACTTTAGTTTTATTGGTTTGTTCAATATGTTCATGTTTTGTTATAAAAGTTAGGTTTATATTTTCTGATTGTGAAACTGCTGATACTGAATATGTCATTATCTGCTTGGGACTCTCGAGGTAAATATTAAGCATCGACTCCTCAGAGAGCCCTAACTGGGAATACAAGGGAACTATTTCTCTGTTACATAGCTGTGGCTAAAGAATTGGAATTGTTTTTGTTTTTCCTTTGTGTCTACAGCATTTATCACAATCTCTAGCACGTTAAAATCACTTAATGAATTAATAATGACTTTTGACTAACAGATTGATAGATTGAACGGGAGCAGGTCTGGCTTTCAGTCAAATTGCAAAGTGGGTGAAATTGGTATTCAGTGCCCCCAAATTCTCTTCCTGTTTGCTCTCCTTCCTTTGACTCACTTCCCCAAAATTCATTGCCATCTATCCCTGATACCTCAACTAATAGCTCTTCACATTTTTGTCTTCACTATTTTTATTTCTAAGTTAAGATTTTATTCCACTTCTAAATTAATACTTTGTACAGTTACTTTTGCTTAAAGTACTTTAAAATAATCCTATTTTCTAAGGTTCTTTTCCTGTTATTAATACCCATCCCTTTCTGTCCATCAGTAGTACTTTACCCAGTTTTAAAGTTTTACTTCACTTGTAATTTTATTTTCTTTCTTCCTTACATTTAGTTACCTATTTTTACCTCTTCCTCTTCTCAATTAATTATTTAATTCAAAATCCTTCCTCTCTAACTCTCCAAAATCTTCTAAAAAATTTTATTCCCTACTGCAGAAAAGATTTTTTTAAAATCTTCTTTACTTTAATTTTCTTCCCTTAATGTGGATTTTAATCTTTTTAATCTTTTATTCTTTCATTCTTAATTCATATATGTATTTATTTCTTCATTAACATCTGTGTTCCTCATAAAATTAAATCTTCAAAAAGTAGAAAAATATATTGTGAATACCTGGGTTTATTTTACATAAAATCATAAAATACTCTCAAATTTATTAAGTGTTTACAATAACTGCCATGGCAACTTTTGCTCCCAAAACTCCAAATTAAAAGTTATATTATATGATAAGGAAATATAAAATTTTGTTATAGTTATGATTTTGAAATCAATAAATATAACATTATAAGACTCTAAATATTTTAGCTGAGACATTCTGTAAAATTAGAAGAATAATTCAGTAATACTTCACATGTTTTCTGTTATCTACCTGACTTAGTTTTAAATTTCTTTATTTTACAAATGTTATTGAATACAAACATTATTTAATTAAATAGTTTCTACAATGTAAGATGTTTTTTCACAATATTATATTCACACACATATATCCATATATATATGTACATATAACTTCATATTTGCATGTGTATGTATATATAAAATTTCACATATGCACATATGTATGTATATATAATTTTATATATATGTATATGTGTGTATATACGTATGTGTGTATATATATATATATGTATATGTATAATTTCAATGCTAAACATTTTCATTCAGAAAAAGTTTCCAATATTTGGCCCAACATGAAATAAACACAGACTTAAATTTCTTTTGCATCAAGTTTATTTCTGGATTTTGATTTAAAACTAGAAAAAAGAAAAAATGCTCACTCATATAAATAGGCAATGGACTATTTTAGGAAAATCTTATAATTGCTGTTGTTGAAAAGTGGAAATTCATTTTTATTACCAAAAAATATATTGGGCTATAATTTTTGAGGGATATTTATAGTTCCAATTTCACTGATATATCAATTATATTTTCTTTATTTATCTATCCATAGCTCTCCGTCTATTCATATCTATCCATATTGCCTATTCATACATCTCTGTCTTTCTCTGTCTATTCATGTCTATCCCATCTATTTCTCTTTCTCTCTCCTTCTCTGTCTGTCTCTGTCTCTGTCTCTCCCCCTTTGATTGACTTTGAACCTCTTTCTCCCTTAATCTGGTTTTCTTTCTCAATCTATCACACTCAGACTTATAAGATTAGGGAAGTCAGAATGAATCAAATAAATTTGATACTTTAACAGTATCAAAGAACATAGGAAACAACAGATTGGTTGTGGTCCTACATCTTTGAAGAGGATCAAAATGACATCACCTTGATAAAGTGAAATTTCACTGCATCCGACTGTGACTGATCAGACCAATAAGAGCTTGGAATGCTCTGCCACAGGTTGGGCACAGATAGTCCATGTGAACATTTGGGGTGTATATTCCAAATTTCGGCATCCTGTGTTTACTTTGTGCTGTCTCAATTCTGCTTTGCTCAAAGAGCACAACACCCTTTCTGATGTGGGCATGCCATGCTGA
The DNA here is from genome assembly GCA_023548195.1 of Bettongia penicillata ogilbyi. NCBI lineage: Eukaryota > Metazoa > Chordata > Mammalia > Diprotodontia > Potoroidae > Bettongia > Bettongia penicillata. Next base: position 3,169,531 of record JAJHZJ010000089.1, read on the forward strand.
GTGGTCCTGTGCCAGTATCTCCTGTGTTGCACAGTCAAATACAAAGTTCTTTAGAGACTTTGAGAATGTCCTTGTATCGCTTCTTCTGGCCACCATGTGAATGTCTGCCCCATGTGAGTTCTCCATAAAATAGTCTTTTTGGCAAGCATACATTTTGTATTCAAACAACGTGGCCAGTCCATCAGAGTTGCACTCTCTGAAGCATAGTTGGAATCCTTGGCAGTTCAGCTCCAGCAAGGACTTCCGCGTCTGGTACTTTATCCTCAGAATCTTCCTAAGACAGCACAAATGGAAGCGATTCAGTTTCCTGGCATGGTGCTGGTAGACTGTCCATGTTTCACAAGCATGTAACAATGAGATCAGCACAACAGCTCTGTAGACTTTCAGTTTGGTGGTCAGTCTAATACTTCTCTCCCAAACTTTTCTTTGGAACCTCCCAAACACTGAGCTAGCTCTGGTAATGTGTGTATCAGTCTCATTGTCAATGTGTATATCCCTGGAAAGTACACTATCAAGGTAAGTGAACTTATCCACAGCATTTCAATCTTCTCCATTTATTGTAACTGATGGATTCATGTATGAATGGTGTGGTGGTGGCTGATGGAGCCACCTGTCTTTTCTTGGTGTTAATCATTAGATCAAAATTGGCATAGGCAGCAGAGAATTGATCCATACTTTGTGACACCTCAGCTTCAGAGGCTGCATTGAGTGCACAATCATCTACAAACAGAAAATCATGCACCAACACTCCCTCCACTTTGGTCTTGGCTTGTAGCCTTTTCAAATTGAAGAACATGCTATCAGTATAGTAGTTGACCTTGATGCCATGTTCGTCCTCATTGAAAGCAATTGTCAACATGGCTGAAACATTGTGCTAAAAAGCACAGGCACAAGCACATAGTCCTCTTTCCCTCCATTGGTGACTGGGAAGGCACAAGAGCATTGTTCATTATTCAGAACCTGGGCAAAAATGCCATCATGAAATTGATGTACAATATTGATGAACTTCTCTGGGCAACCAAATTTTGACATAATGTTCCATAACCCCTTATGACTAACAGTATCAAAGGCCTTGGTCAGATCTACAAACATTGTGTACAAGCCTCTGTTCTGCTCGTGGCATTTCTCCTGGAGTTGTCAGGCAGCAAACCCCATATGGACTGTTCCTCGGCCCTTTCTGAAGTCACACTGACTCTCAAGTATATGATCATCTTAAAGGTGAAGTATCAGCCTATTAAGGAATACTCTAGCAAGAATTTTGCCAGCAATGATTAAGAGAGAGATCCCTCTGTGTTTGTCGTAGGATAATCTATTGTCTTTACTCTTATAGAGATGGACAATGGAGGCATCCTTGAACTCCTGGGGGATGACCTCCTCTTGCCATATAACCTGGAAAATTTCAGTCAGTTTTTGTATGAGCAATGGTCTCCCTACCTTGTAAATCTCAGTTGGAATAGAATCAATGCCAGGTGCTCCACATGAAAGGAGCCTAATGGCACTCAAAACCTGTTCTTCAGTTGGAAGTTCAGCTAAGGAGGGACTGACCTCAACCTGAGGTAAAAGGTCAATGACCTCAGCATTGATTGATGATGGTCTGTTGAGAACACTGTGGAAATGTTCAGCCTATCTCTCCAGGATCATGTCCTTATCACTAATCCATGTGGCTCCATCAGCACTGAGTAATCATGATGCACCATAGGATTTTGGTCCATAAATAGTTTTCAAGGAATCACAAAAGTGCTTTGGATTGTTACTATCTGTTAGGGCCCAGCCCCAGGCTCTGGTTTTGTGGCACGGCAAAAATTTGCCCAGGATCTGTGGCACACTGGCGAATTCAGCGGCCCGGATGTTCTTCCAGCCCTGGCACTCGGCACAGATCTATGGTGCAGTAAAAAGTTGCAGGAGTAAGTCTGAAAAAGGAATCTTGTACAGGAGAAAGTCTAGACAGGGAATCTTATGCAAGGCTTAGTTACACAGTGATAGAAATTAAGCCAGAGTTATAATGTGTAGAGAGGATTTCTGACAATTTTTTCTCAGTTTTTGGATTCTTTTATTGTCTGTATATGTGTTCTGTCTTTACATGTTCTGTGTGCATGTGTTTGTGAGTTATTATGGTCAGCTCCATGGTAGCTGGACCTTGAAATGTTATCTCTTTTCTTCCCCCTCCTCCCTTCTCTCTGATGGCTGCAGCATCGGGGAGAAGTATGGGAGAGAGAAAGAGAGGAACTAATCTTATATTATTTTGTTTATATGATTGCTAAATGCAGTTTTAGATAAAAAATGCAAGGGAATAATATATGTGCAGTTTTAAGGGGACTTTAATCAAAGCCCACTAGGAGAACAACATGGATATGAAGTTTAAGGAAAGCATAAAAGTTTTGGAAATTATTGGAAAGTTTTTGGTAAAGCTCTCTCTCTCTTTACTTTCTAATCCTGGCCAGATTGTGAAAGTGGAGAGAAAGACAAGAGGAGATCTGAGGCAGGCTGATTAGCATTTTCATTATCTCATGCGTCACCTGAAAGAGAAATTTTTGTATAATGGGAAATAACCAGAAAGTAGTAATCTGGTCATATTTTAAGTGAAACATGTCACTCCCAATTGGATGTTTAAAACAGATCAGGATTTGTTATATCATTGGGCACTAAGGCAAATTGGAAAAATGCATATTAAAGAGACACCTCAGTAGAGATAAAGCTTTTGAAACTCTCCAACAGAATGGAATAGACTTGGCGCCACTGGACAGTTGTCCAGAAGTCTCCCTCCCTTCAGCTGAGGAATTCAAAAACACTCTCATTCAAAGAAGTTCTTAAGGAGTGGACACAGAAGTAAAATTTATTTCATTAACGGTTGGAACCATTAAGATTTTTTTTTGCCCTGCAGTCCCAACTCATCATTCAGCTGGGTCTACAGTGAATTGTAACTTTTATCATTCCAGATTAGATCAAGAGAAGAGAACTATTATTTTGAAGGTTTTCAACTAATTTTTTTGTAAAAGTTTAGTGACTGTTAACAACAGGACAAATTTTAAACGGTTTTAAATTTTCATTTTCAAGACAATGTATTGATAAATTAATATGTAATGGTCTATGAAGCAGAAAAGATCTTGCTCTTTTAATCTGAACCTCTGGTCATTCCTTGGCTTAAGCAAAAGTTAAATTTAGTGTTTGAACTTATTAACAACTTAATTTCTAAAAGGTTTTTTTTTTCCAGAGTAAATGTAATCAGAGAAGGAGAAACTAGCCTGTGAAACAATGATGTAAGGTGGTAAGGTTTAAGTTTGAAATCACCTATCATAGATTCCACAAAGGTTACAACTTTAAATGACTTTCAGAAATTGATAGGAGAAATTCAGTTGTGTAGGCCACAGTTGGGAATTACAACTGATCAAATGAAACCATTATATGATTTATTGAAAGGTCCTTCTCAATAAAACTCACGCAGAAAATGGATAGATGAAGCACTAGAATGTTTGAAATTAGTGCAGAAAAAGATTATGGAGTGTACTACTAGCAGGATATTAGAATCACAGGACTTGGAGGTAACAATTTTATTCACTGAAAAAATACCCACTGGGGTTTTACATCAAAAACAAGGGATTATTGAGTGGGTACATTTGGCTCAGATAAAGAACAGAGCATGTGTGCCTTATGCTGTGCTGGTAGCCCAAGTCATACATAAGGCAGTGAAGAGAGTAAGGATGTTAATAGGACAGGAACCTCACACAATATATACTATGTATACAAGTCAACAAATAGAGAACTGCATACAAGAGTATGTGGAATGGCAGATATTGATTAATCAGAATTTCCAACATGGGCTCCCAATTCCTTTTGGGCAGCAATTTGCCACGTGGCCATGGTCTTGGGCCGACAAATGCTCTTCCTCACCGGTAGAGGGAGTTAATGTTTTTACAGATGCAACAAAAAATTTTAGGGCATCTATGTATATTCCATCTAAAAAGGAGATGCATAAATTTAAAACAACATTTACTTCTACACAACAAAATGAATTATATGCAGTATTGCAAGCATTATTATATGTGAAAGAACCTTGCAATATCATCACAGACAGAAAGTATACAGCACTATTGATACCTAGATTAGAGTCAGCCTATATTCCTGATAGGGCAGATAGTATTAAACAGATAACTATGGAAGTTCAACTAGCAATAAGGGCCAAAACAACAATATTTTATATCACACACACGGTCACATTCTAAATCATGGAGTACCAAAAAGCATTAAACCAGACAATGGTCCAGCTTATGTCAGTAAAGCCATTGAACAGTTCATAGTGGAATTTTCCATTTTACGTGTCACTGGAATCCCCCATAATCCCACTGGTCAAGCTATAGTGGAACGAGCAACTCGCTCCCTGGACACCTACTTGCACAAACAAAAAGGGGGAGTTGGACCAGGAGTTGATGATAAATTCGCAATTGGCTGTTTATACTCTAAATTGATGATAAATTACAATTGGCTGTTTGGCTGTTTATACTCTAAATTATTTAAAATTCGATAATGATGGCTTATCGGCTGCTATGAAATTCTTAACGTTTCCTAATAAGGAGTCTGCAAAGAATGAATCAGCAATAAGTGCCCTGAAAGCAGCCAGTAAAGTAATGTGGCACGATGAGAATAAAAATTGGTTTGGTCCTCATACAGTGTTAATGTGGGGAAAAGGGTATGTTTGTGTTTTAACAGATGTTAATAAAGAAGTTTGGGTTCCAGTGAAAAGGATAAGAGTGATAGAGGACAACTGCCAAGGTGAAGTGGTCACAGGGAGTGAGGAGGTGCTATCAGCGGCGGATGAAAAAACTTCTGGAGAAGCTTAATCAACTAGGTCACGATGACTCCTTTCATTTTTCTTGTACTTATCATGACACTCAAGAACACTGCATCCATCGACCCAGCACCGAAGGAACAACAGAGATGGGCGTTCCTCACGAATCCACCATGGTTAAGGGTGATGTCATGGAGTGAGACAATGCCTAAGTTTATCATCCAAGGCAATATTTCTCACATGTTTAAAGATGATGGACTAGACTATGATAATAATGGGACTCTCTTTCAGAGACACTAACTTTTCTGGACTAGTTGCAGGTTTCCCACTTTGTCTATAGAAGGGTATTTCTGGGAATTGGAATGGGTTTGGTTTTAAATACACACAGGTGAATGGAACAGAGGGGTATCCCTGGTGTGCCACTATTGTGGACGGACAAGAGACATTGGATGAGAAAGATACATGACACGCTTATAATCTATTGATCTGGAGGATAAATGGGACAATAGTAGTTTGGTCAGACAAGGACTTTGTGGGATTTGTTTGTGGGATGAAATTTAGGCCATTTTGTAACTTACAAAAGAAGAGAAATGTAACCCTTTGGCATCTGTATACGGGTTTTTTACCATTTGAGAATTGTCACACACATACTTGTCAGGAGAAAGAATTGATTATGGGAAACTACACAGAAATATTATATTCATGTCACAATCTTACATACTTACTTGAGGAAAAATATGCACCAAACTTTCCTAGACAAATGTACATCAGTTATAAAGGGTCTCCTAAGGTTGAAAGACCTGTTCAGGGACTAGACAAAGTTATTCTAGCTATGGGAGGACAAACAGTGCAGGGAATGCCTGCTGCAGCATCACCAAAGAAAGCTAACAACATTACTTTAATGGGTGAAGTACGTCTAGGGAACACACATATATTTCTATGGGACAGAGACTACAGATCTAAACTAGAGACATATCAGAACATGACAGGAATTTTCAATTTTACATGCCAGAATTGTTCTGTACAAGCATGTATAGGACCAAAGACAGTAGGGAGAGTGTTTATTCTAACAAGACCTCAATATGCCATGACAGTGATTAAGGCTAATGGGTGGTACAGAACACCTAGTGATGAAGTTCTACTTATTATAGACAAGCATTTAACCCCTATTACTACTAGGGTGTGTAGATGTTTCCTGTGTTGTGTCAGGAATCACTTTATTAGTAGAAGCTATTTTAGCATCCACTGCATTAGCTGTATCTATCTCTAATACACAAAATACTGTAGTTCAAGCTTCTGAATTGCACACTCTTATGAAATAGTTTAAGCTCATGGGGTCATGTAAAGACCTGGTTTTCGCCTTTACTGATAGGTTTCTTATAGTACTGCTGATATTGCTGCTTGTGCCAATATGTATCAAATTTGCTGTGGGTAGTGTCCAGGACTCCCTGATATCCAGTAGGCAGAACATCATCGTCCTGAGGGAAAGATTGAGTCAAAACAAAAAGGGGGAATTGTAAGGGAATTGCCAACCCCCAGCTTCTTGGACGGCATTCACTGGTCACGACTCAGGTAAACTGAGGGGAGACTGGTAAGGCATGAACAAGATGGCGCTGGGAGAAAGGGTTCGACCCCTGTTTTGCTCAAGGCTATTTTCCCGGGCTTTTCTGAGATCAAGGAAGCCAAAAAAGTTTTTCTTTCTTGGGGCTACGTGTCTGCCCTGGGCAGTCCTGGTTTAAGGTAGAATTGCTACCCTTTTTTATTCTTCTTTGCCTCCTTCTCCCATGTTGCATTAGATGCCTTTGCGCTATGATAAGGCAGGCAATACTAGATGCCAAAGCAGATTTGCGTTCCCTCCCGTCCTCCCCCAAACTCCCTACCCCTTACGATACTACTCTTGTCTAAACAAAAAGGGGGAGTTGTTAGGGCCCAGCTCTGGACTGTGGCCTCCTGTGAGGGTAGTGAGATGCCTGGAGGTGCTAACCTGCCCCTAGGGTACTGGGAACGCCTCAGTAACAGCATGGGCTCCACCCACGGGGAGGAACATGGGAGGAGCTCGGGCGGGTATTAAACTTGGGGTCTGGGGCTTGCTCTCTCTCTTCTCCTGCCGCTTCCACATGTAAGCAATAAACGCTGTGCTTCTACTCAGGTGCTCTGTCTAGTCATTCCCCTTCCTCACTGGAGGGGCTGGAGATGTCAAAGACCGGGTAAGGTAAGTATCCAGGTGACGGTCAGGGTAGCAGACCCTGACAACTATCAAGGTAAAACTGAATTTCATCTGCCTTCTTAGTGAGCCAGGAATCCTGTATCTCTCTAAGCTTTGCTTGTACTTTGCTTTTGATGGAATTAAATGCTGCCTTAGAGGTGTATGAACTACCCTGCTGGTAAATCCTGTGGAGTTCTCATTTTTAATTTAGCAACTTCTGAATTTCCCCATCATTTTCTTCAAACCAGTCTTGGAGCAAATGCAGTACTGTACACCATATCCCTGAAAACTTCCCACTCTTTTTCTGTTCCACTGTTGCCAACTGTGTGTTGGCTCAACTTTCCCTCCAATTCAACAACAAACTGTTCAGACTCAGAGAGGCGTTCTAATTTATTGACATTAATTCTTCTGGTGGTCATTTTGCTTGGGGATGGCAAAGATTGCTTGGAAAAGATATGTCTATGATCATTCCAACACTCTGCACCACACATTGCCTTTGTTACTCTCACATATTTTCTGTCTCTTCTCCTTACAATCACATAATCTTTTAGATGTCAATGTTTGCTGTGAGGGTGCATCCATGAAGTTTTATTGCATTTAGGTAAACAGAAAGCAGTGTTGGTGATGAGAAGTTCATGCGATACACACGTCTTCAGTAGAAAATGACCATTGCTATTGCTGTTTCCAACTCCATTCCTCCCTAGGACTCCCTGCCAAGTCTGGTAGTCTGGGCCTACTCTAGCATTTAAGTCACCCAGAATTATAAGCTTGTCCTCTTTTGGCACATTGATCATAAGGGTCTCTAGGTCTTCATAAAATTTTTCTTTGACTTCATCAGTGTTTGTCATGGTGGGAGCATAGGCACTGATGATGGTGGCCTGGTGTTTCCTGTGAGTGGCAATTGCATTGTCATAAGCTTGTCATTCATTCCTTTTCACAGGCATATCAGCTTGCTGATTATATTAATTTTGATTGGAAAACTAACACCAGCTTCACGGTGCTCCCCTTCACTGTGCCCACTCCAAAAAAGGTGTATCCAACTCCAACTTCAGTAAGGTGGCCTTCATTTGCCAATCTTGTTTCACTCAGGGCTGCTGTTTGGATGTGATACCTGTTGAGTTCTCTAGCAACAAGAGTAGTTTTTCTTTCAGGTTGACTGAATTTTCTGTTGTCTATTAGTGTATGCATGTTCCATGTGGCGATGGTGAGCGGAATCATCTTTGCAGATGTTTTCGTACATTTTGTATGTTGTTTTTTGTGTTTCAGTTGCATAGGGGGATTCTCTGCCTGCCATGGTAATCAGGCCAGGGTTGAGTAAGCAGAAAATGTTTAGGAAACCTTTTCTAGCCCCCTTCCTCACATCAAGATGTGAGCAGTGCAATCCTTAAAAGGCTGCTCAAATACCTAGGGAGGTACTGAGTCACACTGCTGCTTCCAGTGAGAAACGACTACATGGCCTGGGCCATCTGTGTGCAGGTTGTGACTACAGCCCCCAGTGTATCCACACCTGCTGCTTCATCACTTGCCCATTGCCATAAAACTTTGAGACATAATAGTGAAATGGTATGGGTGATGTCTTTTGATTTATGCATAAATTGGATTTAAGTGAGGCAGAGTTGCACAAGGTTGTCAGGCTCACTGTCTCCTCCAGAGTCATCATAGTCCGGTGACAGTCCAGAGTCAAGATGGCTGGTGATGGCTCAGGATGCAGTGGAAGATCTTGGCATCTTCAGTTTCTAACCAAGCTCTAAGTTCTCCACATCTCCTGCTTCATCTGCCTTCATGGCCATTGGAACAAATTTTTCTCATCCATCCCTTCCACCACAGGAAGTCTTCACATGCTTGGGTAGACATCCTCCTAACTCACCAATGGGTTTGAGAACCCTTGGTTACCCTCAACCTGGTTTAGCCTTTCTTTTGAAATGGTTTATCAGGTGTGGCCACTGAACATGCTGCAATTGCTTGAAGCCACAGGTGAGAGTTAGATGGAACAGGTGGACACCAGATGTGGAAAGAGCCCCGAAAAGGACTTGGCAACCATCACACCAAAGGTACTGGTCCTCCCTGGACACACCCTGCCCCCCAGATATGCCACGTGGTAATATGATTGGCAGTCAGGTGAAATTTTTGTCCTTTTTTTTTGCCACCCTCACAGACAGTCTGAAAAGGTACTGAAGGAAGACACTGAGATTTAAATCCTAGGCGAACATTTGCCCAGTGCTGAATTGTGGGGAAAGAGGGGTTAAAAGGAGATGTGGCCTGAACTACATTCAACTCACCAAACAGATCTTCTGGTTTGGCTGATTAGTGTTCTAACCCGACAGCTCTTTCTAGCCTTTTTCCCAAGCTAGAATTTCTTCTCCACTCTGCCCTTGCCATTTCCTCGCTGATGTATCATCCTCAAAGAAGTTTCAGTTCCTCTTGAATTCCCCTGCTTGAAATGACAAGTTTAGTGTCCATTCCATGCTCTTTGATGAGGTCAGAAGGGGAAGAAGGAAGACCCAAGCAGCCAGTGCCCTGCTTGGTTTCTATTATGTGGTCTCTGGGTGGAAGTTCAAAAGAATGCCAATCTTTTTCTTTTTTAATTGTTTAGAGCAACTACTTTTTCCACAATTTTGTAAAAGAAAAGCCAAAGGCAAATTTTTGGTAATTATAAAGGATTTACCCATTACAGATGTGGGGGCTAAAATTCCCTCCCTCTGTAAAGGAGGATCTCAGAGTAAGCCTCAAAAAACAAACGTGAGAAATGAACTCCCAACTTGAGAAACATGCTCACCCTAAACAAAGAACCATACTTGTTGTGAACTCAGGAAAGCTTTTGTTAATATTTACATTCATTTCCACAGAATGAACAGGTAGTTCCTATGGCAGAGCTACAATTATTCCAACCAATGCAAGTCCCTTTATAGTGTCCAAATTTTAATCTCGTGTCTTGCCATCTATTGGATAAATGAAGCCTCCTGAACACCACACTTCATATTGTGGTCTCTGATAGGCTTCCCCTCAAATAGCTTGTCAAGTCTACATAGAAGCTTCTGACCTTTTACCTGATAATGCCAGGTCCCAACTCTGATTAGCTGCTATCACTCAGAACTAGGAGGAGTTTTAACCCTGCGGAAAGAAAATTCCTTCTTTTGTTTCCCTCCAACAAAAGAACAAAAAAAGCACCTGATGTCTTCCCAATTCCCTAGGTTCAAGAGAATCGAGAGAATTTGGCATTAGCTTCCCAACAGGGCTTTAAAAAGTGTGCCCGGGTCCATGGCCTAGAACATAATCAATGGACCAAGAATCTGAGAGTGTCAGGCTGAGTGCCAGACAGTCTCCTAATTGTCTGACCTAATGGTGATGGGGTACAGACTCTGGGAACCTCCTTGAATCTTCCCATTTATCTGACTTTTCATACCCAAATCTGTTTCCCTTAATCCAGCCTGACCATTTTCTGTTGCCTCCATGTTGCCTCTGACTGATTCCCATTCTTGATTCTACCCCACCTAAGCCCTCCATTGTCTGATACCTCCCAATTGCCTCCAGCTGTTTGCCACCCTTGATTACATCACCAGTTATTCCAGTCCCATCAAGATCTTCCTTAGACCCCTCCTCCCAGACTATTAGACTACCCCCAAACCTCTCTCACAGTCTTTCTGTATATAAACTCCATCCCACCTCCATGAAGGTGGTCAGATTCAATTCAGCTGTGATACTGACTAGGTGAGGTTCTGTCTGGCCTGCTTGTCAATACAAGTGCCACAAATGATTAGACTTCTTCAGAGTCAACTCAATCTTTAATAAACTTTGCTATTAATTGGCTGAAAGAAGTTGAGTTGAATTCATTCAACAGTACCCAGTATGTCAGTACTTTGGGGTCCCAAGAACCCCAAACCTCAGTAATGATTCTCTAACCTCAACATTGGAATCTGAGAGATCAGGCTCAAAAAATATCTCCTTAAGTTGCTTGGAGGGTGAGAAGTGGACAGGGAGAGGGGGAGCCTTATATACCTTCCAGTCTTAGCTGGAGAAGAGTGTGCTTAGCAGTTTACCAGTGTGAGGGAGCAAAAATGTTGAAGTTTAGAGGTGCTGGGAACCCAAAATAGTGTCACATGGATCCTGAGTGAATCTGACCCAAGCATTCTTTCAGCCAAAGAAAAATACAGTTTATTAAAAATATTGGGCAAACTCATAAGAAATCTGAGCATTTATATCGATAATGCCAGTGGGCCAGATTGAATCTGAGCACTTTCATGAAAGCAAGATGGATCTTATATACAGAAAGACTGAAGGAGGAATTCAGGGGTGGCCAAGTAGTCTGGGTGTTTGGAGTAGGGAGGTGTTCTAGGGAGAGATTTGATGGGAGTGGTCAATAACCTGGAGAATGGTATTAAGGGTGGGAAAGTAGCTGAATAGAGATTTGGGCATAGCAACAATGAAAGGTTTATAACCTCAGGTGAAAGTCAGATAGATCAAGTATGTAGAATTAAGCAGAGTTCAAGGGTATTGCTAGAGCCTATACCCCATGAACTTTACCAGCAAAGAGGCAGCTCTGAGGTCCAGTTCAGACTCTGGTCAGATCTTTCTCCCAGACTGAAGAGTTCCATAATTCCCTCAGGATAGTAGTCTCTTGAATTGGATTTGAGAGAGATGATCATTAAACCTCATCTGTCACTGTCCCTGCTGTTCCAAAATATCAGCCCCTTCCACTGCTCTCAGGAGCCTCTAAAGTGATTCATATATTCCAACCAGTGGATGCATGAGAAATACTTTTGTCAACTACAAGGAAGTGAGCTCCACAGTACTGTCTCATTTCCCTCCCCCCATCCTAAGACACTGATAGCATTTCATATCATTATGTGACTTCAGTAATGGTCAGAGCTTGAATTAGTTAATCAGAAGAATAAACTGGATCTAACAGTCTCTTTGTTTTCCGAAGTAAGCTCAGAGAATATCTCTTCCTATGTCAACAAGGCCAGATGGGGCTGACTTAGCATACTTTATGAGACCCTTAAACTGAGATACTTTTCTTGAATAATGGGACTTTTTCTGTACCTTAATATTTTATGGACATATGCCATGTTACAGCATATTAATGGTAAAGAAAACACAGATATCTTAGACTGTAATTGCAATTGTTGCTTTGTCAATTCTCTTATCTTATTGTATTTACAACTTATTTAATTAAGAAAATTCCTTTCCCATGGAAATAATTAAACACATATAGAAACCATAAATCTAAGGGACATAGACATCCTTGGTTTGTCATAAAACAGATGTAAGCCTGGTCATTCCTGTAACATTCAGTCAGAGGTTTCTGTCTAGCTCCATGGTCATGTAACAGCCTGCTTTAAGGGAATAAACAATATGCGTTTAGCCTGCTTGCCTTTTTTAACTAAACTTTGAAGTCAATAGTTAAAATGCTGTGACTTGGATTGGAATTGATAGATTGGGAGAAAATGGCTCCCCACCTTGCCAGTGCCAAAAGGCTTAAGTGCCTCAGGATTCACCTTTCCTGAATGTCAGGAAAGTAAGGTCAGTCCTGCTATTCCCATCTTCCAAAGGACTGCCACTATTTTGGTTGAAGTCTGCAAATTCCCTTCAAACCAGTTTTGGGGCAGGGATAAATTTCCGTTAAACCACTTTGCATTACTTAGGTCTCCTTTGACTATTGATCTTAGGAAAGTTAGTATAACTATTGCTCACAATAGTGTAAATTAACTAGAGAGAGCCCTAAATTATGCTGGCCACCATGGGGCTCTTTCAGACCTGTCAAAGTTACTTTATCTGAAAACCGAATTAAGTTTAAAGGCCAAGAAAACATCTGGCCAGGAGTGGAAATGTTTTCATCCTGAGCCCGTTGGAATGGACGAGGAAGAACAAATGGCAGGAGCCTCTTTCATTAAGGCTCCCAAAGCTGTTTCAGCTCTAGCCAGAGTACCTGCTTATTCCCTTTACCCCAAGGGCTCTAGCCTGTCTTTTCCTTTAACTCCCTCTGCCCCATTCCTCACCTCCTTCCTTTCCCCCCTTACCTTAAAGGCTTTGATCTGGGGAGGATGACTGCACCTTGCTATTATCTCCTCCCCTTCCCTTAACCTGCTCTAGCCCTGAGGAGGACAACTTCCTTCAGCCTCCATTGCTTCCTCCTCCTCCTTGCCCTTCCCCACTTTTCCTTAAGGGCTCTGGTCTTGAAGAGGATGGTTACAATCCACCTACAGATAAGAGATCTAAACCTATTCCATGGGGCCTATGCCTTAAAATAGTCTAAGATACTAACTTTGGGATGGCAAGGCTCTCTGCCTCCAACAACCATGGAAGTGTTCTGAGCAAAGGTTTGCAGGATCCACCCTTACTCTGTCAGGTCTTGCATCCTTGCAACCCCCTTTCCTTGGAATAATAATGGCCAATTCAGGATGGGGATTTCTAAGGAACTTCTGATTCCCCTCCTTTGTTGTTGATTTTGAGCTGTGTTTGGATTTGTCCTGTAGTTAATTGTCAATTTGTCTATCAGCATGTGTCCCTATCATATATGCTGTGAACAAGTCTGTTATCTTGTAAAATTTAAAATGCAAGCAGCCAGAGAATTATAAGAGTTGCAGTTAGGGAAAAAACAAGCCAAACTGTGAGATTTTTCCTAGCTTTTCCCATCTGGCCAACCTAGAATAGATGAGGTGTTTTGGGTGCTGGGGACCCCAAAATACGGACAGTCCGGGTCATGCTCAAATGAATTTGACTCAATCCTTCCTAAAGTCAAAGAAAACAAAGTTTATTAAGGATTTGCCTAATTGGGTTGCCTCTTAAGGAACCTAAGAATTTGTAACACTTGTATTCACAGGCGGGCCAGATAGAATCCCAGTTAGACAAAGTCTAAGCTGGATTGAATCTAAGTGCCTTCATGGAGGCAAGATGGAATTTAAATACAGAAATGAGTATAGGAGGAATGTGGGGGGGCTGGTCTGGTATTCCATGGTGATTGGAGGAGGGGTTTAGGAAGGGTCTTGAGGAGAAGTCCAAGGAGGGTCAAAGGCTGGAAATAGCTGGAGGCTATCAGGAGATATCAAACAATGGAGGGTTTGGGCAGGAAGCAGGTGGGGTAATCCAGAGATCTTGATAGGGGCAGTATGGGAATGGATGCAGATCTGGATGGCAACCTGGGGAATGGGGTTTTGATGGGATCAAGGGTGGGGAGTGCAAGAGACCTGAAATGATAATGAAAAGCCCATGGGCTTCCTGAGACTGCTGGAACAAATGGGAAGATTAGATTTGAGTAAGAAAGGCCAAATTAAGGGGAAAGATTCAAGGGGAGCTCAAGGAGGCTCCCAGAGTCTGAACACCATTAGAATTACAATGGAAATATAGATCATCTTAGCTAAAAATGTCTTAGCAAATTTTGTTGATTGTGAGATTAATCCTTACAAAGTTTGGAAACTGATCTTTTGAAATTCCTGAAAAGAAACTCCTAAGAGTGTTAGTGGCTCCAGGAGCTCACCTTGCCAAAACATCTCCTCCCATTCCTTAGCATTCTCCACCCCCTCCCAGAGTTAAGAGAGTATTTTAAAACTGGGATTTTTAACAGCCACAAGGGCTCATGTTAACCCCGCTAATCCCAGATCTTACTATAGAGAAGAGAATGCAGGAGAAATGTAGGGCCAAAAATTCAAAAACTGCAAGTGATTCTAATACTCTTGTGCCCTTGGTTACCTTGTAGCCCACCCTTCTAGGTAAAGCTTGGGGAATGTCATCTAGATTCTGTAAATTCTGCTCACCCTGTACCAGCAGCTGCAAACCACCTCAGGCTTAGTAAATTCTGCAACTGTGGGGAAAGGGATAGGTGGATGAATCAGATCTGTGGTGAGCACTCCCTCAGCCCTGCCTCCCAAGAATTATTACCACTGGGGCACCAGCCTCTCTGCCCTTGGTAAACGTCACACTTCTCTGTTCCAATTGAAAAAAAAATGTATTTTATCCCTGTTTGACTCATTTTCTGATTTCTAAAGGGAAAAATAATTGTGGTTGTAGTTATGGGATCAAAAGGATATAATGATTGTAAAATGCTTCACATAATGATTAGCATATGTTACATACAATGTCATTATTATCTTTCTCTAATGTAATTGTTAGTTTGAAGTGGTTTTAATTACCAAAAGTAATAAGATCAATGATTTCTCCAAACGCAATTGATGCCATCTGAAGTTATGTTGTTATGTATATGAAGTTCAGCTGTGTTGTGAATTGGGCTTTTAAAAGGAAGTGATGAAATTTGGTGATTTGATATTTACCATGATAGCAGATATTTCCATTTAAAATCTTGGCTATTATGAAAAATATTATGGTCATATAAATTTATAGTTTCCACATAATATGCAAATTGATTTAGGATTGCATTGACCTAACATTCTTATAAAACTCTATGTGAAAAAGTTTCTGTGTTGTAGAATTCCTTTTGAGCAAATGAGAATCCAAAAATTGTGGTATGTTTTTCAAAGCTGTTTCATGTAAGGATGTTTTCATATATGGTAATTTGAAGGCTTATGCACTATCTATGTGAAATGCCAAAATTTACTAAATTCCTAGGGATATATTTAAGGAAAATTTCTTATTGTGATAAGGCTAAATTAGTTGGATATATCCTTCTTGACTTATACAAATGAAATCTTTTCTCCATTACAAACCCCTTTTTAACTAAGCAACTTTGTGATTGTAGGAATTCTATAATAACTAAGTATTTAGTTTTGTAATTATGCTTTTTGAATCTGTGCTACTTTGCACCATCATAGTTTAATGAATTCAAATTTTAAAAGTTTATATACTTTGCCCAACTTTATGCCCATAAATTTGACAATCTAAATGAGATGGATGAGTATTTTAAAAAATATAAAGTTCCCACATCAACACAAGAGAAAGTTGAATACTTAAGCAACCCCATGTCAGAAAAAGAAATTGAACAAGCCATCAATGAACTTCCTAGGAAAATCTCCAGGGCCAGATGGATTTACAAGTGAATTCTATCAAACATTTAAAGAACAGTTAGTTCCAATACTATGTAGATTATTTTTGAAAATTAGGGAAGAAGGAGTTGTCATAAATTCTTTTTATGATACAAATATGGTTTTGATACCTAAACCAGGAAGAGACAAAACAGAGAAAGAAAACTATAGACCAATTTCTCTAATGAATATAGATGCAAAAATTTTAAATAAGATTTTGTCAATACGAATATAGCATCTTATCATGAGAATAATACTTAATGATCAGACAGGATTCATACCAGGAATACAGAGCTGGTTCAATATTAGGAAAACTATTAGCATTATTGATCACATCAACAACAAAACTAACAAAAACCACATGATTATGTCAATAGATGCAGTAAAAGCTTTCAACAAAATAGAACACCCATTTCTATTAAAAACGCTGGAGAACATAGGAATAAAGGGAACTTTCCATAAAATAATAAGTAATATCTACCTAAAACCCTCAGCAAGCATTATATGCAATGGGGATAAGCTAGATGCATTTCCAATAAGATCAGGGGTGAAACAAGGATGTCCATTATCACCACTATTATTCAATATGGTACTAGAAATGTTAGCTGTAGCAATTAGACAAGATACAGAAACTGAAGGAATAAGAAAAGGCAAGGAAGAAACTAAGTTATCACTCTTTGCAGATGATATGATGATATACTTAGAGAATCCCAGAGATCGTCAAGTAAAAAACTGCTTGAAATAATAAATAACTTTGGCAAAGTTGCAGGTTACAAAATAAATCCTCACAAATCTTCTGCATTCCTATACATTAGCAACAAAGTTGAACAGCAAGAGATAGAAAGAGAAATCTCATTTAAAGCTAGAGTAGACACTATAAAATACTTGGGAGTTTACCTGCCAGAACAAACCAAGGCACTATATAAACTCAATTACAAGACGCTTTTCGCACAAATAAAGTCAGAGCTAAGTAGGTGGAAAAACATCAGTTGCTCATGAGTAGGCTGAACCAATATAACAGAAATGACAATTGTACCTAAATTAATTTACTTATTTAGTGCCATACCAATTAAACTATCAGATAATGATTTTCTAGAGCTGGATAAAATAATATCAAAATTCATCTGGAAGAACAAAAGGTCTAGAATATCAAAGGGACTATGAAAAGAAATGCTAGGGAAGGTGGCCTAGTACTTCCAGATCTCAAATTGTATGATAAAGCAGTAACTATCAAAATCTCTTGGTACTGGATAAGAAACAGAAGGGTAGACAAGTGGAATAGACTAGGTACTCAATACACAATAGGTAAGGAATATAGCAATTTCCTGTTTGATAAACCCAAGGACCCCAGCTTCTGGGATAAGAACTCACTGTTTGACAAAAATTGCTGGGAAAACTGGATAACAGTATAGTGGAAACTAGGCACAGACTCATGCCTGACACCGTACACAAGAATAAAGTTCAAATGGGTACATGATCTAGGTATAAAAATTGATACCATAGACAAACTGGAGGAGCAAGGAATAGTGTATTTATCAGATTTATGGAGAAAGGAAGAATTTTTGACTGAGGAAGAGACAGCATTATTAAGTACAAGATGGATAATTTTGATCACATTAAACTGAAAAATTTTTGCGCAACCAAACCCAATGCAACCAAAATTTGGAGGGATGTAGTAAATTGGGAAAGAATTTCAACAGCTGATCTCAGGAATAAAGGCCGCATTTCTACAATATGTAGAAATTGAGTCAAATGTATAACAATACAAGTCATTCCTCAATTGATAAATGGTCAAAGGATATGAACAGGCAATTTTCAGAGGAAGAAATTAATGATCGAGGCCACGTGGCCAGGGCAGGGCTGGGCTCTGCTCCAAGTCCGGTGTGAGACGGACCTCTGGTGTTGGTTTTTCTGGTCTCTCTGGAACAGAAATCTCCTCCACTCTGTTGTTCCATGGCTTCTGCTGCTCCAGAACTTGTTGGGAGTTCCTCTTTACAGGTATTTTATAGGCTGTGGGTTCAGGAGCTAGCATATGTGTGTCTTTCTACTCCGCCATCTTGGATCCTCCCCCATTCCATTTTCAAAGATTCTTATACCAGATACAGGATTTACATAAGATAGAACACCAAATGATATATCAACTGAAATTTCTTGAAGTTTCTAAAAAATAGAGAACAAATTTTAAATGATTATATTAATTTATATTGTCAGAATTACCTGGGAACTTTTAGATCTGAACCAGAGAATCAGAACTCCCTTTTTGAACTGTCCCAAGAATACAACCTATTGTCAATGAAAGGATGTCTAGGCATCAGATAGCTACAGGAGACATCTGAGATTCAAAAAATGATGTCTAAATGGATATTAAGCATGAATTTCTGGGATACAAGGAACTTAATGTTAGATAACATTGGTAACTGCATTGATTTATATGGTTCATGTTTAAGTTTTCTTGTTTATCTTGGTGACATGTAAATCACCCTTCTCAAAACTAATCGATTGTGAGCCATCTGAGTTTAATCTGTACTTAATGTAAAAATGCAGTTTTGTGAACTGTGAGAAAAACTTTATTGTGTTATTTCAATCTAGCTCTGCATGGCTAAGAAACCAGAACTATTTATTGTACTGTTTGAAGCTACTCCACATGACTGAGAAACTGAATTCTTTCTATGTGCCTTTAGTCATGTTAACTATGTTGTCCTGTTTCCTCTCAATTATCAAATCATATGTTTTCTGGGAGCCCCTGTCAGGTTTTTCTGCATAGACCCTTGGATCCATCTGTCACATCCATTGCCCCTGCTGCTGAGTGGACATCTGAGCCCATAGAAGACCTGGCCCTCCAATATCAAAGGGGCCTGAAAAAGACAACATCAGACATGGACAGCTTTCCCAAGAGTCTGGACCAGATCTGCTTAAAGAACTTCTCCCTCCCTACCTGAGCCCCTTGGAAACCCAGGAATCATTGTATAGAGGTTTTCCCACACTTCTAAGGCTTCAGTATGCCTTTGACCATAAGGAAGAAAAGATAACATTTAATATCATTTTTGGACTTTTATAAGGGCTAGAATCTGAATTAATCAATCAGAAGAAGAGCCTGGACCTAACATTTTCTTTGTTCTCTGAAGTAAACTCAGAGAATACTTCTTCCTATGTCTTCAAGGTCAGATGAGGCTGACTTAGAGTACTTTATGAGACCCTTAACCTGAGACACTATCTTGAATAATGGGACTTTTTCTGTATCTTAATATTTTGTGAACATATCCTATATTATGGCATGTTAATGGTAAAGAAAATACAGATATTCTGGGTTGCAATTTCAACTGACACTTTGTCAATTCTCTTATCCTATTGTATTCACAACTTATTCAATTAAGAAAATTCCTTTTTCATTGTATAGTTAAATACATAAAGAGATCCTAAATCTGAGGGACAGAAACATCCTGGGATTGTACTAAAACAGATTTAAGCCTGATCATCCTCATATCACACAGTCAGAAGTTTCCTTCTGGCTCCATGGCCATGTACCAGCTAGCTTTAGGGGAATAAACAATATGCATATAGCCTGTTTGCCTTTTTTAACCATACTTTCAGGTTGATAACACACATCTTTAGCCACCATTTTCAGTGCCACCTGCACTTCTCTCATGCATGGTCCCCCTCCTCACATCCCTACACACTCTTGTCTTGGAAGGAAAGTCAAATATGTGAATGACTGAATGAGCTTTTATGCAGTGCTTTATGTGTGTCAGGGACTGTGCTAAATGTTGGGGGCACAAATATAAATATGCATCTCATTCTCTGCCCTCAAGGAGCTCCCATTTTAATAAAGAGAGACAAGACACACAGGGGAGCTGGAGCCAGAGAAAGTGTAACATGGGCTGCAGCATGGTTTGGAAATGGACAGGAAGTAAGCTAGAGTCTCAGATCTAGGCAAATATGAAAGCACTTTTTAGTGCCTTTTCTTCATGGCCACTTCTAGATATTCTCTGTATTGCCATTACTGGAAAAGGTCTCTTTAAGATTCACTCCACACAAATATATCACCTGATAATCATTTAATATCACTTGAACCTCAATAAGGGCCAAAGCTTGAACATATCCACCAGAAGAAAAGCCTGAACCTAAAAGTTATCCCTTTGTTCTTGGAGTAAACTCAGAGAATATCTCTTCCTTCAAGGTCTGTCACACTGGATGGGGAGCAGAGTCCAGCCCAGCCTTGGCTGCCCATCATCACGCTGGGAGGAGGACCCCAGCAGGGGTGGAATCACCAGCCACAGTAGTGGCTGTTTGCAGATCCCTCAACCCACAGGCACCAAAGGTCAGTGAGAGGATTTTTTCACCTGACCAAGAAGGGAACAAGGTTTTCTCATAGCTCCAGCCTCAGGTGGCAGCAGAGGCTGCAGGCAGAGGCAGCAGTGCCTGGACCACAGTGTGCATCCATTGCTGGACTGTAAAACCCCTGGGGGAACTGACCTAGGCTCTTTGTAATGGTGCTACCCCCTTCTAATGCTCCTGGGGCATTCCAGCAGCTGATCTTCATCTCATACTGAATCGTGGCCCTGTCACGGCTGAAAGCCCCTGAGGGAATTGAGCAGTTTATGTGAATCTCTACCCTCAGTGCTGTCTTGGTAGAACTGGAGGCTAGGGGGCTTTAGAGATGAAACTCTGTTACTCACAGATTCTGGGCACAAAATTTTCTGCTTTGCTCCCACACCAGTGTACATGCTTGACTGTGCCACCTTGGAGGAACTGAGATCTTATAGATCACTGGACCATACCCTACCCTTGACAAAAGACCCAAAACTCAAGTAACTGGTTGGGAAAATGTCAAAAAAAAAGAGGAAAAATATAAGTATAGAAGGTTATTTTCTTGGTGAACAGATATCTTCTCCCATCCTTTTGGATGAGGAAGAATAATGGTTACCATCATCAGGGAAAGACATAAAAGTCAAGGCTTCTGTATCTCAAACATCCAAAGTAAATATCCAATGGTCTCAGGCCATGGAAGACCTCAAAAACGATTTTGAAAATCAAGTAAGAGAGGTGGAGGAAAAATTGGGAAGAGAAATGAGAGAGATGCAAGAAAATCACGAAAAGTAAGTCAACAACTTGCTAAAGGAGACCCAAAAAAGTGCTGAAGAAAATAACACCTTTAAAACTAAGTTAACTCAGTTGGCAAAAGAGGTTCAGAAAGCCAATGAGGAGAAGAATACTTTAAAAAGCAGAATTAGCCAAATGGAAAAGGAGGTTCAAAAGCTCACTGAAGAAAGTAATTATTTAAAATTAGAATGGAACAGATGGAGGCTAATGACTTTATGGGACACCAAAAAATCACAAAAGAGAACCAAAAGAATGAAAAAATTGAAGATAATGTGAAATATCTTATTGGAAAAACAATTGACCTGGTAAATAAATCCAGGAGAGACAATTTAAAAATTATAGGACTACCTGAAAGCCATGACCAAAAAAAGAGCCTAGACATCATCTTTCATGAAATTATCAAGGAAAACTGCCCTGATATTCTAGAGCTAGGGGGCAAAATAAATATTGAAAGAATCCACTGATTATCTCCTGAAAGAGACCCAAAAAGAGAAATTCCTAGGAAAATTGTATCCAAATTCCAGAGCTACCAGGTCAGGGAGAAAATATTGTAAGCAACTAGAAAAAACAATTTGAGTATTGTGGAAATACAATCAGGATAACACAAGATCTAGCAGCCTCTACATTAAGGGGTCAAAGGGCATGGAATATGATATTCCAAAAGTCAAAGGAAGTAGAACTAAAACCAAGAATCACCTACCCAGCAAAACTGAGTAGAGTATTTCAGGGGAAGAAATGATCCTCCAATGAAAAAGAGGACTTTCAGACATTGTTGATGAAAAGACCAGAGCTGAAAAGAAAAATTTGACTTTTAAACGCAAGAATCAAGAGAAGCATGAAAATGAAGAAGGAGGAAGATAAGCACTAAGCAACTATGTTCAGACAACTGGGATTATATGATCCTGAGGAAGTGTCTCTTATTTAAAGACTATGCTGAGAAAGTGAAGTCAATTCCTTTCTCCCTTCTCTCCACACCAAAGAGAAGCTTTGGCAAAGTACAAATATTCAAAGAAGCCTGACAATACTGTTGCCTTTACAGTTGCATTTCTATTTTCCTCTGGAGCAAATAATCAACTGTTCTGGGTTAAAATCATTTCCTCATCAGTGCATCTTTTGATGTGATTTGTATTCTGAGGCACAATAAAAAAGAAGTCCCTACTATCTCTGAAGACAGTTTTGATGTTCTTGTTTCTCCTCACTAAGTATGGCTGTTTGCTGCATGTTAAAGAAGGGCCTAAATATGAAGTGGAAGATAACCCCACATCATCCTTCACAATGTACAGCTTCTACAGCAATTATCAGGTATCTTGCTGACTAAAGCAATATTTTCAATTTTTTGTCAGAATATTCCTCAAGGGTTGCATGGATAATTTATACCTGGGTATCCTATTCCAGTGAATTCAATCTTTCTTACAAAAAAATGCACAAACAATTTCCTCTGCTGCATTATAGAATCAAGAAGAAAATGTTTAAGAAGCCTGCAGAACTTCTGGCTAGCACATTGATATTAAATAAAAATTTGGGTTTTCATTTAAAAAAAAAAGTTGATCTGATTTTCTCCCTGCCCCCTCCCTCATCTTCCCCTTTCATAAGATAGTAAGAAATTTGATACAGGCTATACATATTTAATCATGTAAAACACATTTCCATATTAGTCATCTTGTAAAAGAAGAAACAGACCAAAAGGAAAGAAAATGAAGCAAAGAAATGAAAATATTGTGCTTCAATCTGCATTCAGATTCCATCAGTACTTTCTCTGGATATGGACAGCTTTTTGTAGAACTGCTCAAAATCAATATTGATTAGAGAAATGCAAATCACAACAACTCTGAGATACCACCTCACACCATCAGATTAGCTAATATGACAGAAATGGAAAATAATAAACATTGTAGAGGGAACATCAGGACACTAATGCCTGTTTGGTAGGTTGTGAAATGTTTGAACCATTCTGGAGAGCACTTTTGAAGTTTTCCCCAAAGGCAAACAAACTGTGTAGATTCTTTAATTCAGCAATGCTGCTAGTAGGTCTTGATAAACTTTTAATATCATTTTTGAATTTTAATAAGGATCAGAGCCTGAATAAATCAGTCAGAAGAAGAGCCTGGACCTGACAACCTCTTTGTTCTCTGAAGTAAACTCAGAGAACATCTCTTCCCATGTTAACAAGACCAGATGGGGCTGACTTAGCATTCTTTATGAGACCCTTAACCCAAGACACTATCTTGAATAATGGGACTTTTTCTGTATCTTGATATTTTGTGAACATATACTATGCTACGGTATGTTAATGGTAAAAAAAAAAATCCACAGATATCCTGGGTCATAATTTTAATTGACACTTTGTCAACTCTCTTATTGTATTTATAACTTATTCAGTTAAAAAAACTCCTTTCTCATCATATAGTTAAACATATATAGAGACCAAAAATTTGAGGGACACAAACATCCTGGAATTGTTGTAAAACAGATTGAAGCCTGGTCCTCCTTGTATTAGACAGTCAGAAGTTTCTTTCTGGCTCCATAATGACATATCTACTAGCTTTAAAGGAATAAACAATATGAATTTACTTATCACCTCAACTGTTATCCTCTTTGTCTCCAATTTCAGTTCAACAGTCTATATACCAAAGAGATCATAAAAAGCAGAAAGGACCTACATGCACAAAAATATTTATAGAAGCTCTTTATACAGTGGCAAAGAATTGGAATTTGAGATGATTCCAGTCAATTGAGGAAAGGTTGGACAACTTGTGCCATATGAATATGATGGAACACTATTGGGCTTTAAGAAATGATGAGCAGGCAGATTTCAGGAAAACTAGGAAAGGCTTACAGTGACTGATGCAAAGTGAAGTGAGTACAATAAGGAGAACACTGCACACAGCAACAGCAAAGTTGCAATGATGATCAACTGTGATTGACTTAGCTGTTCTCAGCAGTAAAATTATCTTCCTCTTTTCTTAAAATAGTTTAATCTTTAGCTCATAATCTTCTGAACACTAACCCCCATCCTTAACATTTGGTTACTTCTCCATACACACGGATATTCCCTCAGTCACTCCTAGCATCCCAGTTTCTTAAGCTCCTCAGCTTCCATGACCTATTCTTTATCCACCACAACCACATGTAAGAAAGATCATACTTATGATCTCACTATGATCCCCATTTCTTTCATATCCATGATCACGCATTTCCTTACTCCTATATCTGAAAATAAGCTCTGATCATTCCCTCATTCCTCCTAAATTTACTGTCCTCATCATTTTCTTCAGCCCCTCTGCCTCTCAGTACTCTCCCAGGTGATCACCCCTGCATCTTACTCTCCTACTTATGCACCAGGACAAGGTTTAGAGGAAGTCGTGCAAATTGAGTAGTAGGGTCCACTACACATATATGTTGATTAACTTCAACTGGGCAATCCCTGAAGCAAAGCAAGCCTTTTATTCCTCTCTGATTCTTTATCATTGTCCCCAAAGCTGTTGTTCTAAACTGTTTCTTTTCTTCTCAAGCTTCCTCCAGCACCCCTGTTTCTACCTTCTCAACAGATAAGTGGGCCAAATCTTTCAATGAGAAACCTGACTCAAAAGAAAAGAAAAAGTGCTCCCAGCACCTTGAGTCTCTCTGGAACCAATTCTACCTACTATAACAGTGTACTAGTTTGCCTTTCCCCTGCAGCCCCTTCAACATTTTCATTTTCCTCTTAGGTCAGCTTTGCCAGACAGATGAGTATGAGGTGAAACCTAAAAGTGGCTGTAATGCTCGTTTCTCTAATTACTTCTGATTTGGAGCTTTTTTATATGAGTGTTGATAGCTTGATTTCTCCCTTTGAAAACTGCTTCTTCATATACTTTGACTACTTATTATGGAGGGAATGAATGATTCTTAACAATTGAATCAGTTCCATAGATCTGATATCCTCTCTCTCTGTGTATGTCTGTGGGTGTGAGTATGGGTATATGTTGGTATAACTATATAAGTCTATATATAATTATGTGTGTATTCATGTGTAAATATATGGGTATACATGACATATACATATGCATATATTCATACATATATACATATATTTATTCAGTGTGTTTGTGTGTGTGTGTGTGTGTGTGTGTGTGTGTGTGTGTGTGAAATGAGTTCTTTATGAAAGTGGCTGAAAATGATGTTCCAGTGATTGTTTGACTTATAGTTTTCACTGCACTGGTTTTATTTGTACAAAATCTTTTAATCTCATATACTAAAATTCTTTCTGTCTCATGAACTCTTGCTCTAATCATAGATCAGATTTTTTCCCTTTATCCTCATTTTTATGATGTTACGCTTCATTTCTAAGTACTGTATTCATTTGCAGCTTGCCCTGGTATGTAATGTGAGAGGTTGATCTAAACCTAAATTGGACCAAATTGTACTTCAGTTTTCTCAACAGTTGTATATGAAGGTTGTGTTCTTACCTAGGGTTTGGGGTTCTTAAATGTATCAAACATGCAGCTACAGAGTTAATTTGCTTCAGTGAATTGAATTAATTAACTTCTATCATCTTATTACTTTGATACTCAGTATCATACTATCTCCACCAATTTCTCGCTCAGTACCAAATTGTTTTCATTTTTACTCTTTTGTAGCACACTTTAAGATCTGGTACTGTAGTCCCCCTTCCTTTCATTGTTTCTCTTGAAAGTTTTGACTGTGTGTCTTTCCAGATAAAATATTATTTTTTCCATCTTTATAAAATAATTCTTTAGTAGATTGATTTTGATTGAAATAGCCCTGAATAAATGAATTAATTTAGGTGGTAGAGAAATTCCTTTGAGCGTGTCCTTTAAATGCCCACTAGACAAATGAATGTCATCCTTCTCCTTCCTTTCTGTCCTGGATGCTTGATAGTTTCTTCTACAAAGGATCAAAACTGAGGACCACTACCTACCCAAGAGGCAATTGAGGACATCATAAGTGTATGATATGACATTATGAATCTTTTTTGTTCCTTCATTCAAATTTAAGACTTGACACATGCCCTGATCATTCTAGTTGTGTCCTTGGTCATGGGTCTGAGTGAGGCTTTGGGACCACCAAACTCCAAGATAACATTACAGATGAATACTTGAAATCCAGGCAATAGTGGATGCTTTGGGGTACTTAGAAATTTCCACATAACAGACAGACTGGATGCTCATACTTAAAGCAAGAGGCCTTTAGTAGGCACATTATAACTCACACGAGGGAATATAGGAAACATCTTTTCCTGTCTTCAAATCCAATGCCAAGTAAGAATGTGTTCATCTTTGCCCTCAATCCCTAGTCACCATAGTGATAAATAACACTGACTCACTGAGTCACTAAAGCCCATCACCTAATAAACATTGGATGCTGATTCAAATGCTGATGCTGGGGTTAAAGCTAGGCTGTGAGCCCAGCTCCCTCCCATATCTAGGCAGGCCTGAGCATGGACTCATTGTTCTTGCACTTCCTATTATGGCAGCCACAAGCACTGGCATCCAGTCGTCCACCTAGGAGCAGGCCATGTTATTGTCACACACTGACCTACATTTGGCCAGAGAAATACAAATATCTTTCCTCCAGTTCTTCTCATCTCTCTCTCTCTCTCTAGTCCAGTCTAGTTTCACACCCATATGGAGCTGCTGATTCTCTACTCCTCCATATCCCTCCCAGGTCCCAAGCTCTCTGCTTTCCAAGTATTCAGGTGCTGGATCCCCGCAACTCACCTTTCTCATTCTCTGTTTCTGTGTCTCTGTCTCTCTTGTAATCAACTACCCCAAATATTTCATGCAGTGATGCCTTCTGTTACAATCTAGACCTCTTGAAGGCTTTATCTTCTGGTGACACATGATGCTACCAATTCCTCTTTTTCCCACTGGCTACAACTGAAGGGTTTTCCCCAAACAGCTTCCTCAAAGCTTGTTCGGCAATCTGTAATCTCTCCCACTCCAAGAAGTTCAGCAGCCCCTTATTGTAACTGAGAGTGAAGCACTCTGTTCTTCCCTTTCTGAGTGGGGTTAGGGGTTTTTGGATGTGACCATGACTTTGAGGGATCAAGTCTGTGGGACAGTCTGAGACAGATGGAGTGTGGCATGCATAAGTGCAGTTGGGTAGAGAAAAGGACATGGGTACATGATGATGCAGTTATTAACAAAGACTGGTGGTGTTCATCCAACTGAAAGTTTGTATTGAACACTCTTCCATCTTCATTACATCAGACCTTTCTCTTCCCCATTTGGGATCTCAGGTGGAGATGTTTCATTCAAGGGGCACTTGTGATTGAGGCAAGTCTGGAAGTGGACCTTTCTCAGGCTTTTCTTTTCTGAAATCTAATTGTAGGTTCTTATCTAAAAGAGACCCCCAGCTTAACTTCTTAACTTCTAGGAGACAAAGAAAGCTCAGAATTCTGTCCCCAGCGCTTCTTGTATTGGATTTCCTCACCATTTATCAGATCTTGCTGAACACTGCAATCATAATAGCTGTAACTGTGCTCCAATCCTGGTGGAGGAAGCTTGTAACAGATATAAGAAGATGTATCAGCAAGCACTCTGGCACCCAGGAGGGCCTGCTGCACAAGTTCTTAGATCTGCTTTTCTAAAAGGAGAGCAACTTTAAGAAGGGTAAACAATCTTACTTTGATTACATATAGCAACAGAGAAAATACAAACAGGAGCAACGGATAGGGCTTTGAATTGTCTGACCATAGGAAAGACACACATTATTACCAGACTGGGTTTTTAAAGTTGGGGCTGGGGGAGCTTCTTAAAAGGGCCCAGAGTCTCTTCCAGCACAAGAACCTTCCTCGAAAAACTCAGCCCCAAAGCAAAAACTCACCTAGGAACACATACGTACTCATTTCAGAGTCAGAGATCCAGTGCCTCCTTAGCAATCAGCAAGAGGTGTGGGTCTTTATAGGAAACAAGCCTCCCCTAATCAAGCATCCCTCATAATCCCACCTGAGATAATAAGCATCCCCTAATCAAGCATCCCTCATAATCCCACTTGAGCCCTATGGCCAGAGAAGATTTTTAACTCTCATTATAGAGGACAAGTGAAGGAGATGCTGTTTTGTGCTGCATGCTGCTTATAAGGAGGAGTAGGTGGCTCCTGATTGGTGGAACGAGTACTAAGCGTAATGTTCCATGATTGTTTGTGTAAGGGGATTACTTCATTTAGCTGCAGAAACTCTGGAGAGATTGATTATTCAGAGAGTCATGTAGGCAGGGGACATTGGGGAGGTAGTGGAAGAAAAATTTTGGAATGACAGGCATGCATGGGAAACTGGCTCCATACTTTCCTTGGATTCACTTGACATTCTAGCCATTTCTGAAAATGGTCTGTCTCGGGGGAAAGTATTCTTTCCCTCTCCTCATCATTCATTGGTGACTCCCCTCTCCAAATATTTGCAGTCTACGGGATGACAACTTCACAACTGAAGTTTCTGTGCTTAATACTTTTAAAGGGGGAGGGGAACCTGAAGCTGATATCCCTCAGTTTGGTTCCTTTCTACCAATTGTTGGTTACTCAAAAGACTAATAGCAAACAGTGAATAAACCCACTAATCCAAACAAAAAATCAAGCAGAAATCAGAGAATTGTCCAATCAGAATATGACATAAAATACTCATAAGTACATCATTCCTCACCAGGAAGTAATATAAGTTTTGAAGTCAAATAAGGAATGAGCAAACAATCTCACTCAGAGAAAGTCTATTCTTAGCATCTCCAGAATTTCAAAGACAACACAGGGCTGACCTTCCATACATACACGCCATTGCAAAGTTTTCCTTCATTAACACTCTGGAGTTTCCTCTGTTCATGATTCTCTCTGAATAATGCCTCTAAAGTCTCTGAAGCCAATTGAGGTAAGTGCATGAGCTACAGAGGCACTTTGGTATTAGCATTTTTTGTCAACCAAGAGTCACAAGAGGAGCAAATAAGATAATATTTATAAAGGACTTAGCAAATTTTAAAGCTATAAGTGCTATGATTTTGATGGGTCCTCATCACGCAAAGTCACTCCAATAGATAAAGTGGACATTTTTTACCCTAAGTACAGAACTTTCCACTTCATTTCTATTAAATGAAATCTCATTCCATTCAATTCTCCCATCATTCTGACCTGTAAACAACTTTTGGATGCTGCCTCTGTCACTTAATATGTTATCTGTGTCTCCCAGTTTCAAGTCATCTGAAAATTTATTTGCGTGTCTTCTGTCTTTATCCAAGGTGCTGATGAAAATGTTGACTAGTACAGAGCCAAAGATAGATTCCTGGCATCCTCTACTAGAGAACTTCCTCCAACCTGATAGTCACCCATTAAGAACTCATTTTGGGGCCCCAGTGATTCAACCATTTCCAAATTCAGCTAACAACACTGTCCATGGCTCTAATCCATAGCTGCCCATCTTCTCCCCAATGGCAGCACTGAAGATTTTGTCAGACTCTTTGTGGGAATCCAGGTTTAATACATCAACAAGATTCTCCTGATCCATCAGTTAAGTTACAGAGTCACATAAGGAAGATTTGTTTGGTGGAAGCTGTTTTCATGAGGCCTTGATGACCTTTTTATAATCACTCTTCCTTTTCAACATGCTCACAAACCCTATCTTTTATGATGGGTTTTAATTTTTTTCTGTGAGCCAAAAGTAGAATTCATTGAACCAGAGAGTGCAGACTTGTCAATCTTTCTTTTTAAAAATATTGGAACATTTGTCACCAAAATATATGGGACCCACTACAGTAGTGAAGACTTCCAGTGATCTACACTAGTAGCTCAGCTTCAGCCCCCTAACATTTGGCTATTGTAACAGTTCAGTCAAGACATGACCTCTGGGGCCCCTTCCTTCCCTGAGATTCTATGATTTCAGTGACATTTTTTTTTCTTCACCAGAAAAATTTTGAAGTGTTAGAACAGACCCAGAAAAGGAACCTCTTCCTTGGAACAGATGATGCAGTTCCTTTCCAATACTAATTGGTTCTCTCCACTCTGAGGTTGCCCAACCCTGGGGCAGAAAAGAGAGTCTATAAATTGTTAGTCTGGGAAATGTAGAGGGTAGGTCCATGAAGGGAGGGTCGTCCTGACTGTTATATCTCTGAGTTCCTTACACTCATCTTCTCTCCAGGATGCTTTTTGTCTCCTTCTCCAGAGGCATCTGGACAGAGGTTCTGGCTGTGACCCTGCTGGTGCTGACTTCCCAGGTGACTGCAGGCAGACATGCCCCAGGTAAGTACCGAGCAGCAGCTCCCCAAAGAGCCCAGGTGGGACCCAAGGGGAACACTCTTCTCTCTGGGTGCAGACCAAAGGAACAATTTGGGACAGGATGGTCCTCAGATAGATGGGCAGTAGGGAAACTGGATTTCAGGCTCCCCTCCCAACTAACTCTGCCTTAGGTTCTTTGCTTCCTTTCCTCCTTTTCCTTGGTGTTCAAAGACCTGATGCACTCCCCGCTCCAAGAACTGAGGCTCCAGGCAATTTGTCATTAAGCAGGTATAAAGGAGCTACTGTCTGCCGGGCACTGTGGTAATGCCAAGGATAGAAAGAACAGCCAACGACAGTTCCTGTTCTCAAGGAGCTCACAGTGTAATGGGGGAGACAAGAGGTGAACAAGTCTGTGTGAACAAGATAGATACAGGAGAAATGGGATGTGCTCCAGAGAGGGACCTCAGTAATATTAACAGAAATCAGGAAAGGCTTCCTGTAGAAGGTGGGGTTTGAGCTGATGCTTGAAGTAAGCCAGGGAAGTGAGGACGCAGAGGTGAGGGAGAAGAGAATTCTGAGAAGGGGGCAGTCAGAGAGGGCCCAGAGTGGGGAGAGAGAGAAATGTATGGCCGGGAGAAGAAGAAGGCTTGTGTCACTGGAGAGCAGAGTGCTGGGGTCCAGGTAATATAAAGTGTAAGAAGGTTAGAAAACTAGGAGGGGCCTGGTTGTGAAGGACCTTGGAGGCCAAGTAGAAGACTTTTTATTTGATATTGGAGGAGACAGGAAATCACTGAAGTTTATTGATTGGAGGGTGGGGGCATATGGTTACAAAATGGCCAAGGTTTCCTACCCCTTCTAAATGTTTCTGTCCTACTAAACATTGTCACAGGGTGTGCCTAAACTATTGGAAAGATTTAAATTTGGCTGTTGTTGGGGGAGGAAGGCATAGACTTTCTTGGATTGATTTCCCTGGTATGATTTCAAGGCCATAAGTGAAGCTGGGGTTTGGTTTTTCTACCAACCTCAGTTTCTTCATCTGTAAAATAGGGATAATAATAGCACCCACCTCTCAGATTATCCCAGGGGCTAAAAGAGATAATACGCATGAGGGACCGGAAGTATGATACAAATGCTAGCTATTATTTTATTATGGTTACTAGTACTATTACGTGTACCTCATTTTTCTCAAAATCCTGACCTTACTCAGGGAAATTTTACTTTTCAAAATGTATTTTTTATTTTTAACATCATCTTTATTTCCAATTATCCCTGTTTTCTTAAACCAGTGCTTACACACCTGCAGGCTTACTTCCTTTCATGGTTTCCATGGTTTGGTTAGCAAGGACTTTCTATGCTTTAGCATGGACCAATTATCAGCTAGAGTTTTATGGCATCATCAGTTACCAAGAGAGGCTGTTACATGAACAGTCTTTTTCCGGAGGGGAAGGATGCCTTTTGTCGGGCAGCCTGAGAGGGCATCCAGAGGCATGGGTTGTCTCTAAAAGGAAGCTTTGGAGAAAGGAGAGAAAGGCTGTGGAGAAATCTAAACTGACACAAGGATTCTATGGACAATTCAAACTGCGTTGAGAGTTGCATAGCAGAACTATTAAAGATGTAAAATAAACAAATTTATTGTTAACGACTTGGTTCTAAGCACTTTCTAAGTCATTTGGATATTTTCTCTTAAAATTTTTTTATTAATTTTTTTTTAAAAAACTTACATTTTGAATTTAATACATAAAGGGTATAAAAGAAAGATTTATAGTTTAGTATAAAACCCTCTTTTACTGTTCTACTGTGTCTAGGGAAGTGCTCATTTTATATGATGTTTTTTAAGTTTAGAATAAAAGTTTAAAAAAACCCACAAATTTTATAAAAAAGATCTAAGTTTAGAGTAGAGAAATGGATGATATGGTCAATGGCAGAGGCTATGAAGGCAGGAGTGTGCAGAAAATCAGTGGGGCCCAGGGCAGGTATTTAGGAGGGCAATAGTCAAGGCCAGGACTGAATGGGATGGGGCTGGAATGGAAGAGATCAGCATGGGGTAAGTGATGTGACAAAATTTCAGATGGGAATATGGAATGTGGGAAAGGGAGATACTGAGATGCTCAATTAGGAAAGAACAACTGGATAACTTAATTGAATAAAAAGAGATTGTGTCTGCATAATCTTTCACAATTCACAACACTTGTGAGGTAAGTAGTACAAATATCACTACCCACATTTTAAACATGAGGGAACTGAAGTTCAGAGAGGTTAAGCAATTTTTTCAGTCATGAAGGTGCTAAGTATTAAACAGTAGGGAAAAATTATCTGAAGATAAATTTGGAGTGGGCAAGATAGAGGTGGACTGAAGAAAAATCATGAAGAAAGTAAAAAACAGTAGGGGGAAATTAATAATTTCATGGATTATTAATTTACACTAACACACATATGTTGCCCCTTTCTGGCTCTGTGGCTTTGCTCACGTTGCTCCCTATGCTTGGAATGCCCTTCCCCACCTCCCCCCCTCTATCTGTTGAATTCCTATCCATTTTCTAAAGGAGATGAAAGGCCTCCTCCTTCTGGAAATCTTTACATCATTGATAGCTGATTCGCTGATCCATCCTTGGTAACAACTTCCCCAATTTGGACCTCATCTGACACTTGGTTTTCTCCTCTCAGGTGTATTAATTTTTGCTAGTTTTTGCTCTGTGGTTATCTGTGTATTTGTTATATTCTCCCATTAAGTTCCAGAAAGCAGAAATCTGCCTAGAATCTTTTACTGAAGCAATGCTTAGTTCAATAGAATGTTCGAGTTAGAAGGGTCTGTGAAGATAGAAAAAGATGTTTAACTTGAACGACTTAGAAGGAAATGGGTGACAGGGAACAAGTGGAAGACTTGTTGGTGACAGGATATGAGGATTCTCAGGCTCCTTAGCATTTGGGTTTTCCTTGGCATGATAATTACTGGTCCACAGAAACTACAGTGCCTAACACGTTCTTCTCTTTCACTGGGATTGGAGAATGAATGAATGAATGATAAAAACATTTACTGTACACTTGTTCAGTTGTGTCAATTATGTCCAACTCTTCATGAGCCTATTTGGGGTTTTGTTGGCAGGGATACTGGAGTGGTTTGCCATTTCGTTCTCCAGCTCATTTTACAGATGAGGAAACTGAGGCAAACAGGGTTAAGTGGTTTGCCCAGAGTCACACAACTAGTAAGCATCTGAGGTCAAATTTGAACTCAGGTCTTCTTGATGCCAGGCTCGATACTCTATCCATTGTTCTACCTACCTGCCATACACATACACCCACACACACATCCATTATTATGTGCCAGTCTCTGTGTTAAGTGCTGGGGCCTGCCTGCAAGGAATTTAGATCCTAAGAGGGTAGACAACACACAGCTTTTGCTACTTCATTTGCCATTAGCTGCTCTCCTTGGTTTTGACTCCACCATCATCTTCATCATGTCCATTCAAGAAAAACTCCTTATCAGATAAATTCAGCATCAGAAAACTCAACATCTCAGAGATTGCTTCAGCTTTGCTGCTCACTCCCATCAGTCCCCTCAGTCACTTCTGCCTTTCTAACTGGAGGGCTGGACAGTGGATGAAAAACCTCCTCTCATAGCCTCAATTTATAGAGAGCTCAAAATTCCTGCCATCTCTTCCTTTGCCACCAGCTGCTTTGTTTGGTTTGACTCTACCCTTGTCTTCCTTACATGCTCACCCTTTTGTCTTCTTGTGTGTTTTGTCTTCTTCCATTATATTGTAAGTTCCTTGAAGGCAGGGACCATTTCTCTTTTTCTTATTTACCCTGTGCTTAGTATAGTGGCTAGCACATTGTAGGAACTTAATAAATGTGGATTGTATGGTATCCTTCCTTTGATTCCTGGATTTTAGAGTTGTGGCTAGGGAAGGACAACTGGAGCTTTGCCCCTGGGTGCTGATACCCAGTGTGAACTTCCTTCCCCCAGACCTGTGTCTCTTGGTCCTCCACAGGCTTACACTGCATAGTGTGACCCTGCATCATTTCTGGCCTGGGGCTGCCACTCCAGGGTCCCAGAAGGGTACTATTCCTTTCTCTCCAATGCACCAGGGTGTCCTGGACAGACTCTTTGGGGAATGATGCATATCCTTTCCCTTTGTGCCACCTCTGGAGTTGAACTATCCCTTTATGGTACCACTTTTCTCCCACATACCATCCTGCTTCTCTTTTAATCCTAAGTAGAAGAATTCCTAGTAAAGGCTCTGTTGGATCTCTCTCCTCCTTCCCACCCCAACCCCAACCTGACCCCTACATATGACTCCTCTCAGTTGATAAAACAGTTCTTAAGGCAGGGATTTTGTAACCTTTTTGTGTGTTGTAGACCTCTTGGGCAGCCTGTGGATTCCCTCTTAGAATATTTTAAATGCATAAAATAAAATATATGACTACAGAGGAAACCAATTAAGTTGAAACAGTAATAAACTTTAAAATCCTTGTCTTAGGGAGCACTTGGTTCTGGTATCTGATGGCCACCTTCCTAGTGGGTGTGTGTGTATGTGTATGTTGGGGTGTTGTAGAAGGGACCCTGGATCTTGGGCTCCAGTTATCGTAGGCTTCATTCAGATGTAATAGCACCTGTGATATTTGTCTCCCGGTGATGTCCAAGGCCTGATGATCACTACTCTTCTAGGAAGGAAATGGGATGGAAGAGCAGAAATGTTCCCAGAGGAAGGAAAAGCATCAGTCCTGGAAAGAAAATGCTTGGAGTGAGGAGAAAGGCCAGAGCCAGGAGAGAGTTCATGGTGAATGCAGGAATCTTATTTGTCAGGGGGCTAGCTCCCCACTGCACAGGGCCTGCAGAGGAAACACTGTAGGGTAGGAGAAAGAGCTGGGGCAAGATTCACAGGAACTGGGGTCACCACCTTCTTGTCCTTTCTGCTTAGCTTGGGCTAAAGTGAGGTGCTCTCAGCTCCTGTTTTATGCAACTTTGCTGAATAGGTACTTTCCTCAACTCCCTAAAGGACTGTGCTGGCCAATCAGAAGCCAGAGAATCTGCAGTTTCACTAGTTACCAGAGAAAACTGTTACTTGAAGATTCCTTTAGGTTGCTTCTCTCCTCCCCACCACAGGAAAGGTGTGGCTACTGTGGCCTCCAGAAAGCTTCTTCCCCAATATTTCTTTGTTATCCTTCCCCACCCCGTTTCTTAAAAACTCAGCCCCAACCAGGGTAGGCCTGGCTCTGTCCCTTGTC
This sequence comes from Bettongia penicillata ogilbyi, assembly GCA_023548195.1. NCBI lineage: Eukaryota > Metazoa > Chordata > Mammalia > Diprotodontia > Potoroidae > Bettongia > Bettongia penicillata. The sequence goes on from JAJHZJ010000089.1 coordinate 3,205,010, forward strand.
ATTTGTAAAGACCACTACCTTGCCCAGAATAGTGGTTATGTTGAGGTCAGAGTTGGAAGAGCAGGTTCAAATGTGAAAGAATTTACTTAGACAATTTTTCTTCTAACCAAGGGGAGCTTTATTGATGCACAAGCAGTGGGCTAGCCCTGGAAGAAGGGCTAGCAATTTACAGAGGGACAGGGGCTTGTTTTTATAAGGACAAGATATGGGAGACAAGGGAAAATTTATAATCCAGGATGAGAGAGATGGGATTTTGTGGTCCAGGGTAAGGGGGAACTTTTTATGGTATTCCAAGGTAAGGGCAAGAGATTTTAGGATGCTCAGTCTCAGGAAGGGCCTCACTAGGTACTGAAAAAGTAACCCTTAACATTAACCCTTAGGGCACATTTGTAGCCACATCGGTAATATCTTTCACTTGCATGGCGCTATGCAATTTTCAGATTTACTAGCTTTATCCTATTCTATCCTCACAATGCTCCAGTGCAGTTAGTAAGTATTCTCATTTTACATATGAGGAAACTGAGCCTCAAACAGAGAAAGTGACTTTTCTAAAACTGCACAGTTAATAAATGGAGCAGCTTAGAGGCAAACCCGATTCTTTTGCCAATAAGTTTACAACACTTCCCACTAGACTGAAATATAGGAATTTAGTGAGATGTTATGTGTGTACTTATATCCCAAACTCTCCTATATTATTTTCCATTTTCTCCTCCATTCATCACTCTCTAAGGTCCAGTTTTTTCCTTGCCAAGACCAACCCCTCTTCTTGTGTTTTAGATCCCCTCCTCTCCCTAATCTTCTGGAAACTTGTCTTAATCTCTCTCTCATCTCTGCCTACTGGTTTCTTCCTGATGTCAACTTTTTGACATTCTTGAAAACCTTTATCATGCCATCCCTTCAGACTAATTCTGTATCTCTCCTCCATTTCATGTCTAAACTCCTAAATGGTGTTTATTTTCATTGAGTCTACTTCCTCACTCCCATTTCGTTATATCTCACTCAATTCTTAATCCCTTGAAATATGACTTCTGACTTGACCACACAACTGAGACTATTGTTTCAAAAGTTATCAACCTAATAAGGAAGCTGGGAACAAAATTAGTCTCAGTTCTTGCAAAAAAAAGGCTACAGGATTCTGAGGTTCCTGTGGGGGAGAGATTTGCAGATTACAGAACAAACTTTGAGGAACCTGTTTGGGGAAAACCCTCCAGTCATGCCTTGGAGGATCTCCTTCAACCAATGGGAAGAAGAGGAAATGGGAGCATCATCTGTCTCCATCAGAAAGTACCTAGCGTATGCTCCATTCTCAGGGCATAAATAATTCGTTAGTGTAGAAAGAAAATATCTGGAGTAACTGGTTGGGGGAGGGTGGAGTGGAGAGCTAGACAGAGGAAGAAACAAGGACAGAAAAAGATGGAGAAAGACACACAGAAAGAAACAGAGAGACAGACAGAAAAAGAGGGAGGGGGAGAGAGAGAAGAGAGGAAAAAGAGAGGTGAGGAGAGGAGGGGAGAAGAAGGGAGAGGAGATGAAAGGAGAGATAGAAAGGCAGACACACACACACATAGAGCATTGCTGCCTACAAAGCAGAGAAGTTGAGATCTGGGAGGGATCTTCAGCAAGGCAGAATCAAGAATTCCATATGGGTAGTGAGGTTTAGAGTAGACAACAGATGGAGGAAGTGATGGAGTGATAGGACTGGACCCCTAAAAGGAAAACACTGTATCTTTGAAAGCATATAACCCATAAAGCATATAACATACCAGTGGTGTTTCACATGAAGCATCTGTGCCCACTTAGATACTCAATAATCCTTTTAACTGTCCTTTAACTGTAGCTCTTTGACCACTTAACTCATTTTCATTGTCTGCACCTGGCCCACCCCAGGCTATTTTCCTCATTGCCTAATCCCATCCAGATCTCACTGTTTTCTTGTAAGTAATTATCAATCTTATCCCCACCAAGCTGCCCCATGAATAAACCTCACTACTTTTACTGAAAAAAAGCTCCAGTAGTCAAATTCTGTAGAAAGAGACCTCCTGTACCCTTGCATTTTTGGGGTTCTGAGAACTCCATACCTTAACAGGAGGGAGGGATGGGGAGAACTGGGAGTGGGGTATCCATCTTTCTCTGGCCAATTGTTAGGGCAGCAAGTGAGAGCAACCTGGCTAGTTCCCTGCTGGCTGGGGGCCAAGACCTGCGTCTGAAACATGGGAAGTGAGAGGGAGCTGAGTCCAAGCTCAGGCCTGCTTCAGTCACAAGAGAGAGCTGGGGTCAGCAGCCTAGCTTCAACACTAGCATCAGCACCAGTGTTAGCATCAAGTATTTACTAGGCGATGAGATTAGTGATTCAGTGACTCTGTCATTAATCATTTAGGTAACTGGGCACAACTTGACCTGGGATTGGCCATAAAGGAAGAGAAAAGTCTTCTTACACAGCCAAGCCATGAGGTCATCTCATCCCAGTGATGCATGTAGGGAGTCTCATTTTCACTGTAGGCTTCCCCAGTGACCTGGTGCTAGTAGCAGCTTCTGATGTACGCTGGTCCTTGTCTTCTTGTAGTTTCTCCCCATTCCTATCTCCCTCCTTTACTCTCTCCCCATCTCTCTATATGTTCACATTCCTCTCAGAACAAGGCTCCAAATTCTTTCTTACCATGCAAGCCCCCACCCATTCATTCCAGACACCATGTACCATTTCAGTATGTTGCTTACTTGTGACCACAGGGACTAATTAACCCTATTTTAGATATTCAGTTCACTCAACAAGCATTTAAGTACCTGCTATATGCAAGACATTGTTCTAGGGGTAGAAATGCAAAAAAGAAAACAAAAACCAGTCTCTGCCCTCAAGGAATTTACATTTGACTGAAAGATTCAGCAACTCAATTTAGCACCTATGGTACCTCCTTTTACACAGGGATTAACCTGAAGCAGTTACCTGAAATTCAAGGTTACCTATGAGTCCTTGCATAGTTGTGTCTGATTCTTTGTGATCCCATTTGGGGTTTTTCTTGTCAAAGATATTGGCATGGTTTGTCATTTCCTTCTCCAGCTCATTTTACAGATGAGGAAACTGAGGCAAACAGGATTAAGTGACTTGCCCAGAGTCACACAGATAGTAAGTATCTGAGGCCAGATTTGAACTCAGAAAGATGAGTCTTTCTCACTTCAGGCCTAGCACTCTGTGCTATCTATCTGCCCTTCTATGATGGGGCCATAGGCACTCAAAACAATGTCTCAACAGAAACAGCTGCTTCTTGTCTAACCAGTCAGAGGACACAATTGGCTCATAATAAAGGGCAATGAGATTATCTGGCAGGGAAGCATGTGGTTTTGACATGCAATCTGAAGCCCCAGCCACAGGCTACATCTAAAGGGAATGTTGGGAGAGGGGGAGAAATGATTGGTGAGACATCCAAGCCAACAGCAGAGGAGAGATAAGATAGTCAAGGAGAGCAAAGGTTATAGAAGCAGAAGGCTAGAGAACATCAGTGGGGTCCAGGGAAGAAGTTAGGAGGGCAGTGCTCAGGGCTAGGACTAAGGTAGGAGAGATTAAATGGGGAGGTTGGGATGGGGTGGGATAAGTGATATGACAGGATTTCAGACTAGAATATGGAATGAGGGCAGAGGAGTAAGTGAGGTGCTCAAATGAAGAAATAACTGAATTAATTAGTTGAGCAAAATAACTCACATTTATATAGCACTTCAGAGTTTATAACTGTCCTGTGATAGGCAGTACAAGTATCATTGTCCTATTTTATAGATAAAAAAATGAGACTAAGCAGAGTTTGGCAATTAGCAGGCACAGTGGATAGGATACAGGGTCTAGAGACAAGGAGACTCAAATTCAAATCCAGTCTTAGACACTGAATAGTTATATGTCTCTGGACCAATCACTTAACCTCTGTTTGCTTTGGATTCTTTATCTGTTAAGTAGGGATAATAGCAGAGCCAAGATGGTGGAGTAAAAGCAGAGACCTGCCTGAGCTCTCACCTAAATCCCTCCAAATACCTGTAAAAATTACTCTAAATTCTAGAGCAGCAGAATCTGCAAAATGACAGACTGAAACAAATGACCAGCCTAAGAAAACCTGGAGGGTCAACAGGAAAGATCTATTGCACCAGACTGGGAGTGGAGCACAGTTCAGTGTGGGCTATGCTGGCACAGATGGGCAGGAGCAGGCCTCAGGAGACTGAATCAGTGGCAGCTGTGGCAGTTTCCAGACTTCTCAACCCCCAAAACACCAAAGATGACTTTGAAGGTCAGCAGAAAAATTCTGTCTGATGTGAGTGAGAGAGGAGTGTGGTGTGGCCCCAGCCCCAGTCTCAGTGATGGTGGTGATGGTGGTGGGCAGTGGCAGTGGCAGTGGCTGCTTCCAGAGCTCTTGGTCCATGGACTGTGGGGGGATCCAGTGGCTGATCAGAGGTAGATTGTAGGGATCTCTTTGGTGGTGTTGTCTCTTGCCTTGTCCATCCTTGGATCTGGGTCTCAGTCATGGTTGCTGATCCTGGGGTGAGAGAGAGGGCTGGCATGGTAGAGTTTGTGGAGGCAGTGGAGAGGGCATCCTCCTCACAGTTCCAAGGTAGAAAAGTGTGATTATGGTCACTCACAGACTACAGCACAGGCCAGAAGAGGAGTAAACACCTCTTCTTTGGTCATACTACCTTGAAAGAACTGAAAATTTACAGGTCCCTACAAGTATCTCTGAAAACAGCTGCACAAAACCCTTGAAGCTTGGGACAGTACACCCCCTCCCCCTCACTGGAAACAGAGTACTACTTTGACCAAGAGCTAACAAGTCAAGTAATTGACTGGAAAAATGAGCAAACAAAAAAACCCCTCAGATGACAGAATCTTGCTTTGGTGACAAGGAAGATGAAAACACACAACCAGAAGAAGAAAACAAAGTCAAATCTTCTACATCCAACGTCTCCAAGACAAATATGAATTGGTTGTAGGTCATGGAAGAGCTCACAAAGGATTTTGAAAATCAAGTAAGAGAAGTAGAGGACAAATTGGGAAGAGATATGAGTGATGTGAGAAAATCATGAAAAAGAGTCAATAGCTTGTTAAAGGAGACTCCCCCTCCCCAAATACTGAAAAGAATTCCTTAAGAAAAGACTAATCCAAATGGCAACAGAGGCCCAAAAAGTCAATGAGGAGAAGAATGCCTTAAAAAGCACAATGGCCAAATGGAAAAAGAGGTCCAAAAGCTCACTGAAGAGAATAATTCCTTAAAAATTAGAATGGAGCAAATGGAAGTGAATGACTCTTATAAGCAATCAAGAGATTGCAAAACAAAACCAAAAGAATGAAAAAAACAAAAGACAATGTAAAATAACTCATTAGAAAAACAAGTTACCTGGAAAATAGATCCAGAAGAGAGAATTTAAAAGTTATTGAACTACCTGGAGGCCATGATCAAAAAAATAGACTCTAGACATCACCTTTCAAGAAATTACGAAGGAAAACTGCATTGATATTTAGAACCAGAGGGTAAAGTGGAAATTGAAAGAGAAGCATGAAAAAGGTAAACAAGAAAGAGAAATCATAAAGGACTTATTGAAGTTGAACTGTTTACATTCCTACATGGAAATATGATATTTGTAACTCATGACACCTTTCTCAGTATTAAGGATTAAGGTAGTTGGAGGGAATATATATAGCTTTAACAACTGAGGGGAAGAGGGGGAAGGTGAGAGAGAAATCTCATCAGATTTGACTTATGGAGGGAATAACACGCACACTCAATTTGCTATGAAAATCTATCTTGCCCTACAGGAAAGTAGTGGGAAAGGAAATAAAGGGGGGAATAATAGAAGGGAGGGCAAATGGGAAGAAGGGGTAATCAGAAGCAAACACTTTTGAGGAGGGACAGGGCCAAGGAAGAGGATAGAATTACAGAGGGTGGGTAGCATAGGATGGAGGGAAATATAGTTAGTCATTCACAACATTACTGTCATTATGGAAGTGTTTTGCATGACTACACATGTATGACTTATATTGAATTCTTTGCCTTCTAAATAGGGGTGGGTAGGGAGGGAGGAAAAAAGAGAGAATGTAGAACTCAAAAGTTTTAAAAACAAATGTTAAAAATTGCTTTACATGCAACTGGGAAGCAAGACATAGAGGCAATGGGGTATAGAAGTCTATCTTGCCCCACAAGAAAATAGAGGAGATGGGAATAAGAGAACAAGGAGTGATGTGATAGAAGGGAGGGCAAATTGGGGGAAAGGGTAATCTGAATGCATGCTGTCCTAGGGTGGGGGAGGGGGGCAATGGGGAGAAAATTTGGAACTCATCTTGTGGAAGTGAAAGTTGAAAACTAAAATTAAATTAATAAAGAGAAAAAAAAACAGTGGGGATAATAATAGCACTCCGTCTCAGGGTTATTGTGAAATAGTGTAAAGTGCTTAGCACAGTGGCTGGTATCTGGTAAGTGCTTTATAAACATTAGTTATTATTATTATCATTACTGTTGTTGTTAAATAACTTTCCTCAGTTCACACAGAGTGTCAGGTCATGGTGAATACGTTATCTCTCGGATAAGGTGATGGGCAGGAGTCTATCTAGGACAGTACAGAGAGGGGAAGATAACTTCAGGGGGAAGTTAAGAATTTTGTGAATTACTAACTTATCCTAAAAGGTATTTGTCTACCTTGTTCCTGGGGCAGCTGGGTAGTACAGTGGATAGAGTGCTAGGCTGGGAATCAAGGACTGAGTTCAAATGTGGCCAAAGAACACTTTCTAGCTGTGTGACCCTGGGTAAGTCACTTAACCCTATTTGCCTTAGTTCTTCAACTGTAAAATGGGGACACACTGGAGAAGGAAATGACAAGCCACTCCAGTATCTTTGCTAAGAAAATCCTATGGACCAGTCCATGGATTCACAAAGAGGTCAAAACAACTGAAGGAGTGAACAAGAGAAACGACACTGCTTCTGTGCCAAATGGCTCCTCCCACCCACTCCACCTATTGAGCTCCTATCCTTTCTTTAAAATCTCAGTGACTGAAATGCCATCTCTTGCAGACAGACTTCCCCATGAGGAATCACTTCTCTTCCCTTTGGATCTCACCAAACCAACACTATGTTTAAGCCTCTCATATGCATTCATTAGGGATATTTTTGAACTACAGTTCTTTGTTTACATGGCATATTATCCTATTTAGTTTCATAAAGCAGGAACCCAGACAGGCTCTAGCCTAGTGCTCTTTACTTTTTAATTTAATTTATTTATTTATTTATTTTTTTACATTCATTTTCACAAATTTTTGGATTCCAAATTTTCTCCCCTTTTCACCCCCCCCACGCCAATACCCCAAGCAATCTAATTTTCCCTATCTCCAGTCTGCCCTCTCTTCTGTCATCCCTCCCTTCTCTTGTCCCCATTTTCTCTTTTCTCCTGTAGGGCCAGATGACTTTCTATTCCTCATTAACTGTATGTCTTCTTTCTTAGTTGCAACAACAATACTAAACAGTTGTTCCTAAAACTTTGAGTTCCAAATTCTCCCCATCCCTCCCTCCCCACCCATTCCCTTTGGGAAGGCAGGCAACTCAATATAGGCCATATCTGTGTAATTTTGCCAATGTCTTCCCTGATAGTCGTGTTGTGTAAGACTAACTGGATTACCATCCCTCCTAACCTGCCCCTCATTGTTTCTCCCCTGTCTCTTGATCCTGTCCCTCCCCAAGTGTTGACTTCAAATTGCTCCCTCCTCCCTTTGCCCTCCCCTCCATCATCCCCCCCTTGCAATATCTCTTTCTCCCCCACTTTCTTATACTGTAAGATAGGTTTTCATACCTAAATGAGTGTGCATTTCACTCCTTCGTTTAGTCAAATATGATGAGGGTAAACTTCTTGTTTTGTTTTTTTTTTTTTTCCTCAGCTCTCCTCTTTTTCCCTCCACTAAGAAAAACTCCTACCTGCCTCTTAAATGACATATAGTTACCCCCTTCCCTTTCCCTCTCTTTCCTCCCCCTACATTTCTCTCTCACCATTTACCTTAGTTTCTTTTAAGGTATGGTCCCATCCTATTCAGTTCAATCTGTGCTCTCTATCTCTGTATGTGTGTGCATGTGTGTATGTGTGTGCATGCGTGTACATGTGTATGTGTGGTCCCACCAACTACCCAGACAATGAGAGCTCAGAATCCTGTCCCCAGAACTTCTTGTATTGGGGTTCCTCATCCCTCATTAGATCACACTCCAGTCATAGCAACTGTGACCTGGCTCCCACCCAGGTGGAGGAAGCTTGCAATGGCCATAAAAATGTGTGGGAGAGATAACTTTGTGCTGCATGATGCTTATGTGGAGGGGAATGTGACTGCTGATCGGTGGACAGAATACTGAGTGTGATGTTACACAACTTACCTAACTATGCCAGGGGCTTATTTCATTTGGCTGGAGAAACTTTGGAGAAATCATTCAGAGAGACATGTGGACAGAGGACATCAGTCAGGTAGTGGAAAAAAGCTTTGGAATGACAGACATGCATGGGAAACTGGCTCCATGCTTTCCTTGTACTTTTTGGAAACTCTAGAGACTTCTGAAAATGGCTTTTTTCTCTTTTACCTTGTCACTCCCTAAAACACCATTGGGTCTACTCCCTCTCCAAGTATTTGTAATTTAGGGAATGATAGTTTCATAACAAAATATGCTTTCATGTTTATTTCTGTTTTTTTTTTCAGGTATTTAAAAAATTTTATTATTTATTTTAACTTTCCTTTTAAAAAAAATTTTGAGTTACATATTTTTTCCCTTTCCACCCTCTCACCTTTTCTAAAGGTTAGAAATGTGATATCAATTATACATGTGAAATCAAGAAAACATATTTCCATATTATCCATGTCACAAAAAAAGCAAGAAAAAATAAAAAATTATATTTCAGTCTGCATTCAAGCTCTTCTCAGTTCTTTCTTTGGAGTGGACAGGGCTTTTCATCATGAGTCCTTCAGAACTGTTTTGGATGACTGTATTGTAGAGAATTGCTAAGTCATTCGCAGTTAATTATCTTATAATATTGTTATAACTATGTACAATATTCTCCTGGTTCTGCCCACTTCCCTCGCCATCGGTTCATATAAATCTTTCCGAGTTTTTTTCAGAATTCACCCCCCTTGTCATGTCTAATAGCATAATAGTATTCCACCACAATTATATACCATAACTTGTTCATCCATTCCCCAATTGATGAAAATTCCTTCAATTTCTAATTTTTTGCCTCCACAAAAGAACTACTATAAATATTTTTGTATATATATATATATATATATATATATATATATATATATACATATATATCTGTTTCCTTTTTTAGTTTTTTAAAATTACATTATTTTTAGTTTTCAACATTCATTTCCTCAAGGTTTTGAGTTCCAGATTGTTTCCCCATCTCTCCCCTCCTCCGACTTTTGTTTAAAATAAAGTTTTTACCCAATTACATGTTAAACCAATTTAAAAGCATTTCTTTAAAAAAAAAAAACGTTTTGAGTTCCAGGTTCTATCCTTTCCTCTTTACTTCCCTCACTTCCTTTCCTCCCTGAAATGGCAAGCAATCTGAAATAAATTTATTCATATCAAATCATGTAAAATATTTCTATGTTAGTCATTTTGTACAAGAAGACAAAAAATAATGAAAGAAAGTGAAAAATAGCATGCTTCAGTGTGTATTCAGATAGTCTCAGTTCTTTCTCTGGAGGCAGATAGTCTGCTTCATCATTAGTCCTTGAGGATTATCTTGGATCATTATGTTGCTACAAATAGCTAAGTCAATCACAATTTTTCATCACAGTATTGCTGTTACTGTGTATAACATTCTCCTGGTTCTTCTCATTTCACTTTGCATCAGTTCATGTAAATCATTCCAAGATTTTTGAAATCATCCTGCTAAACACTTCTTATAGCACAATAATAATCCATCACAATCATACTACAAGTTGTTTAGCCATTCTCCAATTGGAGGGTATTCCTTTGATTTACAAATTGTAGCAAATACAGAAAGAGCTGCTATAAATATTTTTGTACATCTGGGTCTTTCCCCTTTTTTGGGATCTCTTTGGGATGTAGACCTAGCAGTGGTATTGCTGGATCAAAGGGTATGCCCAGCTTCATAGCCCTTTGGGTACAGCTCCAAGTTGCTCTCCATAATGATTGGTTCCTGATTACTTTTAAAGGTAGAGGATGATACCTAGCTGATATCCCTCTGCTTGACTCCTTCCCACCAAATACAGGTTACACCAAAGATTATAATAAATCAGAAATAGTGAATAAATCCACTTATCCAAGCAAAACAGCAAACAGAAATCAAAGAAGCTGTCAGATTAGAATGATATAAAATACACAGGTGTAAATCAGCACTTCACCTGGGAATGAGTTAAGTTTTCAGACTTTGTCAGATTCTTTATTGAAATCCATATTTGATACATCTACAACATTCTCCTGATCCTTCAGTTTGGTTATAGTTTTAACAAGGAAAGGTTCATCTGGCATCATCTATTTTTGATGAAGCCTTAATGACCTTTATACAATCACTCTTCCCTTTCAAGATGCTCAGAAGCCATATGTTTTATGAAATGTTTTAAATATTTTTCTGATAGTCAAAAACAAAATTCATTGAACCACAGATTGCACACTTCTCCATTGTCCCTTTTTCAAAATATTGGAACATTTATTCTCCATTTTTTTGGGACCTACTGCAGTAGTGAAGATCCTCACTGGTCTACACCAGCAGCTCAGCTGCAGCACCCTAACATTGAGCTGCTATAACAGTCCAGGCAAGGCATGACCTCTGGGGCCCCTTCCTTCCCTGACATTCTATGATTTCTGTGCCCTTGTTGGTTTTCTTCACCAGAAAAATATTAGAACAGACCCTGCAAAAGGAACCTCTGCCTGGGAACTAATGATGCACTTGATTCCTAATGCTGACTGGCTCTCTCAGTTCTGAGGTTGCCCAACCCTCGGGTGGAGAAGAGAGTCTGTAAATTAGTCCGGTAGACATTGGGGTAGTTCCCCAAAGAGAAGACCATCCTGACTGTGAGACGTCTCTGAGTCCTTTAGCCTCCTCTTCTCTCCAGGATGCTGTGTGTCTTGCTCCCCAGGGGCATCTGGATAGATGTTCTTGCTGTGACCCTGCTGGTGCTGACTTCCCAGGTGGCTGCAGGCAGACATGCCCCAAGTAAGTACTGAGCAGCAGCTCCCCAGAGAGCCCAGGTGGGGCCCGAGGGGAGCACTCTTCTCTCTGGGCCCAGACCAAAGGAAGGACCTGGGCCAGGATGGTCCTCAGAGAGACGGGCAGTGGGTGAGACTGGGTTTCAGGCTCCCGTCCCAACCAACTCTTCCTTAGACCCTTGCTTCCTTTCCCCCTTTTCCTTGGGGTTCAGGGACTTCATGCAGCCCACCCTCCAAGAGCTGAGGCTCCAGGCAGTTTGCCAATAAGAGTTATGAAGCAGGGCACTGTGCTGATGCCAAGTATAGAAAGAAAGGCCAAAGACAGTTCCTGTTCTCAAGGAGCTCACAATCTAAAGAGGGAGTCAACAGGTGAACAAATCTGTGTGAACAAGATAGATACAGGAGAAGTGGGATGTGATCAAGGGAGGGAAGAAGGCACTGACGTTAAGGAGGACAATGACTGGCTTCCTAAGGTGGAGGTGGAGCTGATGCTGGGAGTAAGCCAGAGAGAAGATTCTGAGAATGGGGAGCAGTCAGAGAGAGCCCAGAGTTGGGAGAGGGAAAAATGTATGAGAGGAAGAACAAGAAGGCCGGTGTCACTGGACAGCAGAGTCCTGGGGTTCTGGGAACACAAAGTTTAAGAAGACTGGAAAAATAGGAGGGACTTCCTCCTATTTGTTGTGAAGGGCCTTCAAGACCAAGCAGAGGATTTTATATTTGATGCTGGAGGAGAGAGGGAGTCACTGGAGTTTATTGATTAGTGGGGAGGACATGGTCACAAAATGCCAAGGTTTCCCACCCCATCTAAATGTTTCTGTCCCACTAAACATCATCCCAGCATCTGCCTAAACTATTGGAAATATTTAAATTTGTCTGTTATTGGGGGAGGAAGGCATAGACTTTCCTGGATTAATTTCCAAGGTATAATTTCATGGCCATAAGTGAAGCTGGAGTTTGGTTTTCATGAATAACATCACGGTGGAGTAGGAGAAAGTCTCCCCATCTATTCCTCAGAGGCGGATTAGAGGCAGTTATTGGGCTGGATAAACCAAAGGGATCAGGCTGACTGTTTTTCTGTCTTCATGGTCCCTTGTTAATGTGCTGAAAAAGAGAGGTGCAGACTCAATGTTCCCTAGTCCCCCACTTCCTCGGATCAGACAGGGCTTGCACTCTTGGACCCCTGCCTGTCAGTGCCATCGCTGGTCTCCACAACGCTACTGCTCTCCGTGAAGCTGAGACCTGGATCACTGGGTCCCTTCCATAATTCACGAGGGGTATGAGATCTTTTGTCCTGGGCAGGGAGGGAGCCCTCTGAGATTGGGCACAAACCTCTTCCAGCTAAGAGTATAGTTGGGGAGCACTGTCTATATTATTGCCCCTGCAGCCTGGCCTGGCACCTGACCTGGCCAATCACAGTCTCTTTCTGGTCCTAACGTGCTCTAGAGGGGTCCTCCAAGATCTACCCACGATCTACCTTTGAGCTTTGTGTCCTGCACTGCCTCTGGGGGGAGAGTACTCCATAGGTAACATCCATTCTCCAGGGCTGTGCAAGAGAGAAAGGGACCTTCAAGAGATAGTATGTCATGGCCTGAGTAAGGGGAGACCCAAGTTGCAGGGGATCTCCCAGTCTTAGGAGGGTGAAGGCTGGTTAACCTCAGCTGACAACTCCAGGATCATCTAGGTGTCAGCCATAGGTGTACTGAGCAGGTGCTGCCCTCATGTGGACAATCTTTCAAACTACACAGTATTTAAATAGCCTCCAAGCTACAAGCAAATCAAACTTTTAAGCTCTTACTTTGTGCCAGGCACTGTGTTAACTGTGGGGGATACAAAGAAAGGTAAAAGTCCTTGGAGATGACAACATGAAAACAACTGTGTGCAAATAAGTTATTTTCAGACAATTTAGAAATAACCAATGGAGGGACTGGCAAAGACTTTCTGTAGAAGACAGGATTTTAGTTGGGCCTTTGAAGGAAGCCAGGGCAGCCACGAGTCAGGTCTAAGGAGGGAAAGCGTTCCAGATCTGGGGACAACCAGAGGAAATGCCCAGTGCTGGGAGCTGGAGTGTCTAGTACGAGGGTGTTAACCTGAAAGTTTGGTTAAAGTAGAGGCAACAGGCTAAATGCTTACAGTTTCATTATTTATTATAGATTAATTCATTCTCTTTAAAGTAACAGTACGTGGAGTCCAAGGAGCTAGATATCAGATCTAGCTACCAAATACCAAAAACAGTCAGCCTTAAATCTGTTTTAGGACAAAGGTGTTCTGTGTCCTACGGATTTATCGTCTGCATAAGTGATTAACTAGACTATTAGAAAGGAATTTCTTAACTGCGTAGGTTGTAAATACAATAAGATAACAGAGTTTGACAAAGCTTAAAATAGAAATTATGACCCAAGATGTCTGTGTTTTCTTTACCATTAACATGCCATAACATAGTATATGTCTATAAATATTAAGATGTGGTAAACATCCCGTTATTCAAGGTAGTGTCTTAGGTTAAATGTCTCCTAAGGAATATTAAGTCAGCCCTGGCTGGCTTTTGTAGACATAGGCAGAAGCATTCTCTGGGTTTGCTTCAGAGAGAACAAAGAGATTATTCCAAAATTTTATATTAAATATTATCAAGGGACAGCACGGCAGCCAGCGTCACTGGGTCACAGAGTACGAGTGGGGGAGGGGAGTGAGGAATAACGAAACTGAAAAGTTAGGAGGGACCAACTTGTGAAGGGCTTTGAAACCGAAACAGGATTTTAAAATTTGATGCTGGAGGTGACAGGGAATCACTGGAGTTTATTGAGCAGGTGGGTGACAGTGCTTTAGGAAGATCTGTTAGCAGCTGAATGAGGGATGGAAAAGAATGGGGAGACACTGGGGGAAGGCACACCCAGCAGCAACCTATTGCAATAATGCAGGTGGAAGGTGATGAGGGCCTGCATCAGGGCCACGGCAACATCAGAGGAGAAAATGGGGCACATTCAAGATACTTCAAAGGTAAAATTGCCAGGTTTTGACAACAAATTCAATATGGGCTCTGAGACATTGTGAGCCAAGGTGACTGGGGGATGGGGTTACCTCACACTGGTGAGAACCCAATAGGGAGAGAACCCATATGTCTAGGAGAATGAGCTCAGAAAAGTGCAAGCATAAGGAGGAACTAAGGGCGTATTTATAGCGTTTGGCTTGGGCTGACATTTCATGTGGGCAAAAGTGGAAAAGAAGGCTAGAAAGGGACATGGGAACGGAGGTGGAGAAGACCTAGGCTTAATAAGTTGTCCTTTAAACAGCAATGGAGAGTGATGGGGTGAGCTGGGGGCTTTGGAAAAAAAGATTTTAAACCACAGAGAGCAGTCTCTGGAGCTTGGCAGAGAGCTGTGTTGTAGACTGTCATTCTGAGAGGAAGGACTGGTCTGAGTAAGGCAGTCACAGGTGTGAGGATGGACTCAGGACTTATAAGCACAGCCAGATGAAGGGCTCAGGGAACCAAAGAGGGGCCAGAGGCTCTAGATGTGTCCAAGATTCAGAAGTACAATGTGAGAAATTTGGTAACATCAAGATTTAAAAGTGGGAAAATGTTAGAACACATTTTCTCACTTTTAGATTTTGAATTTACCAAGAGGACAGGCAAATGTCTAAGAAACCAGGACGCTAAACATGTTTGAGGTCTTTCCAAGGGGTCCAGGTCTGACTTACTTGAATTGGAGACCACATTGCTGTCATTCCGTGCCCCAACTGCAATATTTGAGGCCAAGATCTTCCTCTTTCCCCTGTCGACTTGAAAGTTTGGTTAAAAAAGGCAAACAGGCTGAATGCATGTTGTTCATTCCCTTAAAGCTAGCAGTTAAATGGCCATGGAGTCAGAAAGAAACGTTTGACTGCCTGATAGAAGAATGACCAGACTGATCTATTTTAGAACAATTCCAGGATGTCTCTGTCTCTCAGATTTATGGTCTCAATATATATTTAAGTATACCATGAGAAAGGAATTTTCTTAATTGAATAGGTTGTAAATACAATAAGATAAGAGAGTTGACAAAGTGGCAATTGAAATTATGACCCAGGATATATGTGATTTCTTTACCATTAACATGTCATAACATAGTATATGTCCACAAAATATTCAGATATGGAAAAAGTCCCACTATTCAAGATAGTGTCTCAGGTTAAGGGTCTCATAAAGGATGGTAAGTCAGCCCCATCTGGCCTTGTTTTCATGGGAAGAGGTTTTCTCTGAGTTTACTTCAGAGAACAAAGAGACTGTTAGGTCCAGGCTCTTCTTCTGATTGATTAATTCAAACTCTGGTCCTCATTAAAATCCAAAAATGATATTAAGTGTTATCATCCTTAATCTCTAATTTTTCTGAAGAAGTTTTACCTATAGATGATTCTCTCAAACTATCTCTCTATCTGCACAGAATCCCAGGATTTGCCCCTTTCGGATCATCTGGGCAAACACTCTCATTTTATAGATGAGGAAACTGGAATCCCAAAGTTAGTGACTGGGCCAAGTAATTGCAGGACTGATGTAGTTAGTATGGTAGTCTGCAATATTAACATAGTTGAGGATATTTGAGTTTTAAATGGTTTTAAGCTGTGTGGTGATGGTATGATTAGAAAAGTTGGGCTAGAAAGGAGGCGCTGGAAAGGAAAAATCCATAAGGTTTTTTGCCTTGCCTGTGGGAGGTGAGGGAAAGAGAGAGACCTGAGTCCCAAATTACTTCAGGTTTTCTGCAGCTGGTGCAAGGCAGAATGGTGGTACCATTAATAGAAGTCAGGAAGTCAGGAAATAGATGTGATTTCACTGCCATGATGATGACTTTTATATTTGTAGTTGGAGGTGCCGGTAACATTCAGGTGGAGATGTGTGGCAAGGATTTGGAAACACAGGAAGTGAGACTGTACGAAAACGTGGATACAGATCAAGATTTAGAAGGTATCTGCAGAGAGAGAGAAATGAAGGGGTGTCTGTAAATAGACACTGGAGAGGAGACAACTGAAGGTGGTGATTTTGGTCATGAATGTTTAGTGATTAAGAAGAGAAGGAAGGGTCAGCTCAGGAGACAGACAGGTAGCAGTTAGGTAAGAAAAAATTGGAGATGGTGAGGAGCCCCAGAAACTCAGGGAGGATTTCAAGTAGGTGAGTACAGTGACAGAAGGAAGAGTTTGGAGGCAAAATTCATTATAATTTGTGAAAGGAGGTAAATGGAGGCACCCCTTCCTCTAAAGCTTTAATAATCAATAATCTTGCTTTTCAAATATAAAATTATGCTATGAAGCTCTACTTTCTTGATTGGTGACTAAGTCCTCAGTGCTGTGTGTTGTTATTCAGATATTTCAGCTGTATTAATTGGCTCCTTTTGACCCTATTTGCAGTTTTCTTGGCAAAGATACTGGAATACTTTGCCATTTTTTTCTCCAGCTCATTTTGAAGATGAAGAAACTGAGGCAAATAGGGTTAAGTGACTTGCCCAGGGTCACACAGCTAAGAAGTGTCTGAGGCTGAATATGAACCCAGGTCTTCCTGATTCCAAGCCCCTGCTCTATCCACTGCACAAGCTTGCTGCTACTATTTCGGAAGATGTCCTGTCAGGCTTCACTTCATTCCCTTCTCTGCAGCAGTTTCCTTCACAACCCCCTTGCCAGCCTCTTCATAGAGATGCACCTGCCCTTTCCTCACAGCTCTTTGCCCTCCTGCAAAAGTAACATCTGGTTCCAAGAGGTGCCATAAAATCTACTTTTCCATTGTTCCTGGAGCTGTGTCCATCTACTCCTCTGTGGCCCCACACATCCCCTTCAGCCCAGCATCCCTCCCTGGCCACCACTGCCCTCTATTCTTCCCCCGTTGGAATGCATGCTCTTTCACTAGGGGATTGTCTTTAGTTTTGTATTCGCATTTCTAATGCTTCTTATTTGGTAATTAGGAAATTTTTTTTCATTCATTTATTTACTTAAGAGTACTATTATAAACCCAGATCACTGAGTTTTAAGTGAGAGTCCTTTGGATGCAGATGAATATTTAGAAGGATTTGTCTGTAAAAGGAATTAGAGAAATAGGATATAATCTAGTGAGGGACAAGAGAATGGAATGAAGGACAGTTTTATTTATTGTATACTTGTCTGTATTTCAGCACTCATACTCAAATGGATCTATGATCTCACTGATTCAAAAGTTCCTTCCAAGGTGCAGATCTCACCTCACTCTTGCCTGCCCATTCTATGTGACTCTTGTCCACACTCTCCCATAAATTTCCCTATGGAGTCCACCCAGGTTCATAGCAGTCATTCTACTCTCTCCTGACATTGGGAGGATATCTGTGGATCCCACTGCTTGTCCATGCATCATCCTTTTTGTCTTGTCCTGTATGTAGCCCCTCATCTTCCTATCATATGTTTCCTTCATGATATTTTTGATACCCTTTCCCTCTTTAGAATGTTTATATATTTCATACATCTGCCATATGCCTTGAGAGTGCCTTGTGTGTGATAGCCATGCTTAATTCTTCAGAGGTAGTTATAATCTATATCTTTCTGCCATATAACAATAACAGGAAAATATTAGCATTGTGAAGATGAACTTTTTCTTTCATGAAAAGCTAAAGCTTGGGGTTAGTTAAAGGAGCTGTGGGATTTTCTGGCTGAAATCCAGCCATTCTCTCCTCTTGATCAACTTTGTACCCAACCCATGACCCATCTATATGTCTATCCCAGACAACTAAACTGATGGACAAGTTCTATAGAATGTTCATCTGAGTGGATGCTGAAATTTTGCAATAGATAGTCTTCATTCACTTGGTATTTCCAGTTTGAATGGATAGACCAAACTTCTTTGAGTGATTGCAAGTTTCTTTCAGAAGGTTTTTCAATGTTCCAAGTCTTCTTAGAGTCAGTCCAATGTCACCTGGAAGAAGAAATGGCTTGGCAATCAATAGAGAAAAATAGGAAAACTACAATGTGTGTCAGAACTATTATTCAATATTAATTCTGGACCATTTAAAGTAACTAGACAATATAAAAGACCCGATAATATACATGCCAAAATAGACACAGGAACTATGTGGACAAAAATATAAAACATTTTTATATAAATAAAGTCACATCTAAATAATTTAAGTAACATTTATATTACATGGTTAGGTAATGTTGATATGATAAAAATGACAATTTTACCTAACCAATCTATTTATGTATTGTCATCCCAATTAAATTACTAAAAAAGTGCCTTACTGAGTTAGAAAAAATAATAACAATGTTCATTTGGAAGAACAAAAAGTCAGGAATTTTAAAGAAACCAGGAAAAAAAGATGTAAAGAAAGCAGATTCAGTAATATCAGAATTTAAGTTGTATTAAAAGGTGACAGCATTGTTGAAGTGTAAAATGGATAATTTTGATTATTTTAAATTAAAATTTTCTTGTATAAATAAAATCCATAAAGCCAAGAATAGAAGGAATTCAGAAAATTGGGAAAAATTTTCATAGACAATGTCTCTGATTGTATTGGAATATGGCTGTAGTGTAGGAAATGATGAACTTGTTGATTTAGAAAAACATGGAAAGACTTGGACTTATAAAGGAAGATGCTGTCCACCTTCAGAGAAACAGATGAGAAACAGAAATAAGCACAGCATGGTCTTACATATATATTTATGAGTTTATATGTGTATTTATGTGTATGTTTCTAAATGTATATATGTATTTACATATAAACATATGTGTGTATAAATTATAAACTTCTGGCAAGGGAGGAGGGAAAAATAAAGTAAAAAGTGCACAACACAGAACAAAAGAAAACCTACAAGGAAGCAAAGTAAAGCCGGATAGCTTTGAAATCAATATGAAGTATTTGTTATATTGGTTTTCTTGAAATGGAACTTTATTGTTTTGTACTGAATCCTCTCATATTCTCCTCTGTACATGGCAAATGTTTGCTTTTCTTTTTCTTATTTTGCGTTTAACTTTAAAATAATCTTAAAAACTTAAAAAAGAAGAGGAAGAAATATCTAGGGAACCTGACTGTCCGTAGGGAATTCTTCTTTGACCTGGACACTACACCTGATCACTTCCATCGTGATGGCCAAGATTGTTGGCAAATAAGCACTTCAGAGTTTTTCTATGAAGGACAATGCAACCACACAGCACTTGAACTCTAACAACAGTCCTGGATGTACTTAACATGGAGGTAGAAATGACTGCAAAGAAAACAAACACAGGAAAAGCAGCTAGATTGCTAAGTGTTCATAAAAGAGATTTGTGTTAGAAATGACACAATTGTGAGGGTATCAAGGGACCAGTATTCAAGGGATCTGAAGGAGGGAAAGATCCTGGAAATTATTGGACCTTATTGATACCAAAAGGAAAGGTGACTGAGAGAGTATCAGGAACTACTGACTTAGATGCCAATTCTTTGGGATTCAACAATGGACTAAACCTTTACCATTTCAAAATTAACTAAAAAATTTATAGAATATAAGATCCCATTATACTTATTCCTTGTTAATTAGGAGTCTTTGATTCGGTAATCATTCAAAATTTTCTGAAAGATTGAAAAACAGAAATTACCTCACTCAATGTTCATCTGATGATAAATACAGAAATTACCTCACTCAATGTTCATCTGATGATAAATACCCAGTGAGGTAGGAAAAAGTTTAATATTCCTACAAATAATTTACACTTATGTTAAAAATAGACCAACCTTACAATTCATAGAGGAAAGTGTGAAAGGGATGAAAAATGCCCATTGCTCAGATTATGACATTCTAATTAATGCATCACTGCATATTTAGAGGAAACTCTGCAGAGGGATGATCGATTGGACCCAGAGCTGAAAAAAAGGAATGGAGTTGGTTGGGTTACATTTGGGAAATGGCTCAGTGCCTCTACCACTTCCAAATGACTGCCAGGTCAAAGTGTGGTTTGTTTCTTTTTGTGTATTTTTTTTTTTAGCACAAATGTTTTTTTCTGCTTCAGAATCTTAAGGTTTCAGTTTCCAAAAGGAGATGCACTAGTCAGTTGTAACCTTTTCCCAGTGATAACCCATGCTTATGAATGATAGTAGGAAAGATCATGGAGGAAATGTATGATTGGAAAGAAAATTGGATGGGTCTCATTGGTAACCTCAGAATTTCTAAAGACCTACAGTTACTCCTCTAGCTTGTGGGTGTTCTATAGAGAATCTATGGAAAAATCACACAAGAGGAGCAAGTGTGGATAGGTTTTGCTCTGTACTGATAGAAGGAAGACCATTGGGATGAGTCAGAAAATCAAAGTACCTTCTACTGATATGGGCTGTCTTGTTACAATTTGCTTTCCATGAAATAGAGACTGCCACATTTATTGACTCCATTGTACTGAGGAAGTAATTGATTCAGAAAGAAGTGATTAGCATATGGTTTCAGACTCATCTGCACAATTGGAATTGGAAGCCCTGTGTTCTGACTACAGACAGTGTGATCCAGTGGAAAGAAGTCAGGAGTCCTGGGTTCAAGGCTTGATCCCTCCTTTCCTACTTTAGTGACCTTGGGCAAGTCACATCACTTTTTTGAGTCTCAGCATCCCCATTTATAACACAAGGAGGTAGAACTTCATGGCTGCTAACTTCCCTTCCAGTTCTGCATCGAATGGCCTGATTATTTTAAAATTGATGGATTCTCCCACTCTCCCACAAAGAAATGTACCCTCCCTCAATTCCTCAACTTTCTCTCTTAGGAGTTTAATCTCCCTTCAAGGTTCAGCTTTTGCAAGAAAACAGAAAACGTTGACAGTAGATGAAACTGTGAGCTCCTCTCTGTTTGGTTCTGTAAAGTGTATGTTAAATTTAACAGGAGAGGATCCAAACTGCCCTGCTTGTCTCTGTCCCTTTTTGACATTTCTTCTGGTGTTTGTATTTCAAAAAATGTTTCACTGATGATCTTTTCTGTCATTTTTTGCATCATTATCACTACCCATCAATCACTCAGACCTAAACCAAAAACTTCCCCACCCCCACAAATGGGAGCCCTGTGTCTTTGGGCTGTGACTGAAATATCTGGCTTATTCCCTGCCTCTGGTCCATCACCTCTTTGGCAAGAGATGGGAAGTGCTTCAGTCCGTGTCTCCTGGAGCCTTGGTGGGTCACTGCACTGACCTGAGTCTGAAGTCTTTTAAGGCTGTTTTTCTTCAGTCTACTGTCATTGAGGAAACTGGCCTCGTTGTTCTGCTCCCTTCTCTGTGCATTAGTTCAGACAGTGTTTCCTGGGCTTCACTGGATCGGTCCCTTTCATCGCTTCTCACAGCCCAAGGACACACTTCTACTCTCTTAGAACAGAATGTGTTTAGCTGTTTTTCAAATAGTGGCACCCACTTTATCTCCAGGTCTCTGCTACAACAAAAGTGCTGCTATGGGTATACACACCCATAAGTACACACCTATCTCATAATACATATATGTTATATGTATTTGTGTACATGTGTGTGTATGTATCCCAGCTATGTGTCTTCTACCTTTGACTTTCTTTGGGGTATATGCCTAGTACTGTTATTTCTGGACCAATGAAGGATATATAATTTACTGACATTTTGGGTCTAAATTATAAATTTCTTTCTTTTAAAAAATATATTTTCAATCAGCAAAAAACTGCCTTTCCTCCTTCCCAAACTTATACTTCTCCCTTTGAAACTGAGAGAAGAAACCATACCCCGTGTTTTGCGTTGGCCATTTAAAAAAATCCTCCTGCATTCTGAGTCCTCTTGATCAGGGAGTGGGTGCCATGTTTCACCATCAGTCCTCTGCAGTCGTGGTTGGTTATTATGGTGATCAGATTTCCTAAGTCTGTCAAAGTTGTTTGTCTTCATATTATTGTCATTATTTAAATTCTTCTACTGGTTCCATCCACTTCACTCTGTATCCATTCTCACTATTAGTCAATAAACATTTATTAAGCACCTACTATGTGCTAGGCACTGTGCTAAGTTTAAGTACTGGGGATGTAAAAAGAGACCAAACACAGCCTGGGTGACAGGAGGATGGCGGTGCCTTTATTGACGATAGTTTGGATGTTCAATAAGAAGCGGCATTGGAAGCATTCGTACAAAGAACCTCAGCTGTGAGCACATTGTTAGGTTTGTAAAAATATTTCACCTTGGCTAGATGGTAATCTGCTCACGTGATTATTCTACATATTTTCCCTTCCTTTCTCAGCCAGACTCTTACAAAAAGAGCCTGCACAAACTGTCTCCACTTCTCTGTCACACGCCCCAGTGCTTGGCAGTCTGGCTTCCCACCTCATTCTATTGAGACTGCTCTCTCCAAAGTGACCAAGGATCTATGTCTTCATTGCCAAGGCTGATGGTGTCTTCTCAGGCTTCCTCCTTCAGGAACTTTCTGCTGAATCTGACCCTGTCAGCCTCCCTCAGCTCCTGGGTGTTCTTTCCTCTCTGGGTTTTTGTGGCTCTCTCTATGATCTCTCCTTACCTGTCTGGTCACTTTTTCTCAGTCCCCTTTGCAGGCTCATCATCCACATCCTGTGCCCTAAATGGGGTTGTTTCCTAAAGGTCTGACCTGAGCCCTGTCCTCTTCTCTCTGGGACTTCCTCAGCTCTGTAGAGTTCGTTCCCATGTCTGTTCAGATGCCTCCTAGATCTGTGTTTCCTGCCCCTGTCTCTGTTCAGCATCACCTGCTGCTTCCTGGATATTTCCTGTCTGAGGTGTCTAAGCTGTCTTAAACACATGTTGAAAACTGAACTCATTGCTTTCACCCATATCCAAACCTTTTTCAGATTTTCCTCTTCCTAAGGAACATATTACAATTATATATTTATATTCCCAGCACCTGACATTGTAGCCAGCATACAGTAAGCAGTTAATAAATGCTTATTCATTAGCTGACTCTTCTTGGGGAAGTACAGCTCTGCACAGAGAAGGGAAGATAGTTAAGTATAAGAAGATCAAGGAATCCATGAGTTGGGAGTGGGGCAGAGGGCAGGCCTGGCATGGAGGCTGTTCACGTATGTGGAGGTGGGAGATGAAATGCTGAGTTTGGGGAGCAGCAAGTGGCTGGTTTGACTAAAATATAAATTTTGTGTGAGAAGGAATAATAGGAGATGCTGGAAAGGCAGGCTGCAGTCAGACTGGGAGGGCTCTGAGTGCCAAGGTCAGGGCTCTGAAATTTCTCCAGGGGTCCATAGGGAGCCAGCACAGCTTCTTGAGGAGATGCATTCAGTGGGCACAGTTACAATCACTCAGTAAATAAACATTATTAAGCGCTTCCCATGTGCCCGGCACTGTGCTGGGTGCTAGTTTACACATAAACGAGTCATTTCCTGCCCTGGAGGAGCTCCCATTCCAGGAGGAGGAGGGTGACTGGGGGAGGGAGCCCAGGTCCGGCAGAACTGAGCAGAGGCGGGCATGGCGAGGGTCATACTGAGGTGATTACTGTCCCCTGGTCAGAGGACGGAGGGCTGTGACCTCCAGGGTCATGGAGGTGGGTGGGGTGTCCGCAGAGGGGCCGGGAGGGGGCACAAAGACCCACCGGAGGGGGTTAAAGCGGGGTGAGGAGGACTCGGGGTAGAATTTCCTGGGGGTGTCCGCACCACCCGGGTGCGGTTGAGAGGCAGCGGTGACGCAACAGACACAGAGGAGCGGTCTGGGAACCTGGAGGTCTGGGTTCTAGTTCTGCGGTGTGACCTCGGAAAAGTCGCTTGTGGTCTCTGGGCTTCGGAGGGGGTGGGGCTGAGCATGCGCAGGAAGGGCAGCCGGATGTGGGCTTAGTTCTTGTTCAGGCTCAGGTGAGGTCATGGGTTCGAGGGCGGGGCGTCCGCAGGGCTGACCCTCCTCCGGTGTCCCCCCAGAGCACTTCACGGAGCAGTTGAAGGGCGAATGTTACTTTGAGAACGGGACGGAGCACGTGCACTTTGTGCTCAGATACATCTACAACCGGCAGGAATACGCGCGCTTCGACAGCGACGTGGGGGAGTATGTGGCGGTGTCGGAGCTGGGGCGGCGCAGTGCTGAGTATTGGAACAGCCAGGAGGAGCTCCTGGAGCAGAGACGGGCCCAGGTGGACACTTACTGCCGGCACAACTACGGGGTGATTGAGCGCTTCTTAGTCCCCAGGCGCGGTGAGTGCGCCCCGGGAGGGGAGGGGGACCAGGGGAGCCCGGCAGGGACCCAGGGAGAGGGGGAGGGGCTGGGGGGGCGTCCTGGGGAGGGGGCGGAGCAGGGAGGGAAGACAAGGGAAGGTGCTGGAAGGGAGCGCAGGGCGAGGGGAGGCTGTGATGGGAGGGGGCAGGTGGGGAGGAGGGAAGGTGGGGGGGTCACAGGAGCAGACGCAGGGACGGGGCCCCGGAGCACGGGACAGACCAGGGGGACCAGGAGGGGGGGAGGTGATGGGTTGGGAGAGAGGAGGAAGGGAGGGGACCAAGGGGGGAGGAGCAGGGAAGGGAGAAGGGAGATGGGGAAGAGATGGGGGACAAAGAGGAGACGAAGGGGAAGGAAGAGGAATGGGGTACAGGATTGGGGTGGAGGAGAAAGAAGGAGGGATGAGAGGGAGAGAAGGCAGGAAGTGACAGTGAGAAAAGAGAACAGAGCTGATGGGCAGGAATTAGGAACCAAACAACAGGACAGGAGAGAAGGGGACAAGGGGGCAGAGGAGAAGAAAGGGGAGAATAAAAGGGAGAAAAAGACTGGAGGGGCAGAGTGCAGGGAGAAGGGGGAAGGGACCCTCCTGGCCCTCCATGGATTCTGGTTCCTTGAGTCCTTTTTCCTCAGTCAAATTCAGATTATCTTCCTATCTCCAATTCTAATGGGGATTAATTACTTTCGGACCAGGCCCCAAACCCTTCACCAATAAATAACACATTCATACAATGCCAAGGTGGTTAATAGGCAGCAGGTAGAAGGGTGTAAAGAGTGCCAACTCTGGAGTCAAGAAGACTCATCTCCCTCACTTCAAATCTGGCCTCTGACATTTCCTGGTTGTGGGACCCTGGACAAGTCCCTTAACCTTGTTTGCCTCAGTTTCCTCATCTGTAAAATGAGCTGGAGAAGGAAGTGTCCAACCACTCCCATATCTTTGCCAAAAAAAATTCTCAAGTAGCCTCGAAAAGAGTTATACACAATTGGAAAAGGAGAGAACAACAAAATAGTTAATATAAAATTAAATCCCCCAAGTCTTGAGTGCCCTGGCTTCATGAACCTTTTAAAATCATGAATGCAGCTTTGCATTTTTTATCCTTGAATCTTAGCTCAGTAGACACTTCTCATGCTCTGCTCTCCCCTGTCTCAACCACATTCTCTCCCTCCCTTCCCCTCCCAGTCCTCTGTGAAGACTCTTTGAAATTGCCTTTCTCCTCAGACCCACACATACTTCTGCTTCTCCCAGGGTCCCTGGACTCTGGGTCAGGATGCTCAGGTTCCTACTGGGCCTGGATATTCACCACTGTTCCCCTGATTCAGGATTTCTTCAATGAATTGATACCATCTCTTAATATTTGACCTAGACATCTTTCTGCAAATAGTTTATTATATGCACTTATAATCTGATTCTAGAAATAATCCTTTACAAATTATCTGTTCACAATGAGACATCTTACCTGCTAATTTCTTCCCATATCACTGAATCCTGATGAGCTGGGGCTGTGATAATTCACCACCATGGACTCCTGGGCCCACTTCCTGCTAGTTCAGATTTCTAGTCTTTAGGAGGATCTTAAATTTCTGCCAAGATGCCCATTTCTGGCTCTAGGAAGGAGAGGAGACCTGAGGATGGTTGTGGATCACATGGCAGAGTGGTGGCTGGACTAGGAAGACCTGCTCTGGCTCCCTCACTCAAGGTCTTTCTTCTTTCTTCCAGTTGAGCCCGAGGTGATTGTGTATCCATCAAAGCTGGCTCCCCTGGGACACCACAACCTGCTTGTCTGCTCTGTCACTGGTTTCTATCCTGGGGACATTGAGGTCAGGTGGTTCCTGAATGGGCAGGAAGAGACAGCTGGGGTTGTGTCCACAGGCCTGGTCAGTAATGGAGACTGGACTTACCAGATCTTGGTGATGCTGGAAATGACCCCCAAGCGTGGTGATATCTACACATGCCAAGTGGAGCACTCCAGCCTTCAGAAACCTGTCATCTTGGATTGGAGTGAGATAGAGCCCCCTCACCCTCCAGTTCTAACATTGCTCAGGCCATGGAGCTAGCTCTGAGATCCCCTCAGTGTGTGTCCTGGACCCTCTTTTCTTCTGCCCTGGGCTGATACAAACCCCATACGGTGCTACCTGCCCTCCTCCCTTTTCTCAGCCCAGCCCCCTAATGGTAGAGCTGACCTAAGAAATATGGAGACCTTGTCAGCTTCCTCACTGGTCCCCACCTTAGGAGCTGGCCTCCTTCTTGGACTCTGTGATCAGCCTGTAGACCCCTTTGTCATAGAGTTGGGGAGCTAGACTTTGAGATGGATTGATGTTAGTTCTCCTGGTGAGCTTTCACTTCCTGAGTCCTGAAAGGCCCTTTGCTCATCAATCCATTCTTAGACAGGATTTACCTACCTTCTCACTCTCCCCCTTCAGTTCAGTCTGCTCCCCACATGGGGCTGGCTCTTGAAGGAAAGTTTTGATCCTTGGTGTCTCTCCTCTGCAGAAGCACAGTCTGAATCTGCCCAGAGTAAGATGCTGAGTGGAGTTGGGGGGGCTCGTGCTGGGGCTGATCTTCTTTGGGGTTGGCCTCATTGTCTACAAGAGGAGTCAGAAAGGTGAGATAGTCTGGGGAAAGGTGTGAGGCCCCCTCCCATCCATGATCTTCTCTAACACAGAGAGGATATTTGATTGTGCCAGAAATCTGGCCCCAGGTCAGGGATGAAGGGGTGGTCTGACTCGGGCTTCAGCTCTTCTCCTTACACCTTCCCCCAGGAACTTACAGAAGATGGTGAAGGGGCCAGATCCCAGGGTTCAAGGGTCTTAGGGAAGCTCATCTTCACAACAGAGACAGCCTTGGGAGGGGTCTCAGGTTCCAGCCTTTAGCCCTTCCCTGCCATTCTCCCTCCCCCCCATCCATTCACACTGCTGTAGCTGGATGGATGAAACATCGATTAAGTGCTTCCTCTGTGATGTCCAGTACTGGAATAAGCAGTGTCAGGAGCCCCCAGTCCCACAGAGCTCAGAACCGTGGTGCCCTTTGCTTTTATGGCTCTAGGATTTACAACGATTTGTATGTCTATCTTTCTTCCTTTCCCAGGAAATCGTGGTTTACAACCAACAGGTAAGATCCTTGTACCCAGGTGGGATCAGGATTCTCACAGCTACAGTGTCTGCCCAATGGGACCTGAGGCTTAGAAGAGACTTGGGGGCCCTTAGTGGTAAGAAGTGATTCTATTTCTGGGTTCAGCCCTTCATGTAGACTCTTCTGTGCCTGTTCTGTGTCCTCTGCAGGGCTCCTGAGCTGATCCCTGAGCCTGTGTCCCCTGGAACTGTTGAGTCCCCAAGCCTCCCTCTCACATTTGGAGGCCCCTGCTTGTGCGCAGATCTCCAGGAATTAGCTTTACTGACCCCTTCCTTGGCATAGCTACTTCCATGTACCTTTGACTGTCTGGGCTCTTGGTATTTCTCCAAGAGAGTTTCAACGAACCCCCTCCACCTTCCTTTGTTTCTGTACCTTTTTTTAAATACATTTTTATCCCTTGAACCTTCACCCAAGAATTAGAAGACTGAGAATCAACTGGTACTTGGTGACATGGAGAGAAAGTGAGGGGAGCGGAGGAGGAAACTTCAGCATTTGGGATTTGTAGATTCTGTCAAAGTGTGAAATCTTTCCCTCCAGAGATGCAGATTGCAATCCGTCTACACCTTTTCATTCTAGGGACCTCTTGTCCATTTCCTTCCATAATTCTTACAGAAGTTGGCTAATCAACAAGATAGTGACCTTCTTGAGATATTTCCTGATACTAGTGCCATCACAGTCTGCGTGCCCAGAAATCCCTAACTTTCCCATGTGATGAGCCCCTCTCATTCTGGTAATCCATCCCTCTGATGACTCTTCTGTGACTTCTACTCAGTTCTTATTTGATGATGTACTATAACTGTGCTGGCCTATCCTGTGCCTCTCCATGGCACTTTTAAAAAATTAAAGTTTTAGTAATACATTTTGTGTTCATGTTGTATTCATTGCTTAATATGTACCCTGCCCCCATTGCTTTTCCTCATAACAGATATTTTTCTCCAAAGTTCCCTAATAACCGTCACACAGATCACATGTATCCAACAGTATGTGCATGAATACATACCCATAATCTCCCCACTTCCTCCATGAAATGTTTATTTTCTCTCCTCTGTGACCAAGCTTGGTAGCTCCATTTATATAACATTCAGCATCATTTCCCCCATTTTGTAGTCCTGAGTGTTTCTTTCGTGGTTCTGCTCACACTGTTCTGTATCAGTTCATTTAAGTCTTCCCATGTTACATTTTTGTTGTTTCTTCTGTTACAACACAATTCCATTACATTCCTGTGCCACAGTTTGCTTAGCCCTTTCTCAGATGATGGGCCCCTGCTTTGTTTCTACTTCTTTGCTTCCACAAAGTGTTGCAATGAATATTTTGATGTATATGCATGTCTGAGATTTTCCCCCCATCTTTTACATCATTGACATATATGTTAAGCCATGGGATCTCAGCATCAAAGGGCATAGAGATTTGGACACTTTTGAACATGATTCTAGATTGTTTTTCACAAATTGTGGTACCGGTGCATAACTCCACAGGTAGGACATCAAGCTGCCTATCTTTGTGTAGTCCTTCCCAGAGGAACCATTTTCATGTGTTAGCACCTTGGAAGATTTACTGGGGAATTGGTGAGACCTCAGAATTGTTTTAATTTCCATTTTTCTCATTGTGAGTGATTTGGAGCAAACTTGAGAACTCTCCATTTCCTTTTACCACTTATCTAATGGTAAAAGCTCTTGGCCTTATATATTAGTACTCCTTTCCTACATGTCTTGGATAACAGACCTTTATCAGAGTGTGTTCGTCCTTCGTTGCTGAAGAAGACCATGCCATCAGAGATAATGACATGATGCACTTGAATTTGTTTTGAGTGAGGGAGGGCTGTGCAGGTCACCAGCCTCACTCTTCCAGAGCCATCTGAATCCAGTGACCTCATATTCCTTAGGATGATTGGAGATGACTAAGGATGAGGCAGTTGGGGTTAAGTGACTTGCCCAAGGTCACACAGCTAGTGAGTGTCAAGTGTTTGAGGTGAGATTTGAACTCAGGTCCTCCTGACTCCTGCGCTGGTCCTCTATCCACTGTACCACCTAGCTGCCCTTCCTTTATCAGAGACAACTGAGGCAAAGACATTTTCCCCCATCAACAATTCTTTTAGCTATTAATCTTGTCATGTAAAGGCTTCTCAGTTTCACATCATCAAAATTGTTTTCTCCTCTGGTTTCTTCAAACTCCTGTTTAGTGAACAATTCTCCCTTTAGTCATAGTTATGAAATCTGCTATGAAACCAGACATTTCCTTTACCTTTTGTAGAAGTTTGTTAGCTTTTTATTACTAACAATAATGAAATCTCTTCTAAGTTTCCCCCGAGTTAGTGCCATTTGGGGTAAGTAGAAGAAAATTAATTGTTAAAAATCATCATACCATATGCCCATAATGTTTAGCAGGAGATGCTTTTAAATGAATGGATTTTGTAGTTAGTTCATTTCTATGGAAGGGGTGAGGCTGCCCAGAACTCATCTTTCCTTCATGAAGTTTATGGGAGGCTGTTCTTGACCAGTAGCAGAAGTGTCAGTGTAAGTGGAAATGAGGGTGCTGGGCCTCCTCTGCTCTGCATCCAAGTTGGGCTCTTCTCCCTCTTTGGAGAGTGCAGAAGCCTGTCGGTGACAGAGCAGTAAGAGGGAGCTGGGGAGATGTGGGAGAGTAACAGCTCCCTAAATGGCTGGTGAGGGATGAGATGCCCAAGATCACTCATCTACTTTTCCTTTCTGTACAGAAACAATGTCATTTGTGAGCAGTATTTCAGTGTGCAGGTTCCCATAGATTCTAATCCACTGGAATTTTAGTATGGTGTATTAAGAAATAGAGCATGGGTTCAAGGACATCATTGTTTCCTTTCATACATTTTTCTAGCAACCAATTCCCTTTGGTTATCTGTTATAGATCTAGAGCTGGAAGAGACCTCAGAGTTCATCTGGTCTAAACCCTTCATTTTCCAGATGGGGAAGATTAAGCTCCATAAGATTAGTCAGATCAATTGAGTAAGCATTAATTAACTGCCTCCTGTGTGCCAGACACTGTCCTAAGTGTTGGGATACAAACAAAGGCAGAAAATGGTCCTTGCCTTGAAGGAGCTCACAGTCTAAAAGTTAAACAGGATTTTCTTTTTGTTCTTGTTCATTTTAGAAGTTTGTCAAATGGAAAAATAACATGGTCATATCTGCACTTTATTTTTAAAATAGTGTTTTACTTTATTCTGATTACATGGAAAGGCAATTTTCAACATTCATTTTTTAATAAGATTGTGAGTTACAAATTTTTCATTTCTCCTTCCTTCCCAAGATAGCAAGAAAGCTGTTATAGGCCTCACATGTCAGTCATGTAAAACATTTCCATATTGGTCATATTTTGAAGGAACAGAACAGAAGAAAAAACACATGGAAAGAATAAAGAAAGTAAAAATCATATGCTTCAATCTCCATTCAGCCTCCATCGGTTCTTTCTCTGGATGTGGACAGCATTTTCCATCATGAGTCTTTAGGAAATCCCTGCACTTTAGAAAGAGCAATATGACATCCGAGTAGAGAATGGCCCAGAGTGGGGAGAGACTGTGAGGCAGGGAGAACACCCTCAGTAGGCTATTGTAATAGTTCTGACCTAAGGTGAGGAGGGCCTGGGCCAGGGTGATTGCCATATTAGAGGAGAGAGGAGGGTGTGTGTGAGAAATGGTACAAAGGTAGAAATGACAGGACTCGACAAATGACGATATGGGAGATGAGAGTGTAGAGTCAAGGCTGACAAGGATGTGAGTCTGTGTAACTGAGAGGAAGGTGGTACCTTCCACAGCCATAGGGAATTGAGGATGGGGAAAGGGTGGTGTTGGAGGGGGTCATAAGTAATAAACTCAGTTTTTGACATGTTGAGTGTAAGATATCTGGAGTACACCCATTTTAGGAATGCCCAGTAGGGAATTAGAGGTGGGAGAATGGAGGTCATGAAAGAGGTTAGGGTTGGACAAAGAGATAGAAAAGTCATCTGTTTTGAGATGAATTTAATGTGTGGGAGCTGAAGAGATCACCAAGCTAAATAATGTAGAGGAAGAGGAGAAGAGGGCCCAGGCCAGAACCCAAGGTCACAAGGTAGTAAAGGTCAGAGGTTAGATTCGAACTAATGCTCTCTGATTTCAGAGCCAGTGATCTTTCTATTGTAAAGCAGCTTCACACTGGGTAGCACGTTGCCCCAAATAGTGGGGAAATGAAGCGCCCCTGGCTTTGCCCTGTCATTTATTGTGAAAGTGTCTTGTGTTTCTCCTTTGAAAGTAATGTTAGCTTTCAGTCTTAGATACATGCTTTTATCACATTCACAGCAACAAAAATGTCATACATACATAGAGGTCAAAATATTTATGGCAGCACTTTTTATGGCATCATAGAAATAGAAACAAGATGAGTGCTCATTGACTCCTTAATGGCGAAACCATATCGTGTTATGTAAATTTAATGAAATGGAGGAATTCAGAAAAGACAAGGAAGACATTAACTATTGTAAAATGAAATAAAACCAGGAAAACATTATATACAGTTATTATAACAATATAAATGGAAAGAATATATCATCAAAACTGAAAGCCATATATTAATTACCAAACTTGGGCCCCTTAAAAAAGCTGAGGAAATGGACATCTCTCCATTGCAGAAACAGAGGATTATGGCTATGAAATGATACATGTAACATCAGACACAGTTGCTGTATTGCCTGCTTTTGGTTATGTTTTTTTCTCCTTTAATGAATTGTTTAAAAGATTAGGGGAGGGGAAGGATGTATTAATATATGAAGGAAATATAAAAAGAAAAAATATGTTGTTTTTTTTTTAAAGCAAAGGAAACAGCATTTGCAGTTAGAAAATCTTAAGTAATCAACATTTAATTGTATATTTTGAAAAGGGAAGTAATAGGGAACCACTGGAGCTTACTGAGCTTATTGTGGGGGTCCCTAACCTGTGAATGATGGATTGGTGTGGGGAGACAATTTGGATACTTTTGCAATAATCATAAAGTGATGGAGGCCTGAATCAGAAGGGGTCAACACACACATACATACAAAACTAGTCTGTGACTGGATATGTAGGGAGAGTGAAGATGACATTGAAGTTTCAGACATGCATGGATGTTGATGCTCTCATTAAGAACAGTAGATTTAGGGGTGGAGTGGGTGCAAAGAAGTTCACCCTGTGGTGGTCCCTGCCTCCTCTTCTCCGTCCTCCCCCCAGCCCTGGTTGTTGTTGCAGCACAATTGCTTGTGGCTGTTGTGAGACTCCCCTACCATGGGAGAGACAGGCAAGAACCCCCAGTGTCAGCCATCCTGCTGGATCACTGCCATTTCTCTGAGATCATCTTCACCTACTTGGAGAAATTTTATATCCCTAGTGGAGACATCATATGCCATTACATCCTCACCCAACATTTCATTCTTTGCCAGAAAGACTGTCGGCATCTTTAGGGGAGGATGGAAGACAACCGAAGAATAGGACGTCTTTATGGGGGCTGCTTTGCCTGCCACCCTCCAAAACAAAATGTCTTTGCAGCACCAAGTACAGTTGAAAGCTTTCTACCTTCCCAGGTTCAATGGTGTTGTTTTGTTGTGGGAGGGTCAGTGTCCTTTTCCAATTCTGTCCAGAAAGTGAGGAGGACATGTTTGTGGTCATCACTCAGGGAGAGGAGCAGGAGGAGACTGAGCAACCTGAAACAGCACCAACAGAACCGGGAGGTAAGAGGCACCTGTGTTAGTCTCCAGAAACAGAAAGACATGCAGGGTGAAGTCCAAAGGGCAACTTCAAGGGAAACTAGAGTCTCTGACATATCACTGAGTAGCCCAAGATTAGTGAACTGAATGAAGAGAATGAGGGTCTGAAAGGACACAAAGGCTGTGGGAGACAGAACCAGTTCAGCTTAACTTGCAGAACCAGAATGTATCCTCAGAAAATGGGCAGCAGGCTGCAGACCAGCCTTGATCACCTTGATCAGTTTCAGGTGCAGATTTCAGTTCTGGATAAGCAATAATAATGGATACTTACAATTCTGTTCTTTCTTGATTTCTGAGGAAAAATAAAATCATCTAGTAAAAAAATAGTGGATATGGGGGAAGTGGATATGATATGAGAAATGGGTTGTCAAAAACAAGTCTGGAAAACACCGGATGATAAAACTAGAAGACCTGTATAAAAATAAAATAAAAAGAGGGAATACTAAAAATTCATTAGGAAAAGCACCTACCTGGACACACCATGGCCAAGGCTACCTGTGATATTATCTTCAATACTCTGACAAGTTCATATTAGAGAATATTACATTAACCTCAGGGGACATTAATAAAGGCCTCTCCTGTAGTAGAAAATTAAGAATTGAAAGAAAGAGCAAACATGAGAGATGCCCTAGAGATGCCTTTAGCAGCATTTAGGAGATGATCATGGGACAGAAAAACTTGAAGATACCAGCAGGAATTCCACAGGAGAGGCTGAATGAATGGAAGTGGCTTTGATCAAGACCGTGAAATCACAAGTTATGTTTTCACATCAAAAATAAATAAATAATTGAGAGCATCCTGTAGCCAGGCACTCTGCTAATCTGGGGGAATATATAGAAAGGCAAAAAACATTCCCTGCTCTTGAGCTCAGGGTGCAAGGGAGGAAATAGCATGCTCAGTTTAATTAAGAGCTTTACAGAAAAAAATTGAAGATAACTTCAGAGGGAATGTACTGACATGAAGGGGACTTGGAAGGAATTCTTGAAGAAGGTCAGACTTTAGCTGAGACTTGAAAGATGTTAGGGAAGTTAGGAGACAAATGTGCTCCAGGTGTGGAGGTCAGCCAATGTAAATGCTAGGTGTTGGGGGATGGAATGTTAGGGGTCAAACAGTACTTCAAGGCATTAAGGTACAAGAAGACTGGAAAGGTATGAAGCAGACAGTTTATGAAGGGCTTTAAGAGACAAATAAAGGATTTTATATTTGATCCTAAAGACAATAAGGAGTCAATGGTGAGTGGAATCATCTTTGAAGATGTTTTTGTACATTTTGTACATTGTGTTTTGACCCCAGAGTGGGATTCCCTGCCTGCCATGGTAATCAGGCAAGGGTTAGATAAGCAGACAATTTTTAGGGTACCTTTTCTAACCCCCTTTCTCACACCAGAAGGTGAGCAGTGCGATCCTTAAAAGACTGCTGAGACACCTAGGGGGCTGTGGAGTCCACTGCTGCTCCCAGTCACAAACGACCATATGGCCTAGATTGCCTGTGTGCAGGGTTGTGAGTACAGTTCCCAGTACATCCACACCTGTTGCTTCATCGCTTGCCTGTTGCCACAGGACTTTGAGGTATAATAGTATAATATTATGGGTAATGTCTTTTGATTTGTGCATAAACTGGATTTAAGTAAGGCACAGTTGCACGAAGTCATCAGCCTCACTCACTCCTCCAGAGTCATAACAGTCCAGTGGAAAGACAGAATCAAGACAACAATTCATGGGCCAGGATGCAGTGGATGACCTTAGTATATTAGGGGTCTAACCAAGCTCTAAGCCCTCCATATCGGTTACTTCAGTTTCCTTCATGGCCATTGGAAAAAATTGTTCTCATCCACCCATTCCACCAGGGGAAGTCTTCATATGCTTGGGGTAGGTATTCCCCTAACTGACCAATGGGTTTGAGACCCCTTGGTTATCCTCAACCTGGTTTGATCTGTCTGCCCAAATTGGGGTATGGCTGCTGCATATGCTGCGGCTTTTTGGAGTCACAAGTGAGAATTGATTGGAACAGGGGGACACCAAAGGTGGAAAACAGCCCTGAAAAGGGCTCAGCAGCCATCACATCAAAGGTACTGGCCTTCCTTGAACACACCAGTTGATTGAATTGAAGGGTGACCTAAATTTGTTTTAGGAAGATCAACTTGATAGCTGAGTAGAGGATGGGGAGAGATGGGACAGGGAGACTAGGCAGCAAAGAAGAGAAGGTTTGGGGAGAAATATGGTAAGCCCATTTTGGGACAAGTTGAGTTTGAAGTGGTGAGAAATGCAGCTATTGATAATCCTTGGGGAGTTCTTAACCTCTTGCGTTCAGAACCCCTTTGGCAACCTGCTGAAGCTAATAAACCCAGTTATGAGAGAAATATCTCCTCTTTGAACTTCTGTAGGGGGTTACTGTTGCTGAAATAAATCTACCACAACACAGATATGACAGCGGTTAAAAACTCAGGACTCATACTCAAGCACAACTTCAAGATTAAAATGAAAAACTTGAACAAAGATTAGAGTTTATGACTACATCTTTATAGAGAAAATTATGTCAAATAGACAAAGAAATACATTCTTTTACATATTGCAATCTCATATTCTTTTAGGTAATAAAATGTTTTTTTTTAAAGATCAATTCATAATCCTACTATTCCTTCAATGCCATAAAAATTGAACAAACTTAAAGAGGAACATAATCTCATACATCTCCCAAGGAAATGAAATCAGTTAAACAGTTAACAGTTAAGCAGATTCAGTAGGTAAACTAAGTCAGAGTACAGAATAAACACTGGATTTGCAAAATCCTACACTTATAAAACCTGTAATGCTTCATGTTAAAGAAGTCACAGTAGGCTAATTGAGAGGAAAGGATTTATATGTCATTACGCCTCAGTGTTAGGGAAATTCTTCCAGAAACAAAATATTATTGGTCAGAGGTTGTATTCTTTTCTTTTTCACATTTGGATTCTTACTTTGGAAATGTCAAAAGTCTTCCCTTGATTCAGAGACTTTTTTTTTTTTGAGTCAATTGAAGTTCAGGCAGTTGCTCATGATCATACATCCAGTATCAGATATCTGAGGCCGGATTTGAACTCTGTCCTCCTGACTCCAGAGTGGGTACTCTATTCACCGTTTGCTTTTTTAAGCCAGTTGAGGTTGACAGGAAATAGGTTTCAGGAGTCACCAGGTGTTCAGGAGGAAAGGCATAATTAAACATAATTAAAAAAATGAATTGAAATGTTCCCATCATTATTTGCTTTGCCTTCATCATAGAAGGGTCCACAATACCTCAAATATCAAAGAATCACATATTTTATCAGACAACCACAGGTGCCAGGAAACATTAGTGATGAATTATATTAAATAAAATGAAAAGTCCTTAATACAGATTGCCCCTAATAACCCACTCCAAATGTCCATTAATAAGATTGTTTCTTTTTGGTTCTTAGCTGTGTCCCATAGCTATCACATCCTGGGAAGCATTTTCTCTTGAGAATTCTGGAATAGGCCTTATTTCTAGGACAGGTGTGGACAGGGC
The DNA here is from genome assembly GCA_023548195.1 of Bettongia penicillata ogilbyi. Taxonomy (NCBI): domain Eukaryota; kingdom Metazoa; phylum Chordata; class Mammalia; order Diprotodontia; family Potoroidae; genus Bettongia; species Bettongia penicillata. The sequence goes on from JAJHZJ010000089.1 coordinate 3,241,683, forward strand.
TCCTTCTAACAGATTTGCTTCCCTAGTTCCAGGTTATTTGCAGAGTTCCTAGACAATGCTGCTAAAACCTGCTGGTGATGAGACCTCATGCAATTTAATAGGACTAACAGAACCTCTTTAATTTGCTCTTCCACTAACTAGTTAAATCAGCTCTTGTCTTACGGAGCTAATCTTATTAATAACAGAACTATAAGAACATCCAGTTAAGAACCCATAATTCATCTGAGAGTTCAGAGAATTTCAGGTTTTACCTACCACTTCACTTTTCTATGTTTATCTGCATTTTGTACCTGATACAATTAATGACATCTACAGGATGAATGAAACATTAAAAGGACTCATGAAATCTTGATTTGTAAAATGAATCCTTCTGTCTCTTAATACTATCAGAGAAAGACTTTAAAGTGGGGGTGAGGAGTGATTTGTTATTAATGTAATTTTATATGTAAAATCCACAATTAATTTTTGGGAACTTACAATAGTAAAATATAATGAAAGTCTCTTTATTGTAGTGGTGAATGAAAGAAAAAAGTGTTTTCACAACAAAAAAATTCATGTATGTATATTTGATTGAAACTTCAGGGTGATAAGTACTTTAATTGTCCAATTTTGTTCTTAATTATAATTAATTATCTTCAGGACAAAAAGAAAAAAATCAAAAATATATCATTCAGGAACGTTATATTTACTTGTATTTTTGTCATTGTTACTAATAGAAATGCTTGGAAGCCAAATATATACATACATTCTATTTCTTTTTAAGAAAAGAGTCTTGTTGATTTCTCAAAATAAAGTTTATACGAAACTTAAACCTTTAAATTTTTAATCACATTACATCTTTGTCCTATTCCCCCTTTGAGAATATAAGTATGTTTAAGTCATCATATCATCTAGAAAAGAGAAGGTACTGTGCAGACTTGATGTCATACATGAATGCATAATCATTAACAAGGAGATAGATGGCAAATCAAAGAACTCATTTACCTAGTTATTTAAAATAGGAACTTGAAACAAAGAAGAGGCCCAAATTAGAACAAGTATGTGAAAAAAGCAATTAAGTTCTTTCATACTTTCATCCTATTAAAGTAACCTAGAGATGTTTGAGTATTGCAACAATATTATATTATACAAATTTTAAAGTTTACCTTTCATGGTTATAGACATTTGCTATGAGATGAAGAATTAGAGACATGCTTATAACAATACCAAGCTGTCTCATCAAGGGCACAGATCAATCTGTCATAAATGTAACAGGATAAAGAGAACAAGTTTATAATTCTTGGTGACTTTACTGACAGAATGATGTAGAATATAAGACATGGCAAGGAATCCTTGAGAGGAATGGAGCCTGGAACAATACCAGCAATGGGCACTTATTACTAAAGATTTTGGCATCTCATGACCTCATCAGCAACACTGGTTTCCATTTACCTAAGTGTAGTAAAACTTTGTGGATGCATCCTTGCAGCAAACATTGACATTTAATAGTCTACAGCATTGTAAAGAGAAGAGACAGACAGGACAGGAGTGTGACAAAGGTGATGTATGGTGCAGAGTGCTGGACTGATCATAGACTTATCTTCCAAGCTGAACGTTCACATTCACCAAAAGTTGTGACTCCAAGGTGAGATGAAGGCTAGCAAGCTCAGTAGCAACAGATGAGAGCACTTCTCTGTGTGTGAACAGTTTATTGCCAACTTGGAAGGAAAATTGAGCTGACACATGGTTAGCAATGTTGCAACAGAAAAAGAGTGGGCAGCTTTCAGAGATTTGATGTACAGCATTTCATTTACTTACCTGCACCAGAACGCATGCAAACATCAATACTTGTTTTACAAAAATGATGAGGAAATTCTGAAGCTGCTAAAAGAAAAGCCATAACTTCATGAGGTTCACCAGCAGTATACTTCATCCATCTCTAACAAGGTAGCATTTAATTCCATTAAAAGTAAAGTACAAGTGAAACTTAGAGAGATGCAGGATTCTTGGCTCATATAAGACTTCAGTTTTATTCTGATAGTAACAATCCAAAGCACTTTTAATTGGATTCCCTGAAGGCTCTTTATGGACCAAAGACCTGTGGTGCATCTCAGTTGCTCAGTGCTGATGGAGTCATATTGATTAATGATAAGGACATGATCCTGGAAAGGTGAACTGAACACTTCCATAACTATTTTAACAGACTGTCATCAATCAATCCTACAGACACTGAACATATACTTAAAGTTGAAGTCAGTCCCTCTGAAGCTGAACATCTAAATGAAGAATAGGTTTTGAATGCCAATGTGTGTGAAAGTACCTGGTACTGATTCTGTTTCACCTGAAATTTACAAGACAGGGGGTCCACTGCTCATACAAGAGGTGAATGAAATGTTGTGGGTTGTATTGCAAGAGGAGGACTCTCCCAAGAGTTCAAGGATGCCTTCATTGTCCATCTCTAGAAAAGAAAAGGAAATGGGTTGTTCTGTGACAATGAAGGGGCTAGAGTGGTAGTGGAGTGGAGGAGGAATATCTCTCTCTTAGTCGCTTCTGGCAAGGTTCTTGTCAGAATCCTCCATAATAGGAGGGTGGTCATTTACCACTAGAGTCATTGTGACTTCAGAAAGGGCTGAAGAATGGTAGATGTGGTGTTTGCTGCCCAACCATTCCAGGAGAAATTCCAGGAACAGAATCGGCAACGTTTGCCAATTTGACCAAAACTGTCAATCATGCAGGCTTGTGGAAGTTCATGGCAAAATTCTGTCGACTCTTTTTGTTTTCTGTTTGACTCTCCTCCTTCTTTCCTCTAGCCAATCTGAAGTAGTATTTGCCATATTTTTTCTTTTATTTCTTTTTTATATTCAACAAATTTTTTTTGGCATATTAGCCAGAGAGAACTCCTTTTTCAATAGTAGCCCTAATCAGTTTGATAAACATGTCTGCTAAAAGGATCTTCTTTGTTAAAATACAAGGCAGAAAGCATGAAATTTGCTTAATTTTAAAACTGGCAACTGCATCATCATATGAAGTCTACTTAAAGAAGTTATCTATCACATCTTATTAAGGACCACAAACATAAATGTGTTTAATAAAAAAAAAACCCAAAAGTTTTGATGTAATTTACTTTTAATGAGAATTTGATATACAAATATTAACAAAATATAATCTAGTAGTGTAAATTATTTCATTGCACCATTTATTTTTTATTTAGTTAAATTTATTTATTTAACTTTTTACATTCATTTTCACAAAATTTTGGGTTCCAAATTTTCTCCCCATTTGTCCTCTCCCCCCATCCCAGTACAACGAGCATTCTAATTTCCCCTATCACCAATCTTCCCTCTCTTTCATCATCCTTCCCTTCCCTTATCCCCATCTTCTCTTTTGTCCTGTAGGGCCAGATAACTTTCTATTCCCCATTACCTATATTTCTTATTCCTAGTAGCAAGAACAATACTCGACAGTTCCTAAAGCTTTGAGTTCCAACTTCTCCCCATCCCTCCCTCCCCACCCATTCCCTTTGGGAAGGCAGGCAATTCAATATAGGCCATATCTGTATAGTTTTGCAAATGACTTCCATAATAGTCATGTTGTGTAAGACTAAGTATATTTCCCTCCATCCTGTCCTGCCCCCCAATGCTTCTATTCTCTCTTTTGATCTTGTTCCTTCTCAAGAGTGTTGATTTCAAATTGCTCCCTCCTCCCATTTCCCTCCCTTCCATCATCCCCCCTACCCTGCTTATCCCCTTCTCCCCCACTTTACTGTACTATAAGATAGGTTTTCAAACCAAAATGAGTGTGCATTTTATTCCTTCCTTTAGTTGAATGTGATTAGAATAAACCATGTTTTTCTCTCAGCTCCCTTCCTTTTCCCTCCATTAAAAAGTCTTGCACCTGCCTCTTCTATGAGAGATAATTTGCTCCATTCCATTTCTCCCTCTCTTCTCCCAATACATTTATCTCTCATTGCTAAACTTCATTTTTTAAAAGATATGATCCCATCCCATTCAATTCACTCTGTGTTCTCTGTCTCTGTGTGTGCATGCACGTGTGTGTGTATGTGTGTAATCCTACCAACAACCCAGATACTGAAAAGTTTCAAGAGTTACAAATATTGTCTTTCCATGTAAGAATGTAAACAGTTCAACTTTAGTAAGTCCCTTATGATTTCTCTTTGCTATTTACCTCTTCATGCTTCTCTTGATTCTTATATTTGAAAGTCAAATTTTCTTTTCAACTCTGGTCTTTTCATGAAGAATGCTTGAATGTCCTCTATTTCATTGAAAGACCATTTTTTCCCCTGAAGTATTATACTTAGTTTTTCTGGGTAGATGATTCTTAGTTTTAGTCCTAGTTCCTTTGACTTCTGGAATATCATATTCCGTGCCCTTCTGTCCCTTAATGTAGAAGCTGCTAGATCTGGTGTTATCCTGATTGTGTTTCCACAATACTTGAATTGTTTCTTTCTAGCTGCTTGCAATATTTTATCCTTGTCCTGGGAACTCTTGAATTTGGCCACAGTGTTCCTAGGAGTTTCTCTTTTTGGATCTCTTTCAGGTGGTTGTCGGTGGATTCCTTGAACACTTATTTTTGCCTTCTGGTTCTAGAATATCAGGGCAGTTTTCCTTGATAATTTCGTGAAAGATGATGTTTAGGCTCTTTTTTTGATCATGGCTTTCAGGTAGTCCCATAATTTTAAGTTGTCTCTCCTGGATCAATTTTTCCAGGTCAGTTGTTTTTCCAATGAGATATTTCACATTATCTTCTATTTTTTAATTCTTTTGGTTTTGTTTTGTGATTTTTTTGGTTTCTCATAGAGTCATTAGCCTCCATCTGTTCCATTCTAATTTTTAAAGAACTGTTTTCTTCAGTGAGCTTTTGAACCTCCTTTTCCATTTGGCCAATTCTGCTTTTGAAAGCATTCTTCTCCTCATTTGCTTTTTGAACCTCTTTTGCCAATTGAGTTAGCCTATTTTTCAAGGTGTTACTTTCTTCCGCATTTTTTGAGGTCTCCTTTAGCAAGGTGTTGACCTGCTTTTCATGCTTTTGTTGCATCTCTCTCATTTCTCTTCCCAGTTTTTCCTCCACCTCTCTTATTTGATTTTCAAAATCCTTTTTGAGCTCTTCCATGACCTGAGCCCATTAAATATTTATTTTGGATGTTTAGGATACAGAAGCCTTGATTTCTATGTCTTTCCCTGATGGTAGGCATTGTTTATCCTCATCTGAAAGGATGGGAGATATCTGTTCAACAAGAAAGTAACCTTCTATGGTCTCATTTTTTCCCCCTTTTCTGAGCATTTTCCCAGCCAATTACTTGACTTCTGAGATTCCTCTCCACCCCCACCTTGCCTCCAGAGTCACCCAGCTAATGCTTGGGGTCTGAGATTCAATTGCTGCTTCCCAGCTTCAGGGCTTTCAGCAGGGTCGGGGCTGCTATTCAGTGTGAGATTAAATTCAGGTGCTCAGGTCGGGGACAGGGCTACTATTCAATGTGAGATTAAGTTCAGCTGCTAGGGTGGGAGCAGGGCCACCTCACAGGGCTCAGTTCCCTCAGGGGGTTTATGTGGAGATCTTCAACAATGGATCCAAGTTCCTGTTTATTTTGGGAGCCCCAGTCCTCTGCTGCTTCTGCTGCTGCAGTGGGCCTGAGTTGTGGAGACACGCCACTCCCCTCTCGACCAGCCAAGCAGGCTCTCTCACTGACCTTTGGTGTCTGTGGGTGGAGGAACCCGCATGGCTGCTGGAGATTCCGTCCCTGAAGCCTGCTCTGATCTGCTCCTCTTGGTGCTGCTCGGCCAAGGCAGGGCTGGGCTCTGCTCCAGGTCCGGTATGTGACGGACCTTTGGTGTCAGTTTTTCAGGGCTCTCTGGAACAGAAATCTCCTCCACAGTTGCTGTGTGGCTTCTACTGCTCCAGAATTTGTTGGGAGTTTTCTTTACAGGCATTTTATGGGCTGTGGGTTAGGAGTTAGCATATGTGAATCTTTCTACTCTGCCACCTTGGATCCTACCCACCATTTTATTTTTTTTTACAATACATCAATGCAAGCATATTTTGGCTTATGAAAAGTATTAAACTATAACCTTGATTAGTCAGGATACTTAAGATATAGTCCTGTGTAAGTAATGGCTAATATTTAATACTTCTAAGTAAACATATTTAAAAAAATCATAGTTGACTTTTTTGACTTAATTTTACTGTCTTTTACCAAACTAACCACATTTTGATGATTAAGAATCTTGCTGTACATTAATCATAATTAACATTTATCAAATCTATCTTGCCAATGTTATGTACAATGTTACAATACCAAAAACATCCTTCAGAAAATACACATGGCCAGATAAATTTAATTTTTTATAAGAATCTTGTGCCTTTTCAATGAACATTAGATCAAAAATTAAAATTTTGTTTGATTTTTTTTGTTTGATGTGTGATGATACCACTGAAAAAATCAAACAAAATTTGTTGTAGGGGTGCTAATTTATGTTTGTCAAACACAATGGTATACACCAGGTGTGTTTTATTACAAAATCACAAAGAATTTAAGATCCCTTTTTTTTTTCTGAGTCTTCATTTCCTACAAAGTGAGGCAGTATGCTAAGCATTATTCCTGCTTGTTGACACTTTCCTATTATGACCCATTTCCCTTTTCTTTTAAAGGTTTATCTCTTCCTTTCTTTACAGATTCCTAGAAAGGCATCAATGTTTTATCCTCTATAGTAGTTTAAAGAGTATATACTTGCCTCTCTTCTGCTGTTTGTTTATATAATCTGGCATTTACTTTTTTCTTCACCACTCTGTTGATACTTTGTTTCTTCATTTCAAATTTTTTGGCACTCGTTTTTATTCCTTCAGAATTCTGTGGGTCACCGTGATGGTGCGTCTTATCTTTTGCATGGCTTTCTCCTTTCTTTCTTTCCTACCACTTTAGATTCAATTTGACTTTTCTGTTTTCAGTGATCATGGTGCGTAAACGGTCTCCTTTTCCCCTTCCGTTCCCCCTGAACTTTGAGTTCCTTATACTAAAGGACAGCGGCTCTTCTTGAAGTTTGCATGATTTCAGGTCCTCTCAATGGTACCCTTCCCCTTACAGATTCAATGCAGAGTTATCCACTGCAAAAGATCATGATTATAGGAGAGTTCTTAGCATATACTCAAGTAGGGATATAATTCAGCAAGAGCTATATTTACTTTAAATTCCCACTACTAACTATTCAATTCTGCAGGGAAATAGGCAGATAATCTGATGTGAGATATCACTTTCCATAATTAGAATAAATTCATATTGTTCAGGTGATGCCACTTCTGAGTTAACTAGAAATTCAGATGAAATATTGGAGTCAATTGAGACCCAGAAAACCTCAATGATAATAAACACAAATATTTACATGTTAATCAATCATCTAATATTCTTATCTGAAATTGTATGTTACATAGATTTGTTCACCTCTTTTCTATGTTCTCTGGCAATTCCTATTTGTAACTCAGACAAATAATCTAATCTATGGTTGACACATGACTTGAAATAAGAAATTTTCATTTTCTTATTTTACTAGCAAAGAACTAGTTCTCAGTAATATCATCTTTCTACTTTAAAATGAAAGAGAAACTCCTTCCATAAATGTAGTGAGGTAGCAGAGGACAGGTTTTCTTCATTCTTAAGGTGGCTCTTTTATTCATGGGATGTATTCCTTCATTAATGTAAAGGTTCATTGTTCTTATAAGAGTAGGCACAAAAAATCGTGGATAGTCTGAATGCAACACTGAAAAATTAATATCAATGTTTATTCAGAAAGATAATGGTAAATGTCCATTCAGCAGAAATCAACAAATCCCAATTTGATCTCCAGGAAAAATTCACAGTTCTGAGCCATGCTCTATGAAAACATTCCCAGCAGTCTATGCAGGATTTACTCCTTCCTATTCTATCATTTGTAATTATAGCTCTTGTTGTGACAGGAAGTTTAACTTCTTTTTAAAAATTTTATTTGTTTTCAGTCTTCTACAGTCACATCCATAAATCTTAGATTTTTCTTCCCCTCTCTTTTCCCTCCTTTCCCCCTCTCTCCCGCCTCCCTTCCTAAGACTGTATGCAATCTTATATAGGTTCTACACATACATTTTTACTAAATACATTTTTCACTTTAATCCTGTTGCATGGAAGAATGAAAATGAATGGGAGAAAACATGAGAAAAACCAAATCAAATGAAAACAAAGCACAAGGGAAAATAGTTTGCTTTATTCTGCAATCCAATTCCATAGCTCTTATTCTGGATGTGGAAGGCATTTTGCCTCAAGAGTCTACTAGGTATTTTTTAGGTCCTTGCATTGCTGTGAAGGGCTACATCTACCAGAAAAATTCCTTGCACACTGTGGTTGTTACTGTGTACAAAGTTCTCCAGGTTCTGTTCCTTTCACTCAGCATCAGTTCATATAAGTCTTTCCAGGCCTTTCTGAAGTCTTCCTGCTCATCATTTCTTAAAGCACAATAGGAGTCCACTACATTAATATACCACAACTTGTTCAACCATTCTCCAATTGATGGGTATCCCCTTGATTTACAATTCTTGGTGACCATGAAGAGAGTTACTATAAATGTTTTTGTACATATGGGACTCTTTCCCATTTTTGTGATGCCTTTGGAATATAGTCTTAGAAGCGATATTGCTGGTATACACATTTTTGTAGTCCTTTGGGCATAGTTGCAAATTGCTCTCCAGAATGGTTGAATCAGCTCATAGCTCCACCAACAATGGCTTAATGGTCTAACTCATACACATCTTTTCCAACATTTATCACCTTCCTGTTTTGCCATGGTAGCCAATCAGATAGGCGTGATATGGTACCTCAGGGTTGTTTTGATTTGTATCTTTCTAATCAATAGGGATTTGGAGCATTTTTTCATAGGACTATAGATAACTTTAATTTCTTCTTCTGAAAACTGCCTGTTCATGTCCTTTGACCATATATCAATTGTGGAATGACTTGTATTCTTGTACATTTGACTCAGTTCTCTCTATATTTTAGAAATGAGGCCTTTATCACAGAAACTAGTTGCAAAAATTCTTTCCCAGTTTTCTGCTTCCCTCCTAATCTTGGTTGCATTGGGTTTGTTTGTGCAAAAACTTTTCAACTTAATGTAATCAAAATTATTCATTTTACATTTCATAATGTCTTCTATGTCTTGTTTGGTCAAAAATTTCTCCAATCTCCATAAATCTGACAAATACACTATTCCTTGCTCCCCTAATTTGTTTATAGTATCAGTTTTTATACCTCGATCATGCATCTATTTGGAATTTATTCTTATATACAATGTCAGGCATTGGTCTATGCCCAGTTTATGACACACTGTTATCTAGTTTTCCCAGAAGTTTTTGTCAAACAGGGCGTTCTTATCCCAGAACCTGGGGTCCTTGGCTTTATCAAACACTAGATTGCTGTATCCATTGAGTACTGTGTCTTGACTACCTAACCTATTCCACTGGTCTACCCTTCTGTTTCTTCACCAGTATCAAATGGTTTTGATGATTGCTGCTTTGTAATGCAATTTGAGATCTGGGAGGGCTAGGCCCCCTTCCCTAGCATTTCCTTTTTATTAGTCACCTAGATATTCTGGATCTTTTGTTTGTCCAGATGAATTTTGGTATTATTTTTTCTAGGTCTAGAAAATAATTATCTGGTAGTTTGATTGGTATGGCACTGAATAAATAAATTGATTTAGATAGAATTGTCATTTTTATTGTATGAGCACGGCCTACCTATGAGCAACTGATGCATTTTCACTTACTTAGATCTGAATTTATTTGTATGAAAAGTGTTTTGTTATTGATTCATGTAGTCACTGGGTTTGTTTTGTCGTGCAGACTCCCAGATATTTTGTAGCGTCTATCATAGCTTTAAATGTGATTTCTCTTTCCATCAATTGCTGTTGGGCTTTGTTAGTAATATATAGAAATGCAAATGATTTCTTTGAGTTTATTTTGTAACCAGTAACTTTGCCAAAATTGTTTCTTATTTCAAGTAATTTTTTTACCTGATTCTCTGGGATTCTCTCAGTATATCATCATATCATTTGCAAAGAGTGATAACTTAGTTTCTTCTTTGCTTATTTTAATTCCTTCAATTTCTTTTTCTTCTTTTGTTGCTAAAGCTAACATTTATAGTATCATGTTGAATAACAGTGGTGATAATGGATATCCTTGTTTCACCCCTGATTTTATTGTAAATGCATCTAGCTTGTTTCCATTACATATAATGCTTGCTGATGATTTTAGGTAGATACTGTTTATTATTTTATGGAAGACTCCTATGCTCCTATTTATTCCTATGCTTTCCCATGTTTTCAATAGGAATGAGAATTGTTTTTTGTCAAAAACTTTTTCTGCATCTATTGATAGAATGATATGGTTTCTGTTAGTTTTGTTGTTGATATGATCAGTAATGTTGATAGTTTTCCTAATATTGTACCAGCCCTGTATTCCTGGTATAAATCCTCCTTGATCATAATGCATTATTCTCTTGATAAATTGCTATATTCTTTTTGTTAATATCTTATTTAAAATTCTTGCATCTATATTTATTAGAGAAATTGGTCTATACTTTTCTTTCTCTGTTTTGGTTCTTCTTGGTTTAGGTATCAAGACTATATTTGTTATCACAAAAAAAATTTGCTAGGACTCCACCAGTTTTCCCAAACAGTCTATACAGTATTGTAGTTATCTGTTATTTAAATATTTCATAGAATTCACTTGTAAATCCATGTGGCCCTGGAGATTTTTTCCTAGGGATTTCATTGATGGCTTGTTCAATTTCTTTTTCTGAGACGGGGTTATTTAAGCATTCAACTTCATCTTCTGTGAATCTGGGCAATTTATATTTTAAAAAAATATTCATCCATCTCACTTAGATTGTAAAATTTCTGAGCATACAGTTGGGCAGAGTAATTTCTAAGTATTGTTTTAATTTCCTCCTTATTGGAGTTGAGTTCACCCTTTTGTTTTTGATATTGGTAATTTGGTTTTCTTCTTTCTTTTAAATCAAATTGATCAAAGGTTTATCAATTTTATTATTTTTTTATAAAACCAATTCTTAGTTTTATTTATTAGTTCAATAGTTTTCTTTATTTTAATTTTATTAATCTCTCTTTTTGGTTTCAGCATTTCTAGTTCATTTTTTCTTGAATATTTTCAAGTTTTTCTTTTTCTAGCTTTTTCAGTTGCATATCCAATTCATTGATCTCCTCTTTCTCTATTTTATTCATGTAGACGTTCAATGATGTAAAACTTCCCCATAGAACTGCTTTTGTAGTATCCCATAAGTTTTGGTAGGTTGTCTCATTATTGTCATTCTCTTGAATGACATTTATTGTTTCTGTGATTTGTTGTTTAACCCACTCATTCTTTAGGATTATTCCAATTAATTTTGTTCTATCTTTCAATGGCCTTTTATTACATATAATTTTTATTGCATTGTGATCTGAGTAGGATGCATTGACTATCTCTGCCTTTCTACACTGGATTGTGAGGTTTTTATGCCCTAGTACATGGTCTATTTTTGTATATATCCTATGTACCACTGAGAAAAGATATATTCCTCTCTATCCCCACTCAATTTTCTCCAGAGATCTATCATCCTACCTTATTCAGAGCCTCATTCACCTTCTTAACTTCTTTCTTGTTCATTTTTAGGTTAGATTTATCAAGTTCAGAGAGGGGTTGTTTGAGGTCCCCCAGTAGTATAATTTTGCTGATTATTTCTTCCTGTAACTCCCTTAACTTCTCTAGGAATCTGGGTGCTATACCACTTGGTGCATTATATATTTAGTAATGATATTATTTTGTTGTTTATGGTGTCTTTTAACAGAATATAGTTTCCTTCCTTATCTCTTTTTATTAGACTTATTTCTGCTTTTGCTCTGTCTGATATTAGCATTGCTGTCCCTGCTTTTTTTTTTTTACATCAGCTGAAGCTTAATATATTATGCTCCAACCTTTTGCCTTTACCCTCTCTATATTCTGCTGTTTCAAATGTGTTTCTTTTAAACAACATATTGTTGGATTATGGTTTTTAGTTCATTCTGCTCTCTACCTCTGTTTTATGGTTGAGTTCATCCCATTCACATTCACAGTTATGATTACTATCTGTGTCTTTCCCTCCATTCTATTTCCCCCCTGTTTGTACTTTTATGCTCTTTTTTATAGCTTCCCTTCTCCCTTCCCTTCTACAATAGACTTTTAATTTCTCACCACTGCCTCCCTCAATCTTCTTTCTCTTCTTTCAGCCTCCTCCCTTTTACTCCCATTTTCCCTTAGTACTTCTTGGGATACTACTTCTAAGGATTCCATTACTACTTGGGATCAGATCACAGCTCCACCAACAATCAGTGTTCCAATTCTTCCACATCTTCTCCAACATTTATCTCTTTCAGCCGTCCCTCCCTTTTTCCCCTTTCCCCTCCTACTGCCTATGGAGCAAGTTCGATTTATATACTTATCTGAGTTTATTGTTATCTCCTTGAGCCAAATCAGACGAAAGGAAATAAATCTGAAACATTGCTCATCTCCCTTCCCTCTTTTCCTCTACTGTTGTATGTTTTTGTTTCTCTTCCTGTGATATAATTTACCTTTATCTACCTCCTCCTTTTCACATCTCTTGTTATAATCCCTTCACATCCTTAAATTACATTTTTATCATTACATCATTTAATTTATATCCACTCCCTCTATCTATGTATATCCCTTTTAAATATTATAATAAATATACAATTCTCAAGGTTAACAAGTATTGTCTTCCCTTATCAAATTGTAAACAGTTTGCTCATATTGAATAACAAGTTTTTTGTTTCCCCTGTTTACCTTTTTATGCCTCTCTTGAGACGTGGTTTTGAACAGTGAATTTTTTGTACAGCTCTGGCCTTTTCATCAGGACAGTCTATAAATCCCTTATTTCATTGAATGCTCATCTTCTTGCCCAAAATATTATGCTCAGTTTTGCTCAGTAATTGATCCTTGGTTTTAGTTTCAGCTCCTTTGTTTTATGGAAAATCATATTCCAATCTCATTAATCTTTTAGAAGCTGTAGAAGCTGCAAGGTCCTTTATGATCCTCACTGTAGTTCCCTCTATATTTGAATTATTTCTTTCTAGCTGCTTTCAGTATTTTCTCCTTCACTTGATAGTTTTGGTATTTGGCAACAATATTCCTTGGCATTTTCAATTTGAGATCCCTTTCAGGAGGTGATCTGTGGATTCTCTCGCTGACTATTTTGCTCTCTGTATCTAGGACCTCAGGACAGTTTTTCTTGATGATTTCTTCTTTTCTTTAATTAATTTTTTTTTATTTTCAGTGTCCCACAATCATTACCATACAACCTAGATTTTTTTCTTTCCCTTCCTCCCTCTCCCATCCCCATATTTCCTCCCTCCCTCCCTAAGATGGCATACAATTTTATTACAGCTCTTTAGTATACTTTGGATTCTGGAACTGGGAAGTCCCCTTCCATTCCTTTTTTTCACTTGATTGCCTTCATATTCTTGACTTTTTGCTCCCTTAGATAAATTTCGTCATTTTTTTTCTTGGTTTAAAAAATTGTTGCGGTCTTAGATAAAAGTAAAACTGATGATTTATTTGACATGGCACTAAGTAAATAAATTGATTTTTTTCTTTAAATTTATTTATTTAAGTTTTCAACATTTATTTCCAAAAAATTTTGGGGTTCCAAATTTTTTCCTCATTTCTCCCCTCACCCCACCCCAAAACGCCAAGCATTCTAATTACCCCTATCACCAATCTGTCCTTCCTTCTAACATCCCTCCCTTCCCTTATCCCCATCTTCTCTTTTGTCCTGTAGGGCAAGATAAATTTCTATACCCCATTACCTGTATTTCTTATTTCCTAGCTGCAAGAATAATACTCAACAGTTATTCCTCAAACTTTGACTTTCAACTTCTCTTCATCCCTCCCTCCCCACCCATTCCCTTTGGGAAGGCAAGCAAATCAATATAGGCCATATCTGTGACATTTTGCAAATGACTTCCATAAGTCATGTTGTGTAAGACTAACTATGTTTCCCTCCATCCTGTCCTGCCCTCCATTTTTTCTATTCTCTCTTTTGATCCTATCTCTCACCAAGAGTGTTGACTTCTAATTGCACCTTCCTCCCACTGCACTCCCTTCCATCATCCCCCCCACCCTGCTTATCCCCTTCTCCCCCACTTTCCTGTATTGTAAGACAGGCTTTCATACCAAAATGAGTGTGTATTTTATTCCTTCTTTTAGTCGAATGTGATGAGAATAAGTTTCATGTATTTTCTCTCACCTCCCTACTTTGTTCCTCCTTTGAAAAGTCATTTACTTGCCTCTTTTATGACAGATAATTTGCCTCTTCCATTTCTCCCTTTCTCCTCCCAATACATTTCTCTCTCACCTCTTAATTTTATTTATAATGATATGACTCCATTCTATTCTATTCACCCTGTGCTCTCTCTCTCTCTCTCTCTCTCTCTCTCTCTCTCTCTCTCTCTCTCTCTCTCTCTCTCTCTCTGTGTGTGTGTGTGTGTGTGTGATCCCACCAGCTACCCAGATACTGAAAAAAGTTTTCAAGAGTTACAAATATTATCTTTCCATGTAGGAATGTAAATGGTTCAACTTCCGTAAGTGCCTTATGATTTCTCTTTGCTGTTTACATTTTCATGCTTCTTTTCATTCTTGTGTTTGAAAGTCAAATTTTCTTTTCAACTCTGGTCTTTTCATCAAGAATGCTTGAAAGTCCTCTATTTCGTTGAAAGACCACTTTTCCCCCTGAAGTATTATACTCAGTTTTGATGGATAGGTGATTCTTGGTTTTAGTCTTAATTCCTTTGACTTCTTGAATATCATATTCCAAGCCCCTCGATCCCTTAATGTAGAAGATGCTAGATCTTGTGTTACCCTGATTGTATTTCCACAATACTTGAATTGTTTCTTTCTAGCTGCTTGCCATATTTTCTCCTTGACCTGGGAACTCAGGAATTTGGCCATAATGTTCCTAGGAGTTTCTCTTTTTGGATCTCTTTCAGGTGGTGATTGGTGGATTCCTTGAATATTTATTTTGCCCTCTGGTTCTAGAATATCAGGGCAGTTTTCCTTGATAATTTCATAAAAGATGATGTCTAGGCTCTTTTTTTGATCATAGCTTTCAGGTAGTCCCATAATTTTTAAATTGTCTCTCCTGGATCTATTTTCCAGGTCAGTTGTTTTTCCCATGAGATATTTCACATTCTCTTCCATTTTTCTATTCTTTTGGTTTTGTTTTGTGATTTCTTGGTTTCTCATAAAGTCATTAGCCTCCATCTGTTCCATTCTAATTTTTAATGAACTGTTTTCTTCAGTGAGCTTTTGAGCTTCCTTTTCCATTTGGCTAATTTTGCTTTTGAAAGCATTCTTCTCCTCATTTGCTTTTTGAACCTCTTTTGCCAATTGAGTTAGCCTATTTTTAAAGGTGTTATTTTCTTCAGCACTTTTTTGGGTCTCCTTTAGCAAGGTGTTGCCTTCTTTTCATGCTTTTCTTGCAACTCTCTCATTTCTCTTCCTAGTTTTTCCTCCACCTGTCTTACTTGATTTTCAAAATCCTTTTTGAGCTCTTCCATGACCTGAGATCAACAAATATTTATTTTGGATATTTGGGGCACAGAAGCCTTGACTTTTATGTCTTTTCCTGATGGTAAACATTGTTCTTCCTCATCCAAAAGGATGGGAGGATATATCTGTTCACCAAGAAAGTAACCTTCTATAGTCTTATTTTTTCTTCCCTTTTCTGGGCATTTTCCCAATTAGTTACTTGAATTTTGGGTCCCTTGTCAAGAGTAGGGTATACTCTGGAATCTGTAATATCTCAGTTCCTTCAAGGTGGCACAATCGAGCATGTACAGTGATCTGGAAGCAAGGAGAGATTTTTGTGTCCAGACTCTTAGAAGCGTTTCCTCTTCACAGCCACCTGGCCTCCAGTTCTGTCAAGTCAGTGCTAGGGTCTGATTTTTGGATAAGCTGGTTGGGCAGAGCTGCCATTCAGTGTGAGACAAAGATCAGCTCCCCCAAGGCCTCCACACAGGGCCAGGCAAGACTCACTACCTCAGTGCCCCCAAGGGTTTTACAATCCAACAATGTATTCAGGCTGCTGTAGGGGTTGTGAGAACTGCTGCCATCTGCCCATTGTGGCCTCTGTGGAGCACTTCCTGAATCCGGAGCTATGGGAAGGCCCTTCTCCCTTCCTGGCCAGCTGAAAAAACCCCATCACTGACCTTTGGCGCCTGTGGGTTGAGGGATCTGAGGACCCACTGCTACTCCTGGAGATTCTGCCCCTGAGGTGTCTTCCTCCCAGAATTGTGCAATGCCACGTGGCCAAGGCTGGGCTGGGCTCCCCACTCCACTCCATGTCCCGTGCAACTGACATTTCCCATGGACCTTTCAGGTCACTCTGGGTTAGAAATCTCATCCGCTCTGTTGTTCTCCTTCTAATGCTCCAAAATTTGTTGAGAGTTTCTCTCTACAGATATTTTATGGGATGTGTGAGGAGACACTGCATATGTGTGTCTTTCTACGCCACCATCTTGGCCCCCTCCCCCATAAGTAAATTGATTTAAATAGCATTATCATTTTCAGTTATGTTGGCCTTATCTACTCACAAGCAACTAGCTTTTCTCCTGTTTTTTTGCATGTCTTTATTTGCATGAGACTGTTTTGTAACTGTGTTAATAAAATTCCTATGTATCTTGGCAGTGATACTCTTAAATATTGTATGTTATCTGTCACTATTTTAAGTAGAATTACTCTTTTTAATCTCTTCCTGGTGAGTTTTTGGTGGTAATGTATCCAAGAAGTGATCATTTGTGTGGGTTTATTTTATATCCTGCCACTTTTCTGGAGGAGTTAATTGCTTTTGACCAGTTTTTTAGTTGGTGCTCTAGCATTCTCCAAGTAAACCATCATATTATTTGTGTAAAGTGACTGTTCTGTCCCCTTGTTGTTTTTGTTTAATCCTTCAATTTATTTTTCACGTCTTATTGTTATGGTTAGCTTTTCTATCAGGAGAGTGAGTAACATTGGTGATAATGTGCATCCTGAATTCACCCTGATCTCCCTGGAAAGACTTGTCATCATTCTCCATTATAGATAATGCTTGCTTTTGGTCTTAGATAGATATCATTTATTTTTAAGAAAAGCTCTATTTATTCCTATGGTTTTTATTTTTTAAAGCAGGAATAGGTGTTTTATTTTGTAAAAAGTTTTTTCTGCATCTATTAAAATAATCTCATGATTTTTGTTCCTCTTGTTATTGGTACAGTCTATTTACTGTTCTGGGTGTTCAGTCATTTCACTCTGACCCATGGTGATCCAATTTGGGGTTTCATTGGCAAATATACTAGAGAGGTTTGCTATTTCCTCCTCCAACTTATATTACAGATGAGGAAACTGAGGCAAACAGGGTTCTGCGGCTTGGCAAGCATCACACAGCTAGTAAGTATCTGAGGCAAGATTTGAACTCATGTCGTCTTGACTCCGGGTCCAGAATTCTATCCAATGCAACACACAGATGCCTTGAATTTTGCTTATTGTTATAATATTGAACTAGTCCTGAACTCCTGGTGTAATTCCAGGTTGGTTATAGCACATGATCTTTGTAGTATGTTATTGTAATCTCCTTGCTAGAATTTTATTTAACAACTTTTTTGTATCAATATTCATCAGGATAATTGGTCTATAATTTTCTTTCTCTGTTTTGGCTCCCTCTTGCTTTAGTATCAAAGCTTTATTTTTGTCATAGGAGGAATTTGTTAGTATTCCTTTATTTTTTCCAAAAAGTTTATAGAACATTGAAATTTATTTTTTGAAGTGGTTGGTAAAAGTCTCTTATAAATCCATCTGGCCCTTGGTCTTTATCGGAGGGAGATCTTTCACGACTTATTGGATTTTTTTTCTAGAAGGGGGTTATTTAAGTATTGTTTACTCTTCTGTTCATAGGGGCAATTGTATCACCCAGAAACTATGAATATGAATATGACCGCAGTTCTGAATCCCAAAATATAACAGACTCTCCATGTAGAACGTAGAAGAAAAAAATATTTATTCAGACACCAGAAAGCCAAATCCATTACGAAAACCATGAAGTCAATACACATTAGCACCGCAGGAGACAGAGTCATTCCCAAACCTTCCACTGTCCGATGCTGGGCCCTTCCCACAAACAAACACTTACAAGACCAGCTGTGCCGGCCAGTGTCCTCTCTCCTCCACCCTAACCACTCTCACCAACTTCCTCCATTTCTCCTCCATCCTTCCTATTCTACTCATTCACCAAGCTCCTCCCCCCACATGTAACTTAGCCTTCCATGTGATTTAAGCAGGTCACATAGGCCTATTAATGAATGAGAAAGATCTTTCCATTTAAATTATCATTACAGCAATGTATACTTCTGTAGATATTGATCCATTTAATTTAGATTGTCAATTTCACTGGCATAGAGTTGAGCAAAATATCTCCTGGTAATTGCTTATGTTCTCTTCTTAACTGGTTGTAAATCCTGCTTTTGAGACAGTGATCTTCACCAGCAAAACTCAAATTAGACGCAAAGATTTACCCAAATAAAAGAATGGCACTGTACTCTAGATTTTCAGGATGTCCTCTAAGACCTGCCCAAATCTCAGCTTGACCTTCCCAACTGCGCCATGATTTTTCTACATTGCTCACTGATGAGATTGAGTGAAGGCCAGGTACAAACTGGAGTTAATTTTGTATGGGAATTAAGGCAACCAATTAGATTCTCTCTCATGAATACTCACTTCATGTTAGACTATCACATGTATTCTCTTCTATCTTCTTTTTCTGCAAGTCATTCTTGGGAAATTAGATGATATTAGCCGTCTATTTTTTCATAAATGCAGATGGATGCGACCAATCAGTCTCAATTCTGGGAAATGAAAATTTACTCCAAATCTACTCATTCTCCTCACAGCTCAACCAAAACTCATTTTTGCCTCCTCCAAACTTGGAATACCTCTAATCTTTCTTCTGATTAATAATCATATTACCTAATTTCATATTTTGACTGGCATCCTGTCTGCTTACATATAATTAATTGGTTTCATTTGATTATTTTTAATATGTAAAAATTGTCTTACTCTATTCAAGGTCCTTGGACTCACTAGGGAGTCCATTGACCCACTTGTCATACCGATTTTACTAATAAATCATATGGCTCACATTGTTTCCTCAGTTATCATTAATTAACCCTCACATCACTAGAGATGGCATTGGGTCAGCTTCATGAACAAAGCTAGTCAACACAGAACCTAAAGGTTTGTAAACTCTTCTTTCCTTGTAAGCAGTTCTGAAGGGTTTGAAAATGTTTCTAAGGGAGGCAAGAGGTCTAGTCTCAGTTGTGGGACAAGAATAGGGTTCTGTTTATCTACAGCTGGGGGATATACTGTACTGTATCAAAAGCATCTTACATGCTCATGAGGTCACAATCTTTTTTTATTACTGATTCATTAATAAATTTTTAGTTTTCAACATCCATTTTCACAAGATTTTGAATTCCAAATTTTCTCTCCATCTTTCTTCTAACCCCATGGCAAGACAATGCATTCTGATGACCCATTCTCTCAATCTGCCTCCCTTCTATCAACCACTCCCTCCTTCCCTTATCCTCATATCTCCCATGTTCATGTAGGGTAAGATAAATTTCTATAACCCATTTGTAGCCCATCTGTTTACATATACACATACATACACACACATACATATACACACATAGATAGATATAGATATCTATAGATCTATAGACATAGATCTCTCTATATATCTTTCTATATTTATACACATACATTAATAGATCTATAGACACACTCTATAGACATAGATCCATAGATATCTGTCTATATCTGTACACACAGACACAGACATACACATATATACACATTATACACATTCCCTCCAACTACCCTAATACTGAGAAAGATCTCAAGAGTTACAAATATTATCTTTCCATGTAAACAGCTCAACTTTAATATGTTGCTTGTAATTTCTCTATCCTGTTTACCTTTTCTTGCTTGCCTTGATTCTTGTATTCAGAAGTCAAATTTTCTATTCAGCTCTGGTATTTTCATCAAGAATGCTTGAAAGTCCTTTATTTCATTGAATATCCATTTTCTCCCCTGAAGTACTATGCTGGGCATGTGATTCCTGTTTTTAATCCTAGCTCCTTTGATCTCTGGAATATCGTATTCCAAGCCCTCTAATCCCTTAATGTAGAAGATGCTAAATTGCATATTATCCTGACTGTGTTTCCATCATGCCTGAACTGTTTCTTTCTAGGTGCTTGCAATATTTTCCCTTTGACCTGGGCACTCTGAAATTTGGTGATAATATTCCTAGGAGTTTTCCTTTTGGGATATCTTTCAGGAGGTAATGGGTGGATTCTTTCAATGTCTATTTTCTTCTCTGGTTCTAGTATATCAGTATAGTTGTCCTTGAAAACTTATTAAAAGATGATGTCTAGGGTCTTTTTTTTTAGATCATGGCTTTCAGGTAGTCCAATAATTTTTAAATTAGTTATAATATTTTAAATTATCTCTCCTGCATCTGTTTTCCAGGTCAGTTGTTTTTTTCCAGCAAGATATTTCACATTGTCATCTTTTTTTCATTCTTTCCATTTTGTTTTATAATTTTTGGTTTTGTTTTACAATTTTTTGATTTCTCCTAGTCATTAGCTTTTATTTGCTCCATTCTAATTTTCTAGGAATTGTTCTCTTCAGTGAATTTTTGGACCTTTTTTATTTGGCCAATTCAATTTGGAGAATTTTTAAAGTTATTTTTTGCTTCAGCATTTTGTGTGTGTCTACTTTAGCAAGCTGTTGACTCATTGTTCGTGATTTTCTTGAATCCTTCTCATTACTCTTTTCAATTTTTCATCTAATTTTCTTACTTTCCTTTCAAAATTCTTTTTGAGCTCTTCTATGGCCTTCATATTTTTCTTCAGATGTAGGAGCTTTTACTTTTTTGTCTTTTGGTTGTACATTGTAACCTTCTTCTTTGTAACCAAAGTAAGATTCTATAGTCTGATTCTCCCCTCCCCTTTTCTCATTTTCCCAGATCATTACTTGACTTTTTAACTCTTTGTTAAAGTAGGTATCTGATTCCAGTGTGAAGGGTATACTGTTTCAAGCTTCAGTGATTTTGTGGAACTGTTTTCAGAAATATTTCTAGAGACTTGTAAACTTTCAATTCTTCCAAGGTTGTATGATGAAAGGAGAGGTGTTACACCTCTCCTGGTATGTACTCTAGTCTGTGAGTGACCACGACACTCTTTTCTGCCTTGAGGCTGTGAGAAGTATTCCCTCTCCACTGCCATCACAAACTCTGCCATGCCAGTACAACTCGCCACTCCAGGACTGCCACCCAGATTGAAGCATGGTCAAAGCAAAAGAATCCTGCCTTAGTACCACCAAAGAGATACCTGCAATCTACCTCCAAGCAGCTACTGGATCCCCATCATTTGTGGGTTGAGAGCTCCAAAAGCAGCCACTGCCACTGCCACTACCACTTTTTCCTTGGAGCTCAGGCTTTGCTCCTCTATCATCCATGTCCTACAGACCTTTCCTATCAACCTTCCAAGTTGTCTTTGGTGTCTATGGGTTGATAAATCTGGAAATCACCACAGGTTGCAGAGATTCAGTCCCCTGAGGCCTGCTACTTCCCTGTCTGTGCCTGCTTGGTTCAGGTTGGACTAAATTCTTCTATCAGACCAGAGCAACAGACCTCCTCTATCAACTTTCCAAGCTTTTACTCTGCAGACAGCAATTATCTCCAGCATCCTCAGGCTCTAGGCTGCAGATGGTGAGAGAGTGAAATCAGTCCCAGACTTATAGCCTCTGAACTAAGCAGGCACTCCGAATTCTGGTCTAGTAGTCCTGTAGATGAGGAGCCTGGGGTCTTGGCGAGGTTTCTGCTAGTATCAGCATATCCCTATTAAACCCTTTAAAGAAAAGGCTCTCAACTGACTTTGCATCTGATGGCAATTCCTTCTGGATATCTGGATAAAGAAGCTGGAGACTGGGCTGGAAATTTGTTTCACCCTGCCATTTTGTGGGTTCTGCTGCTCTAGAATTTGTTTAGGGTCTTTTTTACAGGTACTTGGAGGGCTTTGGTGGAGACCTCAAGCAAATCTCTGTTTTAATCTACCATTTTGTCTCCAGCCCCTCTTGAAGTCACAAGTTGAGCATAGATGTCAATAAATCACTAATAAATATTTATTAAGGACCTACTATGTGCCAGATACTGAATCTGGGGCAGGGGAGCCAAAAATGAGAATCCCTGCTCTCCAGAAATTCACATTTAATCAGAAGGAGAAATATGCACACAGATATGAATATGCAAGGTAAATATGAGATTTTTTTTAAGGATGACACTAGCAAGCTGGAAGGATAAACAGGATGTCATGGTAAATGGTCAGTCTGAGGTGGTTTGATGATGTCTCCATTGTAAGGTCTCTGAAATTGGGCACACATTAAAATCTGCTCTGTGGTATTGCTTTTCACTTTGAGACCCAAGCAAATTTTGATAGGCTCTTCTTGGGAAATAAAAGCATCTTCTTTCCTACCTGTCTTACTCAGGACTCAGGTTGATGTCTACAAGTCTGCAGGTGCCAGGATGATCTTTCTATGCCAACTGTTCTAGATCCTGGTGCTATAGGCTCAAGGCAAGATAGAACAGAGTAGTGAAGGGGTTTGGAAGATGACAGCTTTTCAGGGATAGAAACCTTTTAACTCCTTTATGGGTGGGTGAGCAAGCTTAGGCAGAGCAGGGGAAAACAGGGATGGCAAGCATGACTTGGCTCCAGTTTGCAAACACTGTGAATTTGGTGGAGAAGATGGATCATGGCTTTCCTTTTGAAGTAAATAGAGGCAATGGTCACGAATTTGGGGGTTCCTTTGTCTCCACAAATTGTCTTTTTCATATCCTTTGACTCCGGCATTCACACACGTTTCAATTTATGTAATTCTGTTGAATTTCTACATTACAATGGGATCATTGTAGTAACCCAGTCTCCAGCTTCTTTATCCAGATATTCAGAAGGAGTCGCCATCAGATGCAGTCAGTTGAGAGCCTTTTCTTTAAAGGGTTTAATAGAGATGAATGTTTAAGCTGATACTAGCAGAAACCTCGCCAAGTCCCCAGGCTCCTCATCTACAGGACTACTAGACTAGAATTCGGAGTGCCTGCTTAGTTCAGAGGCTATATAAGTCTGGGACTGATTTCACTCTCTCACCATCTGCAGCCTAGAGCCCGAGGATGCTGGAGATAATTGCTGTCTGCAGAGTAAAAGCTTCCCTTTCTCACAGTGCCTTGGCCCTGAACAAAAACCTCCCTGTGATGTTCAGTGAATTCAGCTCAAAGCAGTAGCTCCTCCCTCTCTGGCCCCCAGGGCAGAGCAGCCCCTGTTCTTTGGGCAGCCTCACATCTCATAGGGCTTTCCCTTAACCTATCACCCTAGTTCCTCATTCTTCTACCAGAGGCATCACATTAACAAACCACATTCTTGTAGCCAAAGCTTGTTGGAGACAGCAGAGTCCCCTAGCAAACACAATGGCAGGGATATGCTGAAGGATCGAGTTTATTTGAAACCTTTAATATAGTATCTGGAGACTTTCTCTTATTGTAAGCTGAAGTTCATGTTGGGGAGCCCAATTGTGTTTCTGCGTGAGCCTGGACATTTCACTCATCCTCCGTTTCCCTCAGTTTCCTTAAGTATAAAATGAGGATAACAGTCCACACAACTTCATAGTGTTGTTGTGAGGATTTAATAGGGCACTATTTCTAAAACACTTTGCACAATGCCTACCACATAGTAGGACCTTATTCCTATTCCTTTCCCCTTGTCATTCAGCCCTTGCACATTATAAAAATCATTTGTCTTCTAGAGCTGGTTTTCCATAATTTGTGTGAGAGTTAAAGGGTTAAGGTGAATCAGACCCTTCCTCAATGACTTGTCATTCCTTGGTTCTTGCTAAGAGTCGTGCTAATGTCAGGCACTGGCCTTTCTTCTAACTCAGTAACTTCAATATCACCATCTGGTTTCTCACTCTCTCAGTCCATGTTGCTGTCCAGTCACTCACTGTCTCATTCACATATGCATTCATTCAATCTTGGTTAATTGATTGGAGAAAGGAAAAGCCCACTGGAGGCAATGAGAACAAACATGGGGCCTTTGCCATCCCCCAATAGGAGAATGGTTAGCCAGAAGTGGAATACTCTGGCTCCAGCCTCTCATTCTCTGCCTCTAAGCCATTCTCCCTCACCTTCATGGTCTCCCTTTGGGCCCACAGATAGACCATGTCCATCTTCCAAATAAAGACACAGTCAGGTATGGGATGCAACATTCCTGTAGGTCTGTATTTTCTCCCTAATGAGGTCTGTATGGAATGAGGTGATGAAAACCAGGGTTGACATAACCTTTGCCACCCCAATGCTCAGGATAAACACAGTACATTTGTGAATGACAGGACCCATTCATCTCAGAAAGACATTTTCCTAGAATTTCCTCATAGGCTGTGCCTAAGACCCCTTCAGACTCAACCAGAACTTCTTCGTTGCCTCCTTCAATTCACCCCTTCTCCAGAGACTAGTGAGGCAGGTACAGGATCAGAAAAAGGTGAGGAAATCCCAAAACCTTCAATCTGTGAGTTCCTGCCCTCTCTATCACCTCCCAGGGCTTGGAGCTTTCCCCTGGCTTCAGGGAATCTAGTATTGGGGGAGAGAGAGAAGAATCTCTTTTTTATCTAAATGTAGCCTATCTTCTCTTAGTCACTCAGTGTGAACTTTTCTATGTTTCTGAGGTCCAAATTTAAAATTCATAAAACAAGAAAACTCAGTCCCCAGGGATCATCTTAGCCAGAATGTCTTAGTATAGTTTATTGGCCCCTGAGAAGAGCGTCGTATGAGTCCCAGTTCTTTTTTGCATATGGAGACTCAAAGGGATTTTCACAAGCTCAGGTTAAGATATAAGAGCTACCCTCTTTTTACTTCCAGTCAAGGCAGAGTGGAGGTAGTACAGACCCCTGGAAAATGAAAAAGGGGGATAATCCATGCTGGAGATTTACTGACCTTTAAAATCCACATGAAATCTGTGCCTTGACAGTTTCTCTTGTTGTAAACTCAACTTCCTTTGCTGGAGTCTTCACTCCAGTTCTCTGCAGCAATGACAAAGACTATGTTTATTATCTCAAGACATGCCCTCTTTCACCTCACAGAGCTTGGTTCCCTATGACCTAGGCAGTGCCAAGGAGCAAAGTTGAATTGCCCATTTGTCATTGCCTTTTTCCTTCTTGGGTGCTGGGGATGAAAAGGTCTCATTGGCTGCCTGAGGCCACCTGAGTGAACCTGAGTGCACCTCCCTCCCATCAGCCATGAGGGAGCTTCTAGGACAGCAGGTGACAGGGCTACGCACATTCTCTGGCCATTTTTGCTTACTTTTAGCCAGCAGGGAAGCAGTCAGGAGACAGAGAGAGGCTGAAGACAAATGGAAGGATTGTGATGATAGGAAGGTTCATCTGCTGAAAAAGAGAGAATGAAATGGGATCACTTAGGAATGTAGATAGATTGGCCTTGACAAGGAGGAGGACTTCCTCATGATGTCAGGTAAGGTGAAGGAGGAGACAGTGGCAGAAAATGCCTGGAGATGGGAGATGAGGAGGGAAGAACTGAGAGCTCTCTGTGAGTGACTTCCATTTGTTTTTTCAGTAGCATATGAGGGCAGGTTCTCAACTGAGAAATCATGGTTGGCCAAGCTATGGAAAGGCTGAGGAAGGAAGAAAACATCCTGAGGAACAAAAGTGGTGAGTGAGAGAGTGAGCTAAGTGAGGTGGAAAAGAATCTCCTTTCTGCACTGACATTGTAGGTGAGGTTATAGAGCATCAGTTTGAACCTGTTCAGCAGGGTCTCAGGATTTTCTCTACCTTCAGCAGCATTTATGTCTTTTTCTCTGAATTCAGTTTTGGGGCTATTTTTCCTCTTCCAGTCTTAAGGCACTACTTCATCTGGATAATTAGCTTTCTTTTATTTATTTTAAGGCAACCATCTTCCAACCAGCTCTTTTCACCTCAAACTCCACCTCTTCTCCAAATTGTCCACCATATCCATTTTTATAATTTTATTTACCTTTCTGATTTCTTTATCTTTTCCTCCTTTATTTAATTATTTAATAACTCCTCAGTAACCCATTCTTTTCTCCCTCTACATGAAGTCTTTCATTCACAATCCCTCCTTCTCTCCAACATGGTTTTGTTCTTTTTCTACCCTTTTTGTTCTAAGAAGGATTTCTTAACTTTGTCATTGTTCTCATTTATCTTCCCTTTATTCCTATCCTGAATTTTCATTCTTCAGTTCATGTTCTGAATACTGTTTCATTGTTTAAATCCTGTGTAGTCACTCATACATTAGAGTGTTAGATTAGATGCCTTCAACAAATCCTTCCCCTTCAGAGATTCCTTTACTCTTTAAAGGATATTTCTTCCATCGTTTTGCTAACTCAGAGAGGCTTAGTAACCCCTTCAAAGTCACAAAGCTACTCAGTAGTAGAACTGACACTTAGCCAGGCCCCACTCCAAGGCTGACATTCTTTCCCCAAATATCCTTGGTGATCTCAGGTCCATCTTTCCTAAAATAGGCTGAGAGATCCTCATTCCTCCCTCTTCTCTCTCTGTCCCCATTTCCTCTCCCAGCATATGTAGACACAGACATGGTTATATAGATGACAAAAATGATGTAGATAGATGACACAGATATAGATATTAATGAAATAAATGTATGCAATAAAGATAAGCTCACAAGGACTGATGGTCAAGAAGGTGACTTGAGAGTCAAGAAACCCAGAATCAAGTCCTCATTTTCTCTCATGCTGTCCGTGTTCTTGAACTACTTACCTAATACTTGCATGCTAAAGACAACTCCCCAGGACTCTCCCTTGTAGAGGAGATTTCAAGATGCATAGGTTGATGTTTTTGCATGAGAACTTCTCACACCAAATCAAGTCTGGAAAAATCAATGTCTCTTTAGACACATCTCAGGCAGCAAGGGGGTACAGTACATGGAAAGCAGGGGCTGGTTTCAGGAAGAACTAAGTTCAAATCTTGCCTCAGATATTTACTAGGCATGAAACCCTGACCATGTCACTTCAACTCTGCCTCACTTTGCTCATCTGTAAAATGGTTATAGTCCCCTGTATTAGTGCTATTTGTTAGTATGGAGGGGAGTTAGTTAGTAGTTAGCACCAAACCCTTAGTGCAATTCTAAGGAGAGAAGGAGATAAAATTTCAATGCACTTTGCCAACATGGGGTCAATCAAAAATGTTAACTGTATAATAATAATAACAATTAATATTATTATTATACAATTTTCCACTAGAATATGAATATCATTGTAGCATGAATTACTCTTCTTTTTCATCTTTTCTCCCTAGCACTTAGCATTCTGGAACTTTTTTTCATAGCTTAATAAATGCTCTTTCAACTGATGAATTTTGAATGGAGATCAAAGCATACTTCTTTTACTTTATGTTTCTTTGTTTTTTTGTCTATATATTCTTTTACAATATGAGTAATCTGGAAATGTATTTTACCTGACTGTACATATGTAACATATCAGATTGCTAAGATTTGTCCATGAGCCAAACCCTCCTCGTGGCCTGGCCTTCTTGAATTCACACCTTTTCCAGCAGAGGGAGGTAGTGGAGGCAGGTCCATGGGCAGAGTGAGGTGATTCCAAATCCTACAAGCTGTGAGTTCCTGCCTCCTCTGTCACCTCTTCAGGTCATGGAGCTCTCTCAGGGTTATGGTGAATCTAGCCATGGGCAGGCACAGAGAAGGCTCCTTCCATTTATCTATAGCCAACTGCAACCATTCCTGTATAAACAAGATCTTGCCTTTACTCTTCAGTTCATACATTTCAGAACTGAAAAAAGTGAGACTCCTCCCCCAGAGCCAGTCTCAGCCAGTGTAATTCTGTATGGCTTACAGGGTCCCTGAAGACAGGCTCCTACAATGCCTGGGGCTCTTCAGCACATGGAGACCCAAGGGACCTGTAGTGTGTTCTGCTCGGCATATAAAAGTTTCCTCATTCCTTCCTGCCCTCCCAGGGCTCTGAGTATACTCTTTGCAGGTCTCTAAAGGCCAGGATGTTCCCCCCGTGACAGTTCCTCTGGTTACTGGTTCTCTAGGCTCAGGGAAAGACACAGCAGAGCAGTGAAGGGATTAAAAGGTCACAGAATTTCAGGGATGAAAAAACCTAACTCACCCTTTTCATTTTTGCTATTGGTAATTTTGTTTTCTTCTTCCTTTTTTTAATCAAATTGACCCAAGGCTTATCAATTTTATTAGCTTTGTCATAAAACCAACACTTGATTTTGTTTATCATTTCAATAGTTTGCTTAATTCAATTTTATTAATCTCTCCTTTGTTTTTCAGTATTTCTAATTTGGTATTTATTTGACAATTTTCTATTTGTTCTTTTTCTAACTTTTTCAGTTACATGACCAATTCATTGATCTCATCTTTCTCTATTTTATTCATATAAAGTTTCCCGTAAGAACTGCTTTCAAAGTACCACATAAGATTTAGTGGGTTGTCTCATTACTGTTTTTGTTTGGATGCATTGACTATCTCTGCCTTTCTATAATGGATTGTGAGGTTTTCAATGCCCTAGTACGTGGTCAGTTTTTGTAAATGTGTCATGTACTCCTGAGAAAAAGATATATTCCTTTCTATCCTTGTTCAATTTTCTCCAGAGATTTACCATATCTGCCTCATCCAGAGTTCTGTTCACCTCCTTAACTTCTTTCTTTTCTGAGGTTAGATTTATCAAGTTGATAGAGAGGTAGGTTGAGTTCACTCACTAGCCTATTTTTGCTGTCTATTTCTTCCTGTATCTCCCTTAACTTCTCCTCTAAGTGTTTGGATGCTATACCACTTGGTGCTCACATGTTAAGTAATGATATTCCTTCATTGTCTATGGTGTCTTTTAACAGGATATAGTTTCCTTCTTCATTTGTTTTTATTAGACCTATTTCCGCTTTTGCTTTGTTGGAGATTAGGATTGCTATCCTTGCTTTTCTTACATCAGTTGAAGCACAATATATTCTGCTCCAACCTTTTACCTTTACCCTGTGTTTATCCCCCTGTTTCAAACGTGCTTCTTGAAAAAAACGTATTCTTGGATTATGCTTTTTATCCATTCTGCTATCTGCCTACATTTTATGGAAGAGTTCTTCCCATTCACATTGGCAGTTATGATATCTATCTGTGTCTTTTCCTCCATTCTGTTCCCCCCATTTATGATTTTAGTTCTCCCCTCCACAATAGTTTTCATTTTTGACTACCACCTCCCTTAGTCTTCTCTTCCTTCTATCAGTCCCACTCCCCTTTATTCCCCTTTTTGTTTACTACTTCTTCCCTCCCCTTTAGCCTTCCCTCCCTTTTCTTTCCCCTTTCCACTCCTATTACATATAGGGCAAGTTAAATTTCTATACTTAACAGAGTTTGTTCTTCCCTTCTTGAACCAAATCAAATGAGAGCAAACCTCCAACAGAGGTCATCTCCCTCCCCTCTTTTGCTCCACTTTAAGACATTTTTATCCCTTTTCCTGTGAAGGAATTTGTCTTTTAATGCCTCTTCCTTATCACCTTTCCTGTTACAGTCCTTTCACACCCTTAAAACACAATTGTTATCATGATATCATTTAACTCATACCCACTTCCTCTATCTGTGTACATCTCTTTTATATATCATAATGAATATCCAATTCTTAATATTAACATGAATTATCTTTCCTTTTAGGGAAGTAGACATTTAGTCCATATTAAATAACAAGTTTGTGTTTTTCCCCGTATACCTTTTCATGCTTTTTTTAAGACTTGTGTTTGACGATCATGTTTTCTATTGAGCTCTGGTCTTCTTTTATCAGGAAATTCCTCATTTTATTGAATGTCCATCTCCTTGTCTGAAATATTATACTGAGTTTTGCTGGGTAATTGACCCTTGATTGTAGTTTCCTTTGCCCTATGGAATATCATATTTAAATACTTCCAATTTTTTAATGTAGAAGTTTCAAGGTCCTGTGTGATCTTGACTGTGGTTCCTCATATTTGAATTGTTTCTTTCTGGTTGCCTGCAGTATTTTTACCTTAACTTGATAGTTCTGGAATTTGGCAACAGTATTTCTTGGTGTTTTCAGTTTGCGATTTTTCAGGAGGTGGTCTGTGGATTATTTCAATGACTATTCCACTGAATCAGGGAACTCATGGCAGTTTTCCTTGATGATTTCTTGGATGATATTGTCCACCTCGGTTCCTGGTTTTGGTGCTTAAGGGCTCCATCCCCACTGAGGCTCAGGATCTCCTCCTGGTTTGCTGACATAGAGCTGTCTGGGATAGCTCCATTTCTGCCCTGGTCCTCCTCAGCCACAGCAAGAGGAACTCTCCTTCACAATCTCCCTAGCTTCCTGAGCTGAGAAACTGTTTACCCCTTCAAGTAATTCCACTATTCCAAGAGTTTTCCTGGGAAAATATTTTTTGGGTTTTTCATGGTCAGCAAGGGTAGAGTATGAGGACTTACAGTTCACTTTGCCATCTTGGCTCCCAGAAGTTAAGGCTTTTCAATTTTTTTTTTAAACAACTATTATGTCATTTGATTTCAAACTTCCAACCTTTTCTCATTTCACCCTTACATACTTCTGTTCTTCCCCTCCCGCTTTACTAGAAAATGAAGGTCATTTGCTACAAGCTCCCTTTTCTTTCTCCCTACCTCAAAATCTCTCTAGGTTAGCCTCCATTCTTCCCCTCTGTGCTCCAGTCTCCTTTTTTTTTTTTTTTGCTTCTTCTCATTGACAGGGCAATCTTCTCTTCTTGAGGTAAGATGTTATTCCTTTTCATCCTTTTCCAGGAGCTAGCCCCTTTGATCATATTTCTCATCCTCAGTCTTTCTCTTTATCTAGACCTCTTCTCTACAAATACGCTCATATCTCCCTTGTCTTCAATATACCTTTACTTTACCAGGCCCCTTTTCAAGATATCTTCTTATAGTTCCACTTTTTTTCACAGTGAAAACCTATGATAAAAGGGTCCATTTTCATGGTTGCACCCACCTTTTAATCATTTGAAATCAGGCTTCTGACTCTGCCACAGAAGGAAAACTAATGTGCACAGAAGTTATCACTCCTCTGGGAATGGGGACACACACCATAATCTCAGGTACAATGGGGTGGCTGAAACTAGTGGATCACTAGTGCTCAGGAGTTTTAAATCGTAGAGGGCTATGATAATCCATTGTCTGCACTAAGTTCAATACTAATATGGTGTGCCCCCAGGAGGAGGGCAGAGGATAACCACCATCTTGTTTAAGAAGGGGACAAACCAGACCAGGTGAGATGTGGAACCAGTCAAATCTGTGCTGATCAGTTCTGTGAATGGGCTTGGGAATAGCCTCTGTATTTCTAGGCTCAGACAGATGGAGATCCAAGTTTCACAACAAAATAAAATACAAAGTTATCTCACTAAATCTCAACTGCTAAACTTTATAGCATTTTCTAAATCCTCATCCTTCTGGAATTCTCTGTGGTCATTGATGTTGTTAACCAATTTGTCTTCCTGAATATTTTCTTCTCTCTTGGATTTATTACACTGCTCCATGCTAGGGCTCCTACCTGCCTGATCACTTCTTCTAAATGCCTTTGCTAGATCAAAGTCCATGTCCTGTTCCCTAACTGGACTTGTTCCTCAAGACTTTCTCCCCTCCCTACATTTGCTCCATTGATGATTTCATTTACTCACACAAGTTCATTTCATACATGTGACTCCCAATTGTCTTGCCATTATTTCTCTAAATCCCTAAGATCAAAAGGTAGATACTTTATTGGAGGCTTCTGGTGTAGTAGATGTTAACCCAGAGAGAAACTTGAACCTGAGGCATTTGCTCTGAGAGCTTCATATATGAAAGTGAGACAGAGAGTTTGCCATAGGGAGTACATGTTGTATTCCTTGGTAGCACATGATCTTCTTGAGAACAAGGACTATTTTTAAAATTTTAATCTTTGTATATCCAGTCACTAATGCTGGGCTTTGCACATTAGTACACAATAAAAGCTTGATCAATGAATTAAACATTTAGAGGAGGAGCTATTAGAGCATAAGGTCTTCAGTAGACAGCTATGAGAAGAGAGAAATAGGGTGACTGGAATGAATGGTTGGGGGGGTCTTAGTGGGAAAAGCACTGGGGTCCTGAAAAACAGGGGCTGTTTTGGGAAGAACATGAAGTCATGGAGAGACAAGAGTATAAAGGGCAAGAGATAAGAGAAGAAGGATGCAAAAAGATGCTTGGGTCTCATTGTGCCTCAGAAGCTATTAAGATGATCATGCTTCTGGGCAAAGCTTGCAATGGGCATGAGACTCCTGAGATTTGTCATTGGGATAGAATTATCTCATGGTCTTGATATGTATGGGACTTCTTTTTCTGTCTTCAAGGCCAAACCCAGGTAAGAATTTCCCCATTTTCACCCTCAATCCTTAGTCCCATAGTGATAAGTGATAATGACTCACTGAGTCACTGAACACTATCACCTTGTAAATGGTGGATGTTGGTTCTGATGCTAAAGATGCTGTTGAAGTTAGACTCTAGACACAGCTCCCTTCCATGACTGAGCAGGTCTGAGCAAGCA
Source organism: Bettongia penicillata ogilbyi (assembly GCA_023548195.1). Taxonomy (NCBI): domain Eukaryota; kingdom Metazoa; phylum Chordata; class Mammalia; order Diprotodontia; family Potoroidae; genus Bettongia; species Bettongia penicillata. Next base: position 3,274,409 of record JAJHZJ010000089.1, read on the forward strand.
CTCATCTTTCTTACGCTTTCCATTTTGTCATTCACAAGCACTGGCATTCAATCATCTAGCAAGGAGCTAGCCACGGTGTTGTCACATCTTGCCCCAGGAGGTGGCCAGAGAAATACTGTTATCTGGTTTCCAATTCTCTCCAATCTCTATCTCTACTCTAGACCTTGTTTCAGACTTATATGGAACTGTTGATTCCCCACTTCTCCATATAACTTTCAGATCCCAAGCTTTCTCCCTTCCAAGGCAGAATGGGAAGGTTTCCCCCTAACATTGTCCTCAAAGCTTGTTCTTCAATCTACAACATCCCCCCCCCCCCCCCCCCACTCAGGGAGCTCAGGATCCACCAACCCTTCAGTGCATCTGAAAGAGAACTATTTGGTTCCTCCCTTCCTGAGTGGGGTTAGGGATTTTGTGGATGGGATCCATGACCCTGAGGGATAAGGCCGGGGGCACAGTTTAAGGAAGACATAGCTGGGCATGCATAAGTAGAATCTGGTGAAAGAAAAGTATATGATTACATAGTGATACAGCTATCAGCAATGACTGATGGCATTCATCCTACTGAGAGGGGATATATGAACTACTCCTCCCTCTTCCCTTTGTCTGCTTTGGAACCACAAGTGGAGATATTTCATTAAAGAGCATTTGTGACTCAGGCAGGTCTCAGCATGGGCCTTCTCAGATTTTTCTTTTCTGAAACTTGATGATAGCATCTTAGCCAGAAGAGATCCCAGCATTAATTCTGAACTTTTAAGAGATAATGAAAGCTCAAAATTCTGTCCACAGCACTTCAGTCCCCATTAGATCTTACTTCACACTCCAGTCATAATATATGTGACCTGGCTCCCACCTTGGTGGAGAAAGCTTTCAAGGGGCATAAGAAAAATGCAGGAGGGACAGCTTTGTGCTCCATGCTGCTTCTGTGGAAGGATATGTGACTTCTGATTGGTGAAAAGAATACTGAGTGAGATGCTGTGTAACTGTGTATGGGGCTATCTTCATTTGGCTGCATAAACTTTGGGGAAATGATTTGTAGGGATACGTACAGAGAACATCAAGAAGGCAGTGAAGAACATCCTTTGGAATTACACACAGGCATGGGAAATTGACTCCATGCTTTCCTTAACCATAGTAGAAATAATAGCAATTTCTAAAATGGTCTTCTATGTGAGAGTGCTCTCTGTTTGTCTCCTTGTCATTCCCTATAACTCCATTGGGGTTACTCTCCCCTTCAAATATTAATAGTCTAGGGAATGAGAACTTTAGAAAAAAAGTTGCTTTCCTGATTACTTTTGTTTAATATAATTTTTCCCACTTGTCTAATAAAAACAATTTTATAATCATTTAAACATTTTTTGAGTATCCCTCCCTCTCTCACTCCTTGCCTTCCCCCTTCTCTGAGATGGCAGGCAATTTGATATACATGTGCCATCATGTGAAATATTTCCCTGTTAGTGTAAGAAAACTCACATAAACAGAAAGAAAGAAGGAGAGTCAGAAAGAATATGAAAATAGCATGCTTCAATCAGTATTCAGACAGTTTCAGTATTTTTTTGCTCTGGAGTCTAATAGTATGTTTCATTATTCGTCCTTTGGGATTGGATCATTATATTGCTGAGAATAGCTAAAGTCATTCACAATTCTTCATCATACAACAATACCATTAGTATTTGCAATGTTGTCCTGTTTCTACTCACCTCATTTTGTGTCAGTCATGTCTTTATATGATTTTCTGAAATCATTAAACTTGCCATTTCTTGTAGCACAATAATATTCCAACAAAATCAAATATCATAGCTTGTTTAGCCATTCCCCAATTGATGGATGTCCTTTCAGTTTCCAATTCTTACCCACTACAAAAGTGCAGCTATAAATATTATTGTACAAATAGGTCCTTTCTCCCCGGTTTATGTCTTTGGGATACAGACGAAGCAGTGGTATTGTTGGATAAAAGTTTATGCACAGTTTTACATCCCTTGGGTATAGTTCCAAGTTACTCAACAGAATAGTTGGTTCCTCACTCAATCATTGTTGGTGGATTTGTGAACTGATTCAACCATTCTGGAGAGCAATTTGGACCTAGACCCAAAGGGATACAAAAGCATGTATATTTTTTTATCTAGCAATACCACTTCTAAGATTGTATCCCAAAAGGATCATAAAAATGGGAAAAGGACCCACATGTGCAAAAATATTAATAGCTATTCTTTTTGTTGTGACCAAGAACTGGAAATTGAGGGGATGTCCATCCACTGAGAAATGGATAAACAAGTTGTGGTATATCAATGTAATGGAATACTGTTGTGCTATAAGAAATAATGAGCAGACAGACTTCATAAAAACCTGGGAAGACTTATATGAACTGATGCTTAGGGAAATGAGCAGAATCAGGGAAATACTGTACACAGCAACAACCACAGTGCTCCATGACTGACTTTGACAGACTTAGATCTCAACAATTCAAGGACCTGAAACAGTTCCAAAAGACTCATGATGAAAAACGCCATCCATATCCAGAAAAAAAAATATGGAATCTGAATGAAGAATGAAGGAGGCTATTTTGTTTTTATTTTGTTTTGTTATATGTTTATATTTTTCATTCTAATTTGTTCAAATTCTTTTATACAATATGACTAATGTGAATATATGTTTAATAGGAATGTGTATGTACAGCCTATATCAGATTGCAGATCAAGGATCTACATTCTCTGGGGATGTAGGGGGGGAGAAAATTTAAAATTTATGGAAGTGAATTTTTAAAACTAAAAATATATGAATTAACTTAATTTTAAGAAAAAAGAATAGTTGGCTACTCACTATTGTTAATGGGAGAGTGTGGTTGCAAGCTTACATTACCCAGATTGGCTCCTCACCCCCTCCCCCCGACCCATGCTGATTGCTCAAAATATTATAATAAGTAGCAAATACTGGATAAACTCATTTATGGAGGTAAAAAAGCAAACTGAAGTAAGAGAAGTTTTCAGATTATGACAGAAAATACACAAGAGTAAATGAGTTTTTCATCTGAGGGTGAGTTAAGATTTCAGCTCAAAAAATGAGTGAACAAATTGTCTCACTCACAGGATTCTCACTCACTCCTAGCAGTCTCTAGAATTTCAAACTATCGCAAAGACAAGATAGGGTTGACCTTTCACACATACATACCATTTCAAAGTCTTTCTTCATTAATACCCAGGACTTTTGGTTGCCCATGCTTCTCTCTGAATAATGCCTCTAAAGTCTCTGCAGCCAACTGAAATAAGTCCATGAGCCAAGTCTGCACCTTTGTACTAAGCATCCTTTGTGTCAACCAGGAACCACAAAAGGAACAAAGAAGATAATACTTATAAAGTACTTTGCAAACTTTAAATCTGCTAATGTTTATGTTGTGACCTCATCACATAAAGTCATTTCAATAGAAAAAGTGGATTTTTTAAAGTATAAGTTCAGAACTTTCTATTTCCTCTCTATTAAATTAAATCTTATTCCAGTCAATTCTCCCATCATTCTTACCTCTCAACAATTTTTTTTTTTTTGGATCCTGGCTCTGTCACCCAAAACATTAGCTATGCCTCCCAGTTTCAAGTCATTTGAAAGTTTACTTTGCATGCCCTTCATTCAAGCACTGATAAAAATGTTGAATGGAAAAGGACCAAGAAAAGATCCCTGCATGCTCTGCTAGTGAACTTTCTCCCATTTGACATTCACCCATTAAGCACTAGTCTTTGGACCCCAGCCATTCAACCACTTCCAAATCCAGTTAAAAGCATTAACATCTAATCCATATATGCCCACCTTTGCCCCAGGGGAAGTATTGGAGACTGTCACATTCTTTGTTGGAATCCAGGTTTGCATATGTACAACATTTTCCTGATCCATCAGCTCAGTTAAAGTGTCGAAAATGAAAGGCTCGTCTGTCTTCACCTGTTTTTGATAAGATATTAACAGCCTTTATACAATCGCTCTTCCATTTCAAAATGGTAGCAAAACATATCTTATCTAATGTGTTTAAAAAATTTTTTCTCTGAGAGTCAAAAATAAAATTCATTGAACAGTAGCTTACGTATGTATTCACCTTCCCTTTTCCAAAATATTGGAAAATTTGTCCTCCACTTTTATGGGACCCACTACAGTAGTGAAGATTTTCACTGACCTCCACTAGAAGCTGAGCTTCAGCACCCTAACATTTGACAATTGCAATAATTCAGGCAAGACATGAACTCTGGGGCCCCCTCCTTCCCTGAGATTCAATGATTTCTGTGACCTTGTTTCGTCATCAAAAAAAAACAACAAAACACTGAAATATTAGAAAAGGCCCTGAAAAGGAACCTCTCTGCCTTGGAACAAATGATGCACTTCATTCCTACTGCTAACTGGCTCTCTCAGCTCTGAAGTTTCCCAACCCTGGGGCAGACAAAGGACTCATTAAATGCTCAGTCAGGGAGATGTGGGGGGGTAGTTCTGTGAAGTGAGGGCCATACTGACTGTTGTGCCTCTCTGTTTTATTAGCCTCCTCTTGTCTCCAGGATGCTGTGTGTCTTCCTCCCCAGGGGCATCTAGACAGAGGCTCTGGCTGTGACCCTGCTGGTGCTGACTTCCCAGGTGGCTGCCAGTAGACATGCCCTCAGATAAGTACAGAATAGCAGCTCCCCATATACCCCAGGTGGGGCTCAGACCAAAGGAAGGATTGGGACAGGATGGTCCTCAGACAGATGACTAGCAGGTGAAACTCTTTTTCAGGCTCCTGTGCTAACTAACTCTGCCTCAGGTCCTTTTCATCCTTTCCCCCTTTTCCTCAATGCTCAAAGACATCATAGAGCTGCTCCTCTAAGGGTTGAGGGCTCCAGACAGTTTGTCAGTAAGCACTTATTAAACACCTATTACCTGTTAGGTACTGTGCTGATGCCAAGGATAGAGAGAAAGGCAAAAGACAGTTCCTGTTCTCAAGGAGCTCACAGTCCAATGGGGGAGAAAAGAGTTAAATAACTCCATACAACGAAGATAAATGCGGGATAAATTGGTTGCTACTGTTGTTGTTTGTCCTTCATTCTTCAGGAAGACTATGACAACAGGGAGATGATGATAGGTAAGTAAATTGGATGTGAGTGAGGGAAGGCTGTGTAAAGTTAGTACCCTCACTTTGTCCTCAGGAGCCATCTGGATCCAGTGGTGAGATATAGATCAGCATGACTGGAGATGGCCCTGGATTCAGTGGGAGACCTTGATTTTTTAAGGAAAGGTCTTTAATAGATTTCAGTTTCACTAAGGCAATGCAAAATCAATGATTCAGGCTAGGGAAGGGAAAGGAAAGGAAAAGGGAAGAGAGATGAAGGAAGGAAGGAAGGAAGGTAGGAAGGAAGGAAAGACACTGTGCTGCCCAATTGGCCAGTTCCATTTGCGTCCCCTTTCGAGTGGCTCTTACTACTACTCGTAGAGGTTGTAGTTTTTCCTTCATTTTCAAAGACCATGACATGAGGGAGGTGATTCAATGACATGAAAGTGAATTGGATTTAAATGAGGGAAAGCTGCACATAATCACCAGCCTCAATTTGTTCTCTGAAACCATTTGGGTCCAGTCACAAGATCTAGATCAGGAGGACTGGAGATGGCCATAGGATTAAGTGGACCTAAGAAAGGGAAGGCACTAACATCAAGAGGGATCAGGAAAGGCTTTCTGTGGAGTATATAATGATACTTGAATTAAGACAGGGATGTCAGGAGGCAGGGGTGAGGAAAAAGAGGATTCTAAGCATGAGGGACAGGCAGGGAGTGCCCAGAATAGGGAGATGGAGAAATTTATGGGAGGAAGAACAAGAAGGCCAGTGTCACTTGATAGCACAGTGCTGGGGTTCTGGGAACATATAGAGTAAGAAGGCAGGAAGTGTAGGAGGCACCAGGTTGTGAAGAGCCTTGAAGGATAAGCAGGGGATTTCATATTTGATCCTACAGGTAATAAGGAGTCAGTGGAGTTTATTGATTGGGAGGTAACATGGTCAAAGCTGTCAAGGCCTCCCACTATCAGCTAAACTTTTCTCTGCAGCTAAAAACCTTCATAGAAACTGCTGGAAAATTCAATTCAGCTGTTATTGGAGGAGGAAGAGGTAGACTTTCTCATCTTAATTTCCCAGGTATGATTTCAAGTCCACAAGTGGAGTTGGACTATTTGGAACCACTCCTGGTTTTCATGAATAACATCATGGTAGAGTAGGAAATATGGGGCATATCCATTTCTAGGAGGCAGGCTAGAGGCAGAGACTGGGCTGGAGGGACCAAGGGGATTGACTCAGGCTGGTTTTTCTTCTGTCTTCATTTTCCTTTGTTAATGGGCTGAGAAATGAGGTACATGCTCAATGTTCTCAATCCCACACTCCCCTGAACCTGACAGGGCTTACCTTCTCTGCATTCCTCCCCCTTTTAGTCTTTTAGTGTCACTGGTGGTCTCCACACCTATGTTGCTCTCCCTGAAGCCCTGGTCTGTGGAAAGAGGCCTCTGCAATGACACAGCAGGGGCGTGAGATCCTTGGTCCTGGGCAGAAAAGGAGCTCTCTGGGATGGGACAAAATCTTCTTTCAGCTGATGTAATTATTATAGGAGAGCAGATAGAAGGCCCACTGGCACAGTACATATTATTGTCTCTGCAGTCTGGCCTGGTAACTGACATGGACAATGACAGTCTTTCTGGGATCCTAACCTGCTCCAGAGCCATCCTCCTGGAATCTGTCCCCTTCTTGAGCATTGTCACCTGCACTGCTTATGGGGGGAAAGTATGCCCTGTGTAAAATCCAGAGAAGGAACCTTCCAGAGACAGTGTCTTAGGGACTGAACAAGGGAAACCCAAGGGCAGGGGGATTCCCCAGTCCTAGCAGGGTGATGACTACTTAACTTAGTGGACAACTCCAGGATCATCCTGCTGTCAGCCATGGGTGCACTGAGCAGGTACTGCACCCATGTGGACAATCATCAAACTACACAATATTGAAGTCTCACTTACTATGTGTTTAGCTGTGTTAAATGTGGGGGATACAAAGAAATGCAAAAGTCCCTGGGGAGGACACCAAGAAAAACGTGCACAAACAACTTACATTTAGGATAATTTGGAAATTACCAATAGAAGGAGGTTGGGGAAAGTCTTTCTGTAGAAGATGGGAATTTAACTGAGACTTCAAGGAAGGTAGGGAAGCCACAAATCAGGGTTGAGGAGGGAGAGCATTCCACACATGGGGAGAGCCAGAGGAAATGCCCAGAGCTGGGAGACGGTGTGTCTAGTAGGAGGGACAGCAATGCTGCCTGTGCCAGTGGATCACAGAGGACATGGGTGGGGGAGGGGGAGTTAGGGGAAGGAGACTGAAAAGGTAGGAGGGGTCAATATGTGAAGTGCTTTGAAGGAAAAGAGGATTTTGATAGGGAGCCATTCAGGTTGATTGAGTAGGTGGGTGACAGGGTCAGATCTGTGCTTTAGGGAGATCCATTTGACAGCTGAAGGAGGGATGGACTAGAGTGGGGAGAGTGAGGAGAGTATGGAGGCAGGCAGACTCACCACTAAGCTATTGAAATAGTGCAGGTGGAAGGTGCTGAGAGTCTGCATCAGGATCAGAGCAGGGTCAGAGCAGAAAATGGAGAAAATGAGGAATATTCAAGACGTTACAAAGGTAACTTGCCAAGTTTGGACAACAGACTCAATATGAGAGGAAGGGTAACACTGAGATTGTGAGCTAAGGTGACTAGGAGAACGCTTGTACCTCACCAGTAACCGAGAGAATATCCATGTCTGTAGGGGAATGAGCACAGAAACGGTCAAGCACAAGGAGGAGCTAATGGCTTATCAATAGACTTTAGCTTAGGCTGAAAGTTCATGTGGGCAGAAGTGGGAAAGAAGATTAGAAAGGGAAGTGGGAGAAGAGGAAGAGAAGGCCTTGATTTCTAGGCTAAAGAAGTTGTTCTTATCTAAATGGCATTTAAGAGTCATGGTGTTATCTGAGTGCTTTGGAGAGAAGAAGATTTTAAACTACAGGAAACAGTTAGGAGGCCCTTGCAGATACTGAAGCTTAGCCCATCATGCCTGGCCTCTGTAGCTGGGTAGAGAACCATGTTGCAGACTGTCATCCTGGCAGGGAGAACTGAGCTGAGTAGGGCAGTCAAAGGCATGGGGATGGACTCAGGAGTTATCAGTACAGCCAGCTTAAAATGTCAAGGAAGCAAAGAGTGGCCTGAGGCTTCAGATGTGTTCAAGATTCAGAAGGATAGGGGAGGAGCCAAGATGATGGAGTAGAAAGATTCACACATGCGAGCTCCTAACACACAGCCCATAAAATACCTGTAAAGAAGAACTCCCAACAAATTCTGAAGCAGCAGAAGCCACACAGCAACAGAGTGGAGGAGATTTCTGTTCCAGAGAGATCCAAAAAACCGACACCAAAGGTCTGTCATGTACTAGACTTGGAGCATAGCCCAGCCCTGCCTTGGCCGCATGGCACTGAAAGGAGCAGATCCAAGCAGGATTCAGGGGCAGAATCTCCAGCAGCCAAGCAGTTCCCTCCACCCACAGGGACCAAAGGTCAGTGAGAGAGCCTTTTTAGCTGGCCAATAGGGGAGCGTGGTGTCTCCATAACTCAGGCCCTGTTGGGAGGGAGCAGTGGAGGCAGCAGCGGATAGGAGCTCCGAAAGCAGACAGGAGCTCAGATCCATTATTGAAGGTCTCCTCATAAACCCCCTGAGGGAACTGAGCAGCAAGTGGTGGTCCTACCCCCACCTGAGCAGCTGAAGTTAATCTCACACTGAATAGTAGCCCTGCTCCCCCAGAGCACCTGAATGTAATATCATACTGAAGAGCAGCCCTGCCCCTGCTGAAAGCCCTAAGGCCAGGAAGCAGCATTTGAATCTCAGCCCCCAAGCACTAGCTGGACAGATCTGGAGGCCACGTGGGTGAGGAGAGGGATCTCAGAAGTCAAGTAACTGGCTGGGAAAATGCCAAGAAAAGGGGAAAAAAAAATAAGACCATAGAAGGTTTCTTTCTTGGTGAACAGATATCTCCTCCCATCCTTTCAGATAAGGAAGAACAATACTTACCATCAGGGAAAGACATAGAAGTCAAGGCTTCTGTATCCCAAACATCCATAGTAAATATTCAATGGGCTCAAGCTATGGAAGAGCTCAAAAAGGATTTTGAAAATCAAGTTAGACAGGTGGAAGAAAAACTGGGAAGAGAAATGAAACAGATGCAAGAAAAGCATGAAAAGCAGGTTAGCACCTTGCTAAAGGAGACCCTCAAAAATGCTGAAGAAAATAACACCTTGAAAAATAGGTTAACTCAATTGGCAAAAGAGGTTCAAAAAGCCAATGAGGAGAAGAATGCTTTCAAAAGCAGAATTAGCCAAATGGAAAAGAAAGTTCAAAAGCTCATTGAAGAAAATAGTTCTCTCAAAATTAGAATGGAACAGATGGAGGCTAATGACTTTCTGAGAAACCAAGAAATCACAAAACAAAACCAAAAGAATGAAAAAATGGAAGATAATATGAAATATCTCATTGGAAAAACAACTGACCTGGAAAATAGATCCAGGAGAGACAATTTAAAAATTATGGGACTACCTGAAAGCCATGATCCATAAAAGAGCCTTGACATCACCTTTCAAGAAATTATTAAAGAAAACTGCCCTGAAATTCTAGAACCAGAGGGCAAAATAAATATTCAAGGAATTCACAAATCACCAACTAAAAGAGATCCAAAAAGAGAAGCTTCTAGGAACACTGTGGTAAAATTCCAGAGCTCCTAGGTCAAGGAGAAAATATTGCAAGCAGCTAGAAAGAAACAATTCCAATATTGTGGAAATACAAGCAGGATAACACAAGATCTAGCAGCTTCTACTTTAAGGGATCAAAGGGAATGGAATAGGATATTCCAGAAGTCAAAGGAACTAGGACTAAAACCAAGACTCACCTACCCAGCAAAACTGAGTATAATACTTCAGGGGAAAAGTGGTCTTTTAATGAACTAGAAGACTTTCAAGCATTCTTGATGAAAAGACCAGAGCTGAAAAGAAAATTTGACTTTCAAACACAAGAATGAAAAGAAGCATAAAAAGGTAAATAGCAAAGAGTAAGTCATAAGGGACTTACTAAAGTTGAACTGTTCACATTCCTACATGGAAACACAATATTTGTAACCCTTGAAACTTTTCAGTATCTGGGTACTTGGTGGGATTACACACACACACACACACACACACACACACACACACACACACACATACACACATGCACGCACACACAGAGACAGAGAGCACAGAGTGAATTCAATAGGATGGGATAATATCTAAAAAAAATGAAATTAAGCGGTGAGAGAGAAATGTATTTGGAGGAGAAAGAGAGAAATGGAATGGAGCAAATTATCTCTCATAAAAGAGGCAAGCAAAAGACTTTTTAGTGCAGAGGAAAAGAGGGGAGGTGAGAGAAAAACATGAAGTTTACTCTCATCACATTTGACTAAAGGAAGGAATAAAATCCACACTCATTTTAGTAGGAAAACCTATCTTACAATAGAGCAAAGTGGGGGAGAAGGGGATAAACAGGTTGGGGGGGATGATGGAAGGGAGGGCAATGGGAGGAGGAAGCAATTTGAAGTTAATACTCTTGGGGAGGGACAGGATCAAAAGAGAAAATAGAAGCAATGGGAGGCAAGATAGGATGGAGGGAAATAATGAAGATGATATTTACTATAATGGCAAATTTCCATTTGAAAATTTTGGGTGTTATGAAGGTATCCAGAATGTAATTATTTTCTTAATTTGCAGTGCTATATTTAAAAATAAAGAGAGGAATAGTTACTGAGTAAAATTTTAAAGATCTGGTGAACTTTGTTATTATGATAAGGTTGATTTAGTTATGTATATTCTCCTTGGCTTATAGAACTGAATTTACCCCCATTACAAACATTCTTTTGACTAGAGGGAAGTATATAGGGATTCTGTGATAACTAGAAATGTTGTGGTAAGTAGGAATCTAATTTGTTATAGTATCTTCACTTATATATCTTAACACAAAATTAATTTGTGTTAAGCACATTTAAACCAACTTAGTTTTGATAAATGATCATCCCATTTATTTATTTATTTTTAATATAAATTTATTTATTTAACTTTTTACATTCATTTTCACAAAATTTTGAGTTCCAAATTTTCTCCCCATTTTCCCCCTCCCCCACCCCAATACACTGAGCATTCTAATTTTCCCCATCACCAATCTGCCCTCTCTTCTATCATCCCTCCCTTCCCTTGTCCCCATCTTCTCTTTTATCCTGTAGGGCCAGATGACTTTCTATTCCCCATTAACTGTATTTCTTATTTCCTAGTAGCAAGAACAATACTCAACAGCTGTTCCTAAAACGTTGAGTTCCAAATTCTCCCCATCCCTCCCTCCCCACCCATTCCCTTTGGGAAGGCAGGCAATTCAATATTGGCCATATCTTTGCAGTTTTGCAAATGATTTCCATAATAGTCGTGTTGTGTAAGACTAACTATATTTCCCTCCATCCAATCCTGCCCCCCATTGTTTCTATTCTGTCTTTTGATCCTGTCCTTCCTCAAGAGTGTTGACTTCAAATTGCTCCCTCCTCCCATTGCCCTCCCTTCCCTCATCCCCCCCCACCTGCTTATCTCCTTCTCCCCCACTTTTCTGTATTGTAAGATAGGTGTTCATACCAAAATGAGTGTGCATTTTACTCCTTCCTTTAGTCGAACGTGATGAGGGTAAACTTCATTTTTTTTTCTCAGCTCTCCTCTTTTTCCCTCCACTAAAACGTCTCCTGCTTGCCTCTTGAATGAGAGATAATTTACCCCATTCCATTTCACCCTCTCTCCTCCCAATACAGTTCTCTCTCACCGTTTACCTTAATTTCTTTTAAGATATGGTCCCATCCTATTCAATTCACTCTGTGCTCCCTGTCTCTGTGTGTGCATACATGTGTGTATGTGTGTGTGTGCAGGTGTGTACGTGTGTGTGCCTGTGTGTGTAATCCTACCAACTCCCCAGATACTGAAAAATTTTAAGAATTAAAAATATTGTCTTTCCCTGTAAGAATGTAGATAGTTCACCTTTGGTAAGTCCCTTATGACTTCTCTTTGCTGTTTACTTTTTCATGCTTCTTCTCATTCTTGTGTTTGAAAGTCAAATTTTCATTTCAGGTCTGGTCTTTTCATCAAGAATGCTTGAAAGTCTTCTAGTTCATTGAAAGACTATATTTTCCCCTGAAGTATTATACTCAGTTTTGCTGGGTAGGTGATTCTTGGTTTTAATCCTAGTTCCTTTGACTTCTGGAATATCATATTCCAAGTCCTTTGATCCCTTAATGTAGAAGCTGCTAGATCTTGTGCTATCCTGATTGTATTTCCACAATACTGGAATTGTTTCTTTCTAGCTGCTTGCAGTATTTTCTCCTTGACCTGGGAGCTCTGGAATTTGGCCACAATGTTCCTAGGAGTTTCTCTTTATGGATCTCTTTCAGGCGGTGATCGATGTATTCCTTCAATACTTATTTTGCTCTTTGGTTGTGGAATCTCAGGGCAGTTTTCCTTGATAATTTCATGAAAGATGATGTCTAGGCTCTTTTTTGGATCATAGCTTTCAGGTAGTCCCATAATTTTTAAATTGTCTCTCCTGGGTCTATTTTCCAAGTCAGTTGTTTTTCCAATGAGATATTTCACATTTTCTTCCACATTTTCATTCTTTTGGTTTTGTTTTGTGATTTCTTGGTTTCTTAGAAAGTCATTAACCTCCATCTGTTCCATTTCTAATTTTGAGAGAACTATTTTCTTCAGTGAGCTTTTGAACTTTCTTTTCCATTTGGCTAATTCTGCTTTTGAAAGCATTCTTCTCCTCATTGGCTTTTTGAACCTCTTTTGCCAATTGAGTTAACCTATTTTTCAAAGTGTTATTTTCTTCAGCATTTTTGGGAGTTTCCTTTAGCAAGGTGCTAACCTGCTTTTCATGCTGTTCTTGCATCTCTCTCATTTCTCTTCCCAGTTTTTCTTCCACCTGTCTAACTTGAATTTCAAAATCCTTTTTGAGCTCTTGCATGGCCTGAGCCCATTGGATATCTATTTTGTATGTTTGGGATACAAAGGCCTTGAGTTCCATATCTTTCCCTTATGGTAAGCATTGTTCTTCCTCATCAGAGAGGATGGAGGAAACATCTGTTCACCAAGAGAGTAACCTTCTATGGTCTTATTTTTTTTCCCCTTTTCTGGGTATTTTCCCAGCCAGTTACTTGACTTCTGAGATTCCTCTCCACCCCCGCCTAGATCTACCCAGCTAGTGCTTAGGGTCTTACATTCAAATGCTGCTCCCTAGCCTCAGGGCTTTCAGCAGCTGGCGGGGCTGCTATTCAGGGTAAGATTAAATTCAGGTTCTTAGGTGGGGGCAGGGCCACCCTCCAGGCTCAGTTCCCTCAGGGGGTTTATGTGGATATCTTCAGCAATGGATCTGAGGTTCTTCCTGCTCCAGGAGCCCCTGGCCACCGCTGCCTCTGCCGTTTCCTCCTGGGTGGGCCTGAGTTATGGAAACACCCCAGTCCCCTCTAAGCCTGTCCAGAAGGCTCTCTCACTAACCTGTGCACCTGTGGGTGGAGGGACCTTCATGGCCTCCATAGGTTCCGTCCCTGAAGCCTGCTCGGATCTGCTTCTCTTAGGGTTGTGCAACCAGGACAGGGCTGGGCTCCGCTGTCCGGTGTGCGATGGACCTTTGGTGGTGGTTTTTCAGGGCTCTCTGGAATAGAAATCTCCTCCACTCCATTGCTGTGTGGCTTCCACTGCTCCAGAATTTGTGGGAATGTCTTTTTACAGAAAATTTATGGGTTGTGGGTTCGGAGCTAGCATATGTGAATCTTTCTACTCCGCCATCTTGACTTCTCCCAGATAAATTATCATTTTAAAGATTTATTTTTCTTTTAAGGTGCAAAAGAGAGAGATCTATCATTTCAGTAGTTTTCAAATAATTTTCTACATAAAGATTTGATGATTATTCCTTTTAATGTCAGGATAATTTTTAAACTCTTTTTAAGAAATGGAAGTATGTTTAGGAAGAAATGTTTTGCAAAATTCTTTTGTGTGACTTTTAGAAGGCCTACTAAACTTTCATTTGCAAGGTAATTTATGGCTGTTACTACAATGCACTGTAAGTAGAAGGGATCTTTCTGTTTGATCTGAATTTGTAGTCATTCCATAGCCTAAGCAAGCTAAATCAGTGCTTTTGTGTCATATATGTAAGATTCATTTCCTGAAGATCTCATTCCTTCAAACAAGAATATAAACCCATTAACTTGTGAAAAGTGAGAGATCACTTCAGTACAAACGTTTATGTTAATGAAGAGTAGTAGCTTGTGAGCCATCCTATGTTATCCTAACAGGAAATCAGATTTTACTTACTTCTGTTATTTAATCTGGAATTAAACCATGTGCAGAAATGTATGCAAGCTACCTAAGACTTGCCTTAAAGATTGTGCAACTTTTTGAAGGAATTCTGAGAGCAGTAGTATTTTTCTGTGATGAAATGTCTGATTATTGGAACTTACTATTCAAAACTTTATGGAATTGTAATTTACTATTATTTTGATCTCTGATTATAGGGATAGTTAATTGATTTATCATGAAGTCATTAATAGAAAATGATGTGCTCTGAAGGTTGAGGACTACAAAACTGGATGTGTGTGTCTGGGAAAAAATTTGGGGACAATCTTTGACACTGCCTAGATATGATACTCCTGACTTTATTTCCCAGTTGTGCTAATTCTTTTCTGAAAAGGAAAATTTCCCACCTGGTTAATCCTGAGCCATTCTTTTAATAATTTGTGACTACATGATTGGCTGTCAGATATGACTCATTCCTGGAATCAAAATCAGAGGTGAGAAAGTTTTTCCCCTCTTGTTATGATAAATGACATTGTTATAATTGTGTCCCAGTTTTTATTTTTGTAGCAAATTTCTGTAATTGAGCTTTGTAAGTACTTATATATATTGTATATTGTATGTGTGTGTGTGTGTGTGTGTGTGTGTGTGTGTAAATTATAGTCTACATTAGCTGGCATTTCATTGAACTCATTTTCCAATAAATAGGCAACATTCACATGCTCTGAGAGAAATAAACAACAGCAGACAACTTATTTTTGTTTGTCTTTCTTAAGAATGAATCCTGTATTGTTGACACGTGATAGAGTAGTTTTCCAGGATGTACACATAGATAATGAAGTGAACATATGAATTTCCGGAGCTATCTCAGTGTTTGGGAGGTTCCAAAGGAAAGTGTGGGTATCATGCTGCTTGCTAAACAGAAGGGCTCCAGAGCTGCTGGGATTGTGCTCATTGCACAACAATGTATGGCTGTGAAACATAGACAGTATATCAGTGTCATGCCAGGAAACTGAATCACTTCCATTCCGAAGATCACCTAGGAAGATAAGTTACTGGACACTGAAGTCCTTTCTTGAGCTGAATTGCCAAGCTTTCAAACTCTACTGCAGAGAGTGCAACTCTGATGGGCTGGCCCTGTAGTTCAAATACCAAGTATGTGTTTGCCTAAAAGACTATTTTACAGAGAACTCACACAAAGGAAGTACTCACATGGAGGTCAGAAGAAGCAATACAAGGACACTCAAAATCTCTCTAAAAACTTTGGCATTGACTGTCACACATGGGAGACACTGACAGAGTACCACCCAGCATGTCATATCCACATCAAAGAAGACACTGTGCTCTATGAGTAAAGTAGAATAAGAGTAGCTCAAAAGAAATGTGACATCCACAAATTTAGTGACATCTCCATTCCAAATGTTCATACAGTCTATTTGTGCCTGACCCGTGGTAGAGCATTCTGAAGTTCTCTTTATTGGATCAGCCACAGAAAGACATATTGTATATTGACCCCGACATAGCAATATCATCTTGGTCCTCCTCAAGTATTAAGGACAGTAAATGGCACTAACTAGTTTTAAGTTCCCTAAACTTGCTCCAAGTTTCTGCAGCACCCACTTTTTGTTGGTAAGAGTCAGGAAAGTGTACTATGTTAGTTATTAGGGCTAGGACCCTAACTCCTTGCCTTTATTAGGAGGCATGTTTTCTGAATTTCAAAGCCCATCAATGTGTCTGCAGAGATATGTGTCAAAGCCAGTTATTGGGGAGCATTTTCAAGTTATGGCAGAACTTCTTATTGAAAAAGCTGAACTTTGCATGACTTTAATTACTTCCCGAGAATTTTTTCCCAGTTATATAGGAAGCAAACTATAGGGATGATTTTAGAGCAAGCAAGCTGTTTAGATCCCATGCTTAAGAGTATAAATTTTTTTCCAAGACTAATTGAACCAGATTCTTAGGGATCCTAAAAGATAATGATTTCAGAAACAAATTTTTCTACAAAATCAGATTACTGAAACCAACTAACTGAACCAAATTAACTGAAACCAAATCACTGAACCCTTAAAAAATGTTTATAGCAGTTCAAAGATTTCTTTGTTGATGGTGGCAACAATATTGTAAGGTAAGTAACTGAGTCAGTAACTGGAAAGAATAAGATCCCCAGATGATTTCTGACCTATCCTCAATATGGTGCTGAGATCTATGCTAGAGATGGGTTTTTACAACTAGACATAATTCCAGGGATCAACTTTAACCAGACAATTAAGGGGACCTCCAAGTAAATCATTGCACTCTTTTTAACCAGGTCATTGCTGCTGAGACATTTCTGAAACCTTTGAGCAACTTTACCTGGCCACTTAGACTATTCTAAAGAGTGGTCCTCAGAGACAATGGCCACAACACACGGTTGTGTTACTTACTTATGTGCCTGCAAAAAAAAATGCACAAGGAATTGAGGCAAAAAAGAGGCACAAAGTACAGGAGAAAAACACCTTGTCCTATCTGTGAAGTTAGGTACTACTACTGCTGAAATCTACCACAATACAAACATTTCAGAGGTAAAAACCTGTATTTTATTATGCTTAAGGACAGGATCAGGATTAAGAAAAACCCTCAAGAAAAACCCTAGAGTTTTTGACAAGCTTTTAGAGAGAAAATTGTATCAAAGAGACATATATATATATATATATATACACATACATACATACATGTATATGAGTATACACTATATAATGCAAACTCAAATATTCTTTCAGTTTACAAAAATTTAAAAAAAGACAGATTCATAATCCTAGGCTTCCTGTAATGCCATACAAGTTGATGAAAATTAGCTAAACATAATTATTATCTCAGGCTCTCCCAGAAGTATACCTTAGTTGCTGCCACTCTGGACATCAGTCATTGTTCAAGTGGGTGAGGTCAATTTGATAAGGGTGGAAAAGAATTTTTAATGCAGCAAACCCAGAAACTCTAGACAACCCTCCACCACTGCATATTTACCATAATGACACAGAAATCCACAAAGATGAGACTGTAGAGAGAAGTAGGCAAGAATGGACAGATTTGGTAGACCCCTGTCAAGGCTCAAGTCTAACTATATTGGAATTCTCTGCCACTGCCTTTCACAGCTCCTCACCTTACTCTCCTATATAGCACAGTCCTCTCCCTTTCCCCAACCAATCTGGGTTACTATTTTCCACATTTTTCCCCCACTTTGGGGGGCAGGTACGTTTGTTGGGTCGAGTTTCTTCATCCTTGGGAAGTGTCTCTGCAGACTCAGTTAAAGTCTCTGAGTGAGCACTGTATGGTTTAGAGTTTGTGTCATTAATCTTAAGGATTTTGCTTTGCTAGAGTTCTCCTTTTTCCAAGATATAGAGAGACAAATTTCCACATGTATAACTGAATGAGCATAGGCTCCCATTTATAAGAAAAACACAGAAATGTTGTTTCCATATGTAAAATTTATAGACGTGTCTATTTCCTTTAATGATGTTCCACTGCTTGCCTGGACAAAGGGGTTAGCTGATAGGAACAATGTTCAGCTGAGGGTGCCCTCCAGGCATAAGCCATCCTTAACCATAAGACACTGATAGGTTCTAAGCCCCTTGAGGGCAGGAACTAATTAGGATCTTTTCCCTTCATAATCTGATCTCTATCTTGCCGCTGGATTCACATGGCTCCAAAGGAGAAAATGAGGCTGGTGAATTTGCTCTGCCCACTCTCACTTAAATCTAATTCACATGGCATCACCTTCCTGATGTCATGGTCCTCTTTGAAAACAAAGGACAAGCAATAGCAACCATTATATTGATAGATAGAATGGAGGTACTTAACAAATTCTTATTGATTGATTGGTGCTATTTTCATTCAGGAAGTTCTATGATCCAGAGCCTGAGTTCAGGGAACAGTAGCAAGCAGACAGGTGATAGCAGTGGCTGATTTGGGAGTCAGGATGTATATCTATCAGTCACAGCAGGAAATAATCCCTGAAGGGAACAGAGAAATGGAGATTTAGGGGACGTTGGACCTGGAATATTTCTTTATCCTATTAACAAGGGAACACAAAGATAAAAGAAACCCCATCCTGGCTCAGCCTCATTGGTTTCTCTACTTCGTTATTGGTCTCTGACCTGCCTCAGGGGAATGCATAGCAAAAACCCCTGCCATTACCACATTAACACAAAACTAGGGATGAATCCCAAATACCTTGGCTTCACATTAGGTTTTCAAATCCTCTGACTCTTCAAGGAATGGTAAGCAAAACGTCTCTTACAAACACTAAAGTTAAAATCAGTTTAGCACATTAAGCCACCTATGGAAAAGTGTTTATGACAGGAAAGTTTAGGTGGGAGTTTGATGGGAAGAGCAGACACTCAGAGCCTCTCAGAAGTGATGGATTTAAGGATGGGGAAAAGAAATGCAAACAAGGGTACCCCTGGAATGTGGGTTAAAGGGAGGACAGGAGCACAGGAATAGATGATGGGACTTTAGGGACTCGCTTCTTCCTCCCCCGCATCCTGCCAAGTGTCAGCCTGCTCCCAGACTCCTTTGATCTCAGCCTTATGGAGAGGAGTGTTTCTCTTATTCTCAACCTATACTGTCTGGGGAGCTAGTGCTCTGTACTTACCTGAGTTTTCTCTGCCTACAGCAACCAAGGAATTTAATATCATCAGAGTCAATATCAGAATTTTTGTCCACATACGCATCATCCCAAGGGCAGTGAAAAGACAAGGAATACAGAGAAGTGGCAGTCACAGTGGTTCCCAGACCATAGTAATTACCCCTAGGACTTCTAGAATAAGAATTTAAGTGCTCTCTTCTGTGCTCCAGGGTTGGGCAATGTCAGAGGCAGGAGAGGCAATCTGGATCAGAACTGAAGTGCACCATCAGTTCCTAGGCAGGAGTTTCACTGGACAACTCTCTTCAAATATTTGCATTTTCCAGATGGTAAAAGATAATAGAATTCCCCAAATCTCCTGGGTACAAGGACCTCACAGATTACCTCTTCCCTGGACTCTTGCAATCATCTCTTACTTTGTCTCCTTGCCTCCAGTCTCTCTCCCTTCTTGAATGCATAATTCACCAAAGTGAGTAAATGGTATAGTTGAATCATCGGATTATTGACTCTACCATTCCCCTACTCAAAAACATACTGTGGCTCCCTGTTGTCTCTAGAATTCTAAACCAAGTCTCCTGTTTAGCAATTGAAGGCCCTCATAATCTGATCCCAGCCAGGGACCTCTCCAGCATTTTCACACTTCCCTGCCTTTTTAAAAAATAAAACCACCAGATGGCACTGGCAGCTGCAGCCAGATAAGCTTTCAGTCATCCTCCGGTCTGGGGATAGGTTGGAGCCTGCTGGTACAACCCGCTCCAGACCAGCCTAACCTGGGTCAGTGACATGAAAGTATTATCAGTCCAGCTTGGAGATACACCCTTGAAGTACATAAAGATTAAGCAAACACAGATTAGCATAAAAGGAGAGTAAACATATCAGCCCAGATTCAGTCATATAGAGCATCTGGATACAATTCCCAAGGGAGAGACCAGATAACACTTCAGTATGGTTCACATTACTCTGTCAATGCTATTGGATCCAGCATAATGTAGTCAAGGAGTACAAGTACGCGTCCCTTGCTCTTGTTTTTCGTAAAAAGGTATTCTTCAATTACATTCTGTGGTAGTAATCCCTTTGAAGCCCATTTCCTCTACAAACTTTTGACAACTGCGTGTTTTATAAAGGAATATTTCTCTTTCACAGCTCTGGTGGACCATAGATGGTAGCCAAACTATAGATCTTTTATTGATAGCATATATTAAATAGTGGCACACATT
Organism: Bettongia penicillata ogilbyi; assembly: GCA_023548195.1. Taxonomy (NCBI): domain Eukaryota; kingdom Metazoa; phylum Chordata; class Mammalia; order Diprotodontia; family Potoroidae; genus Bettongia; species Bettongia penicillata. The sequence continues at coordinate 3,294,643 of JAJHZJ010000089.1, forward strand.
TCATAAGTCAGATATTCAAATAAATAAATGTCATATTGATTCAATATTTATACAGCATACTTATATAATATGATCAGAATATTATATACATATGAAATATATAAATATTTCAACTGTCTTACCAATGAAATATGTGTAATGATTACTGTCTAAAGTGAGTGACAACCCACAGCCAGTAATGAAGTATTGAAGGAATTTCTTGACTATGTCAGTAGACTCTGCATGAGTGGAAGGGGAGGCTTTTACTCATCCTGAATCTTCTATTAGACAAGAGCAGGCAGACAGAGTTTTCAACAATAAAAATGTCAGTGATAAAAAAACCTCATAATAATTGATTCAATATTTAGATGATTGAGTGAATTCAACCTGCATCTTTCTAAATGGTTCCTGTGGTGGACACCAGGTGTGGTTATTCTCCATTGATCAATTTGCTTTTTTTTTTTTTTTTTTTTTTTGCCAAGGAGGGTAAATTTGAAGCTGACAATTTTTTTCTGGCTCCAGAACAAGAAGATGGTTCTCTCTTTGCCCTTATGAACCAGAGTGGGTCAAGGAGTACAAGAAGTCCTTTTGGCACCTTCAAGTGACCATCTGAGAAAAATATCAGGTTATCATAACCCAGAGAATATGATTCAAGGCAACCATCTTTTTCTTTTTATTGTCCCTGATCTTCCTAGCAAAAAATTCTGATCAGGGATTGCTGGTCTATGGATATCGATTCTTACAGAGAAGTTAAGGAAGTTACAGGAAGAAATTGACAGTAGGAGGATCTCAACTTCCTTTCTAAACTTGATAATGTCTCGAAGCTTCATAAATCTAACACGAAAATAAACGAGAAGTTAAGGAGGTCAATCAAATTTTAGAAAACATAAATATGGTAGATGTCTGGAGAAAACCGAATGGGCATAGGAAAGAATATACCTTATTCTCAGTGGTACATACCACATACTCACAACTTAATGATGTACTAGGGCATAAAAAATCACAATCCAGGACAGAAAGGGAAAAATATGTAATGCATCCTTTTCAGATCATGAAGCAATAAAAATTTTATGTAATAATGGACCATGGAAAGATAGAATAAAAAGGAATTGAAAACTAATCTAATCCTAAAAAATGAATGGGTCAAACAACATATCATAGACACAATCGATGACTTCATTCAAGAGAATGAGAATGATGAGGCAGCATACCAAAACCTATGGGATGCAGTGAAAGTGGATCTTAGGGGAAACTTTATACATCCAAATGCTTACATGCATAAAAGAGAATGAAGAGATTAATAAATTGGGTAGAAAATTGAAAAGCTAGAAAAAGAGTAAATGAAACATGCTAAACTAAAAACCAAATTAAAAATGCTGAAAACCAATGGATAGATTTATTAAAGTCTACATTAAATAGGCATTTGAACTAATAAATAAAACAAAGTGCTGGTTTTATAAAAAAAACAATAAAACTGATAACCTTCTGTTTAATTTGGTTTTAAAAAGAAGAAAACCAAATCATTAAAGTCAAAAATGAAAAGAGTAAATTCCCCACCAAGAAAGAAGAAATTAAAATAATAATTAGCAATTATTTTGCCCAATTGTATGCCCATAAATTTAGCAATATTAGTGAAATGGATGAATATTTACAAAAAAATATAAATGGCCCAGACTAACAGAAGAGGAAGTAAAATATTTAAATAACTCCATCTCAGAGAAAGAAGTTGAACAAGCCTTTAATGAATTCCCTAGGAAAACATCTCCAATGCCAGATGGATTTACAAGTGAATTCTATCAAACATTTCAAGAACAGTTAATTCCAATACTATATAGACTATTTGGCTAAATTGGCAAAGAAAGAGTCCTACCAAGATCTTTTTATGATAAAAATATCATATTGATATTGAACTTGAAAGAGCCAAAACTAAGAAAGAAATTAATAGACCATTTCCCTAATGAATGTAGATGCAAAATTACTAAATAAAATATTAGCAAAAAGATTAAAACAGCTTATGAGAATGATACCCTTTGATCAGGTAGAATTTATTACAAAAATGCAGGACTGCTTCAATATTAGGAAAACTATTAGCATAATTGATCATATCAACAGCAAAACGTATAGAAACCATATGATCATCTCAATAGATGCAGAAAAAGATTTTGACAAAACATAACACCCATTCCTTTTAAAAAAACACTAGAGAGCACAAGAATAAATGTAGTTGGTCTTTTACAACATGAGTTTTATGGAAGTCTTTTGCATAACTTCACATACATAACACAAATAGAACTGTTTGCCATCTCAGTGAGGATGGGTGAGGAGGAAGGAAGGGAGAGAATTTGGAACCCAAAATTTTAAAAACGAATGTTCAAAATTGCTTTTACATGAAACTGGGAAATAAGATACACAGATAATTGGGTATAGAAATTTCTCTTGCTCTACAAGAAAATAGAGGAGATGTCAATAAGAGAAGAGAAGGGTGTGACAGGAGGGAGGGAAGATTGGGGGAAGGGATAATCAGAATGTGCCTTGTTGTGGGGTGGGTTGAGGGAGAGATGGGAAGAAAATTTGAAACTCGAAATCTTGTGGAAATGAATATTTTAAATTAAAAATAAATTAATTAATTAAAAAATGCTCGGTACTGGCTAAGAAATAGAAGGGTAGATCAGTGGAATAGATTAGGTACACAAGACACAACACCCTATGATTATAGATATTTACTATCTGATAAATCCCAAAACTCCAGTTTTGGGAACTCACCATTTGAGAAAAACTGCTGAGAAAATTGGAAAATAGTATTGCAGAAAATGGGCATAGACCAATGTCTGACACTGTGTACCAAAATATAGTCCAAATGGCAACATGATTTAGATATAAAGACTGTTACTGTAAACAAGTTAGGGGAGAAAGGAATAGTTTATCTGACAGATTTATGGGGATGGAGGAATTTTTTTTCATGAAATGCAAAATGGATTATTTTGACTGCTTTAAATTGAAAAGTTTTTTACACAAAGCCAATGCTACCAAGATTAGAAGGGAAGCAGAAAACTGGGAAAGAATTTTTACAACTAGTGTCTCTGATAAAGGTCTATAAAAATATAGAGAGAAGCGAATAAAATTTGCAAAAATACAAGTTATTCTCCAATTGATAAATGGTCAAAGAATATGAACAGGCAGTTAAAGTTATCTATAATCATATGAAAATGTTCTAAATCACTATTGATTAGGGAGATGAAAATCGAAAAACTCTGAGGTACCACATCATACCTATCAGATTAGCTGATATGACAGGACAGGTAAATGAAGAATGTTGGAAAAAATATGGAATGTTGGGACACTAACACTTGGGACACTGGTGGAGCTGTAAGCTGATCCAACCATTCTGCAGAGCAATTTGGAACTATGTACAAAATGCTACAAAAATATGCATACCCTTTGACCCAGCAATACCCACTTTTGGGCTGTATCCCAAAGAGATTATACAAAAGGGAAAAGGACCCACTCATACAAAAATATTTATAGCACCTCTATTTTTGGTAGCTAAGAACTGGAAATTGAGGGGACACTCATGAATTGGGGAATGGCTGAAGGAGTTATGGTGTATGAATGTAATGGAATACTATTGTGCTATAAGAAATGAAGAACAACTGGACTTCAGAAAAACTTGAAAAGACTCATATGAACTGAGTGAATTGAGGAGAAAGAGGAGAACCTTGTAAACAGTAACAGCCACAGTGTGTGATGACTGATTTTGATAGACTTAACTTCTCCAAGCAATTCAAAGACCTAAAATAATGCCAAAAGACTCATTATGGAAAATGCCATCCACATCCAGAGAAAACTATGGAATCTGAATGCAGAGTAAAGTTAAGTGTTTTCTTTTTTGTTTTGTTTTGTTCTTTTCTATTTCTCATGGTTTCTCCCATTCATTATAATTCTTCTGTGCTACATGACTAATGTGAAAATGTTTTTAATAGGAATGTATGTATAGACTCTCTTTTAGATTGCATGCCATCTTAAGGAAGGAGGAAGATAAAATTCAAAACTTATGGAAGTGAATGTTGACAATTAAAAATGAAATGATAAAAATAGCAAGAATAAGACAGATGACTAGAAACTTCTTAGAACACACCCAGACCAAAGAACTTCATCAGATGGTGTCCCCAGACAGCTGCATGAGATAAGACTTCTGAGCCTTAAATAAATAATTTTATTGATTGTTTACTTTTCTCCCTTTCATTTTTTATTTATGTAGTCTACTTTGTAAAGGGTACTGCCTCCTTTGATTTTGTCAATGCATTGATCAATTTTTCTCCCCCACTTTTACCAATCATATGTACCAAATCCCTTACACATAGCAGTTAATGATTCAGTGATGAGGCTACCCCTCTAATTAGTATCAAATGGGGAATGTGAAAAATGACATTTAATAAACATTGTTTTGGACATTCTAACCTTCCCTCAGCCTGTTTTTGCCAAAGCCCTGACTTTGAGTTCAGTTTTTCTACAGAAGGACATTATTGATGATGAGACTGCATTTTCTCTCTTTATCCTGGTGACACCACCCCAGCTCTCAAGGCATTTGATCTAAGCGGAACCCATTGTGTTCTGTTTAGTCTTGGGGGGAGATAAGATTCTTTATTTCTGGGTAGCCTAAATCCTGGGTGTGGTATGATAAAAAAGGAATTTCCTGTCTGGAGGCAAAATGATGATGGGGTGACTGTCTCTGCGCACCCTGTATAAACTGAACCAGAACCCCAAAATGAGCTCAGTTCCAACTCTGCAGCTCGCATGCATGCATCCCATCTGCTTGGAGAGAAATAAACAATGAACACAACCTAGTCATGTTTGTCTTTCTTTGATCAAACTCTTCATGTTGACAATACAAACACACATGCATGTGTATACACATACATAAGTAGGTAGGTACACGTGTATGCTTTCATGTATGCATGTGTATGCATATATGCACATATATACAGATATATAGGTATACACAAACATACATGTATACATGTGTAGAGAGAGAGGTGAGAGACAAAGTGGATAGTGGAGAGAGAGAGAGAGAGAGAGAGAGAGAGAGAGCGAGAAAGAGAGAGAGAGAGAGAGAGAGAGAGAGAGAGAAATGGAGAGAGAGAAATGGAGAGAGAGGGAGACAGAGAAAGCCAACAGGGTCCATTTGGCATATGAAGATGCCATTTCCAACATCACTTAGGACCTGGAAAGTTCAAAATCCATTAAGCATATTTCTACAACTCTAGCTGCCTCTTTCTACCCAATCAAGAACCATTTGCTTTTAATGGTACCAGAAAGGAAACCAATGACAGAGCGAAGAATCAGTTTGTGGCATATCAGGAGAAATATCTTTGCTGGATACCCAGTCACTCCGTGCTGCACTGGAAAAGAAGAATACTATCCTGCACGAGAAAGTCCATGTAATTTTTCTTATCAAAATTCTATCTGAGTCACCAATGCATAGAAAGCTTCCAGTGCACCCTCACTTTTCCCCAGGTAGGACACACAAAAGATTCCTAGTAAGCATACACCTTGGCTAGCAGGAAGCAGCCATAGATCATCAATCCCTCATGCTGAATTATTGCAGTTCAGACACATCAGCATTCAGGGTCATAGTGATATTTGCAGATGAGTTTTCTGATTACAGATTTTTCAGCTTTAGAAATGAGCACTTAGGTCATTTATTTAGATCCTTGACCACTTTGAGAGTTTTTCAGATCAAACATCAAGAAATCCTGCCAATTTCCTGAAGAAGTTATTTGGATAAGAGATTGTACCTCTTACGCTAAGCAGTTTTCCTCCTAATTTCTCTTCCTAATTATTTTCTTTAACACTATTCTTTCATTTTTCATGTTACCTTAAGATCTTTCAAAAGATATTTTAAAAACTTACTGCATCATTTCTTCTAGGTAGCACAAGTGACCTGTCACCAAAACACCAAGCATTTTTCCTCTATTTATTTCAGATTTTTCTTCTTGGAGTTGGATTTTCAGCTCCTAGTGGTTCTTTATACTGAGAGTTCCTTTAGCTACTCATTCTTACAGCTTTACTTATTAGAACACATATTTCTCAAGAGAATATCAAGGCCGTGAATGGTCATAGTCTGGGGTCCTGCTACTGCTTTCTCTGGGAATTGACATCTTCAAGAATCACAGGAACAGCTCATACCAGGGAACTTCAAATAGTCAATGGGCTCAAAAGCTCTGATTTAGGGCATGATCTGATCAAGTCCCTCCTAGACTTTCCAGGCTCTAAACCTTTGCTTAGGTCTTGACAATTCAAATGCAGTTGAAGACCAAAAAGGACCCCAGCAGTCATTTGGTCCATTCTTTCCCCAACAACTCTTCTATAGTTTAGGAAACTGAAGCTCACAGAATTTGAGGTCCTAGACTAAGGTTATACAACAAACCATTTGGAGAAAATCTTTCCTTTTCTACTCAGTTCAAATCTAAAAAACCTCCCCAAGTCATGGGAATATCATTTGTTTGAACCTCCTATATCAATTTCTTATATGTAACATATAATTGTATTAAATTAAATTATTAGTTACATTAGTTACATTTTCATAATGACAGGAATTATGTACAGTGTTGTTCTTTTATGTCTTACAACCCCAATCATGGTGCTGAGCAGGGAATAATTATTTCACAAATATTTGTCATTTGGATGACTGGGGACATGGGGGCAATTCCTGCTCGGTATATCCACAGCTAATACAAGGCCTGACTGGAATTGTGGGTTCTGGGTTCTATTCTATTAGGAAACCATCCTCCTGGAATTCAGAGGTAAGCTGTCTTTCCAATGTCACTGCTCTGGCCCTGATAGATAATCCTGGGAGGCCCCTTTCTCATGCTCAATCCCCAGAAATGGGTGATATTCATGAAATATTCACCTACAGAGTTTGTGTAGGTTGAAATCATGAAGAAATTCAAGGTACTTACAAGATGTCAATCATACTTTTGACCTCAAAGATGGAGTTAATGGGAACTCTACGTACCAGGCCAGGTGATGCTGCAGGGGAGATAGCTGGATAGTTAGAAGATTTTTCATCTGATAATTTCTACCTACAAGATCATCTTGACTGGAAGATAATTCTGTCATAGCCCAGAGGACTCCTTCTTCAGGAAAGGCATTCCATGACTTCCTGTTGTGTCATCAAAGAGCTCTTGGTTATAGATTCCAGAACAGCCACCTTGAAAAAGAAGTGATACCACAGGATTTGGGGTCAGGGAATGTGTCTGTCAGCAGTAACAGAAAATAAGCCCTGCATGGGTCAGAGATAGGGAAGTGAGAGAGGGCTTGCTGAAGGTTGGTTAGGGCAGGTTTTTTCAGTTCATTAACATGTAATCATGAAGACAAAAGAAACTGCATCCCGGATCAATCCTCTTGATTTCTCCAGTACAACATCAACTTCTGAGCTGTATCCTTTGTGACAGATGGGGAAAACTACCTCCATATTTTTCTCATTCCATCAAGTTTTCTATAATGTTTAAGAGTGAATACCAATTATCTCAGCTTTATTAAAATCCTTGCAATCTCACCTGTAAGGTGAAAACAAACAAAGTTTATCCCCCCAGTGATACCAAAGTTAAAATGAGCTTCACAATTTAAGCATGGCAGTGAAAATGATAGGATAGAAAGACTTAGACTGAGGTTTGGTGGGAAAGGTTGAAACATTTAGGCCCTCTGCATCTTCTTTGGGGAAGTGAAGAAAAAGACTTTTGAAAAAATACCAACTTAGATTTATTTGTTCATGTTTTTAATGTTGAAAATCATAGGTATAAATGGACCTTTCTTTAGTGTGGTAAATCGTATCTATCTAAAACCAAAGAGTTATCATTATCTGTAATAGAGAAGCACTGAAGGACATTCCAGTTATGTCAGTGAAAAAGCAAGGATGTCCATATTTATCATGATTATTTGGTATTGTTTTTTTTATTTTTTTTATTTATTTAACTTTTTACATTCATTTTCACAAAATTTTGGGTTCCAAATTTTCTCCCCTTTTATCCCCTCCCCCCACCCCAATACCCCAAGCAATCTAATTTTCCCTATCTCCAATCTGCCCTCTCTTCTGTCATCCCTCCCTTCTCTTGTCTCCATCTTCTCTTTTCTCCTGTAGGGCCAGATGACTTTCTATTCCTCATTAACTGTATGTCTTCTTTCCTAGTAGCAACAGCAATACTAGACAGTTGTTCCTAAAACTTTGAGTTCCAAATTCTCCCCATCCCTCCCTCCCCACCCATTCCCTTTGGGAAGGCAGGCAATTCAATATAGGCCATATCTGTGTAATTTTGCAAATGACTTCCCTGATAGTCGTGTTGTGTAAGACTAACTGAATTACCCTCCATCCTATTCTGCCCCTCATTGTTTCTCTTCTGTCTTTTGATCCTGTCCCTCCCCAAGTGTTGACTTCAAATTGCTCCCTCCTCCCTTTGCCCTCCCTTCCATCATCCCCCCCTTGCTTATCTCCTTCTCCCCCACTTTGCTATACTGTAAGATAGGTTTTCATACCAAAATGAGTGTGCATTTTATTCCTTCCTTTAGTCAAATGTGATGAGGGTAAACTTCTTGTTTTTTTTTTCTCAGCTCTCCTCTTTATCCCTCCACTAAAAAGTCTCCTACTTGCCTCTCAAATGACATATAATTACCCCATTCCATTTCACCCTCTTTCCTCCCACTACATTTCTCTCTCACCATTTACCTTAATTTCTTTTAAGCTATGGTCCCATCCTTTTCAATTCACTCTGTGCTCTCTGTCTCCGTGTGTGTGTACATGTGTGTGTGCGGTCCCACCAACTACCCAGATACTGAAAAGTTTTAAGGGTTACAAATATTGTCTTTCCATGTAGAAATGTAAACAATTCACTTCTGGTAAGTCCCTTAAGACTTCTCTTTGCTGTTTACTTTTTCATGCTTCTTCTCATTCTTGTGTTTGGAAGTCAAATTTTCTTTTCAGCTCTGGTCTTTTCATTAAGAATGATTGAAAGTCCTCTGTTTCATTGAAAGACCATATTTTCCCCTGAAGTATTATACTCAGTTTAGCTGGGTAGGTGATTCTTGGTTTGAGTCCTACTTCCTTTGACTTCTGGAATATCCTATTCCACGCCCTTCGATCCCTTAATGTAGAAGCTGCTAGATCTTGAGTTATCCTGATTGTATTTCCACGGTACTGGAATTGTTTCTTTCTAGCTGCTTGCAAGATTTCCTCCTTGAGCTGGGAGTTCTGGAATTTGGGCACAATGGTCCTAGGAGTTTCTCTTTTTGGATCTCTTTCAGGTGGTGATCGATGGATTCTTTCAATACTTATTTTGCCTTCTGGTTGTAGAATGTCAGGGCAGTTTTCCTTGATAATTTCATGGAAAATGATGTCTAGGCTCTTTTGTTGATCATGACTTTCAGGTAGTCCCATAATTTTTAAATTGTCTCTCCTGGATCTATTTTCCAGGTCAGTTGTTTTTCCCATGAGATATTTCACATTCTCTTCCATTTTTTCATTCTTTTGGTTTTGTTCGGTGATTTCTTGGTTTCTCAGAAAGTCATTAGACTCCATCTGTTCCATTCTAATTTTGAGAGAACTATTAAATTCAGTGAGCTTTTGAGCCTCTTTTTCCATTTGGCTAATTCTTCTTTTGAAAGCATTTTTCTCCTCATTGGCTTTTTGAACCTCTTTTGCCAATTGAGTGAGCCTATTCTTCAAGGTGTTATTTTCTTCAGCATTTTTTTGGGTCTCCTTTACCAAGGTATTGACCCGTTTTTCATACTTTTCTTGCATGTCTCTCATTTCTCTTCCCAGCTTTTCCTCCACCTGTCTAACTTGCTTTTCAAAATCCTTTTTGAGCTCTTCCAAGGCCTGAGCCCACCTGACATCCCCCTGGGGTGTCTGGGGTACTGAGGCCCCGCCCTCCACATCTTTCCCCAATGGCTAGAATATGTCCTCATCATCAGATCCGAATGTTGGGATCATTTGCATTTGTTGGAAAAAACTCTCTATAGTCTTATTTTTCTTCCCTTTTCTAGGCCTTTTCCCAGCCAGTTACTTGACTTCTGAGATTCCTGTCCACCCCTGCCTAGATCTGCCCAGCTAGTGCTTGGGGTCTGAGGTTCAAATGGGCTTTCCGCAGCAAGCTTTAGTTCTGGTGCTGGGGTGGGGGCAGGGCCGCCTCCCAGGCTTGGCTTCCTCAGGGGCTTTATGCAGAGACCTTCAGGAACAGAGCTGGTGGGGGGGGCCGCCTCCCAGGCTCAGCTCCCTCAGGGGCTTTATGCAGAGGCCTTCAGCAGGGGAGCAGGGTGGGGCAGGGCCGTCTCGCAGGCTCAGCTCCCTCAGGTTGTTTATGCAGAGACCTTCCATAATGAAGATCCTACCTGCTGCTGGGGAAGTCCTGGGCCACCACCGCTGCTGCCTCCGCTGCCGCCCACGCCTCTGCCTCCGCCGCTTCCTCCCAAGGGGGCCCGAGTCATGGAGACACTCCGCTCCCCCTCTTGTCCAGCCAGCTGTCTCTCTCACTGACCTGTAGCTTCTGTGGGCAGAGGGACTTTCCCGGCTGCTGGAGCTTCCATCCCTAGAGCCTGCTCGGGTCAGCTTCTCTGGGGCCGCGGCCAGGGCAGCGCTGGGGTGGGGTCCGCTTTCCGGGGCGCGACGGACCCTGGGGACGGTTCTCCAGGGCATGGAAATCTCTTCCACTCTGGTTCTGCACACCTTTCAGTGATCCAGAATTTATGCGGATCTCTTTTTACATTAATTCTATGGGCTATGGGTTGGAGCTTGTAAATGTGCGTCCTTCTACTCTGCCATCTTGGCTCCGCCCCCCGATTATTTGGTATTGTTATAGAAATGTTATCTTTTTATCTTTTTAATCTCATTTTTCCTTTTTAATGAGTTTCCTGTAAGCGACAGATTGAGAGGTTTTGTTTTCTAATCCAATCTTTCACTCACTACAGTTTTACTGGATTGCTCAATACATTCATGTTTTGTTATGAAAGTTAGGTTTATATTTTCTGATTGTGCAAGTGCTGGTACTGAATATGTCATTATCTGCTGGGGACTCTCCAGGTAAATACTAAGCATCAACTCCTCAGAGAGCCCTTAGCTTGGGCTGAAGGACTGGAATCGTTTTCTCTTTGTGTCTACAGCATTTGTCACAATCTCTAGCAAATTACAATCACTTAATGAATGATTTTTGACTGATAGACTGATAGATTCATTGGAAGCAGTGTTAATTTTCAGTTAAATTGCAAAGTAGGTGGAGTTGGTATTCAGGGTCCCCAAATCCTCTTTCGATGTGCTCTCCTTCCTTTGACTCATTTCCCTAAAATTCATTACCATTTCTTCTTCATACCTCTACCAATAACTGTTGATGTTTTTGTCTTCAGCATTTTTATTTCTAAGTTAGGATTCTATTCTACTTCTAAGTTAGTACTTTGTACAGTTACTTTTGCTTAAGGTACTTTAAAATAACCCTATTTTCTTATGTTTTTTTCCTGATATTAGTAACCACCTCTTCCTGTCTCTCAATCCTTTACCCAATTTTAAAGTTTTATTTTACTTTTAGTTTTATTTTCCTTCTCCCTTATGTTTAGTTAGTTCTTTTTACCTTTCTCTCCTCTCATTTAATTATTTAATTCAAAATCCTTCCTCCCTAACTCTTCAAATTCTTCTAAAAATTATATTCTCTTCTCTGAAAAACACTCTTTAATTTTTCCATCCTTTATTTATCTTTCCTTAATGTGTATTTTTAACTTTTATTGCTTGATTCTTGGTTCATATATGTATTAATTTCTTCATTAATGTCTTTGTGTTTCTCATGAAATTAAAGCTTCAAAAATACCAACTTTTAATTTCTTCTTCAAATCAGTTTTTGATCATGTTTCCAATGTATGTCTTGCTTCCTCATCCCTCTTTTCTATTGTACCTTGGTCTTAAAGTATCAATTCATAAGGAAGTTGATGAAGACAGATGCCTTGTCCCAAAGTAGAAATTTCCCCATGTTTTAAATCACTCAGGCCAATTCTGCTCCTCATCCTCCTTGGGATCATTTTCTTTTTCATTTGCCATGCAATGTTCTCTTTGAGTCCTTGCCTTCTCATGCTTCTGGATTCCAGGAGCCCCCAGTAACTCTGATGTGCACTCTCCTGTGCAAGGTTGTGGACTATCTTCTCAGAGGAATGTTATTGCATGGATCATCATTTCCCCATGGATCATCTTATCTCCAAGAACTAACTCATTGTTGAGTGGACACATCACATGTTATGGCACATATCTCTCCCCATGCAGTGCTCTTTACTGGAATTTCTACTCCTCTCTTCCCTAGGAGGCATTATGATCTCTCTCTCTCTGTGTCTCTATCTCTGTCTCTCTCCTCCTCCTCCTCTTGCTCCTCTTTCAAACCCTCTCGTTGGCTCCTAAAATCTCCTGTAATTTCCTTCTTCATGAGAGATGGCAGTACTCACTTTGAATTTTTTCTTTACCATTGATTTGATAAGATTACATCAAATATCCCTCTTCAAATTCTACCTCCCCTCTACCCTTTTATACCCTTTCTCATTGCCTCCAAAGACATATTGTTTCACACATAGGGTGGCTTATGGGGTTTGGTCTACATCAGTGATTTTCATTCTGTTCTTGCTCCACAAATTCCGTTCAGGAGAAAAATGTGTTGAGAATGCCTGTGGTTATTTTATGTAAAAACCATAAAATTCTCTCAAATTTAGTAAGTGCTTACAATAACTACCCTGGTAACTTTTGCTCCCAAACCTCCAAATGAAAAATTATATTATATGATAATGAATATAAAATTTTGTCACACTTCTGATTTGAAAACACTAAACATAAAATTATAAAACTCTAAGTATAAAGCAATCATGCATATTTTATCTGGGACATTCTGGAAAATTAGAAGAATAATTTAGTAATACCTCACAGGCTTTCTGTTATCTATATAACTTCATTTTAATTTCTTTCTTTTACAAATGTTATTGAATATAAATATTATTTAATTAATTAAGTTATAAGATGTAAGATGTATTTAAACAACCTTATAGTCACACATACATATACCATATATGTGTGTGTGTCTAAACATATATATATATAATTTCAATATTGAACATTTTCATTCAGAAAAAGCACAATATTTGGTGCAACATGAAATAAACACAGTCTTCAATTTGGTTCTGCATCAAGTTTATTTCTGGATTTTGATTTAAAGCTGTAAAAAAACCAAAATACTCACTCACATAAATAGGCAATGGAATATTTTAGGAAAATCATGTAATGTTGTCACTGAAAAATGGAAACTCATTTTTTATTATCAAAAAGTATATTGGGTATAAATGTTGAAGGATATTTATAATCCCAAACTCACTGATATATCAATTTTATTTTTCTTTTTATCTACCCATGACTCTCTGTCTATTCATATCAATCCATATTGTCTATTCACATGTCTCTGTCTTTCTCCATCTATATCTATCCCATGTCTCTTTCTTTCTCTTTCTCTGTCCTTTTGTCTCTCTAGATGTCTGTCTCTGTCTCTCCCGCTTCTTTCATTGATTTTGAACCTCTGTCTTTCTCCCTTGCTCTGGCTTTCTTTCTCAGTCTATCACACTCAGACTTATAAAATTAGGGAAGTCAGACTAAATCAAATACATTTAATGCTTTAATATTATCAAAGAACATAGGAAATAGCAGCTAGATATTGAAACAAGGTATGCCACACTGTAATATGACTGACAGTCAGGGTTGAATTTTTGTCCTTTCTTCCTGTCACCCTCACAGAGAGCCTGAAGAATGAAGGAAGAGACTGAGATTTAAATCCTAGGCAAATATTTGCCCAATTCTGAATTCTGGGGAAAGAGGGGTTGAAAGGAGATGTACATTCAACTCACCAAACAGATCTTCTGGTTTGGCTGATTAGTGTTCTACCTCGAGAGCTCTTTCTAGCCTTTCCTCCAAACCAGAACGTTTTCTCCACTCCCCTCCCCCTGCCGTTTCCTTTTTCATGTATCGTCCTCAAAGAAATTTCTGTTCCTCTTAAATTTCCTTGCTTGGGATCACAAGGTCAGTGCCCATCCCATGCTCCTTGATGAGGTTGGAAGGGGAAGAAGGAAGACCTGAGCAGCACAAAGTCCTGCTTGGTTTCTACTGTGTGGTCTCTGGGTGGAAGTTCAAAAGAACACCATTTTTTTTAATTCTCTAGAGAAACTATTTGTCCCTCAATTTTGTAAAAGACAAGGCAAAGGCAAATTTTTGGGGAATTCTAGAGGTTTGGTCCATTACAGGTGAGGACTGAAAGTCCCTCCCTTTGTAAAGGAGGATCTCAGAGTAAACCTCAAGAAACACATATGTGAGAAGAGGTCCTAACTGTGAGAAATATACTCACCTTAAACAAAGAATAATACTTGTCATGAAATCAGGAAAGCTTTTTATTAATTTTTACATTCATTCCCCCTGAATGAACAGGTAACTCCTACCACAGTGCTACAATTATTTAGACCAATGCAGGTCCCTTCTTGTTGTTCAAATAGGAATCTATTACCTAGCTATCTGTTGGATAAATGAAGTCTCCTCAATACCTCACTTCCTGTTTTCATCTGTGATAGGCTTCCACTCAAATAGCTTCTCAAGTTTCTGACCTTTTACCTGATTTTGCTAGGTCGCAACTCTGATGAGTTTCCATCACTCAAAGTTAGGAGGAGTTTTAACGCTGTGGAAACAGAATTCCTTCCTTTGGTTCCTTAAAAAAAAAGAGAATAAAAAAGCACCGAAGTTTTCCCCATTCCCTATCATCAAGAGAATTCAGAGAATTGGGCATTCACTTCCCAACAGGGCTTTAAAAGCTGTGCCCTGGTCAACGGGCACATAACAAATCTGAGAGCATTAGGTTGAACGTGAGACAGTCTCCCAACTGTCTGACCTAATGGTGATGGGGTATAGACTCTGGGAATCTTCTTGAATTCTCCTTGAGTCTTCCCACTTGTCTGGCTTTTCATACCCAAATCTGTTACCCTTAATCTAGCCTGATGCTACATTTTCTATTGCCACCATTTTGCCTCTTACTTATTCCCATCCTTGATTAATTCCCACCCAAGTCCTCAATTGCCTAATACCAGCCAATTGCCCCCAGCTGTTTCCCACCCTTGTTATCACTTGTTATTTCAGCAGCAAGAAGATCTTCCTCAGACCCCTCCTCCCAGATTATTGCACCACCCTCAAATCCCTCCCATAGTTTTTCTTCATATAAGCTCCATCTTGCCTCCATTAAGGTGCTCAGATTCAATCCACCTCTGATTCTGTCTAGGTGAGATTCTGTCTGGCCTGCTTGTCAATACAAGTGTCACGATGGTTAGGCTTCTTAAGAGTCAAACTAATGTGGTGAATATTTAACAAACTGTCATTCTTTGGCTGAAAGAAGTCTTGAGTTGAATTTATTCATCAATACCTGGTGTATCGGTACTTTGGGGTCCCAAACACAGCAAACCTCAACATATGTTTCCCTGACCTCAACAATGGACCCTAAGATGTCAGGCCCCAAAAACACCTCCAACGTGCTTGGAGAGTGAGAAGGGGATAGGGACAGGGGGAGCCTTACAAACTTTCCAGTCTTGGCTGGAGAAGAGTGAGGATAGATGTTTACCAGTGTGAGAAAACAAACATGTTGAATTTTAGAGGTGCTGGGAACCCAAAATTGTGACACACATATCCTGAATGAATTAGACCCAAGACTTCTTTCAGCCAAAGAAAAATGCAGCTTATTAAAAAAAATCTCTATATTGGGTAGACTCCTAAGAAATCTAAGCATTTATATTGATAATGCCGGTAGACGAGATTCATTCTGAGCACTTTCATGGAAACAAGAGGGCTCTTACATACAGAAAGACTGAGGGAGTAATCCAGGGCTGGTCAAGTAGCCTGGGGTGTCTGGAAGAGGGAGGGGTCCCATGGAGGGACTTGATGGGATTGGCCAGTAGCCAGGAGATTGGGATTAAAAGTGGGAAGTAGCACAACAGAGATTTGGGCATAGCCACAATGAAAGGCTTATAGCCTCAAGTGAAAGCCAGATCAAGTGGAGAGATTCTAACAGAGTTCAAAGGTATTCCAAGAGCCTATACCCCATCAATTTTAGCAGAAAAAAGGAAGCTCTGAGGTCCAGTTCAGACTCTGTCAGCTCTTTCTCACAGATTGAAGAGTCCCATAATTCCCTCAGAAGCAATCTATTAAATTGGAGTTGAGGGAGATGATCATTAAAGCTCACCTGTCATTGTCTTTGGTGTTCCAAAATATCAGCCCTTCAAGAATCTCCAAACTGATTCATTTATTCAAACCAGGGGATGGAGTTGAAATACATTTGTCAGCTAAAAGGGAATGAGCTCCACAGCCCTATCTCATAACCTTCCCTCCAGCGTGGACCTAACAGTCTTTTTGTTTTCTGAAGTGAACTAAGAAAATACCTCTTTCTCTCTCAACAAGACCAGATGGGGCTGACTTAGCATACTTTATGAGACCCTTAACCTGAGACACTTACCTTGAATAATAGGACTTTTTCCACATCTTAATATTTTATGGACATATACTATGTTATGGCATGTTCATAGTAAGGAAAATACATATATCAGCTTTCCTTGGGGGCAGATCCAAGATGGTACAGAAGGACAGACCTGTAGAGGCTCTACCCAATAGCCTACAAAACACCTGTAAAAATGATTCTATACAAATTCTATAGCAGCAGAAGCCACAAGACAACAGAGTGAAAGAAATTGCATGGGGGGCCGACAGGAAAGTTCTGTCACACTGAGCTTGGAGTGGAGCACAGTGCAATCTTGTCTGTGCTGCACTGGTATGGACAAGATTGGAGCAAGCCTCAGGTGGTGGAATCTCCAGCAACAGCTGTGGTTCCCAGATTTCTCCAACCACAAATGCCAAAGAAAGCTTCAAATGTCAGTGAGAAAGCTCTCTTACCTGGGTGAGAAGGGAACATGGTCTGGACCCAGTGGAAGCAGCAACTGCAGTGATAATATACATTTTTGGAGCCCTAAAAATCTAAAGGCCTAAAAACCCTGGTGGAATTGAGCAGCTGAGCTGGATGTCAACTCTGAGTGGCAATCATAGGATGAGAAGGAGACCAGGCCAGGGAGCTGGTGGGGCTCTGGAGAGGGAAACCTACTGGCAGAACAGAGTGCTTGTGGTTACTCATAGAAAAGAGCACTGGCAAGGAGAGGAGTAAATTTCCCTCCCTTGATTGTGCCACCTTGGAGGAAGTGAGAACTTACAGGTCCTCAGAGTATACCCTCCTCTTGACAAAGGACTCAAAAGTCAAGTAACTGACTGGGAAAATGCCCCCCAAATGGAAAAAAAAATAAGACGATAGAAGGTTACTTTCTTAGTGAACAGGTATTTTCTTCCATCCTTTCAGATGAGGAAGAACATTTCATCCACAAGGGGAAGAACTAAAAGTCAAGGCTTCTGCATCCAAAACATACAAAAAAATATGCAATGGTCTCAGGTCATGGAATAACTCAAAATGGATTTTGAAAATCAAGTAAGAGAGGTGGAGGAAAAATTAGGAAGAGAAATGGGAAAGATGTCAGAAAATCATGAAAAGTGAGTCAACAGCTTGATAAAGGAGACTTAAAAAATTTTTGAAGAAAATAAAACCTTTGTAAATAGACTAACTCAAATGGCAAAAGAGGTCCAAAAAGCCAAGGAGAAGAATAATATTTTAAAAAGCAGAATTAGTGAAATGTAAAAGGAGGTTCAAAAGCTCACTGAAGAAAGTAGTTCTTTAAAAATTGGAATGAACCAGATGGAAGCTAATGACTTTTTTAGAAAACAAGAAATTACACAACAAAACCAAAAGAATGAAAAAAATAGAAGATAATGTGATATATCTCATTGGAAAAAAACTGACCTGGAAAATAGATCTAGGAGAGACAATTGAAAAAATTATGTGACTACCTGAAAGTCATGTCCAAAAAAAGAGCCTAGACATCATCTTTCATGAAATTATCAAGGAAAACTATCGAGATATTCTAGAATCAGAGGGTAAAATAAATATTGAAGAAATCCACCGATTATCTCCTGATAGAGATCCAAAAAGAATAACCATGAACATTGTAGCCCAATTCCAGAGTTCTCAGGTCAAAGAGAAAATATTGCAAGCAACTAGAAAGCAACAATTTGAGTATTGTGGGAATACAATCAGGATAACACAAGATCTAGCAACTTCTACATTAAGGGATCAAAGGACTTCGAATATAATATTCTAGAAGTCAAAGGAACTGGGATTAAAAACAAGAATCACCTACCCAGGAAAACTGAGTATAATACTTCAGGGGAAAAATTAGTCATTCAGTGAAATAGAGGACTTTCAAGCATTCTTGATGAAAAGATCAGAGCTGAATAGAAAATCTGACTTTCAACCAAAAGAATCAAGAGAAATATGAAAAAAAATAAACAGGAAAGAGAAATAATAAAGAGCTTACTAAAGTTGAACTGTTTACATTCCTATGTGGAAAGATAATATCTACAATTCTTGAAACTTTTCTCAGTATTTGGATAGTTGGAGGGATTATACACACACACACCTATATAAATATATACATGTGTATATGTATATATATATAGGGCACAAGGTGAGTTGAATAGAAAGGGATGACAACTAAAAAATAAAATTAAGAGGTGAGAGATGAATACATTTGGAGGAGAAAGGGAGAAACGAAATGGGGCAAATGATCTGTCATAAAAGAGGCAAGAAAATATTTTTCAATGGAGGGGAAAAGAGGGGGGCTTGGAGGGAAAAGTGAAGCTTACTCTCATCACATTTGACATAAAGAGGGAATAACATACTTAGTTTTGTATGCAAATATGTCTTACACTACAAGACAGTAAGGGAAAAGGGGATAAGTGTGGTGGGGGAATGATAGAAGGGACGGCAAATGGGATGAGGGAGAAATTAGAAGTAAACATATTTGGGGGGAACAAGGTCATAAGAGAGAATAGAATAAATGGTGGGCAGGATAGGATTGAGGGAAATATTGATAGTCTTACACAACATGCCTATTATGGAAGTGTTTTGTAAAACTATAACTATATAGCCTATACTGAATTGGCTGCCTTCTCAATGGGGATGGTTAGGGAGGGAGGGAGGAAGGGAGAGAAGTTGGAACTCAAAGTTTTAGGAACAAATGTTGAGAATTGTTTTTGTATGCAACTGGCTAATAAGAAATACAAGTAATGAGGTATAGACATCTATTTTGCCCTACAAGAAAAGAGAGAAGATATGAATAAGGGAAGGAAAGGGTGTGATAGAAGAGAGGGCAGATTGGTTGAAGGGGTAATCAGAATGCAAGGTATTTTGGGGTGGAGGGAAGGGAGAGAAGTGGAGAAAATCGGGAACTCAAAATTTTGTGGAAATAAATGTTGAAAAGTGGAAATAAAAAAATATAATTTTTTTTAAAAGAAAACATATCCTTGGTTGCAATTTCAATTTGGCTCTTTGTCAACTTTTACTGTATTTATATTATCTTATTGTATTTATAACTTATTCAATTAAGAAAACTCCTTTCTCATGGAATAGTTAAACATACATAGACACCATAAATCTGAGTGACACAGATATCCTGGGATTGTCCTAAAACAAATTTGAGCCTGGTCACTCCTGTAACTTTCAGTCAGAGGTTTCCTTCTAGCTCCATGGCCATGTAACATCTAGCTTTAAGGGAATAAACAATATGCATTTAGCCTGTTTGCCTTTTTTAACCAAACTTTCAGGTTGATAGTTACAATGCTGTGACTTGGTTTGGAACTGATGGATTGGGAGATTACGGATCCCCACCTTGCCAATGCCAAAAGACTTAGGCTCCCCAGGATTCATTTTCCCTGAAGTCTGAAACTTTGCAGGGGTCAGGTCAGTCCTCCCATTCTCATCTCTCAAAGGACTCCCTCTCTTTTGGTTGAAGTCCCCAAATTTCCTTTAACCTAGTTTTGGGGCAGGGACCAATTCCTGTTAAATTGCTTTTCATTACTTATTTCTCCTTTGACTAATGATCTTAGGAAAATGAGTACAAGTATTGCTAGCACTACTGTCAATTAACTAAAGATAGACCTAAATTGTGTTGGCCATGATGATGAGGTTTGAGGGGTGCTGGGGACCCTGAAATACTGACATGCCAGTTCTTGCTCAAATGAATCCAACTCAAGCCTTCTTAAAGGTAAAGAAAAACGAAGTTTATTTAAGATTCGTCATATTGGGTTGACTCTTAAGGAGCCTAAAAATTCACATTTTTGCTCACCTAGAGGCAACTCACAGGGAAGTCCTACTGCATACTGCTGCAAGGATCTGGTGGCCAGCAAACCAGGAGAGAAGGATGGTCCTGTAAGTATGGGTGTGGGGATAGGGAGTATAGGGGTGTAGAGAGAAGGGAGCACCCATAGTTTCCCCATTTCCCTAGCAAAGAGAGAAATGAGGGAATTGGACTTACCCTTCCACACAGGACTTTGGAAGGTGTGTCCAGGTCCACTGCCTCCAACCACTGGACCCAGAGCCTTCCTGTCTTGACTGGAGAGGAGCTATAGTTCCTTGTCTCTTTTACCTTTGAGACTTAGACTAGAAAATGCCTATCCCTCAGGAAGGGGAAGAAAACATTAGGGACAGGGAGAAAGCTTACGTCTAAGCAGTAAAACAGCTGCAGAAACCCACAGGGCACAGAGACCCTGAAACTAGGGTGCAGGGGCTCCCAAAGAGAACCAGGTTGCAGAAGCTCACCTACCCACCTCCCTCAATGTCCCATGGGGGAAGGGAAAGAACAACACAGGGTAAACCAAGGTGCTAGGGGACCAACTCAGGGTAAAATGTCTGCTCAAGCAGAGCAAAATGCCTTTTCTTTAAATTTCAGAGACCAAATTTCTTACTAAGCTTACTAAATTTCTTACTAAGGTTAGAAACCCTGTTCACATATTATTTTTCTAGATTATACTGAGGTCAGGCTGTGTTGCAATGGAACACTAATCACTTTTCCTTAAGATGTCTTCTGTAAATTCCCCTCCCAGCTGTCTCCAAACAGTCTCTTCCTACTTTTCCCAGCATCCCAAGAAAAGAGGAGAAAAAAATGTGTGCGACCCAGTGAAATGGTGTCCCCTTATATGAGGGTCCACAGTCCGACTGACTGCCCAGAAGTCAGTGGAGCTATAGAAGCCTCTGCCAGTGTCTGGGCACTCCAGGGGTCTCACTGCTAGGGAGAGAGTGGAAGGAGAAAGGTCTGGGGAAGAAAACAAAAAAAAGAGCACTTACCAATGACAATATTTAATATAAATTTTGGACTTTACAAAGGACTAAAACCTGAATGAAGAAGAGGCTGGACCTAATAGTCTCCCTTGTTATCTTAAGTGAATGCCTTTTTGGTGTGTCAGCAAGTAAATGGGACTTCCTTACCAGACCCTTCCCCTGGCATCTTAGTGATAAGGAAAAACACAGAGTCCTGGGTTGTAATTTCAATTGAAAGTTTTCCTATGTCAGCAGGATACATGTCATCAGAGTGGTCGGGTTTTCTCCTTATTTTATGTCAGAGAGACATACTACAGAAAGGAAATTCACACAGCTTGGGATCATAAAACTCAATTGACATTGCTTTGTTAATTGCCTTGTCTTACTAAATTTATGATTTGTTCAATTAAGAGAGTCCCTTTCTCACAGCAAAATGTATAAAAACCAGAAGATTTCTGTATCAGTCAGTCAGATTTGATTTTGGCTCCATAGTGTTATGTAACTATTATCTTTATGGAGATTTGTTTAACTATTTAAATCATAAAATGTATGCATTTTATCCTGTTCCCTTCTCTTTAACCAAGTTTTCAGGTCAACACCTCTTATCCCAGTGGTTAGGAGAAAATCATTGAAGTTCAATTAATATTTGGACTCTCAAGTTTTGGCACCATTATGTTGAAGAGAGAGAAAGGAGAGCTAGTTCAAAGCATGAATGAATTCATGTAGACCTTCTCTGTAGCCATAGGGAGCTTTAATGATGTAAAATCAGTGGGTCTGAGATTTAGCAAAGAGCTAAACAAAATCTGCAAATGAGAATCCTTAAAAGAAAAAATTGGGGTATGATTTTCCGACATGTTTCATCTAAGGATATATTCATGTAAGTTAATTTGAAGGTTTGTGGACTATCTATGTGAAATGCCAGAGTGCCCTTAATTTCTAGGGATAGATTTAAGGAAAATTTGTTATTGTGATAAGGCTAAATTAATTGGTTGTGTCCTTCTTGACTTATAGAAACTAAATCTCTCCATTACAAACACCTTTTTGACTAAGAAACTTTGTGATGTCTAGGACTTCTGCAATAACTGGGAATTTAGTTTTATTATAATACTTTGTGAATATGTGTTACACAAACATACTTTAATGAATTCCAATTTTCAAGGTTTATTTTTGCTTTAAGGAGGGAGAAAGAAATATCTATCATTTTAAAAGTTTCCTAATAATTTTCTTCATAAAAATTTAGTGAATATCAGAATAAATTTTGAATGTTTTGAAAAAAGGGGAAGTACTTTGAGAAGAAAAGTTTTGAAAAATCTTGTGTGATTTTTTTTAGAAGGTCTACTAAAATTTCAAGATAATTCATTGTTAAGTTAATGTAATGAGCTATAAAGCTGAATAGATCTTAGTATTTTGATCTGAATTTATTGTCATTCTATGGCCTAAGTAAGAGTTAATATTTGTGTTTGAACTTCTCATATATAAAAAACTTAAATCCTGAAGTATGTCATTCTTCTCGAGTGAGTATAATTGGGAAAGAATAACAAACTTGTGAAACAAATACATAAACCCATCAACCTGTAAGGTTAACCATTAATCTCTTTGCTTTGTTTAAACTGGAATGGTATTCCAGCCCAGTTATGCTAGTAAAAAGTAATAACCTATCAGTTATCTTGTCTTATGGTTAAAATATAAAGGAAAGCCGAAGAATAGGATTGAGAGATTTGGAAAGATAAACAAAGGTCTGATTGAAAATATGGAATGTTGAAAAGGTTTGGGAGCAAATGGTCATTATACAAAGCCCTCTTTTCCCTAGATAGCTATTCTGGCTACTTTTGTGTCAGTTTCAGAATGTTTAAGCATGTTTAGAGAGTGTGAAGAAGTATTAAAGAAGACAGGAAAGATTATGTAACTTGATTTGGTAATTAATTACTTAATCAAATTTGAGATGACCCTATCTGAAGGATGCCAGCCAATATTTATTTGCTATTTAAGAGGGGGACTGCAATTCACTATTGTTTTAATCTCTGATTAGAGGAATAGTTGTCTAAGTTATCATAAAACCAGTTGGCATGTACTACAGATGGAGAACAGTGGATGTCTGGAAAGGTTTTGGAGATGACCTTGGATACAACCTAGGTAGGATCTTCCTAACTCTCCCAAATGTGCTATTTTCTTCCTGAAAAAGAAAATTCCCCACCTGATTTTTCCTAAGTCTTGCTTTCAGCATCTAGTGACCACATGATTGGCTATCAGATAATGATGCTTTCCTGGAATCAAACAGAACTAAGAAAATTCTTTCCTTCTGTAAAGATATATGATATTGTCCCTCTTTTTATTTTATAGCAAATTTCTATAATCAGGAAGTTCTGTAAGTACAGTACTAAGTCTATTAAATAATAGATGGATATTGGAACATCTCTGAGTTACTATAATGGAATACAAGAATGAATAACTTTCAACCTTAGCTTATATTCATAGCTAAATAATCAAATAAATATACAGATAACATCTTCCAAAGTAGGAAATGATTAACACAAAGATGTAAGGTGATAGATTTCTAATTAGCTAGGATAGCAAAATTTTGAGGAAAAGTAACAGGATCAGACAGATTTCTCTAAGAATTATATACAGATGTACATACTTCCCTTCTAAAATTTATTATGTTTTGATAATGGATCTCACATTTGGATTTTTGTACAAAATTGTGTAAGATAGTAGTAAAAGCAAGTTAAATTATTTCTTCTTTAAGTTCCTGTCCAATAATTTTAAAAGGCAGTTGAGTTCATTGTATGGTTGGACCCTCACATTCTAAACAATTCTTCACTAGATACAAGATTTAGGTATGGATAGAACAGGAAATGATATATAAACTGAAATTTTATGAAGTTTCCAAAAAATAGAGAACACATTTTAAGTGATTGTACTAACTTATGTTGTCAGAATTCTTTGAGAACTTTTAGATCTGAACCAGAGAAGCAGAACTCCCTTTTAGAATTGTCCAAAAATAAAACCTATTAACAAAGAAAGACTATTTAGGCATCAGATAACAACATGAGACATCTGGGAATCACAAAGTGATCTTTAATTGGACATTAGAAATAGATTCCCAGGATGCAAGGAACTTAATGTTAGTTAACACTGGTAATTGCATTGATTTGTATGTTTAAGTTCGTTTTTCTTGGTGACATGTAAAACTCCCTTCTCAAAGCTAGTCTATTGTGAGCCATCTATGTTTAATCTGTACTTGACAATGTAAAATTGGAATTTTGCTAACTGTGAGAAAACTTTATTGTGTTGTTTGAACATAGCCCTGCATAACTAAGAAACTGAAATCAACTAGGAAACTGAAGTATTTCTATGTGCCTTTAGCCATGTTAACTACATTGTACTATTTCCTCTGAATTATCAAATCTTATATTTTCTGGGAGCCTCTGTCAGGTCTTTCTGTATAGATTTTTCGATCCATCTGTCACATACACTGTCACTGCTCCTGAATGGACATCTGAGTCAACAGGATACCTTGTCCTCCATTTTCGAAGGGATCTGAAAAAGACAACATCAGACATGGACAACTTTCCCAAGAGTTCAGACCAGATGTGCACAAAGAAGAGCTCCCTCCTTAACTGAGCCCCTTGCATACCCAGAACTCGTTGTTTAGAGGTTTTTCCATACCTTTTTCTGCAGGTGAAGGCTTTGGTATGCCTTTGGCCAGAAGGAGTAAATGACAACATTTAATATTATTTTTGGACTTTAATAAGGGTACGAGCTTGAATTAATCAATCAGAAGAAGAGCCTGGATCTAAAAGGCTCTTTGTTCTCTGAAGGAAACTCAGAGAATATCTCTTCCTATATCAACAAAGCCAGATGCTGCTGACTTAGCATACTTCATGAGACCCTCAACCTGAGAAACTCTTTTGAATAATGGGACTTTTTCCATATCCTAATACTTTGTGGACATATACTATGTTATGGCATATTAATGATAATTTCAATTGACACATTGTCAACTCTTTTAAATTGTCTCTCCCGGATCTATTTTCCAGGTCAGTTGTTTTTCCAATGAGATATTTCACATTATCTTCTGTTTTTTCATTCTTTTGGTTTTGTTTGGTGATTTCTTGGTTTCTCAGAAAGTCATTAGCCTCCATCTGTTCCATTCTAATTTTGAGAGAATTATTTTCTTCAGTGACCTTTTGAACCTCTTTTTCCATTTGACTAATTCTGCTTTTGAAATCATTCTTCTCCTCATTGGCTTTTTGAACCTCTTTTGCCAGTTGAGTGAGCCTATTTTTCAAGGTGTTATTTTCTTCAGCATTTTTTTGGGTCTCCTTTAGCAAGGTGTTGACCCTTTTTTAATGCTTTTCCTGCATCTCTCTCATTTCTCTTCCCAGTTTTTTCTCCACCTGTCTAACCTGATTTTCAAAATCTTTTTTGAGCTCTTCCATGGCCTGAGCCCATTGGATATCTATTTCAGATGTTTGGGATATAGAGGCCTTGACTCCTATGTCTTTCCCTGATGGTAAGCATTGTTCTTCCTCATCAGAAAGGAAAGGAGGAAACATCTGTTCACCAAGAAAGTAACCTTCTATGGTCTTATTTTTTTCCCCTATTCTGGGCATTTTCCCAGCCAGTTACTTGACTTCTGAGATTCCTCTCCACCCCTGCCTAGATCTGCCCAGCTATTGCTTGGGGCCTGACATTCAAATGCTGCTTGCCAACCTCAGGGCTTTGGGGTGGCGCAGCTGATATTCAATGTGAGCTTAAGTTCTGGTGCTCAGGTAGGGGCAGGGTCACCTCCCAGGCTCAGTTCCCTCAGGGGGTTTATGTGGAGACCTTCAGTAATGGAGTGGAGCTCCTGTCTGCTCTGGGAGTTCTGGGCCACCACTGCCTCTGCCACTTCCTCCAGAGGGGGCCTGAGTCATGGAGACACCCCACTCCCCTCTCAGCCAGCCCAGAAGTTTCTCTCACTGACCTGTAGCACCTGTGGGTGGAGGGACCCTCCAGCCACTGGAGATTCCATCCCTGAAGCCTGCTCGGATCTGCTCCTCTCGGGGCCATGTGGCCAGGGCAGGAGCTCTGCTCCACATCAGGTCCAGGATGGACCTTTGGTGGCAGTTTTTCAGGGCTCTCTGGAACAGAAATCTCCTCCACTGCATTGTTGCATGGCTTCCACTGCTCCGGAATTTGTGGGGAGTTCTTTTTGCAGGAAATTTATGGGTTGTGGGTTCTGGAGCTATCATATATGAGTCTTTCTACTCCCCCACATTGTCAACTCTTTTACCTTATTGTATTTACAACTTATTCACTAAAGAAAATTCCTTTCTCATGGTGCAGTTAAACACATACAGAGACCATAAATATGAAGGACGCAAACATCCTGGCATTGTCCTAAAACAGATTTATGCTTCATCATCCTTGTATTAGACAGTAGGAAGTTTCCTTCCGGCACTATGGCCATGCAAAAAGTAGCTTTGATGGAATAAACAATATACATTTAGCCTGTTTCCCTTTTTAAACCAAACTTTCAGGTTGACAACATACATCTTTGGCCACCCTTTATAGTGCCACATGTATTTCTCTCATGCATGGCCCCCTCCACACATCACTATACGCACTTGTCTTGAAAGAGAAGTCTCATGAGTCAATGAATGAATGAGTTTTGATGAGGTGATATCTGTGTGTCAGGGACTGTGCTAAATGTTGGGGGCACAAATACAATCATGCATCTCATTCTCTGCCCTTATGGAGCTCAGGACAAGACACACAGGGGAGCTGAACCTAGAGGAGAAGGTGTAATATGGGCTGTAGCATGATTTGGAAATGGCCAGGAAGTGAGCTGGAGCTCCAGCTCCAGTGAAGACAAAAGCCCTTTTTAGAGCCTTTTCTTCATGAAAATTTCTAGATGCTCTCTGTACTGTCATTATTGGGAAAGCTCTCTTTTAGGATCACTTAACACAAATACATCACCTCATAATCATTTAACATCATTTGAACCTCAATAAGAGCCAGAGTTTGAATTAATCAACAGAAGAACCTTGACCTAGCAGTTACCCCATTCTTTTCAGAGTAAACTGAAAAAATATCTCTTCTTATGTCAAAAAGTCCAGATGGGACTTTTCCTCTGTTTAAGCCATTAAGGATAAGAAATTTAGCTCAAGACACTATCTTGAATAATGGGACTTTTCCCCTCTCTTAATATTTTGTGAACATATACTGTATTATGCCATGTTAATGATAAAAAACACACACACAGATATCCTGGGTTATCATTTCAATTGACACCTTGTCAACTCTCTTACCTTATTGAACTCACAACATAGTCAGTTAGGAAAATTCCTTTCTCATGGAATAGTTAAACACATATAGAGACCACAAATCTGAGGAACAAAAACATCCTGGAATTGTAAAAAACAGATTTAAGCCTGGTCATCTTTGTATCAGACAGTCAGAAGTTTCCTTCTGGCTCCATGATGACTTGTCTACTAACTTTGAGGGAATAAACAATATGAAATTACTTATCACCTCACCTATTAGCCTCTTTGTCCTAGCTTTTGGGTCGACAGTCTATATTCCATAGAGATCATAAAAAGGGGAAAGGGCTTACAGGCACAAAAATATTTATAGAAGCTCTTTTTGCAATGGCAAAGAACTGGAATTTGAGAGGATGCCAGTCACTTGAGGAAAGTTTGGACAATCTGTGCCATATGAATGTGATGGAATACTATTTTTTTCCACAGTAACCATATTGTAAGGAGCAGCTGTGCAAAACTTAGCCAATCTTATCAAGACAATGACCCAAGACAATTTCAAAACACCCATGAGGAAAAATGCTATTCATGTCCAGAAAGAGAATTCATGATCTCTAAATGCAGGTTTAAAGATACTTAAAAAAAAAAACAAAAAAAACTTCTTTTTATTTTACATTGTGGCTAATATTGAAATATGTTTCAAATGACTTCACATGTAAAATCAAAGTCAAATTGCTAGCCTTCCCCATGAAAGTGAAGGGACAAGAGGGATGGAAAGAATGTGAAACTCAAATTAAAAAAAAAACTGTTGAAATGTGTTTAAATACAATTGGGATATATTTAATTACATTAAATACATATTAAAAAAAACTGCTTTCATGTCTCCCCAAGCTATCTAAGACTGGGGCCCTTTCAGCTTAGGAAAATGAAAGAAGGAAGTACATAACCATCACCTAGAAATTTGATTTACTGAATTTCCTTGTATAACTGTGTGTTTTTTTTATTTAACTTTTTACATTCATTTTCACAAAATTTTGGGGTCCAAACTTCCCCGATTTTATCCCCTCCCCCCACCCCAATACCCCAAGCAATCTAATTTTCCCTATCTCCAATCTGCCCTCTCTTCTGTCATCCCTCCCTTCTCTTGTCTCCATCTTCTCTTTTCTCCTGTAGGGCCAGATGACTTTCTATTCCTCATTAACTGTATGTCTTCTTTCCTAGTAGCAACAGCAATACTAAACAGTTGTTCCTAAAACTATGAGTTCCAAATTCTCCCCATCCCTCCCTCCCCACCCATTCCCTTTGGGAAGGCAGGCAACTCAATATAGGCCATATCTGTGTAATTTTGCAAAAGTCTTCCCTGATAGTCGTGTTATGTAAGACTAACTGAATTACCCTCCATCCTACCCTGCCCCTCATTGTTTCTCTTCTGTCTTTTGATCCTGTCCCTCCCCAAGTGTTGACTTCAAATTGCTCCCTCCTCCCTTTGCCCTCCCTTCCATCATCCCCCCCCTTGCTTATCTCCTTCTCCCCCACTTTCCTATACTGTAAGATAGGTTTTCATACCAAAATGAGTGTGCATTTTATTCCTTCCTTTAGTCAAATGTGATGAGGGTAAACTAATTGGTTTTTTTTTCTCAGCTCTCCTCTTTTTCCCACCACTAAGAATTCTCCTACTTGCCTCTTAAATGGCATATAATTACCCCATTCCATTTCACCCTCTTTCCTCCCCATACATTTCTCTTTCACCATTTACCTTAATTTCTTTTCAGCTATGGTCCCATCCTATTCAATTCACTCTGTGCTCTCTGTCTCTGTATGTGTGTGCATGTGTGTATGTGTGTGTGCATGCATGCATGTACATGTGTGTGTGGTCCTACCAACTACCCAGATACTGAAAAGTTTTAAGAGTTACCAATATTGTCTTTCCATGTAGGAATGTAAACAGTTCACTTCTGGTAAGTCCCTTAAGACTTCTCTTTGCTGTTTACTTTTTCACGCTTCTTCTCCTTCTTGTGTTTGAAAGTCAAATTTTCTTTTCAGCTCTGGTCTTTTCATCAAGAATGCTTGAAAGTCCTCTGTTTCATTGAAAGACCATATTTCCCCTTGAAGTATTATACTCAGTTTAGCTGGGTAGGTGATTCTTGGTTTCAGTCCTAGTTCCTTTGGCTTCTGGAATATCCTATTCCACGCCCTTCGATCCCTTAATGTAGAAGCTGCTAGATCTTGAGTTATCCTGATTGTATTTCCACAGTACTGGAATTGTTTCTTTCTAGCTGCTTGTAAGATTTTCTCCTTGACCTGGGAGTTCTGGAATTTGGCCACAATGTTCCTAGGAGTTTCTTTTTTTGGATCTCTTTCAGGTGGTGATCGATGGATTCTTTCAATACTTATTTTGCCCTCTGGTTGTAGAATGTCAGGGCAGGTTTTCTTGATAATTTCATGGAAGATGATATCTAGGCTCTTTTTTTGATCATGACTTTCAGGTAGTCCCATAATTTTTAAATTGTGTCTCCTGGATCTATTTTCCAGGTCAGTTGTTTTTCCCATGAGATATTTCACATTCTCTTCCATTTTTTCATTCTTTTGGTTTTGTTTGGTGATTTCTTGGTTTCTCGTAAAGTCATTAGACTCCATCTGTTCCATTCTAATTTTGAGAGAACTATTAAATTCAGTGAGCTTTTCAACCTCTTTTTCCATTGGGCTAATTCTGCTTTTGAAAGCATTCTTCTCCTCATTGGCTTTTTGAACCACTTTTGCCAATTGCGTGAGCCTATTCTTCAAGGTGTTATTTTCTTCAGCATTTTTTTGGGTCTCCTTAACCAAGGTATTGACCCGTTTTTCATACTTTTCTTGCATGTCTCTCATTTCTCTTCCCAGTTTTTCCTCCACCTGTCTAACTTGCTTTTCAAAATCCTTTTTGAGCTCTTCCATGGCCTGAGCCCACCTGACATCCCCCTGGGGTGTCTGGGGTGCTGAGGCCCCGCCCTCCATGTCTTTCCCTGATGGCAAGAATATTTCCTCATCGTCGTGGTCAGATCCGAAAGTCGGGATCATTTGCATTTGTTGGAAAAAACTCTCTATAGTCTTATTTTTCTTCCCTTTTCTAGGCATTTTCCCAGCCAGTTACTTGACTTCTTAGATTCCTGTCCACCCCCGCCTAGATCCACCCAGCTAGTGCTTGGGCTCTGAGATTCAAATGGGCTTTCAGCGCCGCCCACCCAGCTACTAATCAATGTGAGCTTTAGTTCTGGTGCTGGGGTGGGGGCAGGGCCGCCTCCCAGGCTCAGCTCCCTCAGGTTGTTTATGCAGAGACTTTCAGTAATGAAGATCCTGCCTGCTGCTGGGGGAGTCCTGGGCTGCCGCGGGCACGCCACTGTTGCCTGTCTCCGCTGCCGCCCATGCCTCTGCCTCCACTGCTTCCTGCCCTGTCTCTGCTGCCACCGCTTCCTCCCGAGGGGGCCCGAGTCACGGAGACACCCCACTCCCCTCAGCCAGCCAGCCTTCTCTTTCACTGACCTGTAGCTTTTGTGGGCGGAGTGACTTTCCCGGCTGCCGGAGCTTCCGTCCCTGAAGCCTGCTCGGGTCAGCTTCTCTGGGGCCGCGGCCAGGGCAGCTCTGGAGTGGGGTCCGCTTTCCGGAGTGCGATGGACTCTGTGGACGGCTCTCCAGAGCTCTCTGGAACGGAAATCTCTTCCACTCTGTTTCTGTACCCCTTTCAGTGGTCCAGAAGTTATGGGGATCTCTTTTTACATTAGTTCTATGGGCTGTGGTTTCGGAGCTCGTAAACGTGCGTCCTTCTACTCCGCCATCTTGGCTCCGCCCCGATGGAATACTATTGTACTTTAAGAACTGATAAGCAGGCAGATTTCAGAAAAACTGGGAAAGGCTTACAATGACAGATGCAAAATAAAGTGAGTAGAACAAGGAGAACATTGCATACAACAGTGGCAATGCTGTCATGATGATCAACTGTGACTGACTTAGCTGTTCTCAGCAATAAAATGATCCCCCTCTTTTCTTAAAAAGCGTAGTCACAAGTTTCTATGCTTATTGTTTTAAAGGGTGAGGGTAACCTGAAGCTGATATCTCTCAGTTTGACTCCTGTTCCCCCACACGCACAAAAGACCAATAGCCTATAGTGAATAAACTCACTAATCCAAACAAAATATCAAGCAGAAATCAGAGTTGTTCAATTACAATATGACATAAAATACAAAAAAGTAAATGCACTCTTCATCTGGAAGTGAAATAAACTTTGAGGTCAAATAAGGAATGAGCAATCAATCTCACTCAGAGGTTTATTCTTAGTAATCTTTAGAATTTCAAAGACAACATAGGGCTGACCTTCCATACATACATGCCATTGCAAAGTTTTCTTTCATTAACACCCTGGAGTTTCCTCTGTTCATGATTCTCTCTGAATAATGCCTCTAAAGTCTCTGAAGCCAATTCAGATAAGTCCATGAGCCACAGAGGCACCTTGGCTCAGCATTTTTTGTCAACCAAGAATCACAACAGGAAAAAATAAGATAATATTTATATAGTACTTAGCAAATTTTAAAGCAATAAATGCTATGATTATGATGGGCGCTCATCATATAAAGTCACTCCAACAGAAAAAGTGAACTTTTTTAGTCTAAGTATAGAACTTTCCACTTTATCTCCATTAAATGAAATCTCATTCCATTCAATTCTCCCATCATTCTGACCTGTAAACAACTTTTGGATCCTGTCTCTATCACCTAATATGTTATCTGCGTCTCCAAGTTTCAAGTCATCTGAAAATTCACTGTGTGTATCTTCTGTCTTTATCCAAGGTGCTGATAAAAATGTTCATTAGGACAGACCTAACTATAAGATTTCTGACATCCTCCACCAGAGAACTTCTTCCCATCTGACACTCACTCATTAAGAACTCATCTTGGGGCCCCAGTGATTCAATCATTTCCAAATTCAGTTAGCAACACTGTCCATGGCTCTAACTCATAGCTGCCCATCTTTTCCCCAGTGGCAGCACTAGAGATTTTGTCAGACTCTGTGGGAATCCAGGTTTAATACATCAACAAGATTCTCTTGATCCATCAGTTCAGTTACAGAGTCAAATAAGGGAGATTGGTTTGGTGGGACCTGTTTTCATGATGGCCTTTTTCAACAGGTTCACAAACCATATCTTGTATAATGGGATTTAATTGTTTTCTGTGAGCCAAAAGTAGAATTGAACCAGAGAGTGCAAACTTGTCAACCTTTCTTTTTTTTTAAAATATTGGAACATTTGTCACCAAAATATATGGGACCCACTACAGTAGTGAAGACTTCCACTGATATGCACGAATAGCTCAGCTTCAGCCCCCTAACATTTGGCTATTGTAACAGTCCAGTCAAGATCTGACCTCTGGGGCCCCTTCCTTCTCTGAGATTCTATGATTTCTTTGACCTTTTTTTCTTCACCAGAAAAACTTTGAAGCATTAGAACAGACCCAGAAAAGGAACCTCTGCCTGGGTACAGATGATGCAGTTCATTCCTAATACTAATTGGTTCTCTCCACTCTGAGGTTGCCCAACCCTGGGGCAGAGAAAAGAGTCTATAAATTGTTAGTCTGGGAAATGTAGGAGGTAGGTCCATGAAGTGAAGGCCATCCTGACTGTTATATCTCTGAGTACCTTATACTCATCTTGTCTCCAGGATGTTGTGTGTCTCCCTCTCCAGAGGCATGTGGATAGAGGTTCTGGCTGTGACCCTGCTGGCATTGAATTCCCAGGTGGCTGCAGGCAGACATGCTCCAGGTATGTACTGAGCAGCAGCTCCCTGGGGAGCCCAGGTGGGACCCAAGGGGAGCAATCTTTTCTCTGGGCCCAGACTAGAGGAAGGACTTGGGCCAGAATGCTCCTCAGATAGACAAGCAGTAGGGAAACTAGATTTCAGGTTCCACTCCCAACTAAGTCTTTCTTAGGTTCTTTGCTTCCTTTCCCCCTTTTCCTTGGTGTTCACAGACCTGATGCATCCCCCACTCCAAGAGGTAAGGGTCCAGGAAGTTTGTCAATAAGCAGTTATGAAGGTTACGAAGCAGCTTCTGTGTGCCAGGCACTGTGCTGATGCCAAGGATAGAAAGAAAGGCCAAACACAGCTCCTGTTCTCAAGGAGCTCACAGTCTAATAGGAGAGGGAATAGGTGAACAACTCTATGTGAACAAGATAGATACAGGAGAAATGGGACATGATCAAGAAAGGGAAAGCACTGATATCAAGGGAGATCAGGACAGGCTTCCTGTAGAAGGCGGGGTTTGAGTTTATGCTTGAAGTAAGTCAGGGAAATGAGGAGGCAGAGTTGAGAGAAAAGAGAATTCTGAGAGGAGACAGTCAGAGAGGGCCCAGAGTGGAGAGATGGAGAAATGTATGGCAGAAAGAAGAAGGGTGGTGTCACTGGATAGCAGGGCTGTGGGAGCCTGGAAACATAAAGTGTAAGAAGATTACAAAAATAAGAGGGGCCAGGTTGGGAAGGGCCTTGAAGGCCAAGCAAAAGATTTTTTATTCGATATTTGAGAAGAAAGGGAGTCACTGCAGTTTATTGATTGGGGGAGTGAGGAGATATGGTCACAAAATGCCAAGGTTTCCCACCCTGTATAATATTTCTGTCTCACCAAACATTGTCACAAGGTCTGCCTAAACTACTGGAAACATTTAACTTTGGCTGTTATTGGTGGAGGAAGACATAGACTTTCCCGGATTAGTTTTCTGGTGTGATTTGAAGACCATAAGTGAAGCTGGAGTTTGGTTTTCATAAATAACATCATGGTGGAGTAGGAGAAAGTCTCCCCATCTCTTCCTCAGAGGCAGGTTAGAGGCAGTTACTGGGCTGGATAAACCAAGAAGATCAGGCTGTTTTTTCTCCTATCTTCATGATCCCTTGTCAATGGGCTGAAAAAGAGAGGTGTAGACTCAATGTTCTCTAGTCCCCCACTTCCCCAGCTCAGGCAGGGCTTGCACTCTTGGACCTCTGCCTGCTAGTGTCATCTCTGGTCTCCACAACGTTGCTCCTCTCCCTGAAGCCCAGGCCTGGATCACAGGACCTCTTTCTTGACTCAGCAAAGATGTGAAATCCTTTGTCCTGGGCAGGGAGTGAACCTTGCAGAATGGGACACAATCGTCTTCCAGCTAGTGTAAGTATTAGTGGGGAGCAGATAAAAGCCCCTCTGGCACTGTTCATATTATTGCCTTTGCAGCCTGGCCTGGCACCTGGCCTGTCCAATCACAATCTCTTTCCTGTCCTAAGCTGCTCTAGAGCTGTCCTCCAGGATCTGACCCAGGTTTGAGCTTTGTGTCCTTCACTGCCTCGGGGGGGAGAGTGTGTCATGTGTAACACCCATTCTCCAGGCTGGGCAAGAGAGAAGGGGATTTGTAGAGACAGTGTGTCAGGACCTGAGCAAGGGGAAGCCCAGCGGCAGGGGATCTCCCAGTCCTAGCAGGGTGAAGGCTGGTTACTCCAGCTGACAACTCCAGGATCATCCTGGTATCAGCCATGGGTGTACTGAGCACGTGCTGCCCCCATGTGGACTACCATCCAAACTACACAATATTTAAGTAGCCTCCCAGCTAGAAGTGAGTCAATCTTTTATTAAGCTCTTACTTTGTGTCAGGCACTGTGTTAACTATGGGGCATACAAAGAAAGGTGAAAGTCCCTGGGGTGACATTATGAAAACAACTGTGTACAGTCCAGCTATATTCAGGATAATTTAGAAATAACCAATGGAGGGAAGGCACTAGAATTAAGGGGCCTGGAAAAGGCTTTCTGTAGCAGATGGGATTTGAGTTGGGACTTTGAAGGAAGCCAGGGAAGCCCCAAGTCAGGGATGAGGATGGAAAGCATTCCAGACCTAGGGACAGCCAGAGGAAATGGTCAGAGTGGAGTGTCTAGTAGGAGGGACAGGAGGGCAGCCAGTGTCACTGGATCACACAGTACATGGGTGGGGGAGGGAGGAGTGAGGGATAAGGAGACTGAAAAGGTAGGGGGGACCAACATGTGAAGGGCTTTGAAGGCCAAACAGGATTTTTAAATTTGATGCTGGAGGGGTAGGGAATGCCTGGAGTTTATTGAGCAGGTGGGTGATGGGGTCAGATCTGTGCTTTAGGAAGATCCATTTGACAGCTGAATGGGGGATGGACTGCAGTGGGGAGACACTGGAAGCAGGCACACCCTGCAGCAATCTATTGCAACAGCG
This sequence comes from Bettongia penicillata ogilbyi, assembly GCA_023548195.1. Taxonomy (NCBI): domain Eukaryota; kingdom Metazoa; phylum Chordata; class Mammalia; order Diprotodontia; family Potoroidae; genus Bettongia; species Bettongia penicillata. Next base: position 3,330,365 of record JAJHZJ010000089.1, read on the forward strand.
TAGGTAGGTGGTGGTGAGGGCCTGCATCAGGGCCAGGGCAGGGTCAGAGCACAAAATGGGGCACATTCAAGTTCCTGAAAAGGTAAAATTGCCAAGTTTTGACAACAGATTCAATATCGGAGATGAGAGTGAGGATAACAGAGATTGTGAATTGAGGGGACTGGGGGATAGGGTACCTCACCTGTAGTAGGGAGGGAATCCATGTCTGTGGGAGAATGAGTACAGAAAAGGGCAAGCACAAGGAGGAACTAAGGGAGTGTCTATAGCCTTTGGCTTGGGCTGACATTTCATGTGGGCAAAAGTGAAAAAGAAGGCTAGAAAGGGAAATGAGAACAGAGGTGAAGAAGACCTTGATTTCTAGGATTAAGAAGTTGTTCTTTAAATAGCAATGGCAGTGATGAGGTGAGCTGGGGGCTTTGGAGAAATGATTTTAAACCACAGAGAGCAGTCTCTGGAGCTTGGCAGAGAGCCATGTTGTAGACTGTCATCCTGAGAGGAAGGACTGGGCTGAGTAGGGCAGTCACAGGTATGTATGAGGATGGACTGAGGACTTATCAGCACAGCCAGCTGAAGGGCTCAGGGAAGCAAAGAGGGACCAGAGGCTCCAGATGTTCCCAAGATTCAGAAGTGCAGTATTAGAAATTTGGTAACATCAAGATCTAAAAGTGGGAAAAGGTTAGAACACATTTTTCCACTTTTAGATTTTGAATTTACCAAGAGGACAAGCAACTGTCTAAGAAACCAGGATGCTAAACATGTTTGAGGTCATTCCAAGGGGTCCAGGTCTGACTCACTTCAATTGGAGACCACATTGGTGTCATTCTGTGCCCCAATCCCAATGTATGAGGCCAAGATCTCCCCCTTTTTGCTGTCAACCTGAATGTTTGGTTAAAAAAGGCAAACAGGCTGAATGCATATTGTTTACTCCCTTAAAGCTAGCAGTTATAAGGCCATGTAGCCAGAAAGAGACTTTTGACTGCCTGACAGAAGAATGACCAGGCTTTGATATATTTTAGAACAATTTCAGGATGTCTCTGTCTCTCAGATTTGTGGTCTCAATACATATTTAACTATACCTTGAGAAAGGAATTTCTTAATTGAATAGGTTGTAAATACGGTAAGATAAGAGAATTGACAAAGTGTCAATTGAAATTATGACCCAGAATATATGTGTTTTCTTTACCATTAACATGCCATAACATAGTATATGTCCTCAAATTATTCAGATATAGAAAAAATACCATTATTCAAGATAGTGTCTCAGGTTAAGGGTCTCAAAAATATGCTAAGTAAGCCCCATCTGACCTTGTTGACATAGAAAGAGGTATTCTCTGAGTTTACTTCAGAGAACAAAGAGACTGTTAGGTCCAGGCTCTTCTTCTGATTGATTATTTCAAGCTCTGGTCCTTATTAAAGTTCAAAAATGATATTAAATGTTATCACCCTTAATCTCTAATATTTCTGAAGAAGTTTTACCTATGGATGATTCTCTCAAACTGTCTCTTTATACGCACAGAATGCCAGGATTTGCCCCTTAGATATAATCTGGGCAAGCACTCTCATTTTATAGATGAGGAAACTGGGACCCCAAAGTTAGTGACTGGACCAAGTAATTAGAGAAGTGACGTGGTTAGTATGGTAGTCTGCAATATTAATACAGTTGAGGATATTTGAGTTTTAAATGGTTTTAAGTTGTGTGGTGACATTGTGATTAGAAAACCTGGGCTAGAAAGGAGACACTGAAAAGCAAGAATCTAGGTGTTTTGCCTTGTTTGTGGGAGGTGAGGGAAAGAGAGAGACCTAAGTCCCAACTTTCTTCAGGTTTTCTACAGCAAGGCAGAATGGTGGTACCATTAATAGAAATCAGGAAGTCAAGAGGAAGATGTGATTTCACTGCCACGAGGATGACTTTTATATTTTTAGTTGGAGGTACCTGGGAACATCCAGGTGGAGATTTTTGGCACGCCCTTGGAAACATAGGAAGTGAGACTGTAAGAAAAGGTGGACACAGATCAAGATTTAGAAGGTATCTGTAGAGAGAGAGAATGAAGGGGTGTCAGTAAATAGACACTGGAGAAGAGAATTGAGGGTGGTGATTTTGGTCATGAATGTTTAGTGATTAAGAAGAGAAGGAAGTGGCAGGTCAGGAGATAGATAGGTAGTTGTTAGGTAAGAAAAAATTGGAGATGGTGAGGAGCCCCAGAAACTCAGGGAGGGGAGGATTCCAAGAAGATGAGTGCAATGATAGAAGGATGAGTTTGGAGGCAAAATTCATTATAATTTGTGCAAGGAGGTATATGGAGGAAGCACTGCTTTAATAATCAATCATCTTGCTCTTCAAATAAAAATTATGCTATGCAGCCCCCCTTTCTTGATTGGTGACTAAATTCTCAGTGCTGTGTGTTGTTGTGGTTCAGATATTTCAGTTGTATTACTTCAGTCTTTGTGACCATATTTGCAATTTTCTTGGCAACAATACTGGAATAGTTTGCCATTTCTTTCTCCAGCTCGTTTTAAAGATGAGGAAACTGAGGCAAACAGGATTAAGTGACTTGCTCAGAGTCACACAGCTAAGAGGTGTCTGAGGTTGAATATGAACCCAGGTATTCCTGATTCCAAGCCCCTGCTCTATCCACTGCACAACCTCTTTGCAAGGAACCCAGACTACCATTTCAGAAAAGGTCCTGTCAAGCTTCACTCCATTCCCTTTTCTGCAGCAATTTCCTCCACAATCGCCTTGCCAGCCTCTTCATAGAGATGCACCTGTCCTTTCCTCACAGTTCTTTCCCCTCCCACAAAAGTAAAATCTGGTTCCAAGAGCTGTGATAAAATCTACTTTTCCATTGTTCTGGATGAGCTGTGTCCATTTACTCCTTGTGGCCCCATACATCACCTTCAGCCCAGTGTGCCTTCCTGGCCACAACTGTCCTGCATTCTTCCTCCTGTTGGAAAGCATGCATGCTCTTTCATTGGGGGATTGTCTTTAGTTTTGTATTTGCATTTATAATGCTTCACATTTGGTAATTAGTAAACGTTTTTTTTTCCCATTCATTCATTCATTTAAGAGTAGTATTATAAACCCAGATCACTGAATTTTAAGTGAGAGTCCTTTGGATGCAAATGAATACTTAGAGGGAATTGTCTGTAAAAGAAATCAGAGAAATAGGATATAATCTAGGGAGGGACAACAGAGTAGAATGAAGGACAAGTTTATTTATTGTATACTAGTCCATATTTCAGTACTCATATTCAAATGCACCTATGACCTCACTGATCAAAACTTCCTTCCAAGGTGCACACCTCACTTCAACCATGCCTGCCCATTCTATGTGACTATTGTCCATACTCTCCCATAAATTTCCATATGGAGTCCACGCAAGTTCATGGCAATCATTCTACTCTCTGCTGCCATTGGGAGGATATCTGTGAATCCTGCTGTTTGTCCATGCATCACCTTTTTTTGTCTTGCCATGTATGTAGCGCCTCTTTTCTTCCTATCATAAGCTTTCTTGTTGATATTTTTGACACCTTTCCCCTCTTTGGAATGTTTATATATTTCATATATCCACTATATGCCTTGACAGTGGCTTGTGTGTGATACTCATGCTTAATTCTTCAGAGGAAGTACTGTAATTTGTATCTTTCTTCCATATCACAATACCAGGAAAATATTAACATTGTGAAGATGAACCTTTGCTTTCATGAAAAGCTTGGGGTTAGTTAAAGGAGCTGTGGGATTTTCTGGCTGAAATCCAACCATTTTCCCCCTGTTGGTCAACTTTGCACCCTACTCATGACCCATCTGTATGTCTATCCCAGACAGCTAGACTGATGGACAAGCTCTACAGAATGTCCATCAGAGTGGATGCTGAAATCTGTACAATAGATGCTCTTCATTCACTTGGTATTTCCAGTTTGAATGGATAGGCCAAAGTTCTTTGAGTGATTGCAAGTTTCTTTCAGAAGATTTTTCAACGTTCCAAATCTTCTTAGAGTCAGCCCAAAGTCATCCACAAGAAGAAATGGCTTGGCAATCAAAAGAGATATATAGGGAAACTATACTGTGTGTCAGAAATATTATTCAACTTTATTTTGGACAATTGAAAATAACTAGACAGCATAAAATACTTGAGAATATGCCTCCTTAAACAGGCACAGGAACTATGTGGACAAAAACATAAAACATTTTTATATGAAATCAGATCTAAATAATTTAAGTAATATTTATAGTACATGATTAAGTAATACTGATATAATAAAAATGACAATTTAACCTAACTATTTATGTATTGCCATCCTGATTAAATTACTAAAAAATTACCTGAGTTAGAAAAATAATAACAATGTTCATTTGGAAGAACAAAAAGTCAGCAACTTTAAAGAAATCAAGAAAAAAAATGTAAAGAAAGCAGATTCAGTAATATCAGAACTTTATATTATAAGGTGACAGCATTGTTGAAGTAAGAAATGGATAATATTGTTTATTTTAAATTAAAATTTTCTTATATAAATAAAACCCATGCAGCTGAGAATAGAAGGAATGCAGAAAATTGGGAAAAATTTTCATAGACAACCTCTCAGATGGAATGTGATTGTGTTGGAACATTGCTGTGATATAAGAAATGATGAGCTTGTTCAGTTAGAAAAACATGGAAAGACTTGGCCTCATAAAGGAAAATGCTATCCACCTTCAGAGACACAGATAACAAATAGAAATAAGCACAGTATTGTCTTACATATATGTTTATGAGTTTATGTGTGTATTTATGTATATAGATATCTATGTATATGTATATATGTATTTACATATAAATATATGTGGGTGTAAATTATATTGTTGTTAATATATAAATTCTTCTGCTGGTTCCATCCACTTCATTCTGCATCCTTTCACACTATCAGTTAGTCAGTCAATAAACATTTATTAAGCACCTACTATGCGCCAGGCATTGTGCTAAGTTTAAGTATTGGGGATGCAAAAAGAGACCAAATCCCAAACACAGCCTGGGTGACAGGAGGATGGCAGTGCCTTTATTGGTGATAGTTGGGATGTTCAGTAGGAATGGGCATTGGAAGCATTCCTACAAAGAACCTCAGCTGTGAGCAAGTTCTTAGCTTTGTAAAAGTATTTCACCTTGGTAGATGGTAATCTGGTCATGTGATTATCCTACATATTTTCCCTTCCTTTCTCAGCCAGACTCCTACACAAAGCGTCTGCACACACAGTCTCCACTTCTCTCCTTCACACCCCAGTCCTTGGCAGTCTGGCTCCCCACCTCATTATTCTGTTGAGACTGCTCTCCCCAAAGTGACCAAGGATCTATCTCTTAATTGGTAAGGCTGATGGTCTCTTCTCAGGCTTCCTCCTTCAGGAACTTTCTGCTGAATCTGACCCTGTCAGCCTCCCTCAGCTCCTGGGTGTTATCTCCTCTCTGGGTTTTTGTGACTGCTCTCTCTATGTTCTCTCCTTACCTGTCTGGTCACTTTTTCTAGTCCCCTTTGCAGACCATCATCCACATCCTGTGCCCTAAATGGGGTTGTTTCCTAAGGGTCTGTCCTGTGCCCTCTCCTCTTCTCTCTGGGACTTCCTCAGCTCCAGTAGAGTTCATTCCCAGGTCTGGGAGGTCTATGTTTCTTGCCCCAGTCTCTGTCCAGCATCAACAGCTGTCTGCTGGATTTTTCAGACCCAATGACTCTAAGCTCTCTGAAACACAGAATGCTGAAAACTGAACTCATTGTTTTCCCCCTAAACTCATACTTTTTTCAGACTTTCTTCTTCCTCATGAACATAATACAATTGCATATTTGTATTCCCAGCACCTCACAGGGTAGCCAGCATAGAGTAAGCAGTTAATAAGTGCTTATTTAGTAGCTGACTCTCTTTGGGGAAATACAACTCTGCACAGAGAAGGGAAGAGACTTAAGTAAAGAAAGATTAAGGAATCCATGAGTAGGGAGCGAGGGAAAGGGCAGGCCAGACATGGAGACTGTTCACATGTGTGGAGGTGGGAGATGAAATGGGAAGTGGATGATTTGACTAAAATATAAATTGTGTGAGAGGGAATAATAGGAGATGCTGTTGAAAGGTGGGCTGGAGTCAGACTGGGAGGGCTCTGAGAGCCAAGGTCAGGGCTCTGAAATTTCTCTAGGGGTCCAGCCACCACAGCTTCTTGAGGAGCTCTATTGTGGTCACAGTTACATTTTCTAAAAATTATTTTGTCACTTCTGGGGTGGATATCACTCAGTAAGTAAGCATTATTAAGTGCTTCCCATGTGCCAGGCACTGTGCTAGGTGCTAGTTTACATATACAAACGAGTCGCTTCCTGCCCTGGAGGAGCTCACATTCCAGGAGGAGGAGGATGTAAGACATGCCAGGAGGGTGACTAGGGGAGGGAGCCCAGGTCCAGCAGAGCCGTCAGCAGAGCCGTCCATAGTGAGGATCATATTGAGGTGATTATTGTCCCCTGATCAAAGAGGATAGAGGGCTCCAGGGTCATGAAGGTGTGTGGGGGTAGTGCAGAGGGGCCTGGAGGGGGACACAGAGATGCACTGGAGGGATAAGGATCAGACAAGGGTTAAACTGGGGTGAGGAGGACTTGGGATAAAATTTCCTGTGAGTGTTTGCACCAGGCTGGGGGTGGTTGACAGGCAGCTGTGACGGACCAGGCAGGCAGGACCGGTCTGGGAACCTGAAGGTCTGGGTTCTAGTCCTGTTCCATTCCAGATTTGCGGGGTGACCTCGGAAAAGTCGCTTGTGGTCTCTGGGCCTCAGAGGGGGTGAGGCTGAGGATGCACAGAAAGGACAGCCGAATGCTAGCCATTTTCCCCTTGGTCAGGCCCCGGTTGCGGTCACAGGTTCGAGGGCGGGGTGTCCCCAGAGCTGGCCCTCCTCCCGGTGTCCCCCCAGAGCACTTCACGGAGCAGGTGAAGGCTGAGTGTCACTTTGTGAACCGGACGCAGCACGTGCGGTTTGTGGTGAGAGATATCACGAACCGGGAGGAGAATGTGCGCTTCGACAGCGACGTGGGCGAGTTTGTGGCGCTGACGGAGCTGGGCCGTCCTGATGCTAAGCTTTGGAACAGCCAGAAGGACTACCTGGAGCGCGCACGGGCCGCGGTGGACACTTTGTGCAGGCACAACTACGGGGTGATTGAGCCCTTCTCAGTGGCCAGGCGCGGTGAGTGCGCGCCCGGGAGGGGAGAGGGGTCCAGGGGAGCCGGGCAGGGACCCAGGGAGAGGGAAGAGGGAGGGCGGGGCGGGGTGTCCTGGGGAGGGGGCAGAGCAGGGAGGGAAGACAAGCGAAGGTGCTGGAAGGGAGCGCAGGGGGAGGGGAGGCTGTGATGGGAGGGGGCAGGTGGGGAGGAGGGAAGGTGGGGGTGTCACAGGAGCAGATGCAGGGACGGGGCCCCCAGAGCAGGGGAGAGATCAGGGGGAGCAGGAGAGGGGGAGGTGATGGGTTGGGAGAGGGGAAGAACGGGGAAGGAAGAAGGGAGATGGGGAAGAGATGAGGGACAAAGAGGGCATGAGGGGGAAGGAAGAAGAATGGGGGAAGGGATTGGGATGGAGGACAAAGAAGGAGGGATGAGAGAGAGAAGAGGTAGAGAAGTGAGAGAGGGAGAAGAAAGACAACAGAGATGATGGGGAGGAAGGAGGAGCAGGAAAACTGGGGAGGAGAGAAGGGCAGAAGGGGGGAGGAGAGAGAGAAGAAAAGAGAGAATGAATGGGGGAGAAACAAGGGAGGGACAGAGGGAAGGGGGAAGAGACCCTCTTATACCACCATCGATTATGGTTCCTTGAGTCCTTTTTCCTCAGTCAAATTTAGATTTTCTTCCCTCCTCCAGTTCTAATGGGGCGTAATTACTTTGGGAACAAGCCCCAAACCCTTCACCAATAAATAACTCATGTTTATACAAAGCCAAAGTGGTTAATAAGCAGCAGGTAGAGCAGTGGAAAGAGTGCCAGGCCTGGAGTCAGGAAGACTCATCTCCCTCACTTCAAAACTGGCCTCTGACATTTCCTGGTTGTGGTACCCTGGGCAAGTCACTTAACCTTGCTTGCCTCAGTTTCCTTTTCTGTAAAATGACCTAGAGAAGGAACCACTCCAACCACTCCAATATCTTTGCCAAAAAAATTGCCAAGTAGCCTTGAAAAGAGTTGTACACAATTGGAAAAAGAGAGAACAACAAAATAATTAATATAAAATTAAAATTCCCAAGTCTTAAGTTCCCAGGCTTCATGAACCTTTTTTAGTCATGAATGTAACTTTGTGTTTTTTATCCTTGAATCTTAGCTCAGCAGAGACTTCCCATGCCTTGCTCTCTCCTGTCTCAGCTACATTTTCTCCCTCCCTTCCCCCTCCCAGTCCTCTGTGTTGACTCTTTGAAATTGTCTTTCTCCTCAGACCCAGACATACTTCTGCTTCTCCCAGGGTCCCTGGACTCTGGGTCAGGATGCTAAGGTTTCTACTGGGTCTAGATATGCACCTCTGTTCCGCTGATTCAAGATTTCTTCAGTGGATTGATACCATCTCTTAATATGTGACCTAGAAGTATTTCTGAAAATAGTTTATTATATGCACTTATATTCTGTTTTTGGAAATAATCCTTTACAAATTATCTGTTTACAGTGAGAAATCTTACCGGATAATTTCTTCCCATATCACTGAATCCTGATGAGCTGGGGCTGTGATAATTCAGCACCATGGACTCCTGGGCCCACTTCCTGCCAGTTCAGATTTCTAGTCTTAGGAGGAACTTAAATTTCTACCACAATGTGCATTTCTGGCTCTAGGAAGGAGAGGAGACCTGAGGGTGTTTGTGGATAATGTGGCAGAGGTGGTGGCTGGACTAGGAAGACTTGCTCTGGCTCCCTCACTCATGGTCTTTCTTCTTTCTCCCAGCTGAGCCGGAGGTGAATGTGTATCCATCAAAGTTGACTCCCCTGGGACACCACAACCTGCTTGTCTGCTCTGTCACTGGTTTCTATCCTGGGGACATTGAGGTCAAGTGGTTCCTGAATGGGCAGGAGGAGACAGCTGGGGTTGTGTCCACAGGCCTGATCCGCAATGGAGACTGGACTTACCAGATCTTGGTGATGCTGGAAATGACCCCCAAGCGTGGTGATGTCTACACCTGCCAAGTGGAGCACTCTAGCCTTCAGAAACCTGTCATCTTGGATTGGAGTGAGATAGAGTTCCCTCACCCTCTGTTTCTAACAATGCTCAGGACATGGAGCTAGCTCTGAGATCCTCTCAGGATGTATACTGTGCCCTCTTTTCTTCTTCCCTGGACTGATGCAAACCCCATGTGTTGCTACCCACCCTCTTCCCTTTTCCCACCCCAGCCCCCTAATGGTAGTGCAGACCTAAGAGCTATGGAAACCTTGTCAACTTCCTCACTGACCCCAGCCTTGGGAGTTGGCCTCTCTCTGGGACTCTATGATCAGAGCCCCTTTGTCCTGGGATAGGGCAGCTAGGTTTTTAGATGTACTGATGTCAATTCTCCTGGTGAGCATTCACTTCCTGAGTCCTGAAAGGCCCTTTGAACATCAATCCATTCTTAGACAGGATTTACCTATCTTCTCACTCTCCCCTTCAGACCAGTCTACTCCCCACATGGGGCTGGCTCTTGAAGGAAAGTTTTGATCCTTGGTGTCTCTCCTCTGCAGAAGCACAGTCTGAATCTGCCCAGAGTAAGATGCTGAGTGGAGTTGTGGGGCTCGTACTGGGGCTGATATTCTTTGGGGTTGGCCTCATTGTCCACAAGAGGAGTCAGAAAGGTGAGATAGTCTGGGGAAAGGCCTGAGGCCCCCTCCCGTTCATGATCTTCTCTAGGACAGAGAGGATATTTGATTGTGCCAGAAATCTGGCCCCAGGTCAGGGGAAAAGGGGTGGTCTGACTCGGGCTTCAGCTCTTCTCCCTACACCCGCCCCCAGGAACTTATAGAAGGTGGTAAAGGGGCCGGATCCCAGGGCTCAAGGGTCTTAGGGAATCTCATATTCACAATAGAGACAGCCTTGGGAGGGGTCTCTGTTTCCAGCCTTTAGCCGTCCCCCTGGCATTCTCCCTCCCCCCCATCCACTCACACTGTTGTAGCTGGATGGATGAAGCATCGATTAAGTGCGTCCTCTGTGGTGTCCAGTACTGGACTGAGCAATAGCAGGAGCCCCCAGTCCCACAGTGCTCAGAGCCCTGGTGCCCTTTTCTTTTGTGGCTCTAGGATTTACAAAGATTTGTATGTCTGTCTCTCTTCCTTCCCCAGGAAATCATGGTTCACAACCAACAGGTAAGATCCTTGTACCCAGGTGGGATCAGGATTCTCACAGCTACAATGTCTGCCCAGGGGGACCTGAAGCTAAGAAAAGACTTGGGAGCCCTTAGTGGTAAGAAGTGATTCTATTTCTGGGTTCAGCCCTCCATGTAGACTCTTCTGTGCCTGTTCTGTGTCTTCTGCAGGGCTCCTGAGCTGATCCCTGAGTCTGTGTCCCTTGGAACTGTTGAGTCCCCAAGCCTCCCTCTCACGTTTGGAGGCCCCTGCTTGTGGCCAGATCTCCAGGAATTAGCTTTACTGACCCTTTCCTTGGCATAGCTCCTTCCATGTACCTTTGACTGTCTGGACTCTTGGTATTTCTCCAAGGGAGCTTCAAAGACCCCCTCCACCCTCCTTTGTTTCTGTACCTTTTTTAAATCCATTTTTATGCCTTGTACCTTCACCCAAGAATTAGAAGACTGAGAGTCAGCTGGTGCTTGGTGACACGGAGAGAAAGTGAGGGGAGCAGAGGAGGAAGCTTCAGCATTTGGGATTTGTAGATTCTGTCAAAATGGGAAATCCTCCAGAGGTGCAGATTGCGATCTATCCACACTTTTTCATCCTGGGGGCCTCTTGTCCATTTCCTTCCGTAATTCCTACAGAAGTTGATAAATCAACAAGCTAGTGACCTTCCTGATATATTTTCGGATATTTTGTAGGTACCAATACCCTCACAGGCTTCGTGCCCAGAAACCCTTAACTTTGCCATGTGATGAGTCCCGCTCATTCTGGTGATCCGTTCCTCTGATGACTTCTGTCACTTCTGCTCAGTTCTTATTTGATGATATGCTATAGCCATGCTGGCCTATCCTGTGCCTCTCCATGGCACTTTTAAAAAATTAAAGTGTTAGTAATACATTTTGTGTTCATGTTATATTCATTGCTTAATATATACCCTGCCCCCATTGCTGTTCCTCATAACAAAATTTTTACTCCAAAGTTCCCTAATATCTGTCACACAGATCACATGTATCCAGCAGTACATGCACAATCCATACCCATAATCTCCCCACTTCCTCCATGAAATGTTTATTTTCTCTCCTCTGTGGCCAAGCTTGGTAGCTCCATTTATATAACATTCAGCATCATTTCCCCCATTTTGTACTCTTGAGTGTGTTTCTTTCGTGGTTCTGCTCACACTGTTCTGTATCAGTTCATTTAAGTCTTCCCATGTTTCATTTTTGTTGTTTTTTCTGTTACAACACAATTCCATTACATTCCTGTGCCACAATTTGCTTAGTCCTTTTTCTGGTGATGGGCCCCTTCTTTGTTTCTATTTTGCTGCCACAAAGTATTGCAATGAATATTTTGATATATGTGCATATCTGAGATTTTTCCCTATCTTTTTTACCATTGGCATATATGTTAATCCATGTGATCTCACCATCAAATGGCATAGAGATTTGGACACTTTTGAGCATGATTCCAAATCGTTTTTCACAAATTGTTGTACCAGTGCATACTCCACAGGTAGGACATCAAACTGTCTGTCTTTGTGTAGCCCTTCTGACAGGAACCATTTTCATGTGTTAGAACCTTGGAAGATTTTCTGGGGAAATGGTGAGACCTCAGAGTTGTTTTAATTTCCATTTTTCTCATTGTTAGTGATTGGGAGCAAACTTGAGAACTCTTCATTTCTTTTGACCACTTATCTTCTGGTAAGAGCCCTTGGCCTTCTTTATTAGTACTCATTCCCTATGTGTCTTGGATAATGGACCTTTATCAGAGTATGTTCATTCTTCATTGCTGAAGAAGACCATGCCATCAGAGAAATAATGACATGACTTGCACTTGACTATGTTTTGAATGAGGGAGTGCTGTGCAGGTCACCAGCCTCACTTGTCCTCCAGAGCCATCTGAATCCAGTGACCAGATATTCCTCAGGATGATTGGAGATGACCCAGGATGAGGCAATTGAGTTAAGTGTCTTGCCCAAGGTCACCCAGCTACTGAGTGTCAAGTGTTTGAGGTGAGATTGGAACTCAGATCCTCCTGACCCTGCACTGGTGCTCTGCACCACCTAGCTGCCCCTCTTTTATCAGACACAACTGAGGCAAAGACATTTTCCCTTATCAACAGTTCTTTAAGCTATTAATCTTGTCATGTAAAGGCGTCTCAGTTTCAGAGAATCAAAATTGTTTTCTCCTCTGGTTTCTTCAAACTCTTATTTAGTGAACAACTCTCCCTTTAGTCACAGTTATGAAATCTGCTGTGAAACCAGCCATTTCCTGGACCTTTTGTAGAAGTTTGGTAGCTTTTAATTAGTAATGATAGTGGAATCTCATCTAAGGTTCCCCCAAATTAGTGCCATTTGGGGTAAGTAGAAGGGAATTAATTGTAAAAAATCATGATACCATTTGCTCAAGTTTAGCAGGAGATGCTTTCAAGTGAGTGGATTTTGTGGTTAGTTCATTCCATGGAAGGGGTGAGGCTGCCCAGAATTTACCTTTATTTAATGAAGTTTATGGGAGGCCATTCTTGATCAGGAGCAGAAGTGTTAGTGTAGGTGGAAATGAGGACGCTGGGCCTCCTCTGCTCTGCATCCAAGTTAAGCTCTTCCCCCTCTTTGCCTGTCAGTGTCAGAGGCGTAAAGGGGAACTGGGGAGATGTGGGGAGAGTAACAGCTCCCTAAATGGGTGATGAGGGATGAGATGTCCAAAATCCCTCATCTACTTTTCCTTTCTGTACAGAAACAATGTCATTTGTGTGCAGTATTTCAGTTTGCAGGTTCCCATAGATTTTTATCCATTGGAATTTTAGTATAGAGCATAAAGTAATAGAGCATGGGTTCAAGGACTTCCTTGTTTCCTTTCATACATTTTTCTAGCAACCAGTTCACTTTGATTTTCTATTATAGATCTAGAGTTGGAAGAGAACTCAGAGTTCATCTGGTCTAAACCCTTCATTTTCCAGGTGAGAAAGGTTAAGCTCCATAAGATTAGTCAGACCAATTGAGTAAGCCTTAATTCAATGCCTCCTGTGTGCCAGACACTGTCCTAAGTGTTGGGACACAAAGAAAGGCAGAAAATGGTCCTTGCCTTGAGGGAGCTCACAGTTTAAAAGTTAAACAGAATTTTCTTTTTGTTCCTGTTCATTCTAGAGGGTCACTGAAGTTTGTCAAATAGAAAAATAACATTGTCACATCTGCACTTTATTTTTAAAATAGCATTTTATTTTATTCTGATTACATGTAAAGGCAATTTTCAACACTCATTTTTTATAAGATTTTGAGTTACAAATTTTTCTTTTCTCCTTCCTTCTCAAGATAGCAAGAAATCTGATATAGGCCATACATGTTAGTCATGTAAAACATTTCCACACTGGTCACATTTTGAAGGAACAGAACAGAAAGAAAAACACGTGGATAGAATACAGAAAGTAAAAATCGTGGGCTTTGATCTCCATTCAGCTGCCATCAGTTCTTTCTCTGTATGTGGACAGCATTTTCCATCACTAGTCTTTAGGAAATCCCTGCACTTCAGAAAGACCAATTTGACATCTGAGTAGAGAATGGCTCAGAGTGGGGAGAGACAGTGAGGCAGGGAGACCCCTCAGGAGGCTAGTGTAATAGTTGTGACCTAAGGTGAGGAGGGCCTGGGCCAGGGTGATTTCCATGTTAGAGGAGAGAGGAGGGCATATGTGAGAAATGTGACCAAGGTAGAAATGACTGGACTTGACAAATGACTGGATATGGGAGATGAGAGTGTAGAGTCAAGGCTGACAAGGATGTGAGTCTGTGTAACTGAGAGGAAGGTGGTACCTTCCACAGCCATAGGGAAGTGAGGATGGGGAAAGGGTGGTGTTGGAGGGGGTCATAAGTAATAAGCTCAGTTTTTACATGTTGCATGTAAGACATCTGAAGTACATCTATTTTAGGAATGTCCAATAGGCCATCAGAGATGGGAGAATAGAGGTCATGAAAGAGGTTAGGGTTGGACAAAGAGATAGGAAAGTCATCTGTTTTGAGATAATAGTTTAATGTGTAGGAGCTGTAGAGATCACCAAGCTAAATAATGTAGAGGAAGAAGAGAAGAGGGCCCAGGCCAGAGCCCAAGGTCACAAGGTAGTAGAGGGTAGAGGTTAGATTTGAACTAATATTCTCTGCTTTCAGAGCCAATGACCTTTCTAGTGTAAAGCAGCTTCACACTGGGTAGCACCTTGCCCAAAATAGTGGGGAAATGAAGTCCCCCTGGCTTTGCCCTGTCATTTATTATGAAAGTGCCTTGTGTTTCTCCTTTGCAAGTAATGTTATGTTTCAGTCTTAGATACATGCTTTTATCACATTCACGGCAACAAAAATATCATATGTACATAGAGGTCAAAATATTTATGGCAGCACTTTTTATGGCATCATAGAAATAGAAACAAAATGAGTGCTCATTGACACCTTAATGGAGAAACCATATGGTGTTATGTAAATTTAATGAAATGGAAGAATTCAGAAAAGACATGGAAGACATTAACTATTATAAAATGAAATAAAACCAGGAAAACATATGAAATAATGATAACAATATAAATTGAAGTAATAAATCAACAAAACTGAATGCCATATATTAATGACCAAACTTGGGTTCCTTAAAAAAGATGAGGAAATGGACATCTCTCCATTGCAGAAACAGAGGATTATGGGTATGAAATGATACATTTACCATCAGACACAGTTACTGTATTGGCTGCTTTTTTCTTCTTTAAATAATTGTTTAAAAAGTTAGGGGAGGGGAGGGATGTATACATGTATGAATGTGATGTAAAAAGAAATGATTAATATGTTGTGTCTTTTTTAAAGCAAAGGAAACAACATTTGCTGTTAGACAATCTTAAATCACCAACACATAATTTTATGTTTTGAAAGGGGAAGTAATAGAGAAGCACTGGAGCTTATTGAGTGTATGTGGGGGTCCCTAACCTGTAAATGATGGATTGGTGTGGGGAGACAATTTGGAAACTTTTGCAACAGTCATAAGGTGATGGAGGGCTGAATCAGAAGGGGTCATATGCAAGAGGTGTTGTCTTCACACACACACACACACAAACTAGTATGTGACTGGGTATGTAGGGAGAGTGAAGATGACATTGAAGTTTCAGACATGGATGACTGGATGGATGTTGATGCTCTTAGTAAGAATAGTGGATTTGGGGGTGGAGTGGGTGCAAAGAAGTTCACCCTGTGGTGGTCCCTGCCTCCTCTTCGTTGTCCCTCCCAGCCCTGGTTGCTGTTGGAACGATGTTGCTTGTGCCTGTTGGGATACTCCTCCACCACGGAAAAGACCGGCAAAAAGCACAGTGTTAGCCATCCTGTTGGATCACTGCCATTTCTCTGAGATCATCTTTAACTACTTGGAGAAATTTTCCATCCCTAGAGGAAATATCACATACTATTACATTCTTACTCAGCATTTCATTCTCTCCCAGAAAGATGGTTGGCATCATTAGGGGAGAATGGAAGACAACTGAAAAACAGATCATCTTTATGGGGCCTGCTTTGCCTGATTCCCTCCACAGCAAATTGTCTTTGCAGCAACAAGTACAGTTGAAAGCTTCCTACCTTCCCAGGTTCAATGGTGTTGTTTTGTTGTGGGGGGATCAGTGTCCCTTTCCAGTTCCATCCAGAAAGTGAGGAGGACATGCTCATGGTCACCACTCTGGGAGAGGAGCAGGGAGAGACTGAGCAGCTCAATCTAGAACTGCACCTACAGAATCAGGAGCTGAGAGGCACCTGTGTTAGTCTCCAGAAACAGCAAGACATGCAGGGTGAACTCCAAAGGGCACAGCAACTGCAGGGGAGACTAGAGTGTCTGACATATCAGGTGAGTAGCACAGGATTAGTGAACTAATGAAGAGAATGAGGGTCTGAAAGGACACAAAGGCTGTTGGAGACAGAACCAGTTCAGCTTAAAGTGCAGAACCAGAACACATCCTCAGAAAATGGGCAGCAGGCTGCAGACCAGCCTTGATCACCTTGATCAATTTCAGGCACAGATTTCAGTTCTGGATAAGCAAGAATATTGGATACTTACCATTCTGTTCATTCTTGATTGCTGAGGAAAAGTAAAATCACCTAGTAAAAAAATAGTGGATATGAGGGAAATGGATATGATATGAGAAATGGGATGTCAACAAGAAGTATGGAAAACACTGGATGATAAAACTAGGAGACCAGTATAAAATAAAGTAAAGTAAAAAGAGGAAGTAATAAGAATTCATTAGAAAAGCACCTACCAGAACACACCAGGGCCAAGTCTACTTGTGATATCATATTCTATAGGCTGAGAAGTTCTTATCAGAGAAACCCCCAAATCCACTATTCTTAATGAGAGCATCAACATCCATTCAGTCATCCATGTCTGAAACTTCAATGTCATCTTCACCCTCCAGTCTCAGGGGCTATTAATAATGTCCTCTCCTGTAGTAGAAAATTAAGAATAGAAACAAAGAACAAACATGAGATGCCCTAGAGATGCATTTAGCAGCACCTAGGAGATGGTCATGGCAGAGGAAAACTTAGAGATAACAGCAGGATTTCCACAGGAGAGGCTGAATGAACGGAGGTGACTTTGATCAAGACCGAGAAATCACAAGTTATATTTTCACATAAAAAAAAATAGTTGAGAGCATCCTGTGAGCCAGGTACTCTGCTAATCTAGGGGAAAATATAGAAAGGCAAAAACCATTCCCTGTTCTTGAGCTCAGGGTGCAGGGGAGGAAACAGCATGCTCAGTTCAAATAAGAGCTTTACAGAAAACAATTGAAGATAACCTCTGAGGGAATGTACTGACTTGAAGGAGGATTTGGAAGGGCTTCTTGCAGAAGGTGGGACTTTAGCTGAGATTTGAAAGATATTAGGGAAGTGAGGAGAAGAATGTGCTCCAGGCATGGGGGACAGCCAGTGTAAATGCTGGAAGTTGGGGGATAGAGTATTAAGGATCAAAGAGTACATCAAGGCATTAAAGTATTAGAAGACTGGAAAGGTATGAAGCAGACAGTTTATGAAGGGCTTTAAGAGAAAAACAAAGGATTTTATATTTCATCCCAAAATCAATAAGGATCCAATGGTGAGTGGAATCATCTTTGAAGGTCTTTTTGTATATTTTGTACATTTTTTTTGTGTTTTGACCCTAGAGTGGGATTCCACACCTGCCAGGGTAATCAGGCCAGGGTTGGATAAGCAGACAATTTTTAGGGCACCTTTTCTGACCCCCTTCCTCACACCAGGAGGTGAGCAGTGTGATCCTTAAAAGGCTTCTCAGATACCCAAGGGGCTGTGGAGTTCCACTGCTGCTTCCAGTGAGAAACAACTCTATGGCCTGGGCTGCCTGTGTTCAGGGTTGACTACAGCTTCCAATATGTTCACATCTGCTGCTTCATCACTTGCCTGTTGCCACAGGACTTTGAGGTATAATAGTATAATGTTTACAGGGGATGTCTTTTGATTTGTGCATAAATTGAATTTAAGTGAGGCAGAGTTCCAGAAAGTTATCAGCCTTACTTACTCCTCCAGAGTCATCACAGCCCAGTGGCAGTACAGAATCAAGACAATTAACGATGGCTCAGGATGCCGTGGATAACCTTAGTGTTTTCATTGTCTAACCAAGCTCCAAGCCTTCCACATCGCCTGCTTCAGCTGCCTTCATGGCCATTGAAATAAATTCCCACCAGGGGAAGTCTTCACATGCTTGGGGTAGATACCTCTCTAACTCACCAATGGATTTGAGACCCCTTGGTTACCCTCAACCTGGTTTGATCTCTCCACCGAAAGGGGGGTATGGCTGCTGCACATGCTGCAGCTCTTTGGACTCACAAGTGAGGGTTGGTTGGAACAGGGGGGGCACCAAAAGTGGAAAATAGCCCTGAAATGGATCAGCAGCCATCACATCAAAGGTATTGGTCTTCCCTGAACACACCAGCTGATTGAATTGAAAGGTGACCTAAACTTGTTTTAGGAAATCAATTTGGTAGCTGAGTAGAGGGTGGGGAGAAAAGGGGCACGGAGACTAGGCAGCAAGCAAGAGAAGATTTGGGGAGAAATATGGTAAGCCTTGGGACAAGTTGAGTTTGAAGTGGTGAGAAATCCAGCTACTGATAATCTGTAGACAATGGGTTCTTAACCTCTTGTGTCCAGAATCCTCTTGGCAACCTGCTGAAGCCTATGAGCCCAGTTATGAGAGAAATATCTCCTCTTTGAACTTCTGTAGGTGGTTAGTGTTGTGGAAATGAATCTACCACAACACAGATATTACAGAAATTAAAAACTCAGGTCTTATGCTCAAGCACAACTTCAGGATTAAAATAAAAAGCCTTGAAGAAAGATTAGAGTTTATGATTAAGTCTTTGTAGAGAAAATTATGTCAAATAGAGAAAGAAATACATTCTTTTACATAGTGCAATCTCATATTCTTTTAGGTAATAAAATGTTTTTGTAAAGATCAATTCATAATCCTGCTATTCTTTCAATGCCATAAATATTGAACAAACATGAACAGGAACGTAATCAATATAATCTCATACATCTCCCAAGGAAATGTAATCAGTTAAACAGTTAACAGGTAAAAAGACTCTGTTTGTAAACTTAGATTATAGAATAAACACTGGATTTGCCAAATCTTACACTTATAAAACCTATGATGCTTCATGTTAAAGAAGTCACAGTTGACTAATAGAGAGGAAAGGATTTATATGTAATTAAGTTACAATGTTAGGGAAATTCTTCCACAAACAAAATATTATTGGTCAGAGGTTGTATTCTTTTCTTTTTCCCATTTGTATTCTTATCTTGGAAATGTCAAAAGTCTTTCCTTGATTCAGGGAGTTTTTTTTTGAGGCAATTGAAGTTCAGTCAGTTGCCCATGGTCATATATCCAGTATCAAATATCTGAGGCCAGATTTGAACTCTGTCTTCCTGACTCCAGAGTGGGTATTCTATTCACTGTTTGCTTTTTTAAGCCAGTTAAGGTTAACAGGAAATGGGTTTCAGGAGTCACCAGGTGTTCAGGAGAAAAGGCATAATAAAATATAATTTAAAAAATAAATTGAAATGTTCCGATCACTATTTTCTTTGCTTTCATCATAGAAGCATCTGCAATACCTCAAAGATCAAAGAATCAAATACTTTATCAGGCAACCACAAGTACCAGGAAACATTAATGATCACTTATATTAAATAAAATGAAATGTCCTTAATACAGATTGCCCCTGATAACCCACTCCAAATATCTATTATCAAGTTTGTTTCTTCTTGATTCTTAACTGTGTCATGTAGCCATCATATCCCAAGAAACATTTTCTCCTGGGAAGTCTAGAATAGACTTTATTTCTAGGACAGCTCTGGACAGGGCTCCTACTAGTAGATTTGCTTCCCTGGTTCCAGGTTACTTGCGGAATTCCTACACAATGCTGCTAAAACCTGCTAGTGATAAGACCTCCTACAATCTAGTAAGGCCTAACTGAACCTCTTTAATTTGCTCTTCCAGTAACTAGTTAAATCAGCTCTTGTCTTAAGGAGCTAACCTTATTAATAACAGAAGTATAAGAACATCCAATTAAGAACCCATAATTCATCTGAGAGTTCAGAGAATTTCAGGTTTTACCTACCACTTCACTTTTCTATGTTTATCTGCACTTTGTACCTGATACAATTAATGCTGTCTACAGGATGAATGAAACATGAAAAGATCCATGAAGTGTTGATTTGTAAAGTGAGCCCTTCTGTCTCTTAATATTATCAGAGAAAGACTTTAAAGTGTGGGTGAGAGGTGGGGAGTGATTTGTTATTAACGCAATTTTATATGTAAAATCCACAATTAATTTTTGAGAACTTGCAATACTAAAACATAATTAAAGTCTGTTTATTGTAGTGGTGAATGAAAGAAGAAATGTTTTTACAACAACAGAAAAATTCATCTATGTATATTTCATTGAACCTTCAGGGTGATCAGTACTTTAATTGTTCAGTCTTGTTCTTAATTGTAATTAATTATCTTCAGGATAAAAAGAAAAAAATTAAAAATACATCATGCAGGAACATTATATTTACTTGTACTTCTGTCATTGTTACTAATAGAAATACTTGGAAGCCAATTACATACAAATATATTCTATTTCTTTTTAAGAAAAGAGTCTTGTTGATTTTCTCAAAATAAAGTTTGTATGAAACTTAAACTTTTAAATTTTTATCACATCACATCTTTGTCCTATTCCCCCTTTGAGAATATACATATGTATAAGTCATCATATCATTTAGAAAACAAGGTGTTCTGTACAGACCTGATGTCACACATGAATGCATAATCATTTACAAGGAGAAAGATGGCAAATGAAAGAACTCATTTACCTAGTTATTTAAATAGGAAACTGAAACAACTAAGAGGCCCAAATTTAGAATAAGTATGTTAAAAAAGCAATTAAGTTCTTTTATACTTTCATCTTATTAAAGTAACCTGGATATGTTCAAGTATTGCAACAAAATTATATTATACAAATTTTGAACTTTGC
Organism: Bettongia penicillata ogilbyi; assembly: GCA_023548195.1. Lineage (NCBI taxonomy): Eukaryota > Metazoa > Chordata > Mammalia > Diprotodontia > Potoroidae > Bettongia > Bettongia penicillata. The sequence goes on from JAJHZJ010000089.1 coordinate 3,351,165, forward strand.
CTTTCATGGTTATAGACATTTGCTATGAGATGAAAAATTAGAGACATGCTTATAACAATACCAACCTGTCTCATCAAGGGCACAGATCAAACTGTCATAAATGTAACAGGATAAAGAGAACAAGTTTATAATTCTTGGTGACTTTACTGACAGAATGATGTAGAGTATAGGACATGGCAAGGAGTCCTTGAGAGGAACGGAGCCTGGAACAGTAACAGCAATGGCCACTTATTACTAAATATTTTGGCATCTCATGACCTCATCAGCAACACTGGTTTCCATTTACCTAAGTGTAGCAAAACTTTGTGGATGCATCCTTGCAGCAAACATTGACATTTAATAGTCTACAGCATTGTAAAGAGAAGAGACAGACAGGACAGGAGTGTGACAAAGGTGATGTATGGTGCAGAGTGCTGGACTGATCATAGACTTATCTTCCAAGCTGAACATTCACATTCAACAAAAGTTGTGACTCCAAGGTGAGATGAAGGCTAGCAAGCTCAGTAGCAACAGATGAGAGCACTTCTCTGTGTGTGAATGGTTTATTGCCAACTTGGAAGGAAAATTGAGCTGACACATAGTTGGCAATGATGCAACAGAAAAAGAGTGGGCAGCTTTCAGAGATTTGATGTACAACATTGCATTTAGTTATCTACACCAGAACGCATGCAAACATCAATACTGGTTTTCCAAAAATGTTGAAGAAATTCTGAAGCAACTAAAAGAAAAGCCATAACTTCATGAGGTTCACCAGCAGTATACTTCATCCATCTCTAACAAGGTAGCATTTAATTCCATTAAAAGTAAAGTACAAGTGAAACTTAGAGAGATGCAGGATTCGTGGCTCATATAAAACTTTAGTTTTATTCTGAGTAACAATCCAAAGCACTTTTAATTGGATTCCCTGAAGGCTCTTTATGGACCAAAGATCTATGGTGCATCTCAGTTACTCAGTGCTGATGGAGTCATATTGATTAATGATAAGGACATGATCCTGGAAAGGTGAACTGAACACTTTCATAACTGTTTAAACAGACTGTCACCAATCAATACTACAGACACTGAATATATACTTCAAGTTGACCTCAGACCCTCTGGAGCTGAACATCTAAATGAAGAATAGGTTTGAATGCCAATGTGTGTGAAAGTACCTGGTACTGATTCTGTTTTAGCTGAAATTTAAAAGGCAATGGTCTACTACTCATACAAGAGCTGAATGAAATGTTCTGGGTTATATCACAAGAGGAGGTAATCTCCCAGGAGTTCAAGAATGCCTTCATTGTCCATCTCTAAAAAACAAAAGATAAATTGAATTGTTCCGTGACAATCAAGGGGCTGGAGTGAGGGTGGAGTGGAGGAGGAATATCTCTCTCTTAGCGACTGCTGGCAAGGTTCTTGTCGGAAACCTCCATAATAGGAGGATGGTCATTTACCACTACAGTCATTGTGGCTTCAGAAAGGGCTGAGGAATGGTAGATGTGGTGTTTGGTGCCGAACAACTCCAGGAGAAATTTCAGGAACAGAATTGGCAACATTTGCCAATTTGATCGTGACTATAAGTCATGCAGGCTTGTGGAAGTTCACGGCAAAATTTTGTTGACTTTTTTTGTTTTCTGTTTGACTCTCCTCCTTCTTTCCTCTGCCAATCTGAATCAGTATTTACCACATTTTCTTTTCTTTTCTTTCCTTTTTACATTCAACAAATTTTGCTTTTGGCATGTTAGCCAGAGATAACTTTTTCAACAATAGCCCTAATCAATTTGATAAATATGCCTGGTAAAAGGGTCTTCTTTGTTAAAACACAAGGTAGAAAGCATTAAATTTGCTTAATTTTAAAATTGGGAACTTAATCATCATGTCAATTCTCCTTCAAGAAATTACCAATCACTTCCTATTAAGGATCACAAACATAAATGTGTTTAATAAAAAAAGACACGTTTTGATGTAATTTACTTTTAATGAGAATTTGATATACAAATAGTAACAAAATAAAACCTAATAGTGTACATTATTTCATTGTACCATTTTATTTTTTTATAGTACATAAATGCAAGCATGTTTTGGCTTATGAAAAACATTAAAGTATAACCTTGATTAGTTGGGATTCTTAGGGCATAGGCCTGTGTAACTAATGACTAATGACTAATATTTAATTCTTCAAGTAAAAATATTGCAAAAATGTAGTAGTTGACTTTTTTGTCTTAATTTTACTGTCTTTTACCAAGCTAATCACATTTTGATGGCTAGGAATCTTGCTGCACATTAGTCATAATTAAGAGCAATCAAATCTAGCTTTCTAAAGTCATGTACACTGTTACAATACCAAAAACATCCTTCAGAAAATACCTGTGGCTAGATAAGTTGCATTTTTTATAAGAATCTTTTGCCTTTTCAATGAGCATATGATCAAAAACTGTAGTATCATGGGAAGATATCACTGAAAAAAAATCAAAGAAAACTTGCTATAGGGGTGCTAATTTATGTTTGTCAAACAAAGTTGTGTATACCAGCTGTATTTTATTACAAAATATCAAAGAATTTAAGATACTTTTTTTCCTAAGATACTTTCTTTTCCTGAGACTTCATTTCCTATCAAGTGAGCCAGCATGCTAAGCATTATGCGTATTTGTTAGCACTTTCCTATTATGACCCATTCCCTTTTCTTTTAAAGGTTTATCTCTTCCTTTCTTTATAGATTTCTAGACAGACATCAATGTTTTATCCTCTATAGTAGTTGAGAGTATATACTTGCCTCTCTTCTGCTGTTTGTTTATATAGTCTAGCATTTACTTTTTTCTTTTCACTCTGTTGCTGCTTTCTTTTTTTCATTTCAGCCCTTTTAGCACTCATTCTTATTCCTTCTGGATTTTATGGGGCACCATGATGTTACTTCTTATCTCTTGTATGGCTTGCTCCTTTCTTTCCTTCCTACCACTTCAGTTTCAACTTGACTTTTCTGTTTTCAGTGATCATGGTGCTTAAACTGTCTCTTTTCCCCCTGCCATCCCCCTTGAACTTTGAGTTTCTTACACTAAAGGGTAGATTATGGCCCATCTTGAAGTTTGTGTGATTTCAGGTCTTCTCAATGGTATTCTTTCCCTTAAAGATTCAACTCAGAGTTATCCACATCAAAAGATCATGATTATATGAGAGTTCTTAAAATATACTCAGGTAGGGATATAATTCAGCAAGAGTTATATTTATTTTAAATTCCTACTACTAACTGTATTCAATTATACAGGGAAATAGGTAGATTATCTGGTGTGAGATAATTAGAATAAGTTCATATTGTTCAGTTGATGGTACTTCTGAGTTAACTAAAAATTTGAATGAAATATTGGAGTCAGTTGAGACCTAGAAAACCTAAATGATAAGAAACACAAATATTTACATGTTAATCAATCATTAATATTCTTATCTGAAATTGTATGTAAGATATAGATTTATACACCTCTTTCTATGTTCTTTGGCAATTCCTATTTGTAACTCAGACAAATAATCTAATCTATGGTTCACACATGACCCTAAACAAGAAATTTTCATTTTCTTATTTTACTGGTAAAGAATTAGTTCTCAGTAATATCATCTTTCTATTTTAAAATGAAAGAGAAACTCCTTCTATAAATGTAGTGAGGTAGCAGAGGAAAGGTTTTCTTCTTTCTTAAGGCAGCTGTTTTATTCATGGGATGTATTCCTTCATTAATGTCATTAATGTAAAGGTTCAGTGTCTTTATAGGAGTAGGTATGAAAAATCATAGTCTGAATGCAACACGGAAAAATTAATATCTGTGTTTATTCAGAAAAATAATGGTAAATGTCCATTCAGCAGAAATCAACAAATCTCAACTTGATCTCCAGGATAATTCATAGTTCTGAGCCATGCTTTATGAAAAAATTCCCAGCAGTCTATGCAGTACTTACTCCTATTCCATCATTTATAGTTATAGCCCTTGTTGTGGCAGGAACTTTAAGTTCTTTTTAAAAAAATTATTTGTTTTCAGTTTTCTACAATCACATCCATAAGTCTTAGATTTTTTTCCCTTCCCTCCTCCTTCCCCCCTCCCTCCCCCTCCCTGCCCAAGACTGAATGCAATCTTATATAGGTTCTACACATACATTCTTACTAAATAAAATTTTCACTTCAGTCCTGTTGCATGGAAGAATGAAAATGAATGGGAGAAACCATGAGGAAAACCAAATGAAACCAAAACAAAATACAAGAGAAAATAGTTTGCTTTACTCTGCTATCCAATTCCATAGCTCTTACTCTGGATGTGGAAGGTATTTTGCCTCAAGAGTCCACTGGGTAGTTTTTAGGTCCTTGCATTGCTGTGAAAGGCTAAGTCTACCAGAAAAATTCCTTGCACAGTGTGGTTGTTACTGTGTACAAAGTTTTCCAGGTTCTATTCCTTTCACTCAGTATCAGTTCAGATAAGTCCTTCCAGGACTTTCTGAAGTCTTCCTGTTCATCATTTCTTAAAGCACAACAAGATTCCATTACATTCATATACTACAACTTGTTCAATCATTCTCCAATTGATGGGCATCCCCTCGATTTACAGTTCTTGGTCACCAAAAAGAGCACTACCAAAAACATTTTTGTATATGTGGGATCCTTTTCCATTTTTGTGATCTCTTTGTGATGTAGTCCTAGAAGCAATGTTGCTGGATTAAAGGGTATGCACATTTTTGTAGGCCTTTGGGGATAGTTGCAAATTGCTCTCCATAATGTTTGAATCAGCTCATAGCTGCACCAACAATGAATTAATGGTCCAGTTCTCACACATCTTTTCCAACATTTATCATCTTCCTCTTTTGTCATGCTAGCCAATCAGATAGGTGTGATGTGGCACCTCAGAGTTGTTTTGATTTTAATCTCTTTAATCGATAGAGATTAGGAGCATTTTTCCATAGGACTATAGATATCTTTAATTTCTTCCTCTGAAAACTGCCTGTTCATGTCCTTTGACCATTTATCAATTGGGGAATGAGTTGTGTTCTTGTACATTTGACTCAGTTCTCTCTGTATTTTAGAAATGAGGGCTTTATCACAGACACTAGTTGCAAAAATTCTTTCCCAGTTTTCTGCTTCCCTCCTAATCTTGGTTGCATTGGGTTTGTTTGTACAAAAACTTTTCAATTTAATGTAATCAAAAATTATACATTTTACATTTCATAAAGTCCTCTATCTCTTATTTGGTCAAAAACTTCTCCAATCTAATCTGACAAATACACTATTCCTTGCTTCCCTAATTTGCTTATAGTATTAGTCTTTATACCTAGATTATGTACCTATTTGAAATTTATTCTTGTGTACCATATCAGGCATTGGTCTATGGCCAGTTTCTGGCTCTCTGTTATCCAGTTTTCCCAGAAGTTTTTGTCAAACAGTGAGTTCTTATCCCAGAACCTGGTGTCCTTGGGTTTATCAAACACTAGATTGCTATATTCATTGACAAAAGGGTCTTGACTACCTAACGTATTCCTCTGGTCTACCCTTCTGCTTCTTATCCAGTACCAAGTGGTTTTGATGATTGCTGCTTGATAATACAATTTGATTTCTGGAAGGGCTACGCCACTTTCCCTAGCATTTCCTTTTCATTAGTTCCCTAGATATTCTGGATCTTTTGTTTGTCTAGATGAATTTTGATATTATTTTTTCTAACTCTAGATGATAATTATCTGGTAGTTTGATTGGTAGGGCACTGAATAAGTAAATTAATTTAGGTATAATTGTCATTTTTATTATATTAACACAGCCTACCCATGAGCAACTGATGTTTTTTCAATTAGATCTGAATTTATTTGCATGAAAAGTGTTTTGTTATTGATTCATATAGTCACTGGCTTTGTTTTGGCAGTCAGACTCCCAGATATTTTGTAGTGTCTATCATAGATTTAAATGTGATTTCTCTTTCTGTCCCTTGCTGTTGGGCTTTGTTATTAATGTATAGAAATGCAGATGATTTCTGTGAGTTTATTTAGCAACCTGCAACTTTGCCAAAGTTGTTTATTCTTTCAAGTAATTTTTTACTTGATTCTCCAGGATTCTCTAAGTATATCATCATATCATTTGGAAAGAGTGATAACTTAGTTTCTTCTTTGCTTCTTCTAATTCCTTCAATTTCTTTTTCATCTTTTATTCCTAAAGCTAAATTTATAATATCATCTTGAATAACAATGGTGATAACAGACATTCTTGTTTCACCCCTGATCTTATTGTAAATACATCTAACTTGTCTTCATTACATATAATACTTGCTGATGATTTTAGGTAGTTACTGCATATTATTTTATGGAAGACTCCATTTATTCCTATGGTCTCTCATGTTTTCAACAGGAATAAGTGTTGTATTTTGTCAGAAGCTTTTTCTGCATCTATTGATAGAATGATATAGTTTCTGTTAGTTTTGTTATTGATATGATCAATAATGCTGATAGTTTTCCTAATATTGTACCAGCCCTGTATTCCTGGTATAAATCCTCCCTGATCATAATGCATTATTCTCATGATAAATTGCTACATTCTTTTTGTTAACATCTTAATTAAAATTTTTGCATTTATATTCATTAGAGAAATTGATACCTGGAAACAGGAGAAATAAGATTATTTTAAAAAGAAAAAAAATCATAAGACTTTTTTTGGTCACTTCAACTCTGGTCAAGTTGGGATTTCAGGAAAAAGTACAGCTAAACTATCTTAGCACATTCTAGAGGTTTTGAGATTAATAATTAAAGAGTTGGGAAATTAATAATTTTTATATTGCAGGAGAAAACTCCTTTAACTTGGGGATAATTCCAGGAATTCACCCCTTGATGAAAGAGCTCCTCATAATCTTGATTACTCAGCATTTCCCACTCCCTTTTCTAGAGTTAAAGGTGTACCTTAATAAGGGGAATGCAAATAGGCTTATGTTTTCCCTATTAACTGCTCTCATCCTAGATCACATTAAGAAAAGATAATGCTAGAGAACTGTAGGCAAAATTTGAATCGCTCAGTTGATGGAAGGAAGGAGGGAACATCCACACTAGTAGTCTCTATGGCAGTGGCCCAATGGCCCTCTGCCCCTGGGCTCCCTGCAGTCCATCACTCTAGGCAAAACCTGGGACTATCAACCAGGTGCAGTACATTCTGCCCACTCTGCACCAGCGACCACTAGTAGTCCCAGTTACAACAGCATCTGTAGCTATTGGAGTTACAAATATTGTCTTTCCATGTAGGAATGTAAACAGTTCACCTTTGGTAAGTCCCTTATATGACTTCTCTTTGCTGTTTACTTTTTCATGCTTCTTCTCATTCTTGTGTTTGAAAGTCAAATTTTCTTTTCAGCTCTGGTCTTTTCATCAAGAATGCTTGAAAGTCCTCAATTTTATTGAAAGACCATATTTTCCCCCGAAGTATTATACTCAGTTTTGCTGGGTAGGTGATTCTTGGTTTGAGTCCTAGTTCCTTTGCCTTCTGGAATATCCTATTCCATGCCCTTCGATCCCTTAATGTAGAAGCTGCTAGATTTTGTGTTATCCTGATTGTATTTCACAATACTGGAATTGTTCCTTTCTAGCTGCTTGCAATATTTTCTCCTTGACCTGGGAATTCTGGAATTTGGCCACAATGTTCCTAGGAGTTTCTCTTTTTGGATCTCTTTCAGGCAGTGATTGATGGATTCCTTGAATACTTATTTTGCCCTTTGGTTCTAGCATCTCAGGGAAGTTTTCCTTGACAATTTCATGAAAGATGGTGTCTAGGCTCTTTTTTTGATCATGACTTTCAGGTAGTCCCATAATTTTTAATTTAAATTAATTTAATTTAATTAATTTCCTGGATCTGTTTTCCAGGTCAGTTGTTTTTCCAATGAGATATTTCACATTCTCATCCATTTTTTCATTCTTTTGGTTTTGTTTTATGATTTCTTGGTTTCTCAGAAAGTCATTAGCCTCCATTTGTTCCATTCTAATCTTGAGAGAACTATTTTATTCAGTGAGCTTTTGAACCTCTTTTTCCATTTGGCTAATTTTGCTTTTGAAAGCATTCTTCTCCTCATTGGCTTTTTGAACCCCTTTTGCCAATTGAGTGAGCCTATTTTTCAAGGTGTTATTTTCTTCAGCATTTTTTTGGGTCTCCTTTAGCAAGGTGTTGATCCGCTTTCCATGCTTTTCTTGCATTTCTCTCATTTCTCTTCCCAGTTTTCCTCCACCTGTCTAACTTGATTCTCAAAATCCTTTTTGAGCTCTTCCATGGCTTGAGCCCACCGGACATCCACCTCGGATGTCTGGGATAGAGAGGCCCCAACCTTCACGTCTTTCTCTGATGGCAGGCATTGTACTTCATCATTAGAAATGAAGGGGGGAAGGAACATCTCTTCCCCAATAAAATAGCTCTCTATAGTCTTATTTTGCTTCCTTTTTCTGGGCATTTTCCTAGTCAGTTACTTGAGTTCTGAGATTCCTGTCCACCCCTGCCTAGATCCGCCCAGCTGGTGCTTGGGGTCTGAGATTCAAATGCTGCTTCCCAGCCTCAGGGCTTTCCCAGGCGGGAGCGGCTGCTATTCAATGTGAGCTTAAGTTCTGGTGCTGGGGTGGGGGCAGGGCCACCTCCCAGGCTCAGTTCCCTCAGGGGCTTTATTCAGAGACCTTCAGTGATGGAGCGGGTGGGGGCAGGGCTGCCTCCCAGGCTCAGTTCCCTCAGGGGGTTTATCAGAGACCTTCGGTAATGGAGCTCCTGTCTGCTTGGGGAGTCCCGGCCACCGCTGCCTCTGCTGCTGCCTCTGCTGCTTCCTCTGCTGCTGCCTCCCCATGGGGCCCGAGTCATGGAGACACCCCGCTCCCCTCTGGGCCAGCTCAGATGTCTCTCTCACTGACCTGTAGCGTCTGTAGGCGGAGGGACCTTCCCGGCCGCTGGAGATTCCATCCCTGAAGCCTGCTCGGATCTTCTCCTCTGGGGCTGCGGCCAGGGCAGCTCAGGGGTGGGCTCTGCTTTCCGGGGTGCCACAGACCCTGGGGACCACTCTCCAGGGCTCTCTGGAATGGAAATCTCTTCCACTGTGTTTCTCTGCGCCTTGCAGTGATCCAGAATTTGTGGGAAGTTCTTCTTACAGGAAATTTATGGGTTGTGGATTCGGAGCTAGCATACGTGAGTCTTTCTACTCCTCCATCTTGGATCCTTCCCCCCCAGGGTAATTTTTTAGCTGAACTTAAGAAAGGAGAGTAGCTTTAGGAAGAAATGTTTCCCAAAATTCTTTTGTGTGAGTTTTAGAAGGCCTACTAAACTTTCATTTGCAAGGTCATTTATGGCTGAATTACTGTAATGAGCTGTAAGCAGAAGAAATCTTTCTATTTGATCTGAATTTGTAGTCATTCCATAACCTAAGCAAGTTAAGAGTATTTGTGCATCATATGTGTAAGATTCATTTCCTGAAGAATCTCATTCTTTCAGTGTGATGAGTATAATTAGAGGACAAGCAAGTTCTTGAAACAAGAATATAAATCTATCAACTTGTGAGGTTAAAGTCAGAAACCACTTCAGTACAAACAGTATAAACAGTTATGTTAGTGAAGAGTAGTAACTTACGAGCTATCCTATGTTATCATAATGGGAAATCTGATTTTTCTTATTTCTGTTGTTTAATCTGGAATTAAAACATGCGCAAAAATGTATTCAAAGTAATTAAGAATTGCGTTAAAGATTGTCCAATTGTTTGAAGGGTTTCTGAGAACGGTAATATTTTTCTGTGATGAAATGTCTGATTATTGGAACTCACTATTAAAAAATTTTGGGATTGTAATTTACAATTGTTTCGATCTTTGATTACAAGGATAGTTGATTGATTTATCATGAAGTCAATAAGAGAAAATGGTATGTCCTGAAGGCTGAGGACCGCAAAACTGGATGTCTGTGTCTGGGAAAAGATTTGGGGACAATCTTCAACACTGCCTAGACATGATACTCCTGACTCTATTTCCCAGTTGTGCTAATTCTTTTCTGAAAAGAAAAATTCCCCACCTGCTTAATCCTGAGCCCTTCTTTTAATGTGTTGTGGCTACATAATTGGCTGTCAGATATGACTCATGCCTGGAATCAAAATCAGAGGTAAGGAAATTTTTCCCTTCTGTTATGATAAGTGACTTTGTTATAACTGTGTCCCAGTTTTAATTTTTGTGGCAAATTTCTATAATTGAGCTTTGTAAGTACTTATATATGGTGTGTGTTTGTACGTGTGTGTGTGTGTATGTGTGTATTATAATCTCCTTTAGCTGGCATTTCATTGAACTCATTTTTCAATAAACATGCAATATTCACCTGCTCTGAGAGAAATAAACAATAGCACGCAGCCTATTTTTGTTTCTCTTTCTTAAGAATGAACTCTGTATTGTTGGCAATTGATAGTATAGTTTTCCAGGATATACATTATAGATAACAAAGTGAATACATGCATTGCCAGAGCTATCTCAGTGTTTGAGAGATTTCAAAGGAACGTATGGGTATCAGGCTGCCCACCGAACAGAAGGGCTCCAGAGCTGTTGGGATTAACTCGTTGTATGGTTGTGAAGCATTAACAGTATAACAGTGTCATGCCAGGAAATTGAATCATTTCTATTCTGAAGATCACCTAGCTAGTTAAGGTACTAGACACTGAAGTCCTTTCTTGAACTGAACTGCCAAACATTCAAACTCCATTGCAGAGAGTGCAAGCAACTCTGATGGGCTGGTCATGTGGTTCAAATACCAAGTATGTATTTGCCTAAAAGTTTGTTTTACAGAGAACTCACACAAAGGAAGCACTCACATAGAAGTTAGAAGAAGCAATACAAGGACACTCAAAATTTCTCTAAAAGCTTTGGCATTGATTGTCAGACATGGGAGACACTGACAGAGTACCACCCAGCATGTCATGCTCGCATCAAAGAAGACACTGTGCTCTATGAGAAAAACACAATAGGAACAGCTCAAAAGAAATGTGAGACCTACAGATTTACTGACATCCCCATTCCAAATGTTCACACAGTCTATTTGTGCCTGACTTGTACTGGAGCCTTCTGAGATTCTCTTGATCAGATCAGGCACAGACAGACGTATTGTACATTGTGAGCCTGATGTAGCAATGTCATCTTGGTCCTCCTCAAGTATGAAGGACATTAACTGACAACTAACTAGTTTTAAGCTTCCTAAACTTGGCCCAACTCTCTGGAGCAGAGTCAGGAAAGTGTGTTGTATCAGGACCTAGGACCAGGAATCTAGCTACTTGCTTTTATTATTAAGCTGGGTTTTCTGATTTTCACAATGCGGCGATAGGCGTTAAAACCGGTTATTGTGCAGCATTTTCAAATTATGCCAGAATTTTTTATTGAAAAAGCTGAACTTTGGATAACTTTAATTACTTTAAAGAAATCTTTTCCCAATTATATAGGAGACAGACAATAGGGATGATTTGAGAACAAGCAGAACAACTAGATCCATACTTAGAGTATAATTTTTTTCCAAGATTAATTGAACAAAATTTTTTGGGATCCCAAAGAAGAATGATTTCAGAAACAATTTTTTCTACAAAACCATAATCATGAAAAGCAATTCACTGAGCCAAATTAACTGAAACCAACTCACTGAGCCACTCAAAAAAATGTTTATATCAGTTCAAAGCTTTTTTTGCTGGCAGTGGCAACAATATTGTGAAATAAATGAGTTAGTAATCAGAAACAATAAGATCCCCAGATGATTTCTGACCTATCCTCAATATGATGCTGAGGTATATGCTAGAGATGTGTTTTTGCAAATAGATATAATGATCCAGGGATCAATTTTAACCCGACCAGAAAGGGGACCTCTGATTAAATCAGTACTATTTTTAGTCAGATCAGAGCTACTGAGACATTTTTAACACCTCTGACCAACTCTACCTGGCCATTTAGACTATTTTAAAGAGTCTAATTTTAGATCACCTGGTGATCATATTTGACTACCCTGGCCCTCAAAGACAGTGACCACAACACAAAATTGTATTCCTTACCTATGTGCCTGCAAAAAAAAAAATGCACAAGAAATATGGGCAAAAAACAGGCATAAAAGAACAGGAGAAAAATACTTTCTCTTACCTGTGAAATTAGGTACTGATACTGCTGAAATAAATCTACCACAATACAAATAAAGAAGAGAAAACCTAGATTTTATCATGCTTAAAGACAGATGCAGGATGAAAAAAACCCTGTAAAAAACCTTAGAGCTTTTGACAAGCTTTTATAGAGAAAGTTATATCAAAGAGGCATCTATATATACATACATATATACACATACATATATGTATATATATGTTACATATTACAATCTCAAATTTTCTTTTCGTCTACAAAAATTTTAAAAAAGACAAATTCATAATCCTAGGCTCTCTTTAATGCCATTCAAGTTGAAGAAAATTAGTGAAACATAATTATAACCTCAGAATCTCTCCTAGAATGATACCTTAATTGCTGCCACTCTGGACATGAGTCATTGTCCATGTGGGTTAGGTCAATCTGATAAAGGTAGAAAAGAATTTTTAACACAGCAAATCTAGAAACTCTAGAAAAGCCTGTAGGTATTCCTCCAAAACTGCGTATTTACCATAGTGACACAGAAATTCACAAAGATGAGGCTGTAGAGAGGAGAAGGCATGAATGGGTAGATTGGATAGACCTCTGTCAAGGCTCAAATCTACCTATATTGGGATTCTCTGTCACTGTTTTTCACAGCTCCTCAACTCACTCTCTCATATGGCACAGTCTATTCCCTTTCCACTAACCAACCTAAGTTACTATTTTCCACATTTCCCCCACTCCACTTTGGGGGGCAGGAGGGAATTTTGGGCAGAGTTTCTTCATCTTTGGGAAATGTCTCTGTAGACTCAGGTTAAGTCTCTGAGTGAGCACTGTAAGGTTTAGAGCTTTGTGTCATAAGTCATAAGAATTTTGCTTTGTTGGAGTTCTTCTTTTTCCTCTATGTAAGGCTTGAATGGAGAAATAATCCAGTGTGTAAGATATGGAGAGAAAAGTTTCCACATGTATAACTGAATGAGCATAGGCTCCCATTTATAAGGAAAACACAGAGATGCTGTCTCCATATGTAAAATTTATAGGTGTGTCTATTTCTTTTAATGATGCTCCACTGGTTGTTAGACAAAGGTGTTGGCTGATAGGAACAATGTTTGGCTGAAGGAGCCCTCCAGGCATAAGTTGCCTTTTAACCATAAGGCATGTGGTGCTTGTTCAGTTATTTCAGCCATAACCAACTCCTCATGAACCTGCTTTGGAGGGTTTACTTGGTAAAAATACTACAGGACTTTGTCATTTCCTTTTTCTCCTCATTTTACAGAGAAGAAATTGAGGCAAACAGGGCTATGTGACTTCCCCAGGGTCATACAGATACTAAGTGTCTGATGTCAGACTGGAACACATAAAAGAGGAGTCTTCCTGATTTCAAGCCTGGCACTATTTCCACTGTTCCTGAGAGTGTCTATGTGTATGCACACAAATGTGGTTTTGTTTTCTTTGTTTATAGGCTCAGCTGTTCGTGGAAAAGTACACCCGTCTATATGAAGCCTGATTTCAATGTCTTTCAATATATTTGGGTCTCCAAATTAGCCAGTATACTTTTCTTCCCTTCATACCTCAGTTTCGTTAAGTAGGAATGTGTACATTATTACATTATTACTCACCATAGATCCAAACCTCTCAACAAATATCTACCCACATCAGCACTAATGACAACTTAACAGGATTTAACAACACCAAATTTTCTTCTTTATGAGGGATGGGGGAAAGTCAGATTATCACAATGAAAGAATAGTGAAGTGTGTGGGATGGATGCAGTTTACTGCCATAGGAAGGAGATCCCAAAGCCTTCTCCTGGTTGTCAAGGCCTAATCACAGTTCCCTCCTGTGTTCAACTCTCTTCTAAAGTGACAAGAAATTATTCATTCTTTTAATAAAGATACAGGCTTTGAGTTAATCCCTCTTTAATAGGTAAATGAGGAGGAAAGCAAAGTTACCTATAGCAAGAGTCACACCAAGATGCCCATCAGTTCTTTACTGACAATAGGAGGAAAAACCACTCCCATCTTTCAATTCATATTGTAGACATCTGGAGCTTATTGGGTTGAGGACCATAAGGCAGCTAAACCTCCACTCAGCAATCAGGTGGCCTACTTAATCCTGTCCATGTTTTCTTTCATGTGGTCAGTGGTTGAACTGGTTGCTAGTTTCAGTGAGCAGCTTCTCTCTGCCAGGATTTCTGTAAAGTCCAGTTCCAGAAATGCAGGTTCCCTGAGTATCACAAGCTGGTGAACTCTGCTTAAGTCTGTCTTCTTCACAGCAGTACTCAGAGGTATAGAGCTCACAAAACTGGGGCTATATTAAAATCCAGATATAATTGCTCCATATTGAGTACATAACTTCTTTTTTTTTTGAGGAAGGACTGCTTTATTCACATCTTCCATTTTCAGAGGGTTCACAGGAGATATAAGGACATATAAGATAAAGCTATAAGGCTGTAGAATGTAGCCAAGGAAAAGGAGGCAAGCATCCATATCCCAACTCCCATTGTAGGGTGATGAAGAATCTGACATTATATACTTTGAAAATGACATCATGGGGAAATCAGGGGACTTTTCAGGTTCTGGATGGGCAGCAGGTCTTGGCCTGTAGGGCCCTGTGCTTACCATCAGCCATCCTGGGGACAGCAGGCATCTGGATAGGGCTAACCAGGGAAGAAGGCCCTGGTCAAAGTCTGTTCAAAGTTATTTATGACTGGCTCACAGATGCCAGCCCAGACTGGGGTCAGGACTCCTGCCCTAGATTGGAAGAATCAATTTAGATTTCCAATATTAGAAGAGATTTGGAATAATCCAGGTTCATCTACTTTGAAACTGGCATCATGGGGACTTCAGGGGACAGTTCAGTTTCTACCTGCGCAGCAGTCATTGTCCTGTAGGGTTCAGTGCCAATACCATAAAATTTGAGTTCCAATTTAAGAAGGTGATAGGGCTTGCCTTTTCTTCATGACTTTGTGGCCTCTTCTACTGGCCCTCCTCTTCTCACAGGCTGGACCCATTCCAGAAGGGACACATTTTCTGTTGATGTGCTGCTTCTGGTGGAGACTCAGCAAGGAGTTTGGAGGAGGGTGCTCTGGGGCCCAGCTACTCTGAGGTGGGGAGGGGCCCTTTTCTCTCAGGGGCTGCAAGTGCAGCCCCTAGGAGAATATCCAGAGGAATGAGTGAGTACGTAACTATTTTATGTGAGTCAGAGTGTTTCTGATACTTTGTAGTCCCCAGATACCCAAGAACAGGGATGAAAAGAGAACAGTTACTTAGTAAGCATCTCTGCTTTGGATCATTGGTTACATGGGAGCATTGCCACTGATGGCTGCCTCAAGGATTGATTGAGTCTCAGGAACTGTCTAAGTAGCCATCATTCTGCTAAGGCCTAAATTCCTCTGTTGGGTTTTGCTTGCTCAGAACCTGACTGTTAGATTCTGGACAGCTCACTATCTCAGGTTGAGCTTCTGGCAGTGGGAGTTACACATGGGACACTCTCCTCAGAGGGTTGTACTGCTGCAAGCATCAAGAAATTGAAGGTTGTCATAGATACATCCAGCCTGATTGATCCATGTCGGGTTATTGACCTGATTAGGGAAGAAGTATCCAAGCTGAGGGCCAGGAAAGGCTCCTGAGAAGATGTTTGGGAGAGCATTAAAGGGACTTTGATCTGATCACTAATGACCTGCAAACCCAGCTCTGGTTGGAGAGATTTCTGTCATAGCCCAGAAGGCTCCCTTTCAAGCATGGAGGATTTTTGATAGTGTGTCCCTAACCTATCTTTCCCATTTCACTGTATACCTAATTCCACTCCCTGAATTTTATGGTGTCACTGAATTAATCTTTTCACTGTCACTCCACCACATCCCATTAGTCATATCCTTGTTTTTGTGTTGGCTGCTGTCTATGCCTGGAATGCACCTGATCCTCATTTCGAACTCTTAGAGTCCATGACTTCCTTCAGGACAAAGATCCAGAAACACTTTCTACAGGAAGCCTTTGCTGATACCCAGAATATTAGTGCCCCATCTCCCTAAATTAGCTTGTGTTCATTTTTAGTTTATTCTCTCTATATAATTCTATCTGTATAAACTTTCTCCTCGGATAGATTCTAAGCCCCTTGGTGGCAGGAACTAATTCATAACCTGATCTCTATCTTGCCAATGGACCCACATTGTTCCAGAGGAGAAAGTGAGACTGATGAATTTGCTCAGCCTTCTCTCACTTAAATCTAATTCACTTTCAAGTCATGGTATCACCTTTCTGATGTCATGGTTCTCGTTGAGAACAAAGGGCAAGCAACAACAACCAAGTATAGTGCTAGGAACACAGGAGGTACTTAATAAATGCTTACTGATTGATTGGTGCTATTTTCATTCAGGTAGTTCTATGATCCAGATCCTGAGTTCAGGAGACAGGTGATAGCAGTAACTGGTTTTGGAATCAGGATGTAAATCTGTCAGTCACAGCAGGAAATAATCCCTGACTGGAATTGAGAAATGGAGATTTAGGGGACATTGGACCTGGAATATTTCTTCTTCCCATTAACAAGGAAAATAAAAGAAATCCCATCCTGACTCAGTCTCCTTGTTTTCTGTAGTTCCTTTTTGGTCTCTAACCTGCCTCAGGGGAAAGCGTAGCAAAAATGCCTGCCATTACCACATTAACACAAAAACTAGGGATGGATCCCAAATATCTTGGCTCCACATAAGATTTTCAAATGGTCTGATTCTTTCAAGGAAGGGTAAGCAAAACAGGAAAGCTCTTACATTATAAAGACTAAAGCTGAAATCAGTTTAGCACATTAGGCCATCTATGGAATGGTTTTTATGACAGGAAAGATTAGGTGGGAGTTAGATGGGGAGAACAGACACTCAGAGTCTCTGATAAGTGATGGGATTAAGGATGGGGAGAGGAAGGGAAAACAAGGGTACACCTGGAATGTGGGTTAATGGGAGGAGGGGAGTACAAGAATAGGATGATGGAACTTTAGGGACTCCCTTCTTCCACCTTCCCATCCTGCCAAGTGTCAACCTGTTCCCAGACCTTTTTTGGTCTCAGCCTTATGGAGAGGAGTGTTTCTCTTACTCTCAACCTATGCTGTCTGGGGAGTTACTGCTCTGTACTTACCTGAACTGTCTCTGCCTGCAGTCACCAGGGAATTCAACACCATCAGAGTCATCATCAGATCTTTTGTCCACATACACATCATCCCAAGGGCAGGGAAAGGACAAAGGACACAAAGGAGTGGCAGTCATGATGTTCCCCAGACCAGAGTAATTGTCCCTAGAATTTCTAGAATAGCAATTTAAATTCTTCAGCGCTCCAGAATTAGGCAACCTCAGATGTAAGGGAACCAATGTGGATCAAGATTGAACTGTATCATCAGTTCCTAGGCAGGGGTTTCATTGGAAGATTCTCTTCAAACACTCATATTTTCCAATTGGTAGAAGATACTAGAATACGTAGAATCTCATGAGGACAAGGACCTCAGAGGTTACCTCATCCCTGGACTATTGCAATCATCTCCCACTTTATTTCCTTGCCTCCAGTCTCTTTCCCTTCTTGAATCCATAATGCACAAAAGTGACTAAATGATATTGTTGAAGCATAGTAGTATTGACTCTACCATTCTCCTGCTCAAAAACATCTAGGGGCTTCCTATTGTCCCTTGAATTATACATCAAGTCCCCTGTTTACATTTGAAAGCCTTCATAATCTGACCTCAGCTAGGGACTTCTCCAGCATTTTCACACTTTCCTGCCTTTTAAAAAAATAGAACCACCAGATGGTACTGGCAGCTGCAGCCAGATGAGGTTTGAGTCATTCTTTGATGTAGTGATTGGCTGGAGCCTGCTGGTACAACTCTAGCCCTCTCTCTAACTTGGGTCAGTGACAGGGAAGTATTATCAGTCCTGCTTGGAGATATGTCATTAAAGTATATAAAGATAAAGCATTCACAGGTTAGCCTAAAAGGAGAGTAAACATATTAGCCCAGATTGAGTCATACAGAAGATATGGATACAACTCCCAAGTGGGAGGCCAGACAACACTTCAAATGTGGTTCAGATTACTACCAATGCTATAGGATCTGGGCATAGTGTAGTCAAGGAGTACAAATACAGGTCCCTTGCTCTTGTTTCCCATAGAAAGGCATTCTTCAATTATGTTCTATGGTAGCACACCCTTTGAAGCCCATTTCCTGTACAAACTTTGGCCAACTGTGTGTTTATAATGGAATTTCTCTCTTTCACAGCTCTAGTGGACTGTAGATGGTAGCCAACCTGTAGTTCTCTTATTGATAGGGTATATTAAACAGTGGTACACATTTTACAAGTCAGATATTCAAATACACAAATATATAATATTGATTCAATATTTATATTTCATATTTATATAATATGCTCATAGAATATTATATACATATATTGTATATGAATATTTCAAATGTCTTACCAATGAAATGTGTGCAATGATTACTTCCTAAAGTGAGTAACAAATTACAACCAGCAATGAATTCCTTTAGGAATTTCTATGTCAATATAGTCTGCATGAATGCAATGGGAGGCTTTTACTCATCTGGAATCTCCAATTAGACAAGAGCAGGCAGGCAGAGTTTCAATAATAAAAATGTCAGTGATAAAAAGAACATAGTAATTTATTCGATGTTTAGATAATTTAGATAAATGCATTAAACCTGCATATTTCCATGCCCCTTAGGATAGACCTTTCTTGTCTGCCTTCCAGGCTACCTCGGGCTGGAAATCTCTTTCACTCTGTCGTTTTGGGGCTCCTGCTGCTCTACAATTTGTTTAGCCATTTTTATAAGTCTTTTGTGGGGTGTGCGGGAAGAGCTAGAGTAGTTGTATCTTTGAACTCTGCCTTCTTGGGTGACCCCCCCACCTCACTGCCCCCCTAGCAATGTCTTAATAAAAACTTTACAAGTCTTAAAGTTAGAAGTTTGACTTAGGCATCTTGCAGAGAAATTGTCATAGATCTAGCTCCAAGGGAAGGCAGGAATCCTCTTATTTTCTGTGTTAGACTAAAATCATACACTATGCCAAATGTATATTTTGGATCCCTAAGTTTGACTGTAGTCTGGTAATCAGTAACGATTCAGACTTATTTGAAATTAACAAGTCCAGCAAATTGAGCAGAGCAGGTATGAGAGAGAAAGCTTTAGAGAGATTACTGAGGGAAGACAGAATGCCCTGTGGCCAACTGTCCTTTACAGTACCCTCATCCATCCAGGAATAGGTGAGGTTTGGACTTATGGAGAGGGACATCTTTTAGGTCAAGCTATGAAGGAAGGAGCTGTGCAGTGATAGAAATAAAGACATGGTGTTTTACATTGTTGGGTATAGGCAACAGGTGAGTAGGATTTAGGACAGGACAGTGCATCAGGAATGATAGTGATCACTGACAGCAAGTGGTTCTTCTGTTTAAAGTGTGAAAAGTTGAGATTTTGCCCTTTAGAAGGAGGGCCATGACTGCATGAGGGACAGCTACTGTCAGGGGAAATGCCAGATCCTTGCAGATTCCCTTGAATATAGACTGCTATTTAACAAGTATAATCACAGAGATCTACATGAAATAGGCCACTTTCACCTACCAACTTTTTCTATGTGTCTTGGGTTTGTGAAGTTTGGAAACTGCCATTGGTGCAGAGATTCAGTCTCCACCTAGGTTTGCTCAGGTCCTGTCAGTGCCGGTGTTGCCCACACTGGACTGCACACTTCTCCCAGCCTGGCATGTTGGATGCTTCCCTTCAACCTTCCAGGCTATCTTGAGCAGGAGATTTGCTTCACTCCATCATTCTGTGGGTTCTTCAGCTCCAGTATTCATTACATTCATTTTTACAGGTATTTGACTGGGCTTGGGGGAGTACTCTAGCAAGTCTCTCCTTCTACTCTGCCATCTTGGCTCCAATTCTCTCTCTCTCTCTCTCTGTGTCTCTGTTTCTCTGTCTCTCTCTTTGTCTTTCTGTCTCTGTCTCTCCCCTTCTCTCCCTCTCTGGATTATTTCTGCGTTTTCCTGTACACATACAGTTTATGCACGATTGTTTTCATATTGTCCTCCCCATTAGACTTGGAGCTCCCTGAAAACAAGGACAGTTCTTTATCTTTCTCAGGATTCTCCACATTAAGGCTCCTATGTGCCTGGCACATAGGAGCCTTGAAGGAAATATTTATTGACTCATGATTTGGTGGCTAAATGACTCACCACAATGGGGACAATTATAGCCCCTTCAACCAACTCAAGGGTTGTTGTGAAGATAAAATGAGATAGTATTTGTGAAGTAATTTGCAAATATTAAAGTACTATATGAATGCCAGATATAATTATGAAATGAAAAAACTGTAAAAGAGTCAAAAGACAGTAATGTATATGACATGAAAAATAGCTGACTTGAAATAAGTTAATGAGAAATCATTGTGGACTCAAGATGGCAGAGTGATAGGCAATTGCTATCTCCATCTCCTTGTTGACCTTGGCGAGTCCAGAGAATATCACCTCTGCAAAAACCATGGAACAGTGGGAGAAGTAGAAGGGGTAAACAGACTCTTAGCCTGTGAGGCTAGAAAGATTGCTAAGGAGGGTTGTTCTTGCTGCAACTGAAGGGGAGCAGTACAGAATCAGAGTTGTGCCATATATCCCCATCTCAACAAACTGGGAGAAGATCCTGAGTCCCAGGGTGGTAAAGTCAGCAACTGCCAACACCAGGACCCCAGGCATGCCTCAGCACCCCAGGGGAATTGGGGTGACAGTAGCATAGATGGCATCCCCAACTGCTGAGCCTGCCTATGCCTTACCTCAGTAAAGGAGACCTCCTGTGACTAGACCATACCTCTCCCACACTTAATGAGCTAGCTACAGGGTAACTGTGGGGAAACCCAAAAAAACCTCACCTGGCCTCTGCTTTCCATCACCAGCCAGTTCAGCACCAATTAAGCTGCAGGATTTTAGCTTCTAGCTGAAAGAACCAGAGGTCACAACACACAAAGCCTCAAGTTTTAGACAGAAGAACTGTGGGACAGAGTTCCCTGTGCCCTGGACACAGAGATCTACTTTAAAAGCCAGGAAAAGGGTTATTATCATGAATAAGAAGCAAAGCAGAGAAGAAAAGACCTTAGAATCTTTTTATGGGACCAAGGACCAAAACACAAATATCAAAGAGGTATTGAGACTGTAATCCCATCTGAAATTTCAGAAGGGAATATGAACTGATCTGAAGTACAAAGAGCCTTCTTGGAAGAGCTCATGAAGGATTTTATTTTACTTTATTTATTTATTTTATATATTTTTTTTTTCAGAGCAGTCAGAACCACACACATTTGTTGAGTGAATTCCAAAACAATTACAGTAGTAACATCAAAGATCATTGATTACAGATTTCCCCCTAACAGATATAATAATAATGAAAAAGTCTAAAATATTATGAGAGTTGCCAAAATGTGATACAGAGACATGAATGTGACACAGAGGCATGATGTTAGCACATCCTGTTAGAAAAATGGCTCCAGTAGACTTGCTCAACTTAAGGCTGCCACAAACTTTAAATTTTTTTTTAAAGTGCAGTATTTGTTACATGCAATAAAATGAAGCTTAGTAAAACGAAATACGTCTATATTCTAGGAAGGTCACTTACTCAGCCTTTCACTGCCTGAAAGTTCTAGGTTGCAAAACAGTTGTTGATGTGTATTGATAGATGGAATTGATTTACTGGAGGTTTCCATGCTGATTAAATCACAGGTATGCACCCAGCTTCCCCTCCCTCACCCTATAAAGGTTAATAAAAGTTTTAAATAGAAAGCTATATTTGTGATACTGCTATTATTATCAAAAATGTGCTGATAAGTTTGTTTAGCTTTTTGAATGCTGTAAATCACAAATACTCTTCTGAGTCAAAAGATGAAGGAGACATAGAAAGCATAAATTTAACTCATCCTAACCATAAGAATTGTCAAGTTTTTTAATTGGACAAAATTAAACAACAGTTGTTTTTTTTAAAAGGGGAAAGAAAACTAGGGATTAAGTGGCCTAGACTTCTTTTGTAATCAGGCTCAGTGTCTTATTTGCTTGTGAAATGTGGCATTTCTGATTATTTATTGGTTCATTGCCGCTGTGCATAGTAGTACCAGCAAGAAGATACTCTGTTTATAATTTTATAAACTATAGAACTTATTAACTAATGGACAAATGAAATGTCACAGTGACCTTTGAAGAGTGTATTAAAAATTTTTCTAAACTTGGTTACCATAAGCCAAGCCATCATCTTAGTAACTGCCCACATTTTGTTAAAATAAAAATAAAAAAATTACACATAAAAGTATAAATTCTAAATTATTTATGCTCAGTTTTAAAAATGTCTAGTCATTTTTTAAAAAAAATAAACAAAATAAGTTTTCAAACTGATTTGATCCCATGTTTCTTTCTGGTCTATTCTGTTTGCACAAATGTTGGTGTTATTTATTTTAGTCACTGTCACTGTACATTCACGCACACATACATATATATATATATATATATTATTCTGATTCTATTTTCTTTTTTTTCTTTTCATGAAGGATTTTAAAACCCAAATTAGAGAAATAGAAGAAAAACTGCCCAATAACTCTGAAAATATGAAAAAACAACTCACAGAAGAATTTAAAAGGACAGTTGGACAAATGGCAAAGGAAGTACAAAACCCAACTGGAGAAAATAAATCCTTAAAAGGAACAACTGGACAGATGGAAAAGGAGATGCAAAAGTTAACCGAAGAAAACAATTTGCCCAGCAAGTAGAACCTAATGAATCTATGAAACATAAAGAATGTAGAGAGAGAAGAAAATGTAAAGTATCTAATTGAAGAAATCTTTGAAGAATTACTAGATCATTGAAATCCATGACTAACAATAATACCAACACCAACAAAAAGCCTGGACATTATATTTCAAGAAATCATGAATAACAATGTCCATTAGAAACCCATTATAAACCAGGGTCAAAGTACAGAAAGAAAGAATCCACCGACCATCTTCTAAATGGGGTTCATAAGGAAAAGTCCCAGAACTGGCAGATCCCAAACCCAGAACTCCCATAGAAAAGAATATAGACTGAAAGTATTGAGAGAGAAGGAGCTCAGGCATTAAAGAAGGAAAGTCAGAATCACAGGAGACCTGGGAATTTCTACTAAAATGAGAAAAAAACCAGAATTGATTATTCCAAAACAAAAAGAAATAACTCAGAATCACTTACCCTGCAAAGTTCAATATAATCCTGCTGGAAGTGGGAGGGTTGGGGAAATGACCTTTGAAATTAAAGAACTGGAAAACTGTTCTGAAAGAAAGACAAGACCTGAGTAGAAACAGAAATACAAGCACAAGAACTGGAAGAAACATAGACAAGTGCATTTATTAGAGACATTGTTAGAAGCAGTCTGATGATGTACTACTGACATTTTAATGGGGGAACAGAAAAAAATAGTCCATCTATACCTTTAATATTCTCAAAGGGGATTGAGAAAATTAAACAAGAGAAGCAGAAGGAATAGGGGGTAGAATAGTTCTGCTCTAAGGGTTTTAGGAGGGGAAAGAAAAGGAAGTATCATGGGAATAGATATAGAAAGGAGGAAGAGATGGTAGAATATGCCCAAATGGAGTGCAAGAGATAAAAGAGTGCACATACTTGTAGGGAGGAGTGGGGGCGGGGCAGGGAATGAGCTTCATTAGATGACTCTGTCTTATGTAAAAAGAAAGCATGATTGAACACAGGTGCAAAATTTATCAAATTCATGGGGAGGCAAAAGTGAAATTGTGATGGGTATGGTAATCAGGAAGATAATATTAGAAAGGAAATAGTTGTAAGAAATAAAGAAAAATTAAGGAAGAAAGGGAGGAGAGAGGGAGGGAGGAAAGGAGAAAGAAAAAGGGGAAGGAGAGAGCGAAGAAGGGAAGAAAATCTTCCTGATCTTTAAGGGCGGATTAAAAGAAAAAAATAAAAGAATCAGAATCTAAGAGTGGGTTCCCTATCACTTGGCAATGAATGAACAAATTCTGGCACAGAAATTAATGAAAGTTTACTGAATTATAAGAAATGATGTCAAGCACCATCTCAAAGGATGTTAGGCATTGTGAATTGAAGCAATGTGAAATGAGCAGAACCAGGAGAATGATTTTTACCCAAAAAGCAATATTGTAAAGAAAAGCAATTTTAAAAGATTTGAGAATTCTAATCTATGCAGTGAACAGTCATGTCTTCAGAAGACCTATGGTGAAAGGGATATATTAAACTCAAAGTGAAGAAACAGACATCCATTTTTGATCATGGCATTATGAGAATTCATTTTGCTTGAGTACGCTTATGTGTTACAAAGGCTTCTTTTCTTTCTTTCCTTCAGTCTCATAATTGAGGGGCCTTTGTGTTTGAGGTGGAAGGGACAAATAGCAATACTAATTGCAAAAAAAGGTCATTAAATTTTTTTAAATGCCCAGAAGACAACAGAAGAAATTTCAGAAGGAAGTTCAGACAGACTGGTCAGTATGCAAAGTAATATATAAAAATTATTTTATACTTTTTGTAAAAAGCAGCATGAAATGGAGTCTCATAATTCATATTCAATCCTCTTTTTGTTTCTAAGAAAATACTTAATTTGGTGTTTAAATTCAAAATTTAAAAAGCTAAACAATGAAGTATATACATATATAAACCTATATAGATAATATACAAAAATACTGTATTATTATATTTCTCTATCCAGTCATCCATCTCTCTTGTTAACATTAGTCTCCTACTCCATATAATTCTTTTTCTTTTTCCCTGTGTGGACTTATGTGACTTTATGGGTCCTCAAAAATAGGACTGAGATAAGAGAAGATTGAGGTAAGGCCATTAGCTATACAAACTGGGACCAGGAGCACATGAATGGGCCCTCAACTCTGATGACCTGAGGAAGAGGGTCAGTGTCTTCAGAGACAACAGAGCACAGGAAAAGTCCTAAGGCAGAGAGCAAAGAGTTAAATTTCTAGTACTACTTCTTCCACTACTTAGATATAAAAGCTTGGAGAAAGTCAATCTCATCCTCATTATGGGGGAATGAATAATGCAAAGTACAAAAACTGAGTTTTAGTATTTATGTTTTTAATTTAAGTTTCTTAGATATATCAACATGACAATTTACCAACATAAAAATGGCAAGTTTCCTAGTCTAAAGGGTTCCAATTGTGATATTATAATAATGGAAACATAAGGGTTGAATTAACTTTCATTATTGGACTTGGTTATTGGCAAGGTAGTTTAAAATTGTGTTAACAATTTTGTAGGACATTTTACCAAAGAAAGAGATCTCTACAAGGCATCTAAGAAGACAGTTGCCTGGGGGATGGGCAGAGCCAAGATGGTGGAATGAAAGCAGGGACTCACCTCAACCGTCCTACAAACGCCTTCAAATACCTCTAAAAAATTAATCTGAAGAAATTTTAGAATGGCAGAATCCTCCAAGAGACAGAGTGTGGCAGACTCCAGCTGAAGATTGCTAGCAATGTCTAAAAGAAGAACCTGTAGCACCAGGTTGGAA
Source organism: Bettongia penicillata ogilbyi (assembly GCA_023548195.1). NCBI lineage: Eukaryota > Metazoa > Chordata > Mammalia > Diprotodontia > Potoroidae > Bettongia > Bettongia penicillata. Next base: position 3,376,782 of record JAJHZJ010000089.1, read on the forward strand.
AAGGAGTAGAGTTTAGTATGTAGGTTACATCAGCTCATACTCATCTGTAGTAAAGCTGGAACAGACCCCAGTGGATTGAATCACTGACAGCAGCGGCAGCTCGCACACCCTGCAGCAGGGCGGGGGGTTCTGAAGAAATTGAAGAAGAGGGAAGCATAGCACTTACAGGGGCCTGTGGCAGTGGCAGAAGCCACTCCTGGGGCTATCAGTCCACAGAATGGGTGTTTGAAAGTCACCTATTTAAATTTCTGGGAGCCAAGATGGAGTAAACAGTAAGTCACACTCACCCTCCCTAGTTGACCTTGAAAAACCCTGAGAATATTTCCCCAGGAAAAGTCCTGGAATAGTGGAGGCAGCAGCAAAATAGGGCTCAGCAGTCTTTTAGCTCAGGAGGCTAGGGGGATTATTGGAAAAAGTCCCCTATTGCTGTGACTGAAGGGAACGAGTACAGGACTGGTGGCATCCAAGAAAATGAACAGTAAACTCCACCTTAGTAGACAAGCAAGAGATCTTGAGCCTCAGGGTAGTGGAGCGAGGAAGCAGCAACACCAGGACACCAGGCATGTCCTTGCACAGCCAGGATTTTGGCAGATTCCAGTGGTTGAAACTACCTGTGCTCTAGCACAGCCATAAGGGAGGAAGAGATCTCCAGTAGTCAGATCACCCCACCCCCCACATCTCACTCCATGAACTTGTGCAACCCCAGGGAAATGCAACTTTGGGAAAGACCTCACCTGGCCTTGGCATACACCAGTCAATTCCAGCTCAGCACCAGGTAAGATACCTTGTTATATAGATTCTAGCTGCCAGAACCAGAGGTCACAGCACACAAAGCCAAAACCAGGTCCCTTCCTCTGGAACAAGAAGTATGGAACAGAGCTCCCTGTGCTCCAAAAGCAGACATCTCATTTAAAAGTTAGGAAAAACACAATGTCAAGGAGCAAAAACCAGTTTACTAAAGCATAGACCACAAATTCTTACTTTGGGGACAGGGAAGATTATGTATGAATTCAGAAGAGGGTAACATTGACACTATACCCACATCTGAAACCTCAAAAGGCAATATGAATGATCTCAAGCTGAAAAAACATTCTTGGAAGAGTTGAAGAAGGATTGTATTTTATTTTTCTTGCATTATTTTTTTCTATTGATATATAGTTTATCTTTGAGTTCTCAAAATTCATTTCCACAAGAATTTGAATTCAAAATTTTCTCCCCATCTCTCCCTACCTACAAACCGAGGACAGCATGCACTCCAACTTTCACTTCCTCCAGTCTGTCCTTTCTTCTATTACCCCCCTTCTTCCATCCATCTACCCTCAATTTTCCTGTAGGGCAAAATAAAGATTTCTATAACCCATTCCCTGTACCTCTTATTTTTCAGTTGCATACTAAAGAAATTTTTAACATTCATTATTAAAGCTTTGAGTTTCATATTCTCTCCCTTCCTCCCTCCCTACCCCACCTCATTGAGAAAAGAAGCAATTCAATACAGGTCATATATGTGTAACAATGAAAAACACTTTCATAATTGTTATATTGCAATAGACTAACCACATTTCCCTCTGTCCTGTCCTGCCCTTCATTGATTCCATTCTCTTCCTTGACCTGTCCTCCTACAATAATGTTTGTTTATGATTATCCCTTTCCCCAATTTGATGTCCCTTCTATTATCTTCCCTCTCCTATTCCCTTGCCCCTTGCTTTCTTTCAGGGTAAAATAGATTTCCATATCCAGCTGAGAGTGCCCTTAAGCCAAATCCCAAGAGAGTAAGGCTCACTTTTTTCCTTTCATCTCCCTGCTCTTTCCCTCCCTTATAAGAGCTCTTTCTTGCCTCTTTTATGTTCGATGATTTGCTACATTCTACTTCTTCCTTTCTCTTACTCCTAGTACATTCCACTCAAGAGTAAATTTTATTTCTTTAGGTATTCCCCCTTCATATTCAGTTCACCCTGTGCCCTCTATGTATGTGTATGCATATACATATATATATGCACACATATGTATATATACATATACATGCACACATACACCCATGTACAAATACATACCTACATATATAGAATATAGGCATATTACATAGCCATACACATCTATATATAAACACATACACACATATGTATTCCCTCAAACTACCCTAACATTGAAAAAGGTCTCATGAGTTACAAATAACATCTTTCCATGTAGGAATGTAAACAGTTCAACTGTAATGAGTTCCTTAAGTCTTCTCTTTCCAATGTACCTTTTCATGTTTCTCTTGGTTCTTGCATTTGAAAGTCAAATTTTCTATTCAGCTCTGGTCTTTTCAACAAGCATACTTAGAAATTCTCTACTTCACTGAAATTCTATTTTTTTCCCTTGAAGTATTATACTCAGTTTTGCTGGGTGAGTGATTCTCTGTTTTAATTCTATCTCCTTTGGCCTCTGGAATATCATATTCCAAGTCGTTCAATCCCGTAGTGTAGAAGGTGCTATATCTTGTGTTATCCTGATTGTATTTCCACAATACTTGAATTGTTTCCTTCTGGATGCTTGCAATATTTTCTTCTTGACTGGGAACTCTCTAATTTGGCTACAATGTTCCTAGCAGTTTTCCTTTTGGGATCTCTTTCAAAAGGTGATCATTGAATTCTTTCCATTTATATTTTTCCCTCTAGTTCTAGAATATCAGGGCAGTTTTCTTTGATACTTTCTTTATTATTTATTTATTTTAGGTTTCAATATTATCTTCCACAAAATTTTCCATTTCAAATTTTCTCCCCATCTCTCCTCTCCCCAAAAGCTGAGCATTCTGATCATGCCTTCCAACAATCTACCCTCCCTTCTAACACCCCTCCCTTCCCTTAACCCCATCTTCTCTTTTCTCCTGTAGGGAAGATAAATTTCTACACCCCATTACCTGTATTTCTTCTTTCACACTTGTATGAAAAAGCAATTCTCAACATTTGTCCCTAAAACTTTGAGTTCTAACTTCTCTTCCTTCTTCCCTCCCCATAAATCCCCACTGAGAAGGCAAGCAATTCAATATGGGCTATATGTGTGTAGTTTTGCAAATGACTTCCATAATAGTCATTTTATGTAACTATATTTCCCTCCATCCTATCCTCTCCCCTTTTCTTCAGTTCTCTCTTTTGACCTTGTCCCTCTCCAACAATGTTTATTTCTAATTGCTCCCTCATCCCATTTACCCTCCCATCATCCAACCCCACCCTGCTTATCCCCTTCTCCCCTACTTTCCTGTAGTGTAAGATAGGTTTTCATACCAAATTGAGTCTGTATGTTATTCCTCCCTAATACCAAATGTGATGAGAGTAAGCTTCACTTTTTTCCTCTCACCTCCTCCATTTTCCCATCCATTGAAAAAGCTTTTTCTTGCTTTTATATGAATGATAATTTGCCCAATTCCATTTCCTCCTTTCTCCTCCCAACATATTTGTCTCTCACCTCTTAATTTTATTTTTTTAGATATGATCCCTTCTTATTCAACTCATCCTGTGCTTTCTGTATTTCTGTCTCTAAATATATATATATGTATGTATGTATGTATGTATGTATGTATGTATGTATGTATATAAGCCCACCAATTACCCAGATACTAAGAAAAGTTTCAAGAATTACAAATATTATCTTTCCATGTAGGAATGCAAGCAGTTCAACTTTAGTAAGTACCTTATAGTTTCTCTTTCCTGTTTATATTTTCATGCTTCTCTTGATTCTTGTGTTTGAAAGTCAAATTTTTCTTTTCAACTCTGGTTTTTTAATCAAGAATACTTGAAAGTTCTCTTTTTCATCAAATCACAATTTTTCCCCCTGAAGTGTTATACTCAGTTTCGTTGGGTAGGTGATTCTTGGTTTTAATCCTACTTCCACTGACTTCTGGAATATCATATTCCGTGTCCCTCAGCCCCTTAATGTAGAAGATGCTAGATCTTGTGTTAACCTGATTGTATTTCCACAATACTTGAATTGTTTCATTCTTGCTGCTCGCAATATTTTCTCCTTGACCTGGGAACCCTGGAATTTGGCTACAATATTCTTAGGAGTTTCTCATTTGGATCTCTTTCCAGAGGTGATCAGTGGATTCTTTGAACATTATTTTGCCCTCTTTTCTAGAATATCAAGGTAGTTTTCCTAGATAATTTCATGAAAGATGGTATCTAGTCACTTTTTTTGATCATGACTTTTACATAGTTCCATAATTTTTAAATTATCTCTCCTGGATCTGTTTTCCAGGTTAGTTGTTTTTCCAATAAGATATTTCACATTATCTTCCATTTTTTCATTCTTTTGGTTTTGTTTTGTGATTTCTTGGTTTCTCATAAAGTCATTAGCTTCCATCTTTTCCATTCTAATTTTTAAAGAACTATTTTCTTCAGAGAGCTTTTGAACCTCCTTTTCTATTTGACTAATTCTGCTTTTTAAAGTATTCTTCTCCTCATTGGCTTTTTGAACTCTTTTGCTAACTGACTTTGCCTATTTTTTAAGATGTTATTTTCTTCAGCATTTTTTTGGGTCTCCTTTAGCAAGCTGTTGACTCACTTTTCATGATTTTCTTGTATTGCTCTCATTTCTCTTCCCAGTTTTTCATCCACATCTCTTACTTGATTTTCAAAATCCATTTTAAGCTCTTCCATGGTCTGAGACTATTGCATATTTATTTTGGATGTTTGGAATTCTGAAGCCTTGACTTTTAGATCTTCCCCTCATGATAAGCATTGTTCTTCCTCATCCAAAAGGATAGAAGAATATACCTGTTCACCAAGAAAGAAACCTTCTATAGTCTATTTTTTTGGGGGGGGCATTTACCCAACCAGTTACTTTACTTTTGGGTGCTTTGTCATGAGTAAGGTGTACTCTGGGTACTGGTAAGATCTCAGTTCCTCCAAGGTGGTACAACCAAGTGTGAACACTGGTCTTGGAGAAACCAGAAACTTTTCTGCCCAGAATCTGAGAGTAGTAGAATTTCCTCTCCACAAGTGGGTCCAGTTCCACCAAGCCAGCTCTCAGGGATGCAATTCAGATCAACTGCTCAATTCCCCCATGGGCTTTAAGCTGAGGTCTCCAACAATGGACACTGGCAGTTGCCTGCTGCAACCACTGCCACCACAGCTACCTACTGCTGCTGATGTTGCTCCCTTCTCTGCTGCTGCCTGGGGCCGGAGGTAGGGGGGAATCACTGCTCCCTTCTCACCCAGCTGAAAAAGCCCTCTCACTCACCTTTGAAGCTGTCTTTGGCACCTGTAAGTTCAGGGATCTGAGAACCACTGCTGCTGCTGAGGTTTCTGCCCCTGAGGCCTGCTATGGTCCTCCTTCTGGTGCTGTGTGGACAAGAACTTTTACAACTGGTGTCTCTGATAAAGGTCTCATTTCTAAAATGTAGAGAGAACTGAACAAAATTTGCAAGAATACAAATCATTTCTCAATTGATAAATGGTCAAAATACATAAACAGGCAGTTTTCAGAGGAAGAAATTAAAGTTATCTGTAGTTATATGAAAAAGTGTTCTAAATCACTATTGATTAGAGAAATTCAAATCAAAACAACCTGGAGGTAACACATCATACCTATCAGATTGACTGATATGACAAAACAGGCAAATGATTAATATTTGAAAAGATTTGAAAAGCTGGGACACTAATTCATTGTTGGTGGAACTGTGAGTTGATCCAACTCTTCTGGAGAGCAATTTGAAACTATGCCCAAAGTGCTGTAATAATGTGCATACCCTTTGTCCCAGCAAAACCACTTCTAGGGCTGTATGCCAAAGATATCACACAAAGGGGAAAAGGACCCACTCATACAAAACTATTTATAACAGTTCTTTTTGTGGTGGCTAAGAACTGGAAATTGAGGGGATGCTCATCAATTGGGGAATGGCTGACCAAGTTGTGGTACATGAATGTAAGGAATACTATTGTGCTATATGAAATGATGAACAGCTGGGCTTCAAAAATACTTGGAAAGATTCATGTGAACTAAGTGAAGTGAGGAGAACCGGGAGAACATTCTAAACAGTAACATCCACAGTGTCTGAAGACTGATTTTGATAGACTTAGCTTCTCTAATCAATCCAAGAACCTTAAACAATTCCAAAAGACTCATGATGGAAAATGCCATCCACATCCAGAGAAAGAACTATGGAGTCTGAATGCAGAGTGAAGTTGAATGTTTTCTTTTTTGTTTTGTTTTGTTCTTTTCTCTTTCTCATGGTTTCTCCCATTAATTTTAATTCTATAAGAAATGACTAATGTGAAAATGTGTTTAATAGGAATCTATATATAGCATCTCTTTCAGATTACATGCCATCTTGTGGAAGGCTGGGGGAAAGAGGGGAGAAAATTGAAAACTTATGGAATTGGATATTGAAAATTAAAGATAAGTAAACTAATGAAAAAAGCTGAAAGACAGTCAGCTGGAAACTGCTTAGAGCACACCCAGACCAGAGAACTTCATCAGATGGTGTCCCCAGACAGTTGTGTGAGATGAGGCTTCTGAGCCTTAAGTGAACATTGTTATTGATTCTTTACTTTCCTCCTTTGCATGTTTTAACTGGGCAGGATACTGCCTCCTTTGGTTTGTCAATGCATTGATCAATTTCTCTCCCCACCGTTGTTACCAGTTATAAGTCCCCAAACCCTTAATGAAGTGTTACCCATATCAGTCAGTGATTCAGTGAGGAGGTTACCCCTCATTACAATCAAATGGGGGAATGTGAAAAATGACATTTAATCATCTTAATCTTGGAGATTCAGAGCTTCCTTCAGTCTGTTTCTCCCAAAATCCTGAGTTTAAGTTCAGTTTTTATAGAGAAGGACATTACTGATAAAGACACTGCATTTTCTCTCCTTATGCTGGTGAAACCCCACCCAAGCTCTCAAGTCATTTAAGGGGAACCCATTATGTTCTGTTCAATCTTGAGTGGAGATAGTTTCTTTCTTTCTAGACAGCCCAAATCCTGGGGTGGTCTGATAAAAAAGGAATTTCCTCTGTCTAGAGGCAAAATGATGATGGGGTGAAATCACCTCTGTGCGCACTGTATAAACTGGGAGTCAGAACCCACCCCAAAATGAGTTCAGTTTCAGCTCTGCAGTTTCCATGCATGCATCCCATCTGCTTGGTGAGAAATAAACAATGGACATAACCTAGTCATGATTGCAGACTCTACAGTTTGACAATGCAAACACACATGCATGTACATACACATACGTATGTAGGTAGTTATAAGTGTATGCATGCATGTATGCCTGTGTATACATATATACACATATACACAGACATATATATGTGTATTTGTTTACACAAATATATATGTATATATGTATAGAGAGAGAAATGAGAGACAGAGAGAGATAGAGACAGAGAGGATAGAGGAGAGAGAGAGACAGAGAGAGAAAGAGAGAGAGAGAGAGAGTCAACATGCTCCATTTGGCAGATGAAGATATCTCCACACTGCAGAGGGGGTGATCCTTTCTAACATCACTAAGGACCTGGAAAGTTCAAATTCCATTAACTATATGTCTACAACACTAGCTACCTCTTCCTGCCCAATCAAAAGTTGTTTACTTTTAATGGTACCAGAAACGAAAACAATGACAGAACAGGTTGTGGCATCTCAAGAGAACTGTCTTTGCTGGATACTCAGTCACTCCATGCTAGACTGGAAAAATCCTGCATGAGAAAATCTGTGTAGTTTTCCTTATCAAAATTCTATCTTAGTCACCAATGCATAGAAAGGTTCCAGTGTACCCCAGTTTTCCCCCAGGCAGGATACCGAAAAGATTCCTAGTAAGCCATACACTTTGGCTAGCAGGAAGCAGTCATAGATCATCAATCCCTCATGCTGAATTATTGCAGTTCTGACACATCAGCCTTAAAGGTAATAGTAATATTAGCAGATGAGTTTTCTGATTATACATTTTCAACTTTACAACTGGACACTTAGGTCATTTTTTGTAGATCCTTGACCACTTCAAGGGTTTTTCAGATCAAAGATCAAGAGATACTCCCAATCCCCTGAAGAAGTTATTTGGGTAAGTGCTTGTACCTCTTGTGCTAAGCAGTTAATTCTTTAAGTTTTCCTCCCAATGTCTTTTCCCTTCTAGTTATTTTCTTTAACATCATTCTTTCATTTGACATGTTACCTTAAGATCATTTTAAAGATATTTTAAAAACTTAGTTCATCATTTCTTCTAGGTAGTACAACTGACTGGTTACCAAAACACCAAGCATCATTCTGTTTTAGGGTTCTCTTTTGATTTGTATTCTCAGCACCTAGTAGTTCTTTACATTGAGGGTTTCTTTAGCTACTCATTCTTACAGCTTTACTTATTAGACTACATATCTCTCAAGAGAATATCAAGGCAGTGAATGTCATTGTCTGGAGTCCTGCTACTGCTTTCTCTAGGCATCGCTTTCTTCAAGAATCACAGGGACAGCTCATTCCAGGGAACTTCAAATAGTCAGTGGGCTCAAATGCTCTGATTTAGGACATGGTCTGATCATGTCCCTCCTGAACTTTCTAGGCTTTAAACCTTTGGTTAAGTCCTGATAATTCAAATGCAGTTGAAAGCCAAAAAGGACCCCAGCATTCATTTGGTACATCCTCTCCCCAACCACTTTTTTACAGTTTAGGAAACTGAAGTCCACAGAATCTGAGCTCCTAGACCAAGATTCTACAGCAAGCCATTTGGAGAAAATAATTCCTTTACTCCTCAATTCAAATCTAAAAATATCTCCCCAAGCCATGTGAATTTCATTTCTTTGAACGTTCTTTTGAATCCTGCATCAGTTTCTTGTATGTGACATACATGTGCATTAAATTAAGTCATTAGTTATATTTTCATAAGGACTGGAATTATGTACAGTGCTGTTCTTTTATGTCTTACAACCCCAATCATGGTGCTGAGCAGGGAATAATTATTCAATAAATATTTGTAGTTTGGATGATTAGCTACGTGGGGATAATTCCTGCTCAGGATATCCACAACTAATACAAGGCCTGACTAGAATTGTGGGTTCCATTAAGAAACCATCCCATCCTGCTGGAATTCAGAGTTCAGCTGTCTTCCCATTGTCACTGCTCTGGCCCTGACAGATGATCCCTGGGAGGCCCCTGTCTCAAGCTCAACCCTGTAAATGGGTGGTATTCATGAAACCCTCACCTACAGAAGTTGTGCAGTATGAAATCATGAAGAAATTCAAGGTTCTGACAGATGTCAACCATACTTTTGACCCTAAAAATGGAAGTATTGGGAACTCTAGCTGCCAGGCCAGGCCATGCTGCAGGGGAGATAGCTGGATAGTGTTAGAAGATCCTTCATCTGGTACGTTCTACCTCCAAGATCACCTTGAGTGGAAGATGATTCTGTCATGGCCCAGAGGACTCCTTCATGAAAGGGTTTCCCTGGCCTCCTGTTGAGTCATCAGAGAGCTCCTGGCTATAGATTCCAGGACAACCAGCTTGAAAAAGAAGTGGTACTGGAGGATTTGGGGTCAGGGAATGTCTGTCAGCAGTAACAGGAAATAAGCCTCGCCTGGGTCAGAGATGGGGAGTGAGAGAGGGCTTGCTGAAGGCTGGGTAGGGCAGGGTTTGTTTTATTTTTTTTTCATATCATTATCCTGCAATCATGAAGACAAAAGAAACTGCATCCTAGATCAGCCCTCTTGGTCTCTCCAGCACAGCATCAACGTCTGAGCTGTGTGCACCGTGACAGATGGGGAAAACTTTCTCCACATTATTTTCATTCCATAATGTTTTCTATAATGTCTAAGGTTGGATACCAGTTATCTCAGAAAATCCTTCCAATCTCACCCAGAAGGGGAAAGCAAGCAAAGCAAAGTGTGGATATCACTTTAACACCAAAGTTAAAGTGAGCTTAGCAGTTTAAGTATGTCAGTGAAAATGATAAGACAGAAAGACTTAGACTAAGGTTTGATGGGGAAAGTTGAGACTTTTAGGTCCTCTTCATCTTCTTTGGGGAAGTGAAGAAAAAGACTTTTGAGAAAACACCAACTTATGCTTATTTCTTCAATGTTTTTAATGTTGAAAAGCATAGGTATAAATGAACGTTTCTTTAGTATGGCAGATAATATCTACCTAAAACCAAAGAGTTATTATTATCTGTAATAGAGAAGCAGCTCTGAAGGACCTTCCATTTTTGTCAAGGATAAAGCAAGGATATCCATATTTATCAGGATTATTTGGTATTGTCATAGAAATACTATCCTTCTTATCTTTATCTGTTTCTCTTTTTCATGGAGTTTCTTGTAAGCATCAGATTGGGATGCTTTGTTTTCTAATCCAATCTTTCACTCACTCTGGTTTTATTGGATTGCTCAATATGTTCATGCTTTGTTATGAAAGTTAGGTTTGTATTTTCTGATTGTGAAACTGCTGGTACTGAATATGTCATTATCTGCTGGGGACTCTCCAGGTAAATACTAAACATCAGCTCCTCAGAGAGCCCTAGCTGGGAGTACAAGGAAACTATTCCTCCATTACATAACTTGGACTAAAGACTGGAATTGGTTTTGTTTTTTCTTTGTGTCTACAGCATTTATCACAATCTCTAGGACATTGTAATCACTTAAAGGATGACTTTTGACCGACAGACTGATAGATTGCCTGGGAGCAGGGCAGACTTTCAGTCAAATTGTAAAGCAGATGAAGTTGGTATTCAGGGCCCCCAAGTCCTCTTCCTGTTTGCTCTCCTTCCTTGACTCATTTCCCCAAAATTCATTTACATCTTTCCCTGATATCTCAACCAATAGCTCTTTACATTTTAGTCTTCAGCACTTTTATTTCCAAGTTAGGATTTTATTCTCCTTCTAAATTAGTGCTTTGTACAGTTACTGTTGCTTAAAGTACTTTAAAGCAACCCTATTTTCTAAGGTTCTTTTCTTGTTATTAATACCCACCCCTTCCTGTCTGTCAGTACTTTACCCAGTTTTAAAGTTTTATTTCACTTGTAATTTTATTTTCTTTCTTCCTTACATTTAGTTACCTATTTTGACCTCTTAATCTTCTCATTTAATTATTTAATTCAAAATCCTTCCTCTCTAACTCTCCAAAATCTTCTAAAAAATTATATTCTCTATTGCAGAAAAGGTTTTCTTTTTTTAAATTTTCTGTACTTTAACTTTTTTCCTTTAATGTGGATTTTGATCTTTTATTCTTTGATTCTTAGTCCATATATGTTTTTATTTCTTCATTAATGTTTGTGTTCCTCCGATGTCCATTCTCCTGTGCAAGGCTGTGGACTACCCTCTCAGAGGAAATTTTTCCATGGATCATCTTATCCTCAAGAACTAACCCACTATAGACTGAACCCATCACTTGTTATGGAATATATCTCTCTCCCCATGCAGTGCTCTTTGCTGGAATTCCTATTCCTCTCTTCCCTGGGAGGCATTATCATCTCTTTCTCTGTCTCTTTCTCCTCCTCCTCTTTCAATTCCTCTCTTTGCCTCGTAACTTATCCTATACTTTCCTTCTTCATGAGAAATGGCGGTACCCATTTCGCCTTTTTGTTTACCACCGATTTAATACATCAAATATCCCCCACCAAACTGTCCCTCCCCTCTATCCTTTTATGCTCTCTTCCTCATTGTCTCCAAAGACAAATTGTTTCACCCATAGGGTGGTTTATGAGGTTTAGTCTATATCAGTGATTTTCATTGTTCTTTTTTGCTCCACAAATTCGATTCAGTAGAAAAATGTGTTGTGAATACCTGGGTTTATTTTACATAAAATCATAAAATACTCTCACATTTATTAAGTCTTTGCAATAACTACCATCACAACTTTTGCTCCCAAAGCTCCAAATTAAAAGCCATATTATACGGTAAGGAAATATAAAATTTTGTTATACTTATGATTTTGAAAACAATAAATATAACATTATGAAACTCTAAGTATAAACTAATTATGCATATTTTATCTGAGACATTCTGTAAAATCAGAAGAATAATTTCAGTAATACGTCACATGCTTTCTGTTACGTACAACTTACTTTTAAATTTCTTTATTTTACAAATGTTATTGAATATAAATATTATTTAAATAATTTACACAATGTAAGATTTTTTCACAATATTACATTCACACACATATATCCATATATATACGTGTGTATGTGTATATATATAAAATCATATATGCACATGTATGTATATATAGTTTCATATATGCACGTGTATGTATATATAATTATATATATGTGTGTGTGTGTGTGTGTGTGTGTGTGTGTGTGTGTATAATTTCAATGCTAAACATTTCCATTCAGAAAAATTTTCCAGTATTTGGCCCAACATGAAATAACCAGACACTTAAATTTTGTTTTGCATCAAGTTTATTTCTGAATTTTGATTTAAAACTAGAAAAAAGACAAAATGCGCACTCATATAAATAGGCAAAGGAATATTTTAGGAAAATCTTATAATTGTTGTCGCTGAAAAAATGGAAATTCATTTTTATTACCAAAAAATATATTGGGCTATAATTTTTGAATTATAATTATTTTGAATTATAATAGTCCCAAAGTCACTGATACATCAATTATATTTTCTTTATTTATCTACCATAGCTCTCTCTATCCATATCTGTCCATATTGTCTATACATATATCTCTGTCTTTCTCTGTCTATTTATATCTATTCCATCTCTCTCTCTGTCTTTCTCTCTCCTTCTCTGTCTGTCTCTGTCTCTGTCTCTCCCCCTTTGATTGACTTTGAACCTCTTTCTCCCTTAATCTGGTTTTCTTTCTCAATCTATCACACTCAGACTTACAAGACTAGAGAAGTCAGAATGAATCAAATAAATTTGATACTTTAACAGTATCAAAGAACATAGGAAACAACAGATTGATTGTGGCCCTACATCATCGAAGAGGATCAAAATGACATTACCATGGTAAAGTGAAATTTCAGTGTGTCTGAATGTGGCTGATCAGACCAATGCGAGCTTGGAATGCTCTACCACAGGTTGGGCACAGATAGACCATGTGAACATTTGGGGTGTATATTCCAAATTTCCACATCCTGTGTTTACTTTGTGCTGTCTCAATTCTGCTTTGCTCAAAGAGCACAGCACCCTTTCTGATGTGGGCATGCCATGATGAGTGGTCCTGTGCCAGTGTCTCCTGTGTTGCACAGTCAAACCCAAAGTTCTTCTGAGAGGCTTTGAGAGTGTCCTTGTGTATCGCATCTTCTGGCCACCATGTGATCGCCTGCCCCGTGTGAGTTCTCCGTAAAATAGTCTTTTCGGCAAGCATACCTTTTGCATTCAAACAACTTGGCCACCCCATCAGACTTACGCTCTCTGAAGCATAGTGTGAATAGTTGGCAGTTCAACTCAAAAAAGGACTTCGGTGTCTGGTACCTTATCCTCAGAATCTTTCTAAGACAGTACAAATGGAAATGATTCAGTTTCCTGGCATGGCGCTGGTAGACTGTCCATGTTTCACAAACATGTAACAATGAGATCAGCACAACAGCTCTACAGATTTTTTCAGTTTGGTGGTCAGTCTAATACTTCTTCTCTGCCAAACTTTTCTTCAGAGCCTCCCAAACATTGGGCTAGCTCTGGTAATATGTGTATCAATCTCATTGTCAGTGTGTATATCCCTGGAAAGTACACTACCAAGGTAAGTGAACTCATCCACAGCATTCAAAACTTCTCCATTTATTGTAACATTCATGTATGAATGGTGTGGTGGTGGCTGATGGAACCACCTATGGTTTCTTGGTGTTAATTAATAGGCCAAAATTGACACAGGCAGCAGAGAATTAATCCATACTTTGTTGCGTCTCAGCTTGAGAGGCTGCATTGAGTGTACAATCTTCTGGAAACAGAAAATAATGTACCAACACTCCCTCCACTTTGGTCTTGGTTTGTAGCCTTTTCAAATTGAAGAACTTGCCATCAGTACAGTAGTTGACCTTGATTCTGTGTTCATCCTCATTGAAAGCACTTGTCAACATGGCTGAAAACATTGTGCTAAAAAGCATGGGCACAAGCATGTAGTCCTCTTTCCCTGCCCTGGTGACTGGGAAGGTACGAGAGCATTGTTCATTATTCAGAACCTGGGCAAAAATGCCATCATGAAATTGATGTACAATATTGATGAACTTCTCCGGGCAACCAAATTTTGACGTAATTTTCCATAAGCCCTTATGACTAACAGTGTCAAAGGTCTTGGTCAGCTCTACAAACATTGTGTACAAAACTCTGTTCTGTTCCTGGTATTTCTCCTGGAGTTGTTAGGCAGCAAATACCATATGGACTGTTCCTTGGCCCTTTCTGAAGTCACACTGGCTCTCAGGTATATGATCATCTTACAGGTGAAGGAACAGCCATTAGGGAGGACTTTAGCAAGAATTTTGCCAACAATGACTGAGAGAGAGATCCCTCTGTGTTTGTCACAGGATAATCGGTTCTCTTTACTCTTATAGAGATGGACAATGGAGGCATCCTTGAACTCTTGGGGGATAACCTCCTCTTGCCACATAACCTGGAAAATTTCAGTCAGTTTTTGTATGAGCAATGGTCTCCCTACCTTGTAAATCTCAGCTGGAATAGAATCAACACCAGGTGCTTTGCCACATGAAAGGAGCCTAATGGCACCCAAAACCTCTTCTTCAGTTGGAAGTTCAGTTAAGGAGGGATTAACTTCAACCTGAGGTATATGGTCAATGGCCTCAGCATTGACTGATGATAGTCTGTTGAGAACACTATGGAAATGTTCAGCCCATCTCTCCAGGATCATACCCTGGTCAGTAATCAATGTGACTCCATCAGCACTGCGTAGTCATGATGGACCATAGGATTTTGGTCCATAAATAGTTTTCAAGGAATCATAAAAGTGCTTTGGATTGTTACTCTCAATGTAAAACTGAATTTCATCTGCCTTCTTAGTGAGCCAGGAATCCTGTATCTCTCTAAGCTTTGCTTGTACTTTGCTTTTGATGGAATTAAATGCTGCCTTCTTAAAGGTGTATGAACTACCCTTCTGGTAAATCCTGTGGAGTTCTCATTTTTAATTTAGCAACTTCTGAATTTCCCCATCATTTTCTTCAAACCAGTCTTGGAGCAAATGCAGTGCTATGCACCATATCTCTGAAAGCTTCCCACTCCTTTTCTGCTCCACTCTTGCCAACTGTGTGTTGGCTTAACTTTCCCTCCAATTCAGCAACAAACTGTTCAGGCTCAGAGAAGAGTTCTAATTTGTTGACATTAATTCTTCTGGTAGTTATTTTGCTTGGGGATGGCATTTTTGATGAATGTAACTATTTAGCTTGGAAAAGATATATCTGTGATCATTCCAACACTCTACACCACACATTGCCTTTGTCACTCTCAATATTGTCTGTCTCTTCTCCTTACAATCACATAGTCTATTAGATGTCAATGTTTGCTGTGAGGGTGCATCCATGAAGTTTTATTGCATTTAGGTAAACAGAAAGCAGTGTTGGTGATGAGAAGTTCATGCGATACACACGTCTTCAGTAGAAAATGACCATTGCTATTGCTGTTTCCAACCCCATTCCTCCCTAGGACTCCCTGCCAAGTCTGGTAGTCTGGGCCTACTCTAGCATTTAAGTCACCCAGAATTATAAACTTGTCCTCTTTTGGCACATTGATCATAAGGGTCTCTAGGTCTTCATAAAATTTTTCTTTGACTTCATCAGTGTTTGTCATGGTGGGAGCATAGGCACTGATGATGGTGGCCTGGTGTTTTCCTGTGACTGGCAATTGCATTGTCATAAGCTTGTCATCCATTCCTTTTGACAGGCATATCAGCTTGCTGATTATATTAATTTTGATTGGAAAACTAATACCAGCTTCACGGTGCTCCCCTTCACTGTGTCCACTCCAAAAAAGGTGTATCCAACTCCAACTTCAGTAAGGTGGCCTTCATTTGCCAATCTTGTTTCACTCAGGGCTGCTGTTTGGATGTGATACCTGTTGAGTTCTCTTGCAGCAAGAGCAGTTTTTCTTTCAGGTTGACTGGATTTTCTGTTGTGTATTAGTGTATGCATGTTCCATGTGGCAATGGTGAGCAGAATCATCTTTGCAGATTTTTTTGTATATTGTTTTTTGTGTTTCAATTGCATAGTGGGATTCTCTGCCTGCCATGGTAATCAGGCCAGGGTTGGATAAGCAGACAATGTTTAGGGCACCTTTTCCAGCCCCCTTCCTCACAC
Organism: Bettongia penicillata ogilbyi; assembly: GCA_023548195.1. Lineage (NCBI taxonomy): Eukaryota > Metazoa > Chordata > Mammalia > Diprotodontia > Potoroidae > Bettongia > Bettongia penicillata. The sequence goes on from JAJHZJ010000089.1 coordinate 3,392,985, forward strand.
CAGGATGTGACCAGTGCAATCCTTAAAAGGCTGCTCAAACAACTAGGGAGGTGTTGAGTCACACTGCTGCTCCCAGTATGAAACGACTACATGGCCTGGGCCATCTGTGTGCAGGTTGTGACTCCAGCCCCCAGTGTATCCACACCTGCTGCTTCATCACTTGCCCACCACCATAGGACTTTGAGTCATAATAGTGAAATGGTAAGGGTGACGTCTTTTGATTCATGCATAAACTGGATTTAAATGAGGCAGAGTTGCATGAGGTTGTCAGGCTCACTCTGTCCTCCAGAGTCATCATAGTCCAGTGACAGTCCAGAGTCAAGATGGCTGGTGATGGCTCAGGATACAGTGGAAGACCTTGGCAACTTCAGTGTCTAATGAAGCTCTAAGTTCTCCACATCTCCTGCTTCATCTGCCTTCATGGCCATTGCAACAAATTTTCTCATCCACCCATTCCAGCAGATGAAGTCTTCACATGCTTGGGATAGACATCCCCCTAACTCACCAATGGGTTTGAGAGCCCTTGGTTACCCTCAACCTGGTTTAGCCTATCTTTTGAAATGGTTTATCAGGTGTGACCACTGTGCATGCTGCAGTTTCTTGGAACCACAGGTGAGAGTTAGGTGGGACATGTGGACATCAAAGGTGGAAAGAGTCCTGAAAAAGGACTTGGCAACCATCACACCAAAGGTACTGGTCCTCCCTGAACACACCCTACACCCCAGGTATACCACACTGTAATATGATTGGCAGTCAGGATGGAATTTTTGTCCTTTTTTCTTGCCACCCTCACAGGTAGTCTGAAAAGTTACTGAAGGAAGACACTGAGATTTAAATCCTACTCAAACATTTGCCCAATGCTGAATTGTGGGAAAAGAGGGATTAAAAGCCTGAACTTCATTCAACTCGTCAAACAGATCTTCTGGTTCAACCCTGACAGCTCTTTCTAAACTTTTTCCCAAACTAGAATTTCTTCTGCATTCCCCACCCCCACCCCTTTCCTTGTTCATGTACCATCCTCAAAGAAATTTCAGTTCCTCTTGAATTCCCCTGCTTGAAGTGACAAGGTCAGTGTCCATTCCATGCTCTTTGATGAGGTCAAAAGGGGAAGAAGGAAGACCCAAGCAGCACAGTGCCCTGCTTGGTTTCTATTATGTGGTTTCTGGGTAGAAATTCTAAAGAACACCAGTCTTTTTCTTTTTTAATTCTTTAGAAAAAAATTTATCCTGGGTTGTAATTTCAATTGACACTTTGTCAATTCTCTTATCCTATTGTATTCACAACTTACTCAATTAAGAAAATTCCTTTCTCAATGTATAGTTAAACACATACAGAGATCATAAATCTGAGAGACACAAACATCCTGGGATTATACTAAAACAGATAAGCCTGATCATCTTTGTATCAGACAGTCAGAAGCTTCCTTCTGGCTCCATGGTCATGTACCAGGTAGCTTTAAGGGAATAAACAATATGCATTTAGCCTGTTTGCCTTTCATAACCAAACATTCAGGTTGGTAACACATATCTTTAGCCACCCGTTTCAGTGCCACCTGCACTTCTCTCATGGATGGTCCCCCTCCTCACATCACTACACACTCTTTTCTTGGAAGGGAAGTCAAATGAGTGAATGGATGAATGAGCTTTTAGGAAGTGCTCTCCATGTGTCAGGGACTGTGCTAAATGTTGGGGGCACAAATACAATTATGCATTCCATTCTCTGCCCTCAAGGAGCTCACATTTTAATAAGGATATCCAAGACACACAGTGCAGCAGGAGTCAGAGGAGAAGGTGTAACATGGGCTACAGCATGGTTTGTAAATAGCCAGGAAGTAGTTGGAGTCCCAGCTCCAGGTCAATACAAAAGCTCTTTTTAGAGCATTTTCCCCATGACCACTTCTAGATGCTCTCTGTACTGCCATTACTGGGAAAGCGCTCTTTAAGATTCACTCCACACAAGTAAATCACCTGGTATTCATTTAATATCATTTGAAGCTCAGTAAGGGTCAGAGTTTGAACATATCAACCAGAAGAAGAGCCTGGACCTAAAAGTTATCTCTTTGTTCTTGCAGTAAACTCAGAGCATATATCTTCCTATGTTAATAGGCTTTAAGTGCATTTTTTTCCTCTGTTTAAGGCCTTTAAGCTTGAGAACCTTAACTCAAAACACCATCTTTGAACAATGGGACTTCTTATGTTAATATTTTGTGGACATATACTATGTTATGGCATGTTAATGATAAAGAAAAACAGGTATCCTGGGTTGTAATTTCAATTGGTATTTTGTCTACTCTCTTATCTTTTTGTACTTACCTCCTATTCAATTTAGAAAATTTCTCTCTCATAATATGGTTGAACATATATGGAGAGCATAAATTTGAGTGACATAGAGACCCTGAGTTGGAATTGTTTTAAACCATATAAAAAGCTTGCCATTCTTTTGTCAAATAATCAGAAATTATGTTTTGTCTCCATGCAGCAAGCATCTGTTAGCTTTAAGGGAACAAACAATATGAATTTAAAATCACCTAGCCTGTTTGCCTAAACTTTCAGGTCAACACACATAATTCAGATCCTGGTGGTGATTGTCTACTTGACTCCAAGTCATTCCTTCTCTTTTCTTTTTTTATTGATTATTTTTTAAACAATATTTTATTTTTTCCCATTTAAATGTATAGACTATTACTAGCAGTCTTTTTTTGAGGCAATCAGGGTTAAGGAACTTGCCTAGGATCCACAGTTAGTAAGTATCTGAGGTTGGGTTTGAACTTGACTTCAGGGATGATGCACTATCCACTGGGCCACTTAGCTGCTCCTTAACATTTCCTTTTTAAAAAAAAAGTTGAACTAATTTTCTCCCTCCCTCTCTTTCATCAGATAGCAAGAAATTTGATACAGGCTATACATATTTAATCATGTAAAACATATTCCCATATTAGTCATCTTGTAAAAGAAGAAACAGACCAAAAGGAAAGAAAATGAAGCATAGTGAATGAAAATATTGTGCTTTAATCTGCATTCAGATTCCATCGGTACTTTCACTGGATAACTTTTTATAGAATTACTCAAAATCATTATTGATTAGAGAAATGCAAATCAAAACAACTCTGAGAAACCACCTCATACCATCAGATTAACTAATATGACAGAAATGGAAAATAATAAATTTTGTAGAGAATCTGGGAAAATCGAGACACTAGTGCATTTTTGATAGAATTGTGAACTGTTGGAACCATTCTGGAGAGTACTTTTGAAGTTTGTCCAAAGACAACCAAACTGTATATTTTTTAATTCAGCAATACCACTACTAGGTCTTGATAAACTTTTAATATCATTTTGCAACTTTAATAAGGGTCAGAGCCCGAATTAATCAGTCAGAAGAAGAGGCTGGACCTAACAGCCTCTTTGTTCTCTGAAGTAAACTCAGAGAACACCTCTTCCCAAGACTAGATGGGGCTGACTTAGTATTCTTCAAAAGACCCTTAACCCAAGATACTATCTTGAATAAGGGGACTTTTTCTGTATCTTAATATTTTGTGGACATATACTGGGTTATGGCATGTTAATGGTAAAAAAAATCCACAGATATCCTGGGTCATAATTTTAATTGACACTTTGTCAACTCTCTTATCTTACTGTATTTACAACCTATTAAATTAAGAAAACTCCTTTCTTATACAGTTAAACATACATAAAGACCATAAACTTGAGGGACACAAACATCCTGGAATTGTTGTAGAATGGATTTAAGCCTGGTTATCATTGTTTCACATAGTCAGAAGTTTCCTTCTGGTTCCATGATTATGTATCTACTAGCTTTAAGGGAATAAACAATATGAATTTATTTATCACCTTGCCTGTTATCCTCTTTGTCTCAACTTTCAGGTCGACAGTCTACATACCAAAGAGAGCATAAAAAGCAGAAAGGACCTACATGCACAAAAATATTTACAGCAGCCATTTGTGCAGTGGCAAAGAACTGAAATTTGAGAGGATTCCAGTTAGTTGAGGAAACTTGAACAACTTGTGCCATATGAATGTTATGGAACGCTACTGGGCTTTCAGAAATGATGAGCAGGCAGATTTCAGAAAAACTGAGAAAGGTTTACAGTGACTGATACAAAGTAAAGTGAGTAGAACAAGGAGAACATTGCACGCAGCAACAGCAATGTTGCAGTCATGATCAGCTGTGATTGACTTTGCTGTTCTCAACAATAATATGATCTCCCTCTTTTCTTAAAAAGTATAGTCTCTAGCTCATAATCTTCTGAACACTAACCCCACTATCCTTAACATTTGGTTACTTCTCCATACATACTGATGTTCCCTCAATCACTCCTAGCATCCCAGTTGCTTAAGCTCCTCAACTTTCATGACCTCTTCTTTATACGTGACAGCCACATGTAAGAAAGATCATACTTTTGATCTCACTATGATCCCCATTTCTTCTACTTCCACGATCATACATTCTCTAACTCCTACATCTGGAAATAAGCTCTGATCATTTCATCATTCCTCCTAAATTTACTGTCCACATCATTTTCTCCAGCCCCACTGCCCCTCAGTACTCACCCAAGTGACCACCCCTGCATCTTACTCTCCTACTTATGCTCTATGTCAAGGCTTAGAGGAAGTCATGCAAACTGGGTGCCAGGGTCCACTACACATTTGTGTTATCTGACTTCACCTGGGCCCTCTCTGCAGCAAAGCAAGCCTTTTATTCCTCTCTAATTGATTCACTCCCCAAAGCTATTGTTCTAAACTGTTTCTTTTCTTCTCAAGCTTCCTCCAGAACCCCTGCTTCTACCTTCTCAACAGATAAGTGAGACAAATCTTTCAAAGAAAAACCTGACTCAAAAGAAAAAAAAGTGCTCCCAGCACCTTGAGTGTCCCTGGAACCAATTCCACCTACTATAGCAGTGCACTAGTTTGCCTTTTCCCTGCAGCCCCTTCCCACATTTGCATCTTCCTCTTAGGTCATCTTTGCCAGAGAGATGAATATGAGGTGAAACCTCAATGTGGCTGTCATGCTCATTTCTATAATTATTTCTGATTTGGAGCTTTTTTATATGAGTATTGATAGCTTGATTTCTCCCTTTGAAAACTGCCTCTTCATATACTTTGACTACTTATTATGGAAGGAATGAATGATTCTTAACAATTGAATCACTTCTGTAGATTTGATATTCTCTCTCTTTTTCTATATATATGTGGGTGTGAGTGTGGGTGCATGTGTGTATATATGTATAGTGTATGTCTCTCTATATATTCATATGCGTATGCATGTATAAATATATGGGTATATATGATATATATGTATGTGTATACTCATGTGTATGCATACATATATACATACATATATATGTACATATATATATATATTTACTCAGTGTGTTTGTGTGCGTGTGTGTGAGTGAACTGAGTTCTTTATGAAAGTGGCTGAAAATAATGTCCCAGTGATTGTGTGACTTATAGTTTTCACTGCATTGGTTTTATTTGTACAAAACCTTTTAATCTCATATACTAAAATTCTTTCTTTCTCATGAACTCTTGCTCTAATCATTCATCAGATTTTTTCCCCTTTATCCTCATTTTTATGATGTTACACTTCATTTCCAAGTATTCTATTCATTTGGAACTTGCCCTGGTATGTAGTGTGAGAGCTGGCCTAAATTGGACCAGATTGCACTCCAGCTTTCCCAACAGTTTTCTATGAAGATTGTGTTCTTACGTAGGGTTTGGGGTTCTTGAATGTATCAAACATGCAGCTACTGAGTAAATTTGCTTTTGTGAATTGAATTAATAAACTTCTGTCATCCTATTAGTTTGATACTCAGTATCATACTGACTATTCCCACCAATTTTATGCTTTTGTAGCACACTTTAAGATCTGTTACCGTTAGTCCCCCTTCCTTTCATTGTTTCCCTCGAAATTTTTAAATGTGTGTCTTTCCAGGTAAAATATTGTTTTTTTTCCATCTTTATAAAATAATTCTTTAGTAGATTGATTTTGATTGAAATAGCCCTGAATAAATGAATTAATTTAGGTGGTGAAAAATTCCTTTGAGTGTGTCCTCTAACTGCCCACTAGACAAATGTATGTCATCCTTCTCCTTCCCTTCTGTCCTGGATGCTTGATAGTTTCTTCTACAAAGGATCAAAACTGAGAACCACTACCTACCCAAGAGGCAATTGAGCGTATCATAAGTGTATGACATGACATCATGAATCTTTTTTGTTCCTTCATTCATATTTAAGACTTGACACATGACCTGATCATTCTAGTTGTGTCCTTGGTCATGGGTCTCAGTGAGGCTTTGGGACCACCAAATTCCAAGATAACATTACAGATGAGTACTCGAAATGCAGGCAATAGTGGATGCTTTGGGATACTTAGAAATTTCCACATAACAGACAGACTGGATGCTCATACTTAAAGCAAGAGGCCTTTAGTAGGCACATTATAACTCACCCAAGGGAATATATGAAACTTCTTTTCCTGTCTTCAAAGCCAATGCCAAGTAAGAATTTGTTCATCTTTGCCCTCAATCTTTAGTCACCATAGTGATAAATAACACTGACTCACTGAGTCACTAAAGCCCATCACCTAATAAATATTGGATGCTGATTCAAATACTGATGCTGGGGTTAAAGCTAGGCTGTGAGCCCAGCTCCCTCCCATGTCTAGGCAGGCCTGAGCATGGACTCATTGTTCTTGCACTTCCTATTATGGCAGCCACAAGCACTGGCATCCAGTCATCCACCTAGGAGCAGGCCATGTTATTGTCACACCCTGACCTACATTTGGCCAGAGAAATACAAATATCTTTCCTCCAGTTCTTCTCATCTCTCTCTCTCTCTAGTCCAGTCTAGTTTCACACCCATATGGAGCTGCTGATTCTCCACTCCTCCATATCCCTCCCAGGTCAAAAGCTCTCTGCTTTCCAAGCATTCAGATGCAGGCTTCCCCCAACCCACCTTTCTCATTCTCTGTTTCTGTGTCTCTGTCTCTCTTTTAATCAATTACCCCAAATACTTTATGCAGTGATGCTTTCTGTTACAATCTAGATCTTTTGCAGGCTCTACCTTCTGGTGACAGATGATGCTATCGATTCCTCTTTTCCCCACTGGCTGGAACTGAAGGGTTTCCCCAAACAGCTTCCTCATGCTTGTTTTGCAATCTACAATCTGTAATCTCTCCCACTCCAAGAAGCTCAGCAGCACTTTATTGTAACTGAGAGTGAAGCACTCTGTTCTTCCCTTCCTGAGTGGAGTTGGGGGTTTTTGGATGTGACCCATGACTTTGAGGGATAAAGTCTGGGGGACAGTCTGAGACAGATGGAGTGTGGCATGCATAAGTGCAGTTGGGTGAGACAAAAGGACATAGGTACATGATGATGCAGCTATTAACAAAGACTGGTGGTATTCATCCAACTGAAAGTTTGTATTGAGCACTCTTCAATCTTCATTACACCAGACCTTTGTCTACCCTATTTGGGATCTCAGGTGCAGATGGTTCATTCAAGGGGCACTTGTGATTGAGGCAGATCTGGGAGTGGACCTTTCTCAGGCTTTTCTTTTCTGAAATCTAGTTGTAGGCTCTTATCCAGAAGAGACCCCCAGCTTAACTTCTTAACTTGTATGAGACAAAGAAAGCTCAGAATTCTGTCCCCAGCACTTCTTGTACTGGATTTCCTCGCCATTTATTAGATCTTGCTGAACACTGCAATCATGATAACTGTAACCCTGCTCCAATCATGGTGGAGGAAGCTTGCAAGAGATATAAGAGGATGTATCAACAAGCACTCTGGCACCCAGGAGGGCCTGCTGCACAAGCTCTTAGATCTGCTTTTCTAAAAGGAAAGAAATTTTAAGAAGGGTAAACAATCTTACTTTAATTACATATAGCAACAGAGAAAATACAAGCAGGACCAACAGACAGGGCTTTGAACTGTCTGACCATAGGAAATACATACATTACTACCAGAGAGAGAAGGGCCAACATCTGGGTTTTTAAAGCTGGGGCTGGGGGAGCTCCTTAAAAGGGGCCAAAGGCTCTTCTGGCACAAGAACCTTCCTCCAAAAACCAAGTCCCAAAGCAAAAACTCACCTAAGAACATGTATGTACTCATTTCAAAGTCAGAGATCCAGTGCCGCATTAGCAATCAGCAAGAGGTGCAGGCCTTCATAGGAAACAAGCCTCCCCTAATCAAGCATCCCTCATAAACCCACCTGAGACCTAAGGCCAGAGAAGATTTTTAACTCTCATTACAGAGGACAAGTGAAGGAGATGCTGTTTTGTGCTGCATGCTGCTTATAAGGAGGAGTATGTGACTCCTGATTGGTGGAACAAATACTGAGTGTGATGTTGCATGATTGTGTAAGGGGCTTACTTCATTTAGCTGCAGAAACTCTAGAGAGATTATTCAGAGAGTCATGTAGGCAGGGGACATTGGGGAGGTAGTGGAAGAAAAATTTTGGAATGACAGGCATGCATGGGAAACTGGCTCCATGCTTTCCGTGGATTTATTTGACATTCTAGTCACTGCTGAAAATGGTCTGTCTCAGGGGAAATTGCTCTTTCTCTCTCCTCATCATTCATTGGTGACTCTCCCCTCCAAATACTTGCAGTCTACTGGATGACAACTTCACAACTGAAGTTTCTGTGCTTAATATTTTTAAAGGGGGAAGGGAACCCGAAGCTGATATCCTTCAGCTTGGCTCCTTTCCACCAAATGTTGGTTACACAAAAGACTAATAGCAAATGGTGAGTAAACCCACTAATCCAAACAAAAAATCAAGCAGAAATCAGAGAATTGTCCAATCAGAATATGACATAAAATACTCATAAGTACATCATTCCTCACCAGGAAGTAATATATGTTTTGAAGTCAAATAAGGAATGAGCAAACAATCTCACTCAGAGAAAGTCTATTCTTAGCATCTCTAGAATTTTAAAGACAACATAGTGCTGACCTGCCATACATACATGCCATTGCAAAGTTTTCCTTCATTAACACCCTGGAGTTTCCTCTGTTCATGATTCTCTCTGAATAATGCCTCTAAAGTCTCTGGAGCCAATTGAGGTAAGTGCATGAGCTACAGAGGCACTTTGGTACTTAGCATTTTTTGTCAACCAAGAGTCACAAGAGGAGCAAATAAGATAATATTTATAAAGGACTTAGCAAATTTTAAAGCTATAAGTGCTAGCATTATGATGAGTCCTCATCACATAAAGTCACTCCAACACATAAAGTGAACATTTTTTACCCTAAGTATAGAACTTTACACTTCATCTCTATTAAATGAAATCTCATTCCATTCGATTCTCTCATCATTCTGACCTGTAAACCACTTTTGGATCCTGCCTGTGTCACTTAGTATGTTATCTGTGTCTCCCAGTTTCAAGTCATCTGAAAATTTATTTGTGTGTCTTCTGTCTTTATCCAAGGGACTGATAAAAATGTTGACTAGTACAGAGCCAAAGACAGATTCCTGGCATCCTCCACTACAGAATTTCCTTCACCTGACTTTCATCCATTAAGGACTTGGGGCTCCAGTGATTCAACCATTTCCAAATTCAGCTTACAACACTGTCCATGGCTCTAATCCATAGCTGCCCATCTTCTCCCCAATGGCAGCACTGAAGATTTTGTCAGTCTCTTTGTGGGAATCCATGTTTAATACATCAACAAGATTCTCCTGCTCCATCAGTTCAGTTACAGAGTCACATAAGGACGATTGATTTGGAGGAACCTGTTTTCATGAGGCCTTGATGACCTTTTCACAATCACTCTTCCTTTTCAACATGTTCACAAACCATATCTTTTATAATGGGTTTTAATTTTTTTTCTGTGAGTCAAAAATAGAATTCATTGAACCAGACAGTGCAGACTTGTCAATCTTTCTTTTTTTAAAAATATTGGAACATTTGTCACCAAAATATATGGGACCCACCACAGTAGTGAAGACTTCCACTGATCTACACTAGCAGCTCAGCTTCAGCCCCCTAATATTTGGCTATTGTAACAGTCCAGTCAAGATGTGACCTCTGGGGCCCCTTCCTTCCCTGAGATTCTATGATTTCAGTGACCTTTTTTTTTCTTCACAGAAAAATTTTGAAGTGTTAGAACAGACCCAGAAAAGGAACCTCTTCCTTGGAACAGATGATGCAGTTCCTTTCCAATACTAATTGGTTCTCTCCACTCTGAGGTTGCCCAACCCTGGGGCAGAGAAGAGAGTCTATAAATTGTTAGTCTGGGAAATGTAGAGGGTAGGTCCATGAAGGGAGGGCCATCCTGACTGTTATATCTCTGAGTTCCTTACACTCATCTTCTCTCCAGGATGCTTTTTGTCTCCCTCTCCAGAGGCATCTGGATAGAGGTTCTGGCTGTGACCCTGATGGTGCTGACTTCCCAGGTGGCTGCAGGGAGACATGCCCTAGGTAAGTACTGAGCAGCAGCTCCCCAAAGAGCCCAGGTGGGACTCAAGGGGAACACTCTTCTCTCTGGGCCCAGACCAAAGGAACAATTTGGGACAGGATGGTCCTCAGATAGATGGGCAGTAGGGAAACTGGATTTCAGGCTCCCCTCCCAACTAACTCTGCCTTAGGTTCTTTGCTTCCTTTCCTCCTTTTCCTTGGTGTTCAAAGACCTGATGCACTCCCCACTCCAAGAACTGAGGTTCCAGGCAATTTGTCAGGAAGCAAGTATAAAGGAGCTACTGTCTGAGGGGCACTGTGCTAATGCCAAGGATAGAAAGAATGGACAAAGACAGTTCCTGTTCTCAAGGAGCTCACAGTCTAATGGGGAAGACAAGAGATGAACAACTCTGTGTGAACAAGATAGATAAAGGAGAAATGGGATGTGCTCCAAAGAGGGATCTCAGTAACATTAACAGAAATCAGGGAAGGCTTCCTTTAGAAAGTGAGGTTTGAGCTGATGCTTGAAGTAAGCCAAGGAAGTGAGGAGGCAGAGGTGAGGGAGAAGAGAATTCTGAGAAGGGAGCAGTCAGAGAGGGCCCAGAGTGGGGAGAGAGAGAAATGTATGGCAGAAAGAAGAAGAAGGCTTGTGTCACTGGACAGTAGAGTGCTGGGGTCCAAGTAATATAAAGTGCAAGAAGGTTAGAAAACTAGGAGGGGCCTGGTTGTGAAGGACCTTGGAGGCCAATTAGAAGACTTTTTATTTGATTTTGGAGGAGACAGGAAATCACTGAAGTTTATTGATTGGAGGGTGGGGGCGTATGGTTACAAAATGCCAAGGTTTCCTACCCCTTCTAAATGTTTCTGTCCTACTAAACATTGTCACAGGGTGTGCCTAAAGTACTGGAAAGATTTAAATTTGGCTGTTATTGGGGTAGGAAGGCATAGACTTTCTTGGACTGATTTCCCTGGTATGATTTCAAGGCCATAAGTGAAGCTGGAGTTTGGTTTTTCTACCAACCTCAGTTTCTTCATCTATAAAATAGGGATGAGAATAGCACCCACCTCTCAGATTATCCCAGGGGCTAAAAGAGATAATACGCATGAGGGACCGGAAGTATGATACAAATGCTAGTTATTATTTTATTATGGTTACTATTACTATTACGTGTACCTCATTTTTCTCAAAATTCTGATCCTACTCAGCTGGAAATTTTACTTTTTAAAATGTATCTTTCGTTTTTAACATCATCTTTATTTGCAATTATCCCTGTTTTCTTAAACCAGTGCTTACACACCTGCAGGCTTACTTTCTTTCATGGTTTCCATGGTTTGGTTAGCAAGGACTTTCTATGCTTTAGCATGGACCAATTATCAGCTAGAGTTTTATGGCATCATCAGTTACCAAGAGAGGCTGTTACATGAAGAGTCTTTTTCCGGAGGGGAAGGATGTGTTTTGTCGGGCAGCCTGAGAGGGCATCCAGAGGCATGGGTTGTCTCTAAAAGGAAGCTTTGGAGAAAGGAGAGAAAGGCTGTGGAGAAATCTAAACTAACACAAGGATTCTATGACCAAGTCAAACTGCGCTGAGAGTTGCACAGCAGAACTATTAAAGATGTAAAATAAACAAATTTATTGTTAACAACTTGATTCTAAGCACTTTCTAAGTCATTTGGATATTTTCTCTTAAAATTTTTTTTAAAAAAACTTACATTTTGAATTTAATACATAAAGGGTATAAAAGAAAGATTTATAGTTTAGTATACAATCCTCTTTTACTGTTCTACTGTGTATAGGGAAATGCTCTTTTTATTTGATGTTTATTAAGTTTAGAATAAAAGTTTTAAAAATAACACAAATCTTATAAAAAAGAAGTCTAAGTTTAAACTAGAGAAATGGATGAGATGGTCAATGGCAGAGGCTATGAAGGCAGGAGTGTGGAGAAAATCAGTGGGGCCCAGGGCAGATATTTAGGAGGGCAATAATCAAAGCCAGGACTGAAATGGGATGGGGCTGGAATAGAAGAGATCAGCATGGGGTAAGTGATGTGACAAAATTTCAGATGGGAATATGGAATGTGGGAAAGGGAGATACTGAGATGCTCAATTAGGAAAGAACAACTGGATAACTTAATTGAATAAAAAGAGATTGTGTCTGCATAATCTTTCACAATTTACGACACTTGTGAGGTAAGTAGTACAGTCATCTGTATCCACAATTTAAACATGAGGAAAGTGACGTTCAGAGAGGTTAAGCAATTTTTTCAGTCATGAAGGTGCTAAGTATTAAATAGTAGGGAAAAATCATCTGAAGATAAATTTGGAGTGGGCAAGATAGAGGTGAATTGAAGAAAGTAAACAACAGTAGGGGAGAAATTAATAATTTCATGGATTATTAATTTACACTAAGACACATACATTGCCCTTTTCTGCCTCTGTGGTTTTGCTCACACTGCTCCCTATGCTTGGAATGCCCTTCCCCACCCTCACCCCGTCTGTCTGTTGAATTCCTATCCATTTTCTAAAGGAGATGAAAGGCCTCCTCCTTCTGGAAATCTTTACATCATTGATAACTAATTTGCTGATCCAGCCATGGTAACAACTTTCCCCACTTTGTACCTCATCTAACACTTGGTTTTATCTTCTCAGGTATATTAATCATAGCTAGTTTTTGTTCTGTGGTTGTCTATGTATTTGTTATATTCTCCTATTAAGTTCCAGAAAGCAGAAATCTGCCTAGAATCTTACATTAATACTTGTCACATAGTGGATACTGAACCAATGTTTAATTCAATAGAATGTTAGTGTTAGAAGGGTCTGTGGAGAGAGAAAAAAAGATGTTTAACTTGAAAGAGTTGGAAGGAAAGGGGTGAGAAGGAACAAGTGGAAGACTTGCTGGTGATGGGGATGTGATGATTCTCAGGCTCCTTAGCATTTGGGTTTTCCTTAGCATGATAATTACTGGTCTGCAGAAACTACAGTGCCTAACATGTTCTTCTCTTTCACTGGGATTGGAGAATGAATGAATGAATGAATGAATGAATGAAAAAACCCATTTACTGTGTACTTGTTCAGTTTTGTCAATTATGTGAAACTCTTCATGAGCCCATTTGGGGTTTTGTTGGCAGAGATACTGGAGTGGTTTGCCATTTCCTTCTCCAGCTCATTTTACAGATGAGGAAACTGAGGCAAAAGGGGTTAAGCGGTTTACCCAGAGTCACACAACTAGTAAGCATCTGAGGTCAAATTTGAACTCAGATCTTCTTGATTCCAGGCTTGATACTCTATCCATTGTTCTAGCTACCTGCCATACACATCAATTATTATGTGCCAATATCTGTGTTAAGTGCTGGAGCAGCCCCTGCCCGCAAGGAATTTAGATCCTAAGAGGGTAGACAACACACAGCTATAGCTACTTCATTTGCCACTAGCTGCCCTCCTTGGTTTTGACTCCACCATCATCTTCATCATGTCCATTCAGGAAAAACTCATTATCAGATAAATTCAGCATCAGAAAACTCAACATCTCAGAGATTGCTTCAGCTTTGCTTCTCACCCCCATCAGTCCCCTCAGTCATTTCTGCCTTTCTAACTGGAGGGCTGGACAGTGGAGGAAAAATCTCCTCCCATAGCCTCCCTTTATAGAGAGTTCAAAATCTCAGACATCTCTTCCTTTACCACCACCTACTTTGGTTTTGACTCTACCCTTCTCTTCCTTACACTCCCATGCCAGCTGTCCTCTTCCCACCCTTTTGTCTTCTTGTGTGTTTTGTCTTCTTCCATTACATTGTAAGTTCCTTGAAGTCAGGCACTGTTTCTCTTTTTCTTATTTGTACTGCCGTACTTAGTATAGTGTCTGGCATATTGTAGGAGCTTAATAAATGTGGATTGTATGGTATCCTTCCTTTGATTCCTGGATTTTAGAGTTGTGGCTAGGGAAGAAGTTATCTGGAGCTTTGCCCCTGGGTGCTGATACCCAGTGTGAACTTCCTTCCCATACACCTGTGTCTCTTGGTACTCTACAGGCTTACACTGCATAGTGTGACCCTGCATCATTTTTTTTTAATTAATTAATTTATTTAACTTTTCAACATTCATTTCCACAAAATTTTGTGAAGCTTACTCTCATCACATTCGACTAAAGGAAGGAATAAAATGCACACTCATTTTGGTAGGAAAACCTATCTTACAATACCAGGAAAGTGTGGGAAAAGGGGATAAGCAGGGCGGGGGGGATAATGGAGGAAGGGCAGTGGGAGGATGGTTCAATTTGAAGTCAACACTCTTGGAGAGGGACAGGATCAAAAGAGAGAATAGAAGCAATGGGGGGCAGGATAGGATGGAAGGAATTTTAGTTAGTCATACACAACACGACTATTATGGAAGTCATTAGCAAAACTACACAGATATGGCCTATATTGAATTGCCTGCCTTCCCAACAGGAATGGGTGGGGAGGGAGGAATGGGGAGAAGTTGGAACTCAAAGTTTTAGGAACAACTGTTGAGTATTGTTCTTGCAACTGAGAAATAGAAACAGAGATAATGAGGTATAGAAAGTTATCTGGTCCTACAGGACAAAAGAAAAGATGGCAATAAAGGAAGGGAGGGATGTTAGAAGAGAGGGCAGATTGGTGATAGGGGCACTTAGAATGCTCAGTATTTTGGGGCGGGGGGAGGGGAGAAATGAGGAGAAAGTTTGGAACCCAAAATTTTGTGGAAATGAATGTTGAAAAGTTAAATAAATTAATAGACCTTAGGGGAAACTATTCTTTGAGACTATGCTCATTATTGTCCAGAATGGCTATCTTTCTCTTTGCTGTTTACCCTTTCATGCTTCTCTTGATTCTTGTGTTTGAAAGTCAAATTTTCTTTTCAGCTCTGGTCTTTTCATCAAGAATGCTTGAAAATCCTCTATTTCATTGAAAGATCATTTTCCCTCCTGAAGTATTATACTCAGTTTTGCTGGGTAGGTGATTCTTGATTTTCGTCCTAGTTCCTTTCACTTCTGGAATATCTTATTCCACGCCTTTTGACCCCTTAATGTGGAAGCTTCTAGATCTTGTGTTATCCTGATTGTATTTCCACAATACTTGAATTGTTTCTTTCTAGCTGCTTACAATATTTTCTCCTTGACCTGGGAACTCTGGAATTTGGCCACAATATTCCTAGGAGTTTCTCTCTTTGGATCTCTTTCAGGCAGTGATTGGTGGATTCTTTCAATACTTAGAAGTTACCTGAAAAATAGATCCAGAAGAGAGAATTTAAAAGTTATTGGACTACATGGCAGCCATGATCAAAAAAAGAGTCTAGTTGTCATTTTTCAAGAAATTACCAAGACAAACTGCCCTGATATTCTAGAACCAGAGGGTAAAATGGGAACTGAAAGAATCTTCCCATTGCTTCCTAAAAGAGATCCCCAAAGGAAAACTCCTAGGAGAAGTGTAGCCAAATTCCAGAGTGCTCCAGGTAAAAGAGAAAATAATGTAAGTTGTCAGAAAGAAACAATTCACATACTGTGGAAATATAATCAGGAAAACACAAGATCAAGCAGCTTCTACATTACGGGATCTTAGGGCTTGGAATATGATATTCCAGAAGTCAAAGGAGCTAGGATTAAAATCAAGAATCACCTATTGAGCAAAGCTGAAAAAAATGGGCATTCAATGAACTACAGGACTTTCAAGCATTCTTGCTGAAAAAAAAAACAGAGCTGAATAGAAACTTTGATTTTCAAATACAAGACTCAAGTGAAGCATGAAAAGGTAAACTAGAAAGAGAAATCATAAAGGACTTACTAAAGTTGAACTGTTTACATTCCTACGTGGAAAGATGATATTGGAAACTCATCACACCTTTCTCAGTATTAAGCAATAAGGTAGTTAATATATATATATATATAATATATATATGTGTGTGTGTGTGTGTGTGTGTGTATGTGTGTGTGTGTGTGTATTTATGGCACTGGGTGAATTGAATATGAAGGAATGATATCTAAAAAACAAAACTGATGAGGGAGGGTGGAATATATTGGGAGATGGAGAAAGGGAGAGGTAAATTATTTCACATAAAACAGGCAAGAAAAAGCTTTAACAATGGCGGGGAAAAGGAGGAAGGTGAGAGAGAAAGAGTGAAACTTACTCTCATTAGAGTTGACTTAAGGAGGGAATAATATGCACACTCAATTTGCTATGAAAATCTATGTTGCCCTACTGGAAAGTAGGGGGAGAAGGAAATAAAGGGGGGAATAATAGAAGGGAGGGAAAATGGGAAGAAGGGGTAATCAGAAGAAAACACTTTTGAGGAGGGACAGGGCCAAAGGAGAGGATAGAATTACGGGGGGTGGTGGGATAACATGGAGGGAAATATAGTTTTTCTTTCACAACATTACTGTCATTATGGAAGTGTTTTGCATGACTACACATATATGACTTATATTGAATTCCTTGCCTTCTCAATGGGGATGGGTGGGGAGAGAGGAAAAGGGAGAATGTAGAACTCAAAGTTTTAAAAACAAACGTTAAAATTTGTTTTTAGATGTGACTGGGAAACAAGACAAACAGGCAATGGGATATAGAAATCTATCTTGCCCTACAAGAAAATAGAGGAGAAGGGAATAAGAGAAGAGGGGAGCTATGTGAGAGAAGGGAGGGCAAATTGGGGGAAAGGGTAATCTGAATGCATGCTGTCCTGGGGCAGGGGAGTGGAGCAATGGGGAGAAAATTTGGAAGTCATCTTGTGGAAGTGAAAGTCGAAAACTAAAAATAAATTAAGAAATAGAAAAAAAAAAACCAGTGGATAATAATAGCACTCCATCTCAGGGATATTGTGAAATAGTATAAAGTGCTAAGCACAGTGGCTGGTATCTGGTAAGTGCTTTATACACATTACTTATAATCATTATTATCATTACTGTTGTTGTTAAATAACTTTCCTCAGTTCACACAGAGTGTCAGGTCACGGTGAATACGTTATCTCCCTGATAAGGTGATGGGCAGGAGTCTATCTAGGACAGTACAGAGAGGGGAAGATAACTTCAGGGGGAAGTTTAGAATTTTGTGAATTATTAGCTTTTCCTAAAAGGTTTAGCCTGTACTTTCCTGTTTTGTGCATTTGTCTACCTTGTTCCTGGGGCAGCTGGGTAGCACAGTGGATAGAGTGCTAGGCTTGGAATCAAGAACTGAGTTCAAATGTGGCCTCAGACACTTACTAGCTGTGTGACCCTGGGTAAGTCACTTAACCCTATTTTCCTTAGTTCCTCAACTGTAAAATGGGGATGCATTGGAGAAGGAAATGGCAAGCCACTCCCGTATCTTTGCTAAGAAAATCCTATGGAAAAGTCCATGGGTTCACAGAGTTCAACACAACAGAAGGAATGACCAATAAAAATGATACTGTTTCTGTGCCAAATGGCACCTCCCATCCACTCCACCTATTGAGTTCCTATCCATTTTTTAAAATCTCAGTGACTGAAATGCCATCTCTTGCAGACAGACCTCCCCATCAGGAATCACTTTTCCTCCCTTTGGATCTCACCAAAGTAACACTTTGTTTAAGCCTCTCAGATGCATTTATTAGGGATGTTTTTGAGCTACAATTCTTTGTTTACATGGCATATTATCCTATTTAGCTTCATAAAGCAGGAACCCAGACAGGCTGCAGCCTAGTGCTCTTCATACAGTGGCCTCTAAAGCAGTCTTGAATTCTGTAAAATGGTAGAGCTGAAGGGAATCTTAGAGAGAGGAAAGGATGTCTCACTTGTAAGAGTTGGGGGAAAGTGGGGCCAGAGGGAAAGAACAAGGGACAGTGAAGTGGGAATCACTCATGCAAATTGTAGTAATTTCACGGTGCCCTCCCTGTTTCTTGCTGTTCATCACAGACTACATAGGCTAAAAATGGTCTTCTCTTTTACAAAACCTGGGCCTAGGGAAATCCTTGTAACTCTTTCCTTTCATTCCTAGATGCTAGGAATCAAACTAGGATGGGGCAACCAGAGCTTTGCTCCTGAGTAACGGGGAATTTCTTCCCCATACACCTGTATCTTGAAGCTTTCCACAAGTTTGCAATGCGTGATGGAATCCTGCATCCTTCCTAGATCCCAAGCTATGACTCCTAGGATTTTATAGTCAAGTCACGTCAAGAAACATTTATTAAGTACTCATTGTGTGCCATTTTGCTAAGCACTGGAGATACAAAGAAAAAAAGCCAAACATCAAATCAAAGCACTCCAAACATTGCCACTTTCTTCTAGAACTCAAGGGAGCATAGGTCAGGCAGGTTGAGAAAATGGTCTATGTCCTTTCACTGTTTGACTGCTGCTGGACTGAAGCTATCATTTCCCCCATAATTTTTCTTCCAGTCCTCACCCAACAACTGTTTGTCCATCAGGTGAAAGAATTCCTAGTTGCTCCAACCTAGATCTCAAGCATGTGTTTCCTCTCAGCAAAGGAAACAGCTTTGAGAGTCAGCTCAAGCTGAGACCTTAGACTGTTCATGAGAGAGTATGAATGTGTATGTGTGTGTGTGTGTGTGTGTGTGTATGTGTGTTTGAGAGAGAGAGAGAGAGAGAGAGAGAGAGAAAGAGAGAGAGAGAGAGAGAGAGAGAGAGAGAGAGAGAGAGAGAGAGAGAGAGAGAGACAGACAGACAGAGACAGAGAGAGACAGAGGGGGCTGTGGGTGGAGAAAACTCGGGGATCTCAGTCTCAAGTTGGCCCAGGCTTCATCCAGTGTCAGCACCAAAGGTGAGGGATGTTCTCAGCTGCTGTCCAAGGTATGAGTAACGATTGCTTTTCTAGGAAGAGAATGGAGGTTGATGGACAGGAATGTTTTCAGAGGATTGAAGAAGGCCCACAGTGTTCTAAAGGAAATGTCTTGGAAGTGAGCTGAAAAAGCAGAACCAGGACTGTAGTTTTTGGTGACCAGACACTGGGGACTCCTTTAGGAAATGAATTCTCTCTTTCTGGGGGCCAAGTTCCCACTGCAGTGGGACAGGAAAGGAAACACCGATGTTAAGGAGAAAAACTTGGGGTAAGTTTCTGAGGAATTGGAATCACTCCCTTTCCATCCATTGCACTTAGCCTGGACTGAAGTTACATGCTTTCAGCTCCTCTTTCAGATAGTTTAGCTCAATGGGACTTTCCATCCTCATTTCACAAGAGGACTACACTAGCCAATCAGCAGCCAAAGAATCAGCAATCTCATTAGTTACTAGGTAGAAGTGTTATCTGAAGATTCTTCTTGACTTCCTTCTCTCCTCCTCACCCAGCTCCTGAGGCTTGTAGAAAGCTTCTCTCTCAGCATTATTTTCACTCCCTTCTTCTCTGCACCCCTCAGTTTCTTGCATACCTCACCCCAGCCAGGGTAGGCCTGGCTCTGGCCTTCCTCCTTTGTAAAGACCACTGGTCTTTCCCCAGGAGAGGTAGCGACAAGGATGATGATACCTTACACTGTGGGGCAGCATATTGACTTATCAACCTATAATTTAAGTCATCTATGTTACAATGTATTTTTCTTTTTTCTTGGTAAACATCTCCTAATCACATTTTAGTCTGATTTCGTTCCACTCAGGAGTTTTGGAGGTGACAGACAGTCCAGAACTGTGAGTTTGATGCTTCTGCCTTGCTCTGTAATGGTACCAAGCAATTTACAAAGAGTTTTACTCTCCTGAAGTTATTTTACTCACTGTGCTACATGAGGTCTGTAAGCACCCTCATTTTACATGTGAGAAAAAGACTTGTCCAAAGTCACAAAGTTTATAAATGGAATACCTCAACTTGAACCCAGTTCCATTGACTCCAAATTTAGTGCACTTTCCATTACTCTGCAGTCCAGGATTCTGGTGCTCTATGTGCAATTCTCTGAGCCTTTGCTGTCCTCTCCTACACTTTTGTAACACCATAGACAGCTAGGGAGCATATTCCCTCTGGCCCTTAGGATTTCACCCCCTTCAATATTTTAAAGAACTATTTCCTTATTTCTTTCTCACCTGCAGGAATAGCAAGGGTCTCCCTCAATTCCATCTACTGGATTAGCATGGCTATTTTTTTGCACAGCGAATTTGGGGGAAATGCTATTGCCCCATTCCAGACTTTTTTCCCCAGTCAATGAGTCAACGAACATTAAGAGCTTAATATGTTCCAGCCACTGTCATATACCCTCCTTAAATTTTGATTTTTCAATCCCCTCATCCGCAGTCTGTGTTTCTCCATTTTTCTTGCCCTACAGAGGGGAATGGAAGGGAATAAATATTTCTATAATGCCTTCAGTGTGCTATTTTTTTTAGAAATATTATCTCATTTGATTTCAGACTTTGAACCTTTTCTCACTTCACCCCTATGTGCTTCTGTCCCCTCCATCTCTCCTACAAGATCCCTTCTTCTTGAATTATTATTCTTCTTCTTTTCTTCCTCCTCTGGGAACTAGCGACTTTGATC
This sequence comes from Bettongia penicillata ogilbyi, assembly GCA_023548195.1. Classification (NCBI taxonomy): domain Eukaryota; kingdom Metazoa; phylum Chordata; class Mammalia; order Diprotodontia; family Potoroidae; genus Bettongia; species Bettongia penicillata. Next base: position 3,413,831 of record JAJHZJ010000089.1, read on the forward strand.
ATCCTTTCTTTCTTTCTTTCTTTCTTTCTTTCTTTCTTTCTTTCTTTCTTTCTTTCTTTCTTTCTTTCTTTCTTTCTTTCTTTCTTTCTTTCTTTCTTTCTTCTTTCTTTCTTTCTTTCTTTCTTTCTTTCCTTCTTCCCTTCCTTCCATTCTTTCCTTCTTTCTTCTTTCTTTCTTTCTTTCTTTCTTTCTTTCTTTCTTTCTTTCTTTCTTTCTTTCTTTCTTTCTTTCTTTCTTTCTTTCTTCTTTCTTTCTTTCTTCTTCCTTCCTTCCTTCCTTCCTTCCTTCCTTCCTTCCTTCCTTCCTTCCTTTCTTTCTTTCTTTCTTTCTTTCTTTCTTTCTTTCTTTCTTTCTTTCTTTCTTTCTCAGCCTTTCTCTATATTCAGGTCTCTTCCAAAAAACATGCTCATGTCTCCCCCATCTTTAAAATACCTTTATTTTGCCATATCCCTTATTCAAACTATTATCTTATATCTCTACTTTGTTTCAGAATGAAACTCTTGAAAAAAAAATAACCACTTTCATGGTAGTACCACTTTTTAATCCTTGGCCATCTAGCTTCTAAATCTACCACATAACTGAACAGTCTTCACAATGTTATTACTCTCCAGGGCATAGGGACACACACCTACCTGTAATCCCAGGTACAATAAGGTAGCTGAAGCTGGCAGATGTCTAGAGTTCAGAGTTGTAGAGGGCTATGTTGTTCCATTGTCTGCACTAAGTCAGCATTAATATGGTGAGCCCTCAAGAAGGAGGTAGAGGGGGATCATCTGTTTTCTCGAGGAGGAGACAAACCAGACCAGGTCAGACATAGAAGCCATCCAACCTGTGCAGATCAGTAGTGGGAATGGGCTTCATATTAGCCCCTGTAACTGCAGCCTCAGACAGATGGGGAGACCCAGATTTTAGAACAAATGAAACACAAAGTTATTTCACTAAATCTCAATTGCTAAGTGTTATAGTATTTTCTTAATCCCCACCTTCCGGAGTTCTCTGTGGTAGTTGATGCTGTTAGCAAATTTCTCCTCCGGAATATTTCCTTTTCACTTGATTTTGTGACACTGTCCTGTCCTGGGGCTCCTACCTGCCTGAACACTTCTTTTAAACTGCTAGTCATACATTTTCCTCAAGATTGTTTTTCTTTCCCTACATCCTCTCTTTCTTGGTGATGTCATCAACTCACACAGTTCCATTTTTTATTTCTATATATATGACTCCCAAGTGTATATATTTAGGCTTTATATCTCTAAATCCCTGAGAACAAAAGGTAATACTTCAGTGGAGGGTTGTGAGCTCTTTTTTCAGTAGATGTCAACCCAGGGAAAATCTTGAATCTGAGACAGTTGGTCTGAGGACTCATATGTGAAACGGGGACAGAGAGGTGGCCACAGGGACTACATACTATATCCCCTTGGTATAATGTAACCTTTTCGAGGGTAGAGACTATTTGGTTTTTTTTTTTCTAATCTTTGTCTATCCCAATCACTAAGTCTGGACTTTGCACATAGTAGGTTCATAATAAATGCTTGTTCGATGAATCAGACATCGAAAGCAGAGGCAATTACATCGTGAGATCTTCATCAGGAAGCTACAACAGGAGAGAGGCAAGGTGGCTGGAATGAAAGGTTGGGGAGCCATGATGGCCTGGGAAACAGGGGCTGGTTCTGGGAGAAACATGAATAGACAAGGGTTCTCTATTGTTATAGAGGGAGTATAAAGAGGAAGAGATAAGGGAAGGGAAATTGGAATAAGATATCTGGGACCCAAAGTGCCTCAGAAGCTACTTAGACCATCAGGTCTCTGGGCCAAGCTTATAAGATTCCCCAGATTTTCACTGGGATAAAAGGATCTCATGGTCTTGATATGTATAGGAATACTTTTTATGTCTTCAAGGCCAATCTCAGGTCACCCTTAATCCTTAATCACCATAGTGACAAGTGACAGTGACTCACTGAGCCACTGACCCCCCATCACCTCATAAATATTGGGTGCTGATTCTGGTGCTGATCTTGGTAGGGAAGCCAAGCTGTGGGCCCAGCTCCCTTCCATGGCTGAGCAGACCTGTTCTCCTTACACTTCTCATTTTCTCATTCACAAGCGCTGGCATCCAGTCAGCCAACAAGGAGCTGGTGGTGTTTTGTCACATCTTGCCCTAGGAGCTGGCCAGAGAAATCTTGTTCCCACTTCTCCCCATCTTGTTCTATCTCTAGTATAGACCTTCTTTTACACCCATATGGAACTGCTGATTCTCTACTGCTCCAGATCCTTCTCTGATCCCAAGGCCTCTACTTTCCATATATCCAAGTGTTCTCTCTCCTTGTCTTTCTGTCTGTGCTTCTCTCTTTCCCCTAATCAATTACCCTCAATACTGTCTTTCTACACTGCTGATTTCTCTAATCTCCTAGACCAGACCTGCTGTTAAGCTCCATTTGCTGGAGACAGATGATCCTAAACATTCTTATACTCCCCATTAGCTGGAACAGTGTCCTTCCAATACAGGACTGAAGTGTTTTCCCCAAACAGCTTCCTCAAAGCTCATTCTGCAATCTGCACCTTTCTACCCCACTCCAGGAAACTCAGGATGCCCCAGCCCTTCCTTACCACTGAAAGACAACTACTCTGTTCCTCCTTTCCTGAGTGGAGTTAGAGGCTTTGTACATAGGACTCTGAGGGATAAGGCTTGGGGGATAGTTTAAGGAAGATGGGGCATGCATAAGTAGAGTCTGGTGAGAGAAAAGGATATGGTTACATAGTTACACAGCTGTGAACAAAGACTGGTAGTATTCATTCTATTCAGAGGGGCTATATTAAACCCTCCTCCCTGTTCCCTATGTCAGAACTTTCTCTGCCTCACTTAGAACCTCAAGTGGAGATGTTCCATTAAAAGGGCACTTGTGATTGAGGCAGATCTCAGTGTGAACTTTTCTCAGATTTTCTTTTTTGAAACCTAACTATAGGCTCTTAGTCAGGAGAAACTCAACCATTAGGTATAAATGTCTAAGAGACAATGAGAGCTCAGAATCCTGTCCCCAGCACTTCTTGTATTGGGGTTCCTCATCCCTCATTAGATCACACTCCAGTCATAATAACTGTAACCTGGCTCCCACTCAGGTAGAGGAAACTTGAAATGGCCATAAAAATGTGTGGGAAGGATGACTTTGTGCTGCATGATGCTTATGTGGAGGGGAATGTGACTCCTAACTGGTGGACAGAATACTGAGTGTGATGTTACATAACTTACCTAACTATGTAACAGGCTTATTTCATTTGGCTGGAGAAACTTTGGAGAAATCACTCAGAGAGACATGTGGACAGAGGACATCAGGCAGGTAGTGGGGAAAAACTTTGGAATGACAGACATGCATGGGAAACTGGCTCCATGCTTTCCTTGTACTTTCTGGAAATTCTAGAGACTTGTGAAAGTGATCTTTTTCTCTTTTACCTTGTCACTCCCTAAAACACCATTGGATCTACTCCCTCTCTAAGTATTTGTAATTTAGGGAATGACAGCTTCACAACAAAATCTGCTTTCATGTTCACTTCTGGTTCTTTTTCAGGTATTTAAAAATTTTTATTATTTATTTTAACTTTCATTTTAAAAAAAATTTTGAGTTGCTAATTCTGTCCCTCTCCACCCTCACACCTTTTCTGAACGTAAGAAATGTGATATCAATTATACATGTGAAATCAACAAAAACATATTTCCATATTATCCGTGTCGCAAAAAAAGCAAGAAAAGCACAATGAAAAATTATACTTCAGTCTGCATTCAGACTCTTCTCAGTTCTTTCTCTGAAGTGGACAGGACTTTTCATCATGAGTCCTTCAGAACTGTTTTGGATCATTGTATTGTAGGGAATTGCTAAGTCATTCGCAGTTAATTATCTTGTAATATTGTTATAACTATGTACAATATTCTCCTGGTTCTGCTCTGCATCAGTTCATATAAGTCATTTTGGGTTTTTTTTTTATAACTCACCCCCCTTGTCATGTCTAATAACATAATAGTATTTCATCACAGTTATATACCATAGTTTGTTCATCCATTCCCCAATTGATGAGAATTTCCTCAATTTCTCATTTTTTGTCACAACAAAAGAGCTACTCTAAATATTTTTGTATATATAGATCCTTTTCCTTTTTTATTTTTTAAAATTAATTTATTTTTAGTTTTCAACATTCATTTCCACAAGATTTTGAGTTCCAGTTTGTTTCCCCATCTCTCCCCTGCCCCTACTTTTGTTTAATATAATTTTTAATGCAATTACATATTAGAGCAATTTAAAAGCATTTGTTAAAACAAGTTTTGAGTTCCAAATTCTGTTCTTTCCTCTTTACCTCCCTCACTTCCCTTCCTTCCTGAAATGGTAAGCAATCTGAAATTAATTTATTCTTATCAAATCATGTGAAATATTTCTATATTAGTCATTTTGTACAAGAATTCAAAAAATAGTGAAAGTGAAAAATAGTGTGCTTTAGTGTGTATTCAGATAGTCTCAGTTCTTTCTCTGGAGGCAGAAAGTCTGCTTCATCATTAGTCCTCTAGAATTATCTTTATGTTGCTACAAATAGCTAAGTGAATCACAATTTTTCATCACAGTATTGCTGTTACTGTGTATAATGTTCTCCTGGTTCTGCTCATTTCACTTTGCATCAGTTCATGTAAATCTTTCCAAGATTTTTTTGAAATCATTTTGCTAATCATTTCTTATAGCACAATAATAATCCATCACAATCATATTACAAGTTGTTTAGCCATTCTCTAACTGAAGGGTATTCCTTTGATTTACAAATCGTAGCAAATACAGAAAGAGCTGCTATAAATATTTTTGTACATCTGGGTCTTTCCCCTTTTTTGTGATCTCTTTGGGATGTAGACCTAGCAGTGGTATTTCTGGATCAAAGGGTATGTATTCCCAGCTTCATAGCCCTTTGGGTACAGCTCCAAGTTGCTTTCCATAATGACTGGTTCCTGATTACTTTTAAACGTAGAGGATAATACCTAGCTGATATCCCTCTGCTTCACTCCTTCCCCGAAATGCTGGTTACATAAAAGAATATAATAAATCACAAATAGTGAATAAATCCACTTATCCAAGCAAAACAGCAAACAGAAATTGGAGAAGCTGTCAGATTAGAATGATATAAAATACACAAAAGTAAATCAGCACTTCACCTGCGAATGAGTTAAGTTTTCAGACTTTGTCAGATTCTTTATTGAAATCCATATTTGATACATCTACAACATTCTCCTGATCCTTCAGTTTGGTTATAGTTTTAACAAGGAAAGGTTCATCTGGCATCACCTATTTTTGATGAAGCCTTAATGGCCTTTATACAATCATTTTTCCCTTTCAAAATGTTCACAAACCATATCTTTTATGAAATGTTTTAAATTTTTTTCTGAGAGTGAAAAGCAGGATTCATTGAACCACAGATTGCACACTTGTCAATTTTCCCTTTTTCAAAATATTGGAACATTTATTCTCCATTTTTATGGGACCTACTACAGTAGTGAAGATCCTCACTGGTCTACACCAGCAGCTCAGCTGCAGCACCCTAACATTGAGCTGCTGTAACAGTCCAGGCAAGACATGACCTCTGGGGCCCTTTCCTTCCCTGACGTTCTGTGATTTCTGTGCCCTTTTTGGTTTTCTTCACCAGAAAAATATTAGAACAGACCCTGCAAAAGAAACCTCTGCCTGGGAACTAATGATGCACTTCATTCCTAATGTTGATTGGCTCTCTCAGCTCTGAGGTTGCCCAACCTTCGGGTGGAGAAGAGAGTCTGCAAATTAGTCCAGTAGACATTGGGATAGTTCCCAAAAGAGAAGACCACTCTCACTCTTAGACATCTCTGAGTCCTTTAGGCTCCTCTCCTCTCCAGGATGCTGTGTGTCTTGCTCCCCAGGGGCATCTGGACAGAGGTTCTGGCTGTGACCCTGCTGGTGCTGACTTTCCAGGTGGCTGCAGGCAGACATGCCCCAAGTAAGTACTGAGCAGCAGCTCCCCAGAGAGCCCAGGTGGGGCCCCAGGGGAACACTCTTCTGTCTGGGCCCAGACCAAAGGAAGGACCTGGGCCAGGATGGTCCTCAGAGAGACGGGCAGTGGATGAGACTGGGTTTCAGGCTCCCGTCCCAACCAACTCTTCCTTAGACCCTTGCTTCCTTTCCCCCTTTTCCTTGGGGTTCAGGGACATCATGCAGCCCACCCTCCAAGAACTGAGGCTCGGCTCCAGGAATTTGTCAATAAGTAGTTATGAAGCAGGGCACTGTGCTGATGCCAAGGATAGAAAGGAAGGTCAAGGACAGTTCCTGTTCTCAAGGAGCTCACAGTCTAAAGAGGGAGTCAACAGGTGAACAACTCTGTGTGAACAAGATAGATACAGAAGTGGGATGTGATCAAGGGAGGGAAGGCACTGACATTAAGGAGGACAATGACCGGCTTCCTAAGGTGGAGGTGGGCCTGATGCTAGGAGTAAGCCAGAGAGAAGAAGATTCTGAGAATGGGGAGCAATCAGAGAGAGCCCAGAGTTGGGAGAGGGAAAAATGTATGGGAGGAAGAACAAGAAGGCTGGTGTCACTGGACAGCAGAGTCCTGGGGTTCTGGGAACACAAAGTTTAAGAAGACTGGAAAAATAGGAGGGTCCAGGTTGTGAAGGCCCTTCCAGGCCAAGCAGAGGATTTTATATTTGATGCTGAGTTTATTGATTAGTGGGGAGGACACGGTCACAAAATGCCAAGGTTTCCCACTCTGTCTAAATGTTTCTGTCCTACTAAACATCATCACAGCATCTGCCTAAACTACTGGAAATATTTAAATTTGGCTGTTATTGGGGGAGGAAGGCATATACTTTCCTGGATTAATTTCCAAGGTATAATTTCATGGCCATAAGTGAAGCTGGAGTTTGGTTTTCATGAATAACATCATGGTGGAGTAGGAGAAAGTCTCCCCATCTATTCCTCAGAGGCAGGTTAGAGACAGTTATTGGGCTGGATAAACCAAAGGGATCAGGCTGGCTTTTTTTCTATCTTCATGGTCCCTTGTTAATGGGCTGAAAAAGAGAGGTATAGACTCAATGTTCCCTAGTCCCCCATTTCCCTGGATCAGACAGGGCTTGCACTCTTGGACCCCTGCCTGTCAGTGCCATCGCTTGTCTCCACAGCGCTACTGATCTCCGTGAAGGCCAGACCTGGATCACTGGGTCCCTTTCATAATTCCCGAGGGGTATGAGATCTTTTGTCCTGGGCAGGGAGGGAGCCCTCTGAGATGGGGCACAAACCTCTTCCAGCTAAGCGTATAGTTGTGGAGCACTGTCTATATTATTGCCCCTGCAGCCTGGCCTGGCACTTGACCTGACCAATCACAGTCTCTTTCTGGTCCTAACGTGCTCTAGAGGGGTCCTCCAAGATCTACCCACAATCTACCTTTGAGCTTTGTGTCCTGCACTGCCTCTGAGGGGAGAGTATGCCATAGTTAACACCCATTCTCCAGGGCTGGGCAAGAGAGAAGGGGCCTTCTAGAGATAGTATGTCATGGCCTGAGTAAGGGGAGACCCAAGGGCAGGGGATCTCCCTGTCCTAGTCGGGTGAAGGCTGGTTACCTCAGGTGACAGACAACTCCAGGATCATCCAGGTGTCAGCCATGGGTGTACTGAGCAAGTGCTGCCCTCATGTGGACAATCATTCAAACTACACAATATTTAAATAGCCTCCCAGCTAGAAGCGAATCAAACTTTTATTAAGCTCTTACTTTGTGCCAGGCACTTTGTTAACTGTGGGGGATACAAAGAAAGGTAAAAGTCCCTGGAGATGACAACATGAAAACAACTGTGTGCAAATAAGTTATTTTCAGGATGATTTAGAAATAACCAATGGAGGGAAGTTACTAGAATTAAGAGGGACTGGCAAAGACTTTCTGTAGAAGACAGGATTTTAGTTGGGCCTTTGAAGGAAGCCAGGGGAGCCATGAGTCAGGTCTGAGGAGGGAAAGCATTCCAGACCTGGGGACAGCCAGAGGAAATGCCCAAGGCTGGGAGCTGGAGTGTCTACTAAGAGGGTAGTTAACCTGAAAGTTTGGTTAAAGTAGAGGCTACAGGCTAAATGTTTACAGTTTCATTATTTATTATAGATTAATTCATTCTCTTTAAAGTAACAGTACGTGGAGTCCAAGGAGCTAGATATCAGATCTAGCTACCAAATACCAAAAGCAGCCAGCCTTAAATCTGTATTAGGACAAAGAAGGTGTTCTGTGTCCTTCAGATTTATGGTCTCCATAAGTGATTAACTAGATTATTAGAAAGGAATTTCTTAATTGCATAGGTTGTAAATACAATAAAATAACAGAGTTGACAAAGTTTCAAATAGAAATTATGACCCAAAATGTCTGTGTTTTCTTTACCATTAACATGCCATAACATAGTATATGTCTACAAATATTAAGATGTGGTAAGCATCCCATTATTCAAGATAGTGTCTTAGGTTAAAGGTCTCCTAAAGAATGTTAAGTCAGCCCTGGCTGGCTTTTGTAGACATAGGAAGAAGCACTCTCTGAGTTTGGTTCAGAGAGAACAAAGAGATTATTCCAAAATCTTATATGAAATATTATCAAGGGACAGCACGGCAGCCAGCGTCACTGGGTCACAGAGTACATGAGTGGGGGAGGGAGTGAGGGATAAGGAGACTGAAACGTTAGGAGGGACCAACTTGTGAAGGGCTTTGAAGGCCAAACAGGATTTTTAAATTTGATGCTGGAGGTGACAGGGAATCTCTGGAGTTTATTGAGCAGGTGGGTGACAGTGCTTTAGAAAGATCTATTAGCAGCTGAATGAGGGATAGAAAAGAATGGGGAGATACTGGGGGAAGGCACACCCAGCAGCAACCTATTGCAATAATGCAGGTGGAAGGTGATGAAGGCCTGCATCAGGGCCACGGCAACATCAGAGGAGAAAATGGGGCACATTCAAGATACTTCAAAGGTAAAATTGCCAGGTTTTGACAACAAATTCAATATGGGCTCTGAGACATTGTGAGCCAAGGTGACTGGGGGATGGGGTTACCTCACACTGGTGAGAACCCAATAGGGAGAGAACCCATATCTCTAGGAGAATGAGCTCAGAAAAGTGCAAGCATAAGGAGGAACTAAGGGAGTATCTATAGCCTTTGGCTTGGGCTGACATTTCATGTGGGCAAAAGCGGAAAAGAAGGCTAGAAAGGGACATGGGAATGGAGGTGGAGAAGACCTAGGCTTAAGAAGTTGTCCTTTAAACAGCAATGGAGAGTGATGGGGTGAGCTGGGGGCTTTGGAAAAAAAAGATTTTAAACCACAGAGACCAGTCTCTGGAGCTTGGCAGAGAGCTGTGTTGTAGACTGTCATCCTGAGAGGAAGGACTGGTCTGAGTAAGGCAGTCACAGGCATGAGGATGGACTCAGGACTTATAAGCACAGCCAGTTGAAGGGCTCAGGGAAGCAAAGAGGGGCCAGAGGCTCTAGCTGTCCAAGATTCAGAAGTACAATGTCAGAAATTTGGTAGCATCAAGATTTAAAATTGGGAAAATGTTAGAACACATTTTCTCACTTTTAGATTTTGAATTTACCAAGAGGACAGGCAAATGTCTAAGAAATCAGGATGTAAACATGCTTGAGGTCATTCCAAGGGGTCCAGGTCTGACTTCCTTGAATTGGAGACCACATTGTTGTCATTCTGTGCCCCAACTGCAATATTTGAGGCCAAGATCTTCCTCTTTCCCCTGTCGACTTGAAAGTTTGGTTAAAAAAGGCAAACAGGCTGAATGCATGTTGTTCATTCCCTTAAAGCTAGCAGTTAAATGGCCATGGAGTCAGAAAGAAATGTTTGACTGCCTGATAGAAGAATGACGAGACTGATCTATTTTAGAAAAATTCCAGGATGTCTCTGTCTCTCAGATTTATGGTCTCAATACATATTTAACTATACCATGAGAAAGGAATTTTCTTAATTGAATAGGTTGTAAATACAGTAAGATAAGAGAGTTGACAAAGTATCAATTGAAATTATGACCCAGGATATATGTGATTTCTTTAGCATTAACATGTTATAAGATAGTATATGTCCACAAAATATTCATATATGGAAAAGGTCCCACTATTCAAGATAGTGTCTCAGCTTAAGGGTGTCATAAAGGATGGTAAGTCAGCCCCATCTGGCCTTCTTTTCATGGGAAGAGGTTTTCTCTGAGTTTACTTCAGAGAGCAAAGAGACTGTTAGGTCCAGGCTCTTCTTTTGATTGATTAATTCAAGCTCTGGTCCTTATTAAAGTCCAAAAATGATATTAAATGTTATCATCCTTAATCTCTAATTTTTCTGAAGAAGTTTTACCTATGGATGATTCTCTCAAACTGTCTCTTTATATGCACAGAATCCCAGGATTTGCCCCTTTGGAATCATCTGGGTAAACACTCTCATTTTATAGATGAGGAAACTGGGACCCCAAAGTTAATGACTGGGCCAAGTAATTGGAGGAGTGATGTAGTTAGTATGGTAGTCTGCAATATTAACATAGTTGAGGATATTTGAGTTTTAAATGGTTTCAAGTTGTGTGGTGATGGTGTGATTAGAAAAGTTGGGCTAGAAAGGAGACACTGGAAAGCAAGAATCAATAAGGTTTTTTGCCTTCCTTGTGGGAGGTGAGGGAAAGAGAGAGACGTGAGTCCCAAATTACTTCAGGTTTTCTACAGCTGGTGCAAGGTGGTACCATTAATAGAAATCAGGAAGTCAGGAGGAAGATGTGATTTCACTGCCACGATGATGACTTTTATATTTCTAGTTGGAGGTGCCGGTAACATTCAGGTGGAGATGTGTGGCAAGAATTTGGAAAAATAGGAAGTGAGACTGTAAGAAAATGTGGATACAGATCAAGATTTAGAAGGTATCTGTAGAGAGAGAGAGAAATGAAGGGGTGTCAGTAAATAGACACTGGAGAGAAGAGAATTGAGGGCGGTGATTTTGGTCATGAATGTTTAGTGATTAAGAAGAGAAGGAAGGGTCAGCGCAGGAGACAGACAGGTAGCAGTTAGGCAAGAAAAATTGGAGATGGTGAGGAGCTCCAGAAACTCAGGGAGGATTTCAGGTAGGTGAGTACAGTGACAGAAGGAAGAGTTTGGAGGAAAATCATTATAATTTGTGGAAGGAGGTAAATGGAGGGATCCCTGCCTCGAAAGCTTTAATAATCAATAATCTTGCTTTTCCAATAAAAAATTATGCTATGAAGCTCTACTTTCTTGATCGGTGACTAAGTCCTCAGTGCTGTGTGTTGTTATTCAGATATTTCAGCTGTATTAATTGACTCCTTTTGACCCTATTTGCAGTTTTCTTGGCAAAGATACTGGAATACTTTGCCATTTCTTTCTCCAGCTCGTTTTAAAGATGAGGAAACTGAGGCAAACAGGGTTCAGTGACTTGCCCAGGGTCACACAGCTAAGAAGTGTCTGAGGCTGAATATGAACCCAGGTCTTCCTGATTCCAAGCCCCTGCTCTATCCACTGCACAACTTTGCTGCTACTATTTCAGGAAAGGTCCTGTCAGGCTTCACTTTGTTTCCTTCTCTGCAGCAGTTTCCTCCACAACCCCCTTGCCAGCCTCTTCATAGAGATGCACCTCCCCTTTCCTCACAGCTCTTTGCCCTCCTGCAAAAGTAAAATCTGGTTCCAAGAGGTGTAATAAAATCTACTTTTCCATTGTTCCTGGAGCTGTGTCCATCTACTCCTCTGAGGCCCCACACATCCCCTTCAGCCCAGCATCCCTCCCTGGCCACCACTGCCCTCTATTCTTCCCCCGTTGGAATGCATGCTCTTTCACTAGGGGAGTGTCTTTAGTTTTGTATTTGCATTTCTAATGCTTCTCATTTGGTAATTAGGAAATTTTTTTTCATTCATTTATTTACTTAAGAGTACTATTATAAACCCAGATCACTGAGTTTTAAGTGAAAGTCCTTTGGATGCAGATGAATATTTAGAGGGATTTGTCTGTAAAAGGAATTAGAGAAATAGGATATAATCTAGTGAGGGACAAGAGAATGGAATGAAGGACAGTTCTATTTATTGTATACTTGTCTGTATTTCAGCACTCATACTCAAATGGATCTATGATCTCACTGATTCAAAAGTTCCTTCCAAGGTGCAGATCTCACCTCACTCTTGCCTGCCCATTCTATGTGACTCTTGTCCACACTCTCCCATAAATTTCCCTATGGAGTCCACCCAGGTTCATAGCAGTCATTCTACTCTCTCCTGACATTGGGAGGATATCTGTGGATCCCACTGTTTGTCCATGCATCATCCTTTTTGTCTTGCCCTGTATGTAGCCCCTCGTCTTCCTGTCATGTTTCCTTCATGATATTTTTGACATCCTTTCCCTCTTTGGAATGTTTATATATTTCATACATCTGCCATATGCCTTGAGAGTGCCTTGTGTGTGATAGCCTTACTTAATTCTTCAGAGGCAGTTATAATCTATATCTTTCTGCCATATGACAATACCAGGAAAATATTAGCATTGTGAAGATGATCTTTTGCTTTCATGAAAAGCTTGGGGTTAGTTAAAGGAGCTGTGGGATTTTCTGGCTGAAATCCAGCCATTCTCTCCTGTTGATCAACTTTGTGCCCAACCCATGACCCGTCTGTATGTCTATCCCAGACAGCTAGACTGATGGACAAGTTCTACAGAATGTTCATCTGAGTGGATGCTGAAATCTTTACAATAGATACTCTTCATTCACTTGGTATTTCCAGTTTGAATGGATAGGCCAAACTTCTTTGAGTGATTACAAGTTTCTTCCAGAAGGTTTTTCAATGTTCCAAGTCTTCTTAGAGTCAGTCCAATGTCATCCACAAGAAGATGGCTTGGCAATCAATAGAGAAAAATAGGAAAATTACAATGTGTGTCAGAACTATTATTCAATACTAATTCTGGACCATTTAAAATAACTAGACAGTATAAAAGACCCGATAACATACATGCCAAGATAGACACAGGAACCATGTGGACAAAAATATAAAACATTTTTATATAAATAAAGTCATCTCTAAATAATTTAAGTAACATTTATATTACATGGTTAGGTAATATTGATATGATAAAAATGACAATTTTACCTAACTAATCTATTTATGTATTGCCATCCCAATTAAATTACTAAAAAAAGTGCCTTACTGAGTTAGAAAAAAATAATAACAATGTTCATTTGGAAGAACAAAAAGTCAGGAATTTTAAAGAAACTAGGAAAAAAAGATGTAAAGAAAGCAGATTCAGTAATATCAGAATTTAAGTTATATTAAAAGGTGACAGCATTGTTGAAGTGTAATATGGATAATTTTAATTATTTTCAATTAAAATTTTCTTGCATAAATAAAATCCATGAAGCCAAGAATAGAAGAAATTCAGAAAATTGGGAGAAACTTTCATAGACAATATCTTTGATTGTGTTGGAATATTGCTGTGGTGCAGGAAAGGATGAACTTGTTGATTTAGAAAAACATGGAAAGACTTGGACTTATAAAGGAGGATGCTTTCCACCTTCAGAGAAACAGATAAGAAACAGAAATAAGCACAGTATTGTCTTACATATATGTTTATGAGATTATGTGTGTATTTATGTGTATGTTTATAAATGTACATGTATATATGTATTTACATATAAACATATGTATAAAGTAAATTATAAACTTCTGGCAAGGGAGGGAGGGAAAAATAAGTAAAAAGTGCACAACAGAGAAAAAAGAAAACCTACAAGGAAGCAAAGTAAAGCTGGATATCTTTGAAATCAATATGAAGTATTTGTTATATTGGTTTTCTTGAAATGGAACTTTATTGTTTTGTACTGAATCCTTTCATATTCTCCTCTGTACATGGCAATGTTTGGTTTTCTTTTCCTTATTTTGCATTTAACTTTAAAATAATCTTAAAAACTTAAAAAAGAAGAGGAAGAAATATCTAGGGAACCTCACTGTCCATAGGGAATTCTTCTTTGACCTGGACACTGCACTCAATCACTTCCATCACAATGGCCAATATCATTGGCAAATATGCACTTTAGAGTTTTCTCTATGAAGGATAGTGCAACCACACAGCACTTGGACTCTAACAACAATCCTGGATGTACTTGACCTGGAGGTAAAAATGACTGCAAAGAAAACAAAGACAGGAAAAGCAGTTAGACTACCAAGTGTTCATAGAAGAGACTTGTGCTAGAAATGACACAATTGTGAGGGTATCAAGGGACCTGTATTCAAGGGATCTGAAGGAGGGAAAGATCCTGGAAATTCTTGGACCTTATTGATACCAAAAGGAAAGGTGACTGAGAGAGCATCAGGAACTACTGACTTATATGCCCATTCTTTGAAAGTCAGTAATGGACCGAACCCTTACCATTTCAAAATTAACTAGAAAATGCATAGAATATATGATCCATCATTATTATTGCTTGTTAATTAGGAGTCTTTGATTCCATAATCATTCAAAATTTTCTGAAAGATTGAAAAATGGAAATTGCCTCATTCAATATTCCTCTGATGATAAATATGCAGTGAGGCAGAAAAAAAATTTAATATTCCTACTAATAATTTACACTTATGTTAAAAACAGACCAGCCTTACAATCCATACAGGAAAGTGTGAAAGGGGTGAAAAATGCCCATTGTTCAGATTACGACATTCTAATTAATTAATGCATAACTGCATATTTAGAGGAAACTCTGCAGAGGGATGATCGATTGGACCAAAACTGAAAAAAAGGAATGGAATTGGTTGGGTTACATTTGGGAAATGGCTTAGTTCCTCTACCAGTTCCAAATGGCTCCTAGTTCAAAGTGTGGTTTGTTTCTTTTTGTGTTTTTTTTAGCACAAATGTTTTTTCTGTTTCAGAATCTTAAGGTTGCAATTTCCAAAAGGAGATCCAGTAGTCAGTTGTAACCTTTTCCCTGTAATAACCCATGCTTATGAATGATAGTAAGAAAGATCATGGAGGAAATGTATGATTGGAAAGAAAGTTGGGTGGGTCTCATTGGTAACCTCAGAATTTCCAAAGACCTCCAGTTATTCCTGTAGCTTGCTGGGGTGGGTGTTCTATAGAGGATCTATGGAAAATCACACAAGAGGAGCAAGTGTGGATAGGTTTTGCTCTACCCTGATAGAAGGAAGACCATTGGGATGAGTCACAAAATCAAAGTACCTTCTACTGATAAGGACTCTCTTGTTACAATTTGCTTTCCATGAAATAGAGACTGCCACATTTATTGACTCCACTGTACTGAGGAAGTAATTGATTCAGAGAGAAGTGATTATCATAAGGTCTCAGACTCATCTGCACAATTGGGATTGGAAGCCCTGTGTTCTGACTACACATAGTGTGATCCAGTGGAAAGAAGTCAGGAGTCCTGGGTTCAAGGCTTGATCCCTCCTTTTCTACTTTAGTGACCTTGGGCAAGTCACATCACTTTTTTGAGTCTCAGCATCCCCATTTATAACACAAGGAGGTATAACTTCATGGCTGCTAACTTCCCTTCCAGTTCTGCATTGAATGGCCTAATTATTTTAAAATTGGTGGATTCTCCCCCTCTCCCATAAAGAAATGTACCCTCCCTCAATTCCTCAACTCTCTCTCTTAGGAGTTTAATCTCCCTTCAAGGCTCAGCTTTTGCAAGAGACAGTTCAAAACCAGAAAATGTTGACAGTAGATGAAACTGTGACCTCCTCCCTGTTTGGTTTTGTAAAGTGTATGTTAAATTTAACAGGAGAGGACTCAAGCTGCCCTTCTTGTCTCTGTTCCTTTTTGACATTTCTTCTGGTCTTTGCATTTCAAAAAATGTTTCACTGATGATCTTTTCTGTCATTTTTTACATCATTATCACTACCCATCAGTCACTCAGACCTAAACCAAAAACTTCCCCACCCCCACAAATGGGAGCTCTGTGTCTTTGGGCTGTGACTGAAATGTCTGGCTTATTCCCTGCCTCTGGTCCATCACCTCTTTGGCAAGAGATGGGAAGTGCTTCAGTCTGTGTCTCCTGGAGCCTTGGTGGGTCACTGCACTGACCTGAGTCTGAAGTCTTTTAAGGCTGCTTTTCTTCAGTCTACTGTCATTGAGAAAACTGGCCTTGTTGTTCTGCTCCCTTCTCTCTGCATTAGTTCAGACAGTGTTTCCTGGGCTTCACTGGATCCGTCCCTTTCATCACTTCTCACAGCACAAGGACACACTTCTACTCTCTTAGAACAGAATGTGTTTAGCTGTTTCTCAAATAGTGGTAACCACTTTGTCTCCAGGTCTCTCTTACAACAAAAAGTGCTGCTATGGGTATACACACCCATACATACATACCTTTCTCATGATATCTATCTATCTATCTATCTATCTATCTATCTATCTATCTATGTTATATGTATTTGTGTACATATATGTGTGTCTGTGTGTGTGTATGTATCTCAGCTATGTGTCTCCTACCTTTGACTTTCTTTGGGGTATATGCCTAGTACTGTTCTTCTGGGCCAATGAAGGATATATAATTTACTGACATTTTGGGCCTAAATTATAAATTTCTTTCTTTTAAAAAATATGTTTTCAACCAGCAAAAAAACTGCCTTTCTTACCTCCCAAATTTATACTTCTCCCTTTCAAATTGAGAGAAGAAACCATACCCCGTGTTTTGCGTTGGCCATTTAAAAAAAATCCTCCTGTATTTTGAGTCCTCTTGATCTGGAAGTGGGTGCCGTGTTTCACCATCAGTCCTCTGCAGTCATGGTTGGTTATTAGGGTGATCAGATTTCCTCAGTCTGTCAAAGTTGTTTGTCTTCATATTATTGTCATTGTATAAATTCTGCTGGTTCCATCCACTTTATTCTGTATCTGTTCTCACTATCAGACAGTCAATAAACATTTATTAAGCATGTACTATGTGCCAGGCACTGTGCTAAGTGTAAGTACTGGGGATGCAAAAAGAGACCAAGCCCCAAATGGCAGTCCCTTTATTGGTGATAGTTTGGATGTTCAATAAGAAGGGGCACTGGAAGCATTCCTACAAAGAATCTCAGCTGTGAGCAGATTTTTAGCTTTGTAAAAATATTTCACCTTGGCTAGATGGTAATCTGCTCATGTGATTGTCCTAATTATTTTCCCTTCCTTTCTCAGCCAGATTCCTACAAAAAGTGTCTGTACACACAGTCTCCACTTCTCTCCCTCAGGCCTTAGTCCTTGGCAGTCTGGCTTCCCACCTCATTATTAATTGAGAGTGCTCTCTCCAAAGTGACCAAGGATCTATGTCTTCATTGCCAAGGCTGATGGTGTCTTCTCAGGCTTCCTCCTTGAGGAACTTTCTGCTGAATCTCCCCCTGTCAGCCTCCCTCAGCTACTGGGTATTCCCTTCTCTCTGGGTTTTTTTGACTGCTTTCTCTTGGTTCTCTCCGTACCTGTCTGGTCACTTTTTCTCAGTCCCCTTTGCAGGCTCATCATCCACATCCTGTGCCCTAAATGGGGTTGTTTCCTAGGGGTCTAACCTGGGCCCTGTCCTGTTCTCTCTGGGACTTCCTCAGGTCCAGTAGGGTTCATTCCCATTTCTGTTCAGATGACTGGGGAGGTGTGTGTTTCCTGCCCCCGTCTCTGTCCAGCATCACCTGCTGCCTCCTGGATTTTCTCAGCTCTCTTAAACACATGTTGAAAAGTGAACTCATTGTTTTCCCCCTAATCTTATACCTTTTTCAGATTTTCCTCTTCCTAAGGAACATATTACAATTATATATTTATATTTCCAGCACCTAACAGGGTAGCCAGCATACGGTAAGCAGTTAATAAATGCTGATTTATTAGCTGACTCTCCTTGGGGAAGTACAGCTCTGCACAGAGAAGGGAAGATCGTTAAGTATAAGAAGATCAAGGAATCCAGGAGTTGGGAGTGGGGCAGAGGGCAGGCCTGGCAAGGAGGCTGTTCACCTGTGTGGAGGTGGGAGATGAAATGCTGAGTTTGGGGAGCAGCAAGTATCTGATTTGACTAAAACATAAATTGTGTGTGAGAGGGAATAATAGGAGATGCTGACAAGGTAGGCTACAGTCAGACTGGGAGGGCTCTGAGTGCCAAGATCAGGGTTCTGAAATATTTCTCCAGGGGTCCATAGGGAGCCAGCATGGCTTCTTGAGGAGATGCATTCAGTGGTCACAGTTACATTTTGTAAAAATCACTTTGTCACTTGTGGGGTGGATATCTCTCAGTAAGTAAGCATTATTAAGCGCTTCCCATGTGCCCGGCACGGTGCTGAGTGCTAGTTTACACATAAACGAGTCATTTCCTGCCCTGGAGGAGCTCCCATTCCAGGAGGAGGAGGGTGACTGGGGGAGGGAGCCCAGGTCCGGCAGAACTGTGAGCAGAGCCGCCATGGTGAGGGTCATACTGAGGTGATTACTGTCCCCTGGTCAGAGGACGGAGGGCTGTGACCTCCAGGGTCATGGAGGTGTGTGGGGTCTCGGCAGAGGGGCCGGGGGGGGGCACAAAGACCCCCCGGAGGGGGTTAAAGCGGGGTGAGGAGGACTCGGGGTAGAATTTCCTGGGAGTGTCCGCACCGGGCTGGGTGTGGTTGACAGGTAGCTGTGACACAGCGGACAGATAGGTCCGGTCTGGGAACCTGGAGGTCTGGGTTCTAGTGCTGCGGTGTGACCTCGGAAAAGTCACTCGGGGTCTCTTGGCCTCGGAGGGGGTGGAGCTGAGCATGCGCAGGAAGGGCAGGTTACTCTCTGGCTAGTCAGGCCCAGGTGAGGTCATAGGTTAGAGGGCGGGGGTGTCCTTCAGGACTGACTCTCCTCCGGGTGTCCCCCCAGAGCACTTCGCGGTGCAGGCGAAGTCCGAGTGTTACTTTGTGAACGGGACGGAGCACGTGCGGTTCATGGACAGATACTTCTACAACCGCGAGGAGACTGTGCGCTTCGACAGCGACGTGGGGGAGTATGTGGCGGTGTCGGAGCTGGGCCGTCCTGATGCTGAGTACTGGAACAGCCAGGAGGAGCTCCTGGAGCGCAAACGGACCGCGGTGGACTGGTTCTGCAGGGTCTGCTACGAGATTTCTGAGCGCTTCTTAGTCCCCAGGCGCGGTAAGTGTGCCCCGGGAGGGGAGGGGGGACCAGGGGAGCCCGGCAGGGACCCAGGGAGAGGGGGAGGGGCTGGGGGCGCGTCCTGGGGAGGGGGCGGAGCAGGGAGGGGAGAGAAGAGAGGCGCTGGAAGGGAGCGCAGGGGGAGGGGAGGCTGTGATGGGAGGGGGCAGGTGAGGAGGAGGGAAGGTGGGGGGGTCACAGGAGCAGATGCAGGGACGGGGCCCCGGAGCTGGGGAGAGACGGGGGCATGGGGGAGCTGAGATGGAGGGAGAGGGAGATGATGGACTGGGAGAGAGGGGGAAGAGAGGGGACCAAGGGGGAGGGGGAAGATGGGGGACAAAGGGGAATGAGGGGGAAGGAGGAAAAATGGGGGAGGGGATTGGGATGGAGGAGAAAGAAGAAGGGAGAGGGAGAGAAGGCAGGAAGTGACAGAAGACACACCATAGAGGTGATGGGCAGGAATTAGGAACCAAACAACAGGACAGGAGAGAAGGGGACAAGGGGGCAGAGGAGAGAGGAGAAGAAAGGGGAGAATAAAAGGGAGAAAAAGACTAGAGGGACACAGGGAAGGGAGAAGGGGAAGGGACCCTCCTGGCCCTCCATGGGTTCTGGTTCCTTGAGTCCTTTTTCCTCAGTCAAATTCAGATTATCTTCCTATCTCCAATTCTAATGGGGATTAATTACATTGGGAACAGGCCCTAAACCCTTCACAAATAAATAACATATTTTTACAGCGCCAAAGAGGTTAATAGGCAGCAGGTAGGCAGTGGAAAGAGTGCCAGACCTCAAGTCAGGAAGACTCATCTCCCTCACTTCAAATCTGGCCTCTGACATTTCCTGGCAGTGTGACCCTGGCCAAGTCACTTGACCTTGTTTGCCTCAGTTTCCTCATCTGTAAAATGAGCTGGAGAAGGAAGTGTCCAACCACTCCACTATCTTTGCCAAGCAAAATCCCACGTAGCCTTGAAAAGAGTTATACACAATTGGAAAAAGAGAGAATAACAAAATAATATAATATTAAATCCCGTAAGTCTTGAGTGCCCAGGCTTCATGAACCTGTTTAAGTCATGAATGCAGCTTTGCATTTTTTATCCTGGAATCTTAGCTCAGCACAGACTTCCCATGCTCAGCTTTCTTCTGTCTCAACCACATTCTCTCCCTCCATTCCCCCTCTCAGTCTTCTGTGATGACTCTTCGAAATTGTCTTTCTCCTCAGACCCAGACATACTTCTGCTTCTCCCAGGGTCCCTGGACTCTGGGTCAGGATGCTCAGGTTTCTACTGGGCCTGGATATCCACCACTGTTCCCCTGATTCAAGATTTCTTCACTGGATTGATACCATCTCTTAAAATTTGACCTAGACGTCTTTCTGCAAATAGTTTATTATATGCACTTATAATCTGATTCTAGAAATAATCCTTTACAAATTATCTGTTCACAGTGAGAAATCTTACCTGCTAATTTCTTCCCATATTACTGAATCCTGATGAGCTGGGGCTGTGATAATTCAGCACCATGGACTCCTGGGCCCACTTCCTGCTAGTTCATATTTCTAGTCTTAGGAGGAACTTAAATTTCTACCAAGATGCCCATTTCTGGCTCTAGGAAGGAGAGGAGACCTGAGGATGGTTGTGGATCACATGACAGAGGTGGTGGCTGGACTAGGAAGACCTGCTCTGGTTCCCTCACTCAAGATCTTTCTTCTTTCTTCCAGTTGAGCCTGAGGTGATTGTGTATCCATCAAAGCTGGCTCCCCTGGGACACCACAACCTACTTGTCTGCTCTGTCACTGGTTTCTATCCTGGGGACATTGAGGTCAGGTGGTTCCTGAATGGGCAGGAGGAGACAACTGGGGTTGTGTCCACAGGCCTGGTCGGTAATGGAGACTGGACTTACCAGATCTTGGTGATGCTGGAAATAACTCCCAAGCGTGGTGATGTCTACACCTGCCAAGTGGAGCACTCCAGCCTTCAGAAACCTGTCATCTTGGATTGGAGTGAGATAGAGCCCCCTCACCCTCCAGTTCTAACATTGCTCAGGCCATGGAGCTAGCTCTGAGATCCCCTCAGTGTATATCCTGGACCCTGTTTTCTTCTTCCCTGGGCTGATACAAACCTCACGTAGTGCTACCTTCCCTCCTCCCTTTTCCCAGCCCAGCCCCCTAATGGTAGAGCTGACCTAAGAACTATGGAGACCTTGTCAGCTTCCTCACTGGCCCCTACCTTGCGAGCTGCCCTCCTTCTTGGACTCTGTGATTAGCCTATAGACTCCTTTGTCTTAGGGTTGGGGAGCTTGACTTTGAGATGGATTGATGTCAGTTCTCCTGGTGAGCTTTCACTTCCTGAGTCCTGAAAGGCCCTTTGCACATCAATCCATTCTTAGACAGGATTTACCTACCTTCTCACTCTCCCCCTTCAGACCAGTCTGCTCCCCACATGGGGCTGGCTCTTGAGGGAAAGTTTTCATCCTTGGTGTCTCTCCTCTGCAGAAGCACAGTCTGAATCCGCCCAGAGTAAGATGCTGAGTGGAGTCGGGGGCCTCGTGCTGGGGCTGATATTCTTTGGGGTTGGCCTCATTGTCCACAAGAGGAGTCAGAAAGGTAAGATAGTTTGGGGAAATCCTGAGGCTCCCTAACCTCCATGATCTTCTCCAGGACAGAGAGGATATTTGATTGTGCCAGAAATCTGGCCCCAGGTCAAGGGTGAAGGAGTGGTCTGACTCGGGCTTCAGCTCTTCTCCCTACCTCCGTTCCTAGAAACTTACACAAGTGGTGAAGGGGCCAGATCCCAGGGTTCAAGGGTCTTAGGGAATGTCATATTCACAATAGAGACAGCCTTGGGAAGGGTCTCAGGTTCCAGCCTTTAGCTCTCCCCTGCCATTCTCCCTCCCCCCCATCCACTCACACTGCTGTAGCTGACGGATGAAGCATCAATTAAATGTTTCCTCCCTGGTGTCGGGTACTGGACTGAGCAATAGCAGGAACCCCAGGCCCACAGTGCTCAGAATCCTGGTGCCCTTTGCTTCTGCGGCTCTAGGACTTAACAAGGATTTGTATGTCTGTCTCTGTTCCTTCCCCAGGAAATCGTGTTTCACAACCAACAGGTAAGATCCTTGTACCCACGTGGGATCAGGATTCTCATAGCTACAGTGTCTGCCCAGTGGGGCCTGAAGCTAAGAAGCCACTTGGGGGCCCTTAGTGGTAAGAAGTGGTTCTATTTCTGGGTTCAGATCCCCATGTAGACTCTTCTGTGCCTGTTCTGTGTCCTCTGCAGGGCTCCTGAGCTGATCCCTGAGCCTGTGTCCCCTGGGACTGTTGAGTCCCCAAGCCTCCCTCTCACTTTTGGAGGCCCCTGCTTGTGCCCAGATCTCCAGGAATTAGCTTTACTGACCACTTCTTTGGCATAGCTCCTTCCATGTACCTTTGGCTGTCTTTACTCTTGATATTTCTCCAAAAGAGCTTCAAAGACCCCCTCCACCCTCCTTTGTTTCTGTACCTCTTTTTAATTCCATTTTTAACCCTTGAACCTTCACCCAAGAATTAGAAGACTGAGAATCAACTGGTGCTTGGTGACATGGAGACAAAGTGAGGGGAGCAGAGGAGAAACTTCAGCATTTGGGATCTGTAGATTCTGTCAAAGTATGAAATCCCTCCAGAGGTACAGATTGCGATCCATCCACACCTTTTCATCCTGGGGGCTTCTGTCTGTTTCCTTACATACTTCCTACAGAAGCTGGCTAATCAACAAGATAGTGACCTTCCTGAGATATTTCCTGATATTACACAGATACCGGTGCCTTCACAGTCTGCATGCCCAGAAATCCTTAACTTTCCCATGTGATGAACCCCTCTCATTCTGGTAATCCATCCCTCTGATGATTCTTCTGTGACTTCTGCTCAGTTTTTATTTGATGATATATAGTAGACTGTGCTGGCCAATCCTGTGCCTCTCCATGGCACTTTTGAAAAATTAAAGGTTTAGTAATACATTTTGTGTTCATGTTATATTCATTGCTTAATATATACCCTCCCCCCATTGCTTTTCCTCATAACAAAATTTTTACTCCAAAGTTGCCTAATAACCGTGACACAGATCAGATGTATCCAGCAATACATGCATTAATGCATATCCATAATCTCCCCACTTCCTCCATGAAATGTTTATTTTCTCTTTTGTGTGGCCAAGCTTGGTAACTCTAGTTATATAACATTCAGCATCATTTCGCCCTTTTGTAGTCCTGAGTGTTTCTTTCCTGGTTCTGCTCACACTGTTCTGTATCAGTTCATTTAAGTCTTCCCATGTTTCATATTTTTTGTTTCTTCTCTTCCAACACAATTCCATTACATTCCTGTGCCACAGTTTGCTTAGCCCTTTCTCAGGTGATGGGCCCCTGCTTTGTTTCTACTTCTTTGCTTCCACAAAGTGTTGCAATGAATGTTTTGATGTATATGCATGTCTGAGATTTTCCACTCATCTTTGGCATCATTGGCATATATGTTAAGCCATGCGATCTCACCATCAAAGGGCATAGAGATTTGGACACTTTTGAGCATGATTCCAAGTTATTTTTCACAAATTGTTGTACCACTGCATAACTCCACAGGTAGGACATCAAGCTGCCTGTCTTTGTGTAGTCCTTCCCACAGGAACCATTTTCATGTGTTAGCACCTTGGAAGATTTACTGGGGAATAGGTGAGATCTCTGAGCTGTTTTAATTTCGTTTTCTCATTGTTAGTGATTTGGAGCAAACCTGAGAACTCTTCATTTCCTTTGATCACTTATCTAGTAGTTAAAGCTCTTGGCCTTATATATTAGTACTCATTCCCTATATGTCTTGGATAACAGACCTTTATCAGAGTGTGTTCATCCTGTGTTGCCGGAGAAGACCATGCCACCAGAGAATTGATGACATGACTTGCACTTGACTTTGTTTTGAGTGAGAGAAGGCTGTGCACGTTACCAGCCTCACTTCTCCTCCAGAACCATCTGAATCCAGTGACCAGATATTCCTCTGGATGACTGGAGATGACTCAGGATGAGGCAATTGAAGTTAAGTGACTTGGCCAAGATCACACAGCTAGTGAGTGTCAAGTATTAGAGGTGAGATTTGAACTCAGGTCTTCCTGCCTCCTGCCTTGCTCTGCACCACGTAGCTGCCCCTCCTTCCTCAGAGACAACTGAGGCAAAGGTATTTTTCCCCCATCAACATATCTTTTAGCTATTAATCTTGTCATGTAAAGGCTTCTCAGCTTCAAATCATCAAAATTGTTTTCTCCTTTGGTTTCTTCAAACTCTTACTTAGTGAACAATTCTCACTTTAGTCATAGTTATGAAATCTATTGTGAAATCAGCTGTTTCCTGGACCTTTTGTAGAAGTTTGTTAGCTTTTTATTAGTAACAATAATGGAATGTCAGCTAAGGTTCATTCAAATTAGTGTCATTTCGGGTAAGTCGAAGGAAATTAATTGTTAAAAGTCATCATCATTTGCCCATAATGTTTAGCAGGAGATGCTTTCAAATGAGTGGATTTTGTGGTTAGTTCATTTCCATGGAAGGGGTGGGGCTGCCCAGAACTTACCTTTACCTAATGAAGTTTGTGGGAGGCTCTTCTTGACCAGTAGTGGAAGTATCAGTGTGGGTGGAAATGTGGATGCTGGGCCTCCTCTGCTCTGCATCCAAGTTGGGCTCTTCTCCCTTTTTGGAGAGTGCAGAAGCCTGTCAGTGTCAGAGTGGTCAATGGGAGCTGGGGAGATGTGGGAGAGTAACAGCTCCCTAAATGGCTGGTGAGGGATGAGACACCCAAGATCGCTCATCTATTTTTCCTTTCTGTGCAGAAACAATGTTGTTTGTGAGCAGTATTTCAATTTGCAGGTTCCCATAGATTCTAATCCATTGGAATTTTAGTATGGAGTACAAGGTAGTAGAGCATGGGTTCAGGGACTTCATTATTTCCTTTCACACATTTTTCTAGCAAGCAATTCCCTTTGGTTATCTGTTATAGATCTAGAGCTGGAAGAGACCTCAGAGTTCATCTGGTCTAAACCCTTCATTTTCCAGATGAGGAAGGTTAAGCTCCATAAGATTAGTCAATCAGTTGAGTAAGCATTAATTCAATGCCTCCTGTGTGCCAGACACTGTCCTAAGTGTTGGGATACAAAGGAAGGCAGACAATGGTCCTTACCTTGAAGAAGCTCACAGTCTAAATGTCAAATAGGATTTTCTTTTTGTTCCTGTTCATACCAGAGGGTCACTGAAGTTTGTCAAATAGAAAAATAACATGGTCATATCTGTGCTTTATTTTTAAAATAGTATTTTATTTTATTCTGATTACATGGAAAGACAATTTTCAACATTCATTTTTTATAACATTTTGAGTGACAAATTTTTCTTTTCTCTTTCCTTCCCAAGATAGCATGAAATCTGATATAGGCCATACATGTCAGTCATGTAAAACATTTCCACACTGGTCAGATTTTGAAGGAACAGAAGAAAAAACACATGGAAAGAATAAAGAAAGTAAAAATCGTGTGCTTCAGTCTCCATTCAGCTGCCATCAGTTCTTTCTCTGGATGTGGACAGCATTTTCCATCACGAGTCTTTAGGAAATCCGTGCACTTCAGAAAGAGCAATTTGACGTCTGAGTACAGAATGGCCCAGAGTGGGGAGAGACTGTGAGGCAGGGAGAGCCCTCAGCAGGCTATTGTAATAGTTTTGGCCTAAGGTGAGGGGATCCTGGGTCAGGGTGATTTCCATGTTAGAGGAGAGAGGAGGGCATATGTGAGAAATGTTACCAAGGTAGAAATGACAGAACTTGACAAATGACTGGATATGGGAGATGAGAGTGTAGAGTCAAGGCTGACAAGGATGTGAGTCTGTGTAACTGAGAGGAAGGTGGTACCTTCCATAGCTGCAGAGAAGTGAGGATGGGGAAAGGGTGGTGTTGGAGGGGTCATAAGTAATAAACTCAGTTTTGACATGTTAGGTGTAAGATATGTGGAGTACATCCATTTTTGGAATGTCCAATAGGCAATTAGAGATGGGAGAATAGAGGTCATGAAAGAGCTTAGGGTTGGACAAAGACATAGAAAAGTCATCTGTTTTGTGATGATAGTTTAATCTGTGAGAGCTGAAGAGATCGCCAAGCTAAATAATGTAAAGGAAGAAGAGAAGGGGGCCTAGGCCAGAGCCCAAGGTCACAAGGTAGTAAAGGTCAGAGGGTAGATTCGAACTAACATTCTCTGATTTCAAAGCCAGTGATCTTTCTGTGGGTAGCATGTTACCCAAAATAGCGGCGAAATGAAGCACCCCTGGCTTTACCCTGTCATCTATTGTGAAAATGTCTTGTGTTACTCCCTTGCAAATAATGCTGGCTTTCAGTCTTAGATACATACCTTTATCACATTCACAGCAACAAAAAGTCATATATACATATACGTCAAAATATTTATGGCAGCACTTTTTATGGCATCATAGAAATAGAAACAAGATGAGTGCTCATTGACTCCTTAATGGTGAAACCACATCGTGTTACGTAAATTTAATGAAATGGAAGAATTCAGAAAAGATGGAAGACATTAACTATTGTAAAATGAAATAAAACCAGGAAAACATTATATACAGTAATTATGACAATATCAATGGAAGGAATAAATCAACAAAACTGAATGCCATATATTAATGACCAAACTTGGGCCCCTTAAAAAAGGTGAGGAAATGGACATCTTTCCACTGTAGAAACAGAGGGTTATGGGTATGAAATGATAACATACATCATCAGACACAGTTGCTGTACTGGCTGCTCTTGGTTATGTTTTTTTCTCCTTTAAATAATTGTTTAAGAGGTTAGGAGAGGGGAGGGATATATTCATATATGAAGGTAATGTAAAAAGAAATGATCATTATGTTGTATTTTTTTAAAGCAAAGGAAACAGCATTTGCAGTTAGAAAAGCTTAAGTAACCAGCACATAATTGTATGTTTTGAAAAGGGAAGTAATAAGGAAGCACTGGAGCTTATTGAGTATATGTGGGAGTCCCTAACCTGTGAATGATGGATTGGTGTGGGGAGACAATTTGGATACTTTTGCAATAATCATAAGGTGATACAGGCCTGGATCAGAAGGGGTCAACACACACACAAAATTAGTATGTGACTGGATATGTAGGGAGAGTGAAGATGATGAAGTTTCAGACATGGATGACAGGAAGGTTGTTGATGCCCTCATTAAGAATAGTAGATTTAGGGGTGGAGTGGGTGTTCACCCTGTGGTGGTCCCTGCCTCCTCTTCCCCATCCTCCCCCCAGCCCTGGTTGCTGTTGCAACACAATTGCTTGCGGCTACCGTGAGACTCCCCCACCATGGGAGAGGCAGGCAAGAACCCCCAATGTCAGCCATCCTGCTGCATCACTGCCATTTCTCTGAGATCATTGTTAACTACTGAGGAGACATCATATGCCATTACATCCTCACCCAGCATTTCACTCTCTACCAGAAAGACTGTTGGCATCTTTAGGGGAGGATGGAAGACAACCAAAGAATAGGACATCTTTATGGGGGCTGCTTTGCCTGCTGCCCTCCAAAACAAATTGTCTTTGCAGCACCAAGTACAGTTTAAAGTTTCCTACCTTCCCAGGGTCAATGGTGTTATTTTGTTTTGGGGGGGTCAGTGTGCCTTTCCAATTCCATCCAGTAAGTGAGGAGGACATGCTCATGGTCACTACTCAGGGAGAGGAGCAGGAGGAGACTGAGCAGCTCACCAGGAACTGCAGCAACAGAACCAGGAGCTGAGAGGCACCTGTGTTAGTCTCCAGAAACGGAAAGACATGCAGGGTGAAGTCCAAAGGGCACAGCAACTGCAGGGGAGACTAGAGTCTCTGACAGACATCACTGAGTAGCCCAGGATTAGTAAACTAATGAAGAGAATGAGGGTCTGAAAGGACACAAAGGCTGTTGGGAGACAGAACCAGTTCAGCTTAAAGTGCAGAACCAGAAGGTATCCTCAGAAAATGGTCAGCAGGCTAAAGATCAGCCTTGATCACCTTGGTCACTTTCAGGCACAGATTTCAGTTCTGAATAAGCAAGAATAATGGATACTTACAATTCTGTTCTTTCTTGCTTGTTGAGGAAAAATAAAATCACCTAGTAAAAAAATAGTGGTTGTGGGGGAAATGGATATGAGAGATGGGATGTCAAAAACAAGTCTGGAAAACACTGGATGACAAAACTAGAAGGCCTGTGTAAAATCAAATAAAAAGAGGAAATACTAAGAATTCATTAGGAAAAGCAGCTAGCAGGACCAAGGCTACCTATGATATTATCTTCCATAGACTGAGAAGTTCATATTAGAGGATACTACATTAGTCTCAGGGGGCATTAATAAAGCCTCTCTTGTAGGAGAAAATTAGAAATAGAAACAAACAGCAAACATAAGAGATGCCCTACAGATGCATTTAGCAGCACGTAGGAGATGGTCATAGGAGAGGAAAACTTAGAGACAATAGCAGGAATTCCACAGGAGAGGATGAATGAATGGAGGTGGCTTTGATCATGACCATGAAATCACATGTTATGTTTTCACATCAAAAAAAAATAATTGAGAGCATCCTGTGAGCCAGGCACTCTGCTAATCTGGGGGAATATATAGAAAGGCAAAAATATGCCCTGCTCTTGAGCTAAGGGTGCAAAGGAGGAAACAGCATTCGCAGTCCAAACAAGAACTTTACAGAAAAACATTGAAGAGAACCTCAGAGGGAATGTACTGACATGAAGGAGGACTTGGAAGGGCTTCTTGGAGAAGGTCAGACTTTAGCTGAGACTTGAAAGATGTTAGGGAAGTTAGGAGAAAAATGTGCTCCATGTGTGGGGATCAGCCAGTGTAAATGTTGGGAGTTGGGGGTTGGAGTGTTAGGGGTGAAAGAGTGCATCAAGGCATTAAAGTATAAGAAGATTGGAAAGGTATGAAGCAGACAGTTTATGAAGCACTTTAAGAGACAAAGGATTTTATATCTGATCCTAAAGGCAATAAGGAGCCCATTGTGAGTGGAATCATCTTTGAAGATGTTTTTGTACATTTTGTACATTTTATTATGTTTTGATCCCAGAATGGGATTCCCTGCCTGCCATGGTAATTAGGCCACAGTTGGATAAGCAGACAATTATTGGGGCACCTTTTCTAACCCCCTTCCTCACACCAGGAGGTGAGCAGTGCGATCCTTAAAAGGCTGCTCAGATACCCAGGGGGCTGTGGAGTTTCACTGCTGCTTCCAGTGAGAAACAACTCTATGGTGTGGGCTGCCTGTGTTCATGGTTGTGACTACAGCTCCCTGTACATCTCCCTACAGATACAGGTGTATCTTCACCTGCTGCTCCATCACTTGCCTGTCGCCAGGACAGGACTCCGAGGTATAATAGTATAATGTTATGAGTGATGTCTTTTGATTTGTGCATAAATTGAATTTAGTGAGGCAGAGTTGCATGAAGTCATCAGCCTTACTCACTCCTCCAGAGTCACCACAGTGGAAGGACAGAATCAAGACAACTAGTGATGGCTCGGGATGCAGTGGACGACCTTAGCGTCTTCGGTGTCTAGCCAAGCTCTAAGCCCTTCGGACCCCCTGCTTCAGTTTCCTTCATGACCATTGGACCAAATTGTGCTCATCCACCCATTCCACCAGGGGAAGTCTTCACATGCTTAGGGTAGATACCTCGCTAATTCACCAATGGATTTGAGACCCCTTGGTTACCCTCAACCTGGTTTGGTCCATCAGCCGAAATGGGGGTATGGCTGCTGGGCATGCTGCAACTTTTTGAAGTCACAGGTGAGAATTGGTTGAAATAGGGGGACACCAAATGTGGAAAAGAGCCCTGAAAAGGTATTGGAAGTCATCACATCCAAGGTACTGGTTTTCCCTGAACACACCTGTTGATTGAATTGAAGGGTGATCTAAACTTGTTTAGAAAGATCAATTTGATCACTGAGTAGAGGATGGGGAAAGATGGGGCCTGAAGACTAGGCAGCAAGGTTTGGGGAAAAATATGGGAAGCCCATTTAGGTTTGGGGAGAAATATGTTAAGCCCATTTTAGGACAAGTCAAGTTTGAAGTGGTGAGAAATCCAGCTATTGATAATCTGTAGGAAGTGGGTTCTTAACCTCTTATATCCAGGACCCTTTTGACAACCTGCTGAAGCCTATGAACTCAGTTATGATAGAAATATCTCTTGTTTGAGCTTGCATAGGAGGTTACTGTTGCTGAAATAAATCTACCATAACGTAACATAGATATGATAGAGGTTAAAAACTCAGGTACAATGCTCAAGCACAACTTCAGGATTAAAATAATAAGCCTTGATCAAAGATTAGAGTTTACGATTAACTCTTTGTAGAGAAAATTATGTCAAATAGACAAAGAAGTACATTCTTTTACATGTTGCAATCTCATATTCTTTTATGTAATAAATTTTTTTTAAAGGTCAATTCATAATCCTACTATTCCTTCAATGCCATAAAAGTTGAACAAACTTAAATAGAAACTTAATCTCATACAGCTCCCAAGGAAATGTAAACAGTTAAACCCTTAAAAGTTAAATAGACTTAGTAGGTAAAGTAAGTCAGATTACAGAATAAACACTGGGTTTGCCAAATCCTGCAATTATAAAACCTGTAATGCTTCATGTTAAAGAAGCCACAAGAGGCTAATTGAGAGGAAAGAATTTATTTATCATTAAGTCTCAATGTTAGGGAAATTCTTCCACTAATAAAATCTTGATGGTCAGTGGTTATATTCCTTTCTCTTTCTCATTTGAGTTCTTATCTTGGAAATGTCAAAAGTCTTCCCTCTTTTTTTCTTTGATACAAAAATTGACTTCCAAGCCAATTTTGATACAAAAAGTTCAGTGATGTACCCATGGTCATACAACCAGTATCAAATATCTGAGACCAGATTTGAACTCTGTCTTCCTGACTCCAGGGTAGGTGCCCTATTCAATATTTGTTTTTTTTAAGCCAGTTGAGGTTAACAGGAAATAGGTTTCAGGAGACACGTGGTGTTCAGGAGAAAAACTATAATAAAATATAATTTAAAAAATTGAAAATTTTCCCATCACTATTTGCTTTGCTTTCATCATAGGAGGGTCTACAATATCTCAAAGATTAAAGAATCACATATTTTATCAGGCAACCACAAGTACTAGGAAACATTAATGATGACTTATATTAAGTAAAATGGAATGTCCTCAATACAGATTGCCCCTTATAACCCACTCCAAATATCCATTAATAAGTTTGCTTCTTGGTTCTTAGCTGCGTCATGTACCATTACATCCTGGGAAACATTTTCTCTTGGGAGTTTTGGAATAGGCCTCATTTCTAGGACCGCTCTGGACAGGTCTCCTTCTAGTAGATTTGATTCCCTGGCTGCAGGTTACTTGCAGAGTTCCTAGATAATGCTGCTAAAACCTGCTTGTGATAAGACCTCATACAATTTAGTAAGGCCTAATTGAACCTCTTTCATTTGTTCTTCCAGTAACTAGTTAATTTGGTGAAAACCAGCTCTTGTCTTATGGAGTTAACCTTATTAATAACAGAACTATAAGAACATCCAATTAAGAACCCATAATTCATCTGAGAGTTTAGAGAATTTCAGGTTTTACATATCACTTGGCTTTTCTATCTTTATCTGCCCTCTGTCCCTGATACAATTAATGCCATCTACAGGATGAATGAAACATTAAAAGGATCCATGAAGTCTTGGTTTGTAAAATGAACCCTTCTGTCTCTTAATATTATCAGAGAAAAACTTTAAAGTGGGGCTAAGAGGTGGGGAGTGATTTATTATTAATGCAATTTTATATGAACAATTCACAGTTAGTTTTTGAGAACTTACAATACTAAAACATAATTAAAGTCTGTTATCCTAATGGTGAGTGAAAGCAAAAAATGTTTTTACAACAAAAAATTCATCTATGTATATTTGATTGAGCCTTAAGGGTGATCAAGTGCTTTACTTGTTCAATCTTGTTCTTAATTGCAATTAATTATCTTCAGGATAAAAGAAAAAAAATTAAAAGTATTTATCATCCAGAAACATTATATTTACTTGTATTTTTGTCATTGTTACTGACCATGGGTACGTCACTGAACTTTTTGTATCAAAGAAAAGAAAGAGGGAAGACTTTTGACATTTCCAAGATAAGAACTCAAATGAGAAAAAGAAAAGAATATAAGCACTGACCATCAAGATTTTATTAGTGGAAGAATTTCCCTAACACTGAGACTTAATGGTAAATAAATTCTTTCCTCTCAATTATATACCTTCCAGATATAACTGGAAGCCAGTTATATCCACATACTTTCGATTTCTTTTTAAGAAAAGAGTCTTGTTGATTTTCTCAAAATAAAGTTGTTACGAAACTTAAACTTTTACATTTGTATCACATCACATATTTGTGCTATTCCCCCTTTGAGAATATAAGTATATATAAGTCATTATATCATCTAGAAAAGAGAAGGTACTGTGCAGACTTGATGTCACATATGAATGCATAATCATTAACAAGGAGATAGATGGCAAATCAAAGAACTCATTTACCTAGTTATTTAAAATAGGAACTTGAAACAAATAGTATCCCCAAATTTAGAACAGGAATGTTAAAAAAAACATTAAGTTTTTTCATACTTTCATTCTATTAATGTAACCTAGAGATGTTCGGGTATTGCAACAAAATTATATTATAAAAATTTTACAGTTTATCTTTCATGGTCATTGACATTTGCTGTGAGATGAAGAATTAGAGATATAGTTATAACAATACCAAGGCTGTCTCATCAAGGGCATAGACCAATCTGTCACAGGTGGAACAGGATAAAGAGGACAAGTTTATAATTTTTGGTGACTTTACTGCTGCAATGAAGTAGACTATAAGACATGGCAAGGAATCCTTGAGAGGAATGGAGCCCAAAACAGCAACAGCAATGGCTACTTACTGCTAAAGATTTTGATGTGTCATGACCTCATCAACAGCACCAGTTTCCATTTACCTAAGTACAGTGAAACTTTGTGGATGAATCCTTGCTGTAAACATTGGTATTTAATAGACTAGGTCATTGTAAGGAGAAGAGACAGACAGGATGTGAGAGTGACAAAGGCGATATGTGGTGCAGAGTGCTGGACTGATCATAGACTTATCTTCTCCAAGATACACATTCACATTCAACAAAAGTTGTGACTCCAAGGAGAGATGAAGACTAGCAAGCTCAATGTCAACAGATGAGCACTTCTCTGTGTGTGAACATTTTATTGCCAACTTGGAAGGAAAATCGAGCTGACACATGGTTAGCAATGGTGGAACAGAAAAGGAATGGGCAGCTTTCGGAGATTTGTGTACTGCACTGCATTTACTTATCTGGGCCAAAAATCATAAAGAAATTCAGAAGCTGCTTAAGGAAAAGCGAGAACTCCATAAGGTTTACCAGCAGCATGCTTCATCCATCTCTGAGAAGGTAGCATTTCATTCCATTAAAAGTAAAATACAAGCAAAACTTAGAGAGATGCAGGATTCTTGGCTCATGTAAGAATTCAGCTTTATGCTGATAGTAACAATCCAAAGCACTTTCAATTGAATTCTCTGAAGGCTATTTATGGACCAAAGACCTATGGTGCATCTCAATTACTCAGTGCTGATGGAGTGACATTGATTAATGACAAGGACATGATCCTGAAAAGGTGAACTGAACCCTTCCATAACTATTTAAACAGACTGTCATCAATCAATACTACAGACACTGAACATATACTTCAAGTTGAAATCAGTCTCTCTCGAGCTGAACATCTAAATGAAGAATAGGTTTTGAATGCCAATGTGTGTGAAAGTACCTGGTACTGATTCTATTGTAGCTGAAATTTACAAGGCACTGTGTCTACTACTCATACAAGAACTGAATGCAATGTTCTGGATTATATCGCAAGAGGAGGTAATCTCCCAGGAGTTCAAGGATGCCTCTATTGTCCATCTCTAGAAAAGAAAAGATAAATTTAATTGTTCTGTGACAATCAAGGGACTTGGGTGTGGGTGGAGTGTTGGAGGAATCTCTCTCTCTCTCTCTTAGTGATTGCTGGCAAGGTTCTTGTCAGAAACCTCCATAACAGGAGGATGGTCATTTACCACTGGAGTCATTGTGGCTTCAGAAAGGTCTGATGAATGGTAGATGTGGTGTTTGCTGCCCAACAACTCCAGGAGAAATTCCAGGAACAGAATTGGCAACATTTGCCAATTTGACCAAGATTGTCAGTCATGTAGGCTTGTGGGAATTCATGGCAAAATTTTATCGACTTTTTTTGTTTTTTATTTGACTCTCCTTCCTTCTTCTGCCAATCTGAATCAGTATTTACCACATATTTTTCTTTTCTTTCTTTTTTATATTCAACAAATTTGGTTTTTGGCATATTAGCCAGAGGTAATTTTTTCAACAAAGCTCTAATCAATTTGATAAATATGCCTGGTAAAAGGGTCTTCTTTGTTAGAACACAAGGTAGAAAGCATTAAATTTGCTTAATTTTAAAATTGGAAACTTAGGTAGAGCAAGCCGCGCACCAGCAGAGGGGAGGAGATTTCCATTCCAGAGAGCCCTGGAAAGCCATCCCCAGGGGTCCATCGCGCACTGGATAGTGGAGCCCACCCCTGCGCTGCCCTGGCTGTGTGGCCCTAGAGAAGCAGATCCGAGCAGGCTTCAGGGATGGAACACTCGGCTGTTGCAAAGGTCCCTCCACCCACAGGCACTACAGGTCACTGAGAGAGACTTCTGGGCTGGCTGAGAGGGGAGTGGGGTGTCTCTGTGACTTGGGACCCCTCGGGAGGCAGTGGCAGAGGCTGTGGCAGAGGCAGTGGTGGCCTGGGACTACCCAAGCAGGCAGGAGCTCAGGGCCATTACTGAAAGTCTCTGCATAAACCCCCTAAGGGAACTGAGCCTGGGAGGCAGCCCTGCCCCAACGCAAGCACCAGAACTTGAGCTCACATTGAATAGCAGCTGCACCCGCTGCTGAAAGCCCTGAGGCTGGGGAGCAGCATTTGAGTCTCAGACCCCAAGCACTGGCTGGGCGGATCTGGGTGGGGTGGAGAGGAATCTCGGAGGTCAAGTGACTGGCTGAGAAAATGCCCCGAAAAGGGAAGAAAAATAAGACCATGGAAAGCTGCTTTCTTGGGGAACTGATGTTCCTGTCTTTCATTTCTGATGGGGAGGAGCAATTCTTACCATCAGGGAAAGATGTGGAGGTCGGGGCCTCTGTATCCCAGACATCCAAGGTGGATGTCTGGTGGGCTCAGGCCATGGAAGAGCTCAAAAAGGATTTTGAAAATCAAGTTGGACCGGTGGAGGAAAAGATGGGAAGAGAAATGGGAGAGATGCAAGAGGAGCATGAAAGACGGGTGGGTGCCTTGGTAAAGGAGACCCAAGAAGGTGCTGAGGAAAATAACACCGTGAAGGGTGGGCTGACTCAATTGGCAAGGGAGGTTCGAGGGGCCAATGAGGAGAAGAATGCTTTCAAAGGCAGAATTAGCCATATGGAAAAAGAGGTTCAGGGGCTCGCTGAAGAAAATAGCTCTCTCGGAATTGGAGTGAAACAGATGGAGACTGGTGACTTTCTGAGAAACCAAGAAATCACTGGACAAAACCAAGGGAATGAAAAGATGGAGGATGATGTGAAGTACCTCATTGGAAAAACAACTGACCTGGAAAATAGGTCCAGGAGAGACAATTTAAAAATTTTGGACTACCTGAAAGCCATGATCAAAAAAAGAGCCTAGACATCATCTTTCATGAAATTATCAAGGAAAACTGCTCTGATGTTCTAGAACCAGAGGGCAAAATAAGTATTGCAGGAATCCATCGATCACCACCTGAAAGAGATCCAAAAAGAGAAACTTCTAGGAACATTGTGGCCAAATTCCAGAATTACCAGGTCAAGGAGAAAATATTGCAAGCAACTAGAAAGAAACAATTCCAGTATTGTGGAAATACAATCAGGATAACTCAAGATCTAGCAGCTTCTACATTAAGGGATCGAAGGGCATGGAATAGGATATTCCAGAAGTCAAAGGAACTAGGTCTCAAACCAAGAATCATCTACCCAGCAAAACTGAGTATAATACTTCAGAGGAAAATATGGTCTTTCAATGAAACAGAGGACTTTTAAGCATTCTTGATGAAAAGACCAGAGCTGAAAAGAAAATTTGACTTTCAAACACAAGAACGAGAAGAAGCATGAAAAAGTAAACAGCAAAGAGAAGTCATAAGGGACTTACCAAAGGTGAACTGTTTACATTCCTACATGGAAAGACAATATTTGTAACTCTTAAAACTTTTCAGTATCTGGGTAGTTGGTGGGACCACACACACACATACACACACACACATGCACACACACACACGTACATGCATGCGCTCACACACACATACACACATGCATGCACATACAGAGACAGAGCACAGGGTGAATTGAATAGGATGGGAGCATATCTTAAAAAGAAATCAAGGTAAACTGTGAGAGAGAAATGTAGTGGGAGGAGAGAGGGTGAAATGGAATGGGGTAAATTATATCTCATTCAAGAGGCAAGCAGAAGACTCTTTAGTGGAGGGAGAAAGAGGACAGCTGAGAAAAAAACATGAAGTTTACCCTCATCACATTCGACTAAAGGAAGGAGTAAAATGCACACTCATTTTGGTATGAAAACCTATCTTACAATACAAGAAACTGGGGGAGAAGGAGATAAGCAGGGTAGGGGGGATGATGGAAGGGAGGGCAATGGGAGGAGGGAGCAATTTGAAGTCAACACTCAGGGAGGGACAGGATCAAAAGATAGAATAGAAACAAGGGGGGCAGGATAGGATGGAGGAAAATACAGTTAGTTTTACACAACATGACTATTATGGAAGTCATTTGCAAAAGTACACAGATATGGCCCATACTGAATTGCCTGCCTTCCCAAAGGGAATGGGTGGGGAGGGAGGGATGGGGAGAATTTGGAACTCAAAGTTTTAGGAACAACTGTTTAGTTTTGTTCTTGCTACTAGGAAATAAGAAATACAGTCAATGGGGAATAGAAAGTCATCTGGCCCTACAGGACAAAAGGGAAGATGGGGTCAAGAGAAGGGAGGGATGATAGAAGAGAGGGCAGATTGGTGATAGGGAAAATTAGACTGCTTGGTGTATTGGGGTAGGGGGAGGGGATAAATGGGGAGAAAATTTGGAACCCAAAATTTTGTGAAAATGAATGTAAAAAGTTAAATAAATAAATTTATATTAAAAAATAAATAAATAAAATTGGGAACTTAATCATCATGTCAATTTCACTTCAAGAAGTTACCAATCACTTCCTAGTAAGGACCACAAACTTAAATGTGTTTAATAAAACAACCCAAGTTTTGTTGTAATTTACTTTTATTGAGAATTTAATTATTAATTATTAAATATTTAATAATTTAATAAATTTAATATTAATAATATTAATTAATTATAATTAATTTAATAAATATTAAATATATTAAATATTAACAAAATAAAACCTAATAGTGTAAATTATTTCATTGTACCATTTTATTTTTTGTAGTACATAAATGCAAGCACATTTTG
This sequence comes from Bettongia penicillata ogilbyi, assembly GCA_023548195.1. Taxonomy (NCBI): domain Eukaryota; kingdom Metazoa; phylum Chordata; class Mammalia; order Diprotodontia; family Potoroidae; genus Bettongia; species Bettongia penicillata. Next base: position 3,451,560 of record JAJHZJ010000089.1, read on the forward strand.
GCTTGTGAAAAACATTAAAGTATAATGTTGATTAGTCGCGATGCTTAGGGTATAATCCTGTGTAACTAATGACTAATATTTAATTCTTCTAAGTAAAAATATTTCAAAAATGTAGTAGTTGCCTTTTTTGTCTTAATTTTACTCTCTGTTAGGGGCCAAACTCTGGACTGTCTTCTGGTGCTGGGACCACCCTTTGGGAGCTGGCTCTGCCCTCAGGGGAAACATGGGTGGGGCTCTGGCTGGGGATATAAAGGAGCTGTCAGGGAGGGATAAGAGAGAGATGTAAGCAATAAAGTGAAGTGCACTAGCCACCTCAGGTGTTCTGTGTAGTCATTCCCCTCCCCCACAGGAGGGTTTCCCCTGCCACACGGTAGGGGCCGGAGACGTCCAAAGACCTGGGTCAGGGTAAGTACAAGCGAAGGCTGGGTTAGCCCGTGCAGAACGGTTGGGGGGGGGTAGCCCCAACCAGAACAGCCAGGGAGTAGCCCCGTGCAAATGTCTTTTACTAATCTAACCACAGTTTGATGGCTAGGAATCTTGCTGTGCATTACTCATTACTAAGATTAGTCATTAGTCATACTTAAGATCAATCAAATCTAGCTTTCTAATGTCATGTACAATGTTATAATACCAAAAACATCTTTCAGAAAACACATGTGGCTTGATAAGTTGCATTTTTATAAGAATATATTGCCTTTTCAACAAACATTTGATCAAAAACTGTAGTATCGTGGATGATATCACTGAAAAAAATGAAAGAAAACTTGCTATAGGGGTGCTAATTTATGTTTGTCAAACAAAATTGTGTATACCAGCTGTGTTTTATTACAAAATAACAAAGAATTTAATATGTTTTTTCTGAGGCTTGATTTTATACAAGTGAGCCAGCATGCTAAGCATTATGCCTGCTTGTTAGCACTTTCCTATTATGACCCATTTCCCTTTTCTTTTACAGGTTTATCCCTTCCTTTCTTTATAGATTTCTAGAAAGGCATCAATGTTTTTTCCTTTATAGTAGTTAAAAGAGTATATACTTGCCTCTCTTCTGCTGTTTGTTTATATAATCTAGCATTCACTTTTTTCTTCTCCACTGTGTTGCTGCTTTGCTTTTTCATTTCAACCCTTTTGGCACTCATTCTTATTCCTTCTGGATTTTGTGGGGCACCATGATGTTACTTCTTATCTCTTCTATGGCTTGTTCCTTTCTTCCCTACCACTTCAGTTTCATTTTGACTTTTCTGTTTTTAGTGATCATGGTGCTTAAATGGTCTCTTTTACCCCTGCCTTCCCTCTTGAACTTTGACTTTAGTACACTGAAGGGTAGCTTATGGCCCTTCTTGAAGTTTGAGTGATTTCAGGTCTTCCTTTACAGATTCAATGCAGAGTTATCCACAGCAAAAGATCATGATTATATGAGAGTTCTTAGAATATACTCATGTAGGGATATAATTCAGTAAGTGATATATTTACTTTAAATTCCCACTACTAACTGTACTCAATTCTACAGGGAAATAGGCAGATTATCTGTTGTGAGATATCACTTTCCATAATTAGAATAAATTCATATTGTTCAGGTGATGGCAAATCTGTGTTAACTAGAAATTCAGATGAATATTGGAGCCAATTGAGACCTAGAAACCCTAAATGATAATAAACACAAATATTTACATGTTAATCAGTCATCTAATATTCTTATCTGAAATTGTATGTAACATAGATTTGTTCACCTCTTTCTATGTTTTCTGGCAATTCCTATTTGTAACTCAGACAAATAATCTAATCTATGGTTGACACATGACTTTAAACAAGAAATTTTCATTTTCTTATTTTACTGGTAAAGAACTAGTTCTCAGTAATATCATCTTTGTGTTTTAAAATGAAAGAGAAACTCCTTCCATAAATGTAGTGAGGTAGCAGAGGACAGGTTTTCTTCCTTCTTAAGGCAGCTGTTTTATTCATGGGATGTATTCCTTCATTAATGTAAAGGTCCTTATAGGAGTAGGTACAAAAAGTCACAGATAGTCTGAATGCGACACTGAAAAATAAATATCAATGTTTATTAGGAAAGATAATGGTAAATGTCCATTCAGCAGAAATCAACAAACCTCAACTTGATCTCCAGGAATAATTCATAGTCCTGAGTCATGCTTTGTGAAAACATTCCCAGCAGTCTATGCAGGATTTACTCCTATTCCATCATTTATAATTATAGCACTTGTTGTGGCAGGAGCTTTAAGCTCTTCCTCTTTTTTAAAAAAGTTATTTGTTTTCAGTTTTCTACAATCACATTCATAAACCTTAGATTTTCTTTCCCAGCCCCCTGCTTCCTCCCTCCCTCGTCCCTCCCTTCCCAAGACTGTATGCAGTCTTATATAGGTTCTACACATACATTCTTACTAAATACATTTTCCACATTTTTCACTTTACTCCTGTTGCATGGAAGAATGAAAATGAATGGGAGAAACCATGAGAAAAACCAAATCAAACCAAAACAAAACACAAGAGAAAATAATTTGCTTTATTCTGCTGTCCAGTTCCATAGCTCTTACTCTGGATGTGGAAGGCATTTTTCCTCATGAGTCCACTGGGTATTTTTTAGGTCCTTGCATTGCTATGAAGAGCTAAATCTATGAGAAAAATTCCTTGCACACTGTGGTTGTTACTGTGTGCAAAGTTCTCCAGATTCTGTTCTTTTCACTCAGCATCAGTTTATATAAGTCCTCCCAGGTCTTTCTGAAGTCTTCCTCTTCATCATTCCTTAAAGCACAATAGGATTCCATTGCATTCATATACCATCACTTGTTCAACCATTCCCCAATTGATGGGCATCCCCTCAATTTACAGTTCTTGGTCACCACAAATAGTGCTACTATAAACTTTTCTGTACATGTGGGTCCCTTTCCCATTTTTGTGATCTCTTTGTGATGTAGTCCTAGAAGCGATATTGCTGGGTTGAAGGGGATGCACATTTTTGTAGGCCTTTGGGCATAGTTGCAAATTGCTTTCCATAATGTTTGAATCAGTTCATACCTCCACCAACAATGAATTAATGGTCCAACTCTCACACATCTTTTCCAACATTTGTCATCTTCCTGTTTTGTCATGCTAGCCAATCAGATAGGTATGATATGGTATCTCAGAGTTGTTTTGATTTGCATCTCTCTAATCAATAGAGATTTGGAACATTTTTTATAGGACTATAGATAGCTTTAATTTCTTCCTCTGAAAACTGCCTGTTCATGTCCTTTGACCATTTATCAATTGGGGAATGATTTGTATTCTTGTACATTTGACTCAATTCTCTCTATATTTTAGAAATGAGGGCTTTATCACTGACACTAGTTGCAAAAATTCTTTTCCAGTTTTCTGCTTCCCTCCTAATCTTGGTTGCACTGGGTTTGTTTGTGCAAAAGGTTTTCAATTTAATGTAATCAAAATTATTCACTTTGCATAATGTCGTCTCTCTCTTGTTTGGTCAAATATTTCTCACATCTCCAAAAATCTGACAAATGCACTATTCTTTGCGCCCCTAATTTGCTTATAGTATCAATCTTTATACCTAAATCATGTATCTATTTGGAATTTATTCTTGTGTACAATGTCAGGCATTGGTCTATGTTCAGTTTCTGACACACTGGTTATCTGGTTTTCCCAGGAGTTTTTGTCAAACGGTGAGTTCTTTGTTATCCCAGAACCTGGAGTTCTTGGGTTTATGAAACACTAGATTGCTATACTCATTGACAAAAGGGTCTTGACTACCTAACCTATTCCACTGGTCTACCCTTTTGTTTCTTAGCCAGTACCAAGTCATTTTTATGATTGTTACTTTATCGTACAATTTGACATCTGGAAGACCTAGGCCCCCTTCCCTAGCATTTCCTTTTCATTAGTTCCCTAGATAATCTGGATCTTTTGTTTGTCCAGATGAATTTTGATATTACTTTTTCTAGCTCTAGAAAATAATTATCTAGTAGTTTGATTGGTAGGGCACTGAATAACTAAATTAATTTAAGTATAATTGTCATTTTTATTATGTTAGCATGGCCTACCTATGAGCAGCTGATGTTTTTTCACTTACTTAGATCTGAATTTATTCGTATGAAAAGTGTTTTGTAATTGATTCATATAGTCACTGGGTTTGTTTTGGCAGGCAGACTCCCAGATATTTTGTTGTGTGTATCATAAATTTAAATGTGATTTCTCTTTCTGTCACTTACTCTTGGGCTTTTTTAGTAATATATAGAAAATGAAGATGATTTCTGTGAGTTTATTCGGTAACCTGCAACTTTGCCAAAGTTGTTTATTATTTCAAGTACCTGATTCTCTGGGATTCTCTAAGTATATCATCATATCATTTGCAAAGAGTGATAACTTAGTTTCTCCTTGGCTTATTCTAATTGCTTCAATTTCTTTTTCTTCTTTTTTTCCTAAAGCTAACATTTATAATATCATCTTGAATAACAGTGGTGATAATGGACATCCTTGTTTCACCCCTGATCTTATTGTAAATGCATCTAGCTTGTCTCCTTTACATATAATGCTTGCTGATGATTTTGGGTAGATACTACTTATTATTTTGCGGAAGACTCCATTTGTTCCTGTGTTCTCCCATGTTTTCAATAGGAATGATGGTTGTATTTTCTCCAAATCTTTTTCTGCATCTTTTGATAGAATGATATGGTATCTGTTACTTTTGTTGTTGATATGATCAATAATGCTGATAGTTTTCCTAATATTGTACCAGCCCTCTAATCATGGTATAAATCCTCCCTGATCATAATGCATTATTCTCATGATAAATTGCTATATTCTTTTTGTTAACATCTTAATTAAAATTTTTGCATCTATATTAATTAGAGAAATTGGTCTATACTTTTCTTTCTCTGCTTTTGCTCTTCTGGTTTAGGTATCAAAACCACATTTGTTATCATAAAAATTATGTGCTAGGACTCTTTCTTCACCAATTTTCCCAAATAGTCTATATAGTATTGTAATTATCTGTTCTTTAAAGTTGATAGAATTCACTTGTAAATACATCTGGCCCTGGAGATTTTTTTCTAGGGGGTTCATTGACCGCTTGTTCAATTTCTTTTTCTGAGATGCAGTTATTTAAGCACTCAACTTCCTCTTCTGTGAATCTGGGCAATTTGTATTTTTAATAAATATTTATCCATCTCACTTAGATTGTAAAATTTCTGAGCATAAAATTGGCAGAGTAATTTCTAAATATTATTTTAATTAGCTCCTCATTGGATGTGAGTTCACCCTTTTGTTTTCTGATAATGGTAATTTGATTTTCTTCTGTCTTTTTTTAAAATCAAATTGATTAAAGGTTTATCAATTTTCTCATATTTTTTCATAAAACCAACTCTTAGTTGTATTTATTATTTCAAATCATTTTCTTTATTTCAATTTTATTTTTCTTTGGTATTTCATTTTTTAAAAAAAATTATTTGTTTTCAACATACATTTCCACAAAATTTTTAGTTCCAAATTCTCTCCCCATCTTTCTCCTCCCCTGACCCCAAAACTCCACACATTCTAATTTTCCCTATCACCAATCCTGCCCTCCCTTCTAAAATCCCTCTCTTTCCTTATCCCCATTTTCTCTTTTGTCCTATAGGGGAAAATAAATTTCTGTGCCACATTACCTGTCAGAACAATACTCAACAGTTGTTCCTAAAGCTTCGAGTTCCAAGTTCCCTTCCACTGGGAAGGCAAGCAATTCCATATAGGCCATATCTGTGTAGTTTTGCAAATGACTTCATAACAGTCGTGTTGTGTAAGACTAACTATATTTCCCTCCATCCTATCTTGCCCCCCATTACTTCTACTCTCTGTTTGACCCTGTCCCTCCCCAAAAGTGTTGACTTCTAATCGCTTCCTCCTCCCATTGCCCTCCCTTCCATCATCCCCTCCACCATGCTTATCCCCTTCTCCCCCACTATCCTGTGTTGTAAGATAGGTTTACATACAAAATGAGTGTGCAGTTTATTCCTTCCTTTAGTTGAATGTGATGACAGTAAGTTTCATGTTTCTTCTCTCACCTCTCCCCTTTATCCCTCCACTGAAGAGTCTTTTACTTGCCTCTTTTATGAGTGATAATTTGCCCCATTTTATTTCTCCCTTTCTCCTCCCAATGTATTTCTCTCTCACCCCTTAATTTCATTTTTTAAAGAGATGATCCCATCCTATTCGACTCACCCTGTGCGCTCTCTCTCTCTCTCTCTCTCTCTCTCTCTTTCTCTCTCTCTCTCTCTTTCTCTCTCTCTCTACCAGATACAGAAAAAAGTTTCAAGAGTTACAAGTATTGTCTTTCCATGTAAAAATGTAAACAGTTCAACTTTAGTAAGTCCCTTATGATTTCTCTTTGCTCTTTACCTTTCCATGCTTCTCTTGATTCCTATGTTTGAAACTCAAATTTTCTTTTCAACTCTGGTCTTTTCATCAAGAATGCTTGAATGTCCCCTATTTCATTGAAAGACCATTTTCCCCCCTGAAGTATTATATTCAGTTTTACTGGGTATTTGATTCTTGGTTTTAGTCCTAGTTCCTTTGACTTTTGAAATATCGTATTCTATGCCCTTCCGCTAGGTCTTGTGTGATCCTGATTTTATTCCCACAATACTTGAATTGCTTCTTTTGAGCTGCTTGCAATACATTCTTCTTGTCTTGAGAACTCTGGAATTTGGCCACAATGTTCCTAGGAGTTTCTTTTTGTGGATCTCTTTCAGGAGGTGATCAGTGGATTCTTTCAACATTTATTTAGCCCCCTGGTTCTAGAATATCAGGGCAGGTTTCCATGATAATTTCATGAAAGATGATGTCTAGGCTCTTGTTTTGATCATGGCTTTCAGGTAGTCTCATAATTTTTATATTGTCTCTCCTGGATCTCTTTTCCAGGACAGTTGTTTTTCCAATGAGATATTTCACATTATCTTCGTTTTTTCATTCTTTTGGTTTTGTTTTGTGATTTCTTGGTTTCTCATAAAGTCATTAGCCTCCATCTGTTCCATTCTAATTTTTAAAAGGCTATTTTCTTCAGTGAGCTTTTGAACTTCCTTTTGCATTTGGCTAATTCTGCTTTTTAAAGTATTCTTCTCCTCATTGGTTTTTTAACTTCTCTGCCAATTGAGTTAGCCTATTTTTAAAGGTTTTATTTTCTTCAGCATATTTTTGTGTCTCCTTTAGCAAGATGTTGACCCACTTTTCATGATTTTCTTTTTTTTTTTGATGTCAGATAAACATTTTTAATTAATTAATTAATTTTTATTTTTATTTTTTTGGTGCTCTACAATCACTTCCTTAAAATTAAGATTTTATCCTCCCCCCCTCACCCCCACATTTCCCCCACTACCCCCTTCCCTCCCTGCGACAGCATACAATTCTGTATAGGCTCTACAAATGCTTTCCTATTGAGTACATTTTCACAATAGTCATGTTATGTAGTTGAACTAAAATAAATGGAAGAAATCATACATCAAATCAAAACATAATACACTAAAACCTACACATATACAAACATGACCTGCTACATTTTGCGAATGACTTCCATATTTCTTTCTCTGAGTGTAGAAGACATTTTGTGTTAGAATACCACCATTGGGATTTTTTTTTTTAGTAAGTTCTTGCGTTATTATGAAGTTCCAAGTCTACAAGAAAAAACTCTCTCACACCATGATCATTGCTGTGCACAATGTTCTCCTGGGCCTGCTCCTTTCACTCAGCATCAGATCATATAAGTCCTTCCAGGTCTCCCTGAAGTCTTCTTGTTCATCATTTCTTATTGCACAATAGTACTCCATTACATTCATATACCATAATTTATTCAGCTATTCCCCAATTGATGGGCATCCCCTTGATTTCCAGTTCTTGGCTGCCACAAAGAGTGCTGCTATAAATATTTTTGTACATGTGGGACCCTTTCTCATTTTTATGATCTCTTGGGGATACAGTCCTAGTAGCAACATTACTGGGTCAAAGGGTATGCACATTTTTGTAGCCCTTTGGGCATAGTTCCAAGCCATTCTCCAGAATAGTTGGATGAACTCACAGCTCCACCAACAATGAATTAGTGTTACAACTCTTCCACATCCTCTCTAGCATTTATCATTTTCTTGTTCTGTCATATTTGCCAATCTTATAGGTGTGATGTGGTACCTCAGAGCTGTTTTGATTTGCAGCTCTCTAATCAGTAGTGATTTAGAACACTTTTTCATATGATTATAGATATCTTTAATTTCTTCCCCTGAAAATTGCCTGTTCATATCCTTTGACCATTTATCAGTTGGGGAATGACATGTATGGCTGTACATTTGAGTCAGTTCTCTATATAGTCTAGAAATGAGGCCTTTATCCCCGAGCTTAGCCATAAAAATTTTTTCCCAATTTACTACATCCCTCCAAATTTTGGTTGCATTGGGTTTGGTTATGCAAAAACTTTTCAGTTTAATGTAATCAAAATTATCCATCTTGTATTTCATAATGCTTTCTATCGCTTCTTTAGTGAAAAATTCTTCCCCTCTCCATAAATCTGATAAATACACTATTCCTTGCTCCTCCAGTTTATTCATGGTATCAATCTTTATACCTAAATCATGTACCCATTTGGACTTCATTCTTGTGTATGGTGTCAGGCATGGGTCTATACCTAATTTCCACCACACTGTTAACCAGTTTTCCCAGCAATTTTTGTCAAACAGTGAGGTCTTATCCCAGAAGCTGGGGTCTTTGGGTTTATCAGACAGGGGGTTGCTATATTCCTTGCCTACTGTGTCTTGAGTGCCAAGTCTACTTCATTTGTCTACCCCTCTATTTCTTAGCCAATACCAAGTTGTTTTGATAATTGCTGCTTTATAATACAATTTGAGGTCCGGTAGCGCTAGGCCACCTTCCCAAGCATTTCTTTTCATTAGACCCTTTGATATTCTGGACCGTTTGTTCTTCCAAATGAATTTTGATATTATTTTATCCAGCTCTAGAAAATGATTACCTGATAGTTTTATTGGTACGGCACTAAATAAGTAAATTAATTTAGGTAGAATTGTCATTTTTATTATATTAGCTTGGCCTACCCATGAACAATTGATGTTTTTCCACTTACTTAAATCTGACTTTATTTGTGCAAAAAATGTCTTGTAATTGTGTTCATATAATCCCTGGGTTTGTTTTGGCAGGTAAACTCTTAAGTATTTTATAGTGTCTACCCTAGCTTTAAAAGGGATTTCTCTTTCTATCTCTTGCTGTTGGACTTTGTTGCTAATATGTTTTGTAACCTGCAACTTTGCCAAAGTTGTTTATTATTTCAAATAGTTTTTTATTTGAATCTCGGTGATTCTCTAAGTATATCATCATATCATCTGCAAAGTGTGATAACTTAGTTTCTTCTTTGCCTATTCTTATTCCTTCAATTTCTTTATCTTGTCTAATTGCTACAACTAACATTTCTAGTAACATATTGAATAATAGTGGCGATAATGGACATCCTTGTTTCACCCCTGATCTTATTGGAAATGCATCTGGCTTATCCCCATTGCATATAATGCTTGCTGAAAGTTTTATGTAGATACTGCTTATTATTTTATGGAAAGTTCCCTTTATTCCTATGTTCTCCAGTGTTTTAATACGAAGGGGTGTTGTATTTTGTCAAAAGCTTTTTTTGCATTTATTGAGATAATCATGTGGTTTTTGTTAGTTTTGTTGTTGATATGATCAACAATGCTAATAGTTTTCCTAATATTGAACCAGCCCAGCATTCCTTGTATGAATCCTACCTGATCATAATGTATTATTTTCGTGATAAGATGCTGTATTCGTTTTGATAAAATCTTCTTTAAAATTTTTGCATCTATATTCATTAGAGAAATTGGTCTATAATTTTCTTTTTCTGTTTTGTCTCTTCCTGGTTTGGGTGTCAAAACCATATTTGTATCAGAGAAAGAATTTGGGAAGACTCCTCCAATTTTCAAAAATAGTCTATATAGTATTGAAATTAACTGTTCTTTAAAGGTTGGATAGAATTCACTTGTGAATCCATCTGGTCCTGGAGATTTTTTCCTAGGGAGTTAATTGATGGCTTGTTCAATTTCTTTTTCTGAGATGGGGTTGTTTAAGTATTCAACTTCCTCTTTTGTTAATCTAAGCAATTTATGTTTTTTAAAATATTCATTCATCTCGTTTAGATTATTGAATTTGTGGGCATAAGTTGGGCAAAGTAATTTCTAATTATTGTTTTAATTTCCTCCTCATTGGAGGTGAGTTCACCCCTTTCATTTTTAATATTAGTAATTTGATTTTCTTCTTTCTTTTTTTTTCATCAAAATGACCAAAGGTTTATCAATTTTATTTGTTTTTTCACAAAACCAACTATTGGTTTTATTTATTATTCAATAGTTTTCTTAATTTCAATTTTATTAATCTCTCCTGTGGTTTTCAGCATTACTAATTTGGTATTTTCTTGGGGATTTTCAATTTGTTCTTTTTCTAGCTTTTTCAGCTGCATGCCAAGTCGTTGATCTTCTCTTTCTCCATTTTATTTATGTAGGCATTTAAAGATATAAAACTTCCCCTAAGAACTGCTTTTGCAGTATCCCATAAGATTTGGTAGGTTGTCTCATTATTGTCATTCTCTTGAATGAAGTTGTTGATTGTTTCTATGATTTCTTCTTTAACCCATTCCTTCTTTAAGATTAGATTATTTAGTTTCCAATTGATTTTGGCTTTATCTTTCCATGACCTTTTATTACATATAATTTTATTGCATTATGATGTGAGAATGATGCATTGATTATATTTGCCTTTCTGCACTGAATTGTGAGATTTTTTTTGTTCTAGTACATGGTCAATTTTTGTAAATGTTCCATGTACCGCTGAGAAAAAGGTATATTCCTTTCTATTCCCATTCAATTTTCTCCAAAGATCTATCATATCTACCTTATCTAGAGTTTTATTTACCTCCTTAACCTCTTTCTTGTTTATTTTGAGGTTAGATTTATCAAGTTCAGAAAGAGGGAGGTTGAGGTCCCCCATTAGTATAGTTTTGCTGTCAATTTCTTCCTTCAACTCCTCCAACCTCTCCTCTAAGAATCTGGATGCTATACCACTTGGAGCATACATGTTTAGTAATTATATTGCTTAATTGTCTATGGTGCATTTTAGCAGGATATAGTTTCCATCACTATCCCTTTTGATTAGATCTATTTCTACTTTTGCTTTGTCTGAGATTAGGATTGCTACTCCTGCCTTTCTTACATCAGCTGAAGCACAATATATTCTGCTCCATCCTTTGACTTTTATCTTATGTGTATCCCCCCGTTTCAAATGTGTTTCTTGTAAGCAGCATATTGTTGGATTATGGCTTTTAATCCATTCTGCTATCCATCTCCATTTTATGGGAGAATTCATTCCATTCACATTCAGAATTATGATTACAATCTGTGTATTTCCCTCCATCTTCTTTCTCACCTTTTGTGCTTTTAGCTCTCCTGTCTCCCTTCCCCTCTTCAATAGTATTCACTTTTTACCACCTCCTCCTGCACCCTTCCCCTCCTTCTTTTAGCCCCCCCTCCCTTTTACTTCCCTTTACTCTTCTTGCTTCTTCCCTCCCTTTTAGCCTTCCTCCCCTTTCTTCCCCCTCCCTGTCCTACTGCCTATAGAGCTAGTTAGGATTATCTACTTAAGTTTATTGTTCTGTCCTTTAAACAAATCAGATGAGAGTACCTCTCACACAATGCTCATCTCCCTCCCCTCTTTCCCTCTACTATGATTTTGTCCTTTTTCTTGTGGTGTAATTTTCCATTTTCTACTTCCTCCTTTTCACACCTCCTATTACAATCCCTTCTCCTACTTAAACCATATTTTTTTATCATGATATCATTTACTTTATACCCATTCCCCCTATGCATATCCCTTTTATATTTCATAATAGCCGCACAATTCTCAAGATTAACAGGTATCATCTTCCCTTATAGGGAGGTAGACAGTTTGCCCTAATTGAGTAACAAGTTGTTCCCCCCACTCCCCCCGTTTACGTTTTTATGATTCTCTTGAGACCTGCATTTGAAGATTGAATTGTCTATTAAGTTCTGGCATTTTGGTCAGGAAGCTCTGAAAATCCCTTACTTCATTGAATGACTTTCTCCTTGCCTGAAATGTTATGCTGAACTTTGCTACAACCAAGTTGATCCTTGGTTGTAGTCCCAACTCCTTTGCCTTACGGAATATTGGGTTCCAATTCTTTTGATCTTTTTAATGTGGAAGCTGCAAGGTCCTGTGTAATCCTGACTGTATCTCCTTGATATTTAAGTTGTTTCTTTCTGACTGCTTGTAATATTTTCTCCTTCACTTGATAGCTCTGGAATTTGGCAACTATATTTCTTGGGGTTTTGAGTTTGGGATCCCTTTCAGGAGGGGAAAGGTGGATTCTTTTGATGACTATTTTGCCCTCTGAATCTAGTACTTCTAGGAAGTTTTCCTTGATAATTTCCTGGAAGATATTGTCTAGGCTCTTTTCTCCATCATGGGTTTCTGGCAGGCCAATAATTCTTAAGTTTTCTCTTCTGGATCTATTTTCCAGGTCAGTTGTTTTTCCAATTAGATATTTTACATTTTCTTCTATCTTTTCATTCTTTAGATTTTGTTTGACTGATTCTTTCTGTCTCATTGAGTCATTAGTTTCTATTTGCCCAATTCTAATCTTTATTAAATTGTTTTCTTCCATTAACTTTTGCATCTCCTTTTCCAGCTGCCCAATTTTTCCTTTTAAGGAGCTATTTTCTCCAGTTCATTGTTGTACTTTTTTTTTTTTTTAGGAAGCTTTATTTTTTAGGAAGTTATATTCTCTAGTTAATTTTTGAACTTCCTTTTCCATTTGTTCAATTTTCCTTTTCAAAGAGATGTTCTCATCAGTGAATTCTTTCTTAATAATTTTAAAGTCATTGGCCTGTTTATCTTCTATTTCCTTCTTCAGCTGTTCCAGGGGAGCTGCTTGTGCTTGCGAGCATTTCATAGTCCCTTCTGAAGTTTCAGATGGAAGTACAGTCTCAGCTCTGAGCTCTTTGGTGTTTGTGTTTTGGTCCTTATCCCCATAGAAAGATTCTATGGTTCTTTCAGCCCTCTGCTTTTTCCTGTTCATGATGTGGACTGAGTGTTGTAGCTTCTGGTTCTTTCAGTCAGAAGCTACAGAACTTTTTGCTGAGCTGATGTGTGAAAAAGCTAAAAGCAGGTTTTTGTTTGGTGTTTCCCTGATCAGCCCTGGGGTTAGCTTGTTAAGTGTGGGGAAGGGGTGGTCTGGTCACAGGAGATCTCCTCAGCTGAACTGAGGCAAAGGCAAGCTCAGGGGCTGGTGATCCCAGCTGCCCTGTTGTCTTTCTGATTCCCCTGGACAGCTGAGGCATGCCTAGATGCTAATGCGTGTTCCCAACCCTCCTGGGGCTCCTCTCCTGCCAATGAGGCTTGCCTGGGTCCTAGTGCGAGTTCCTCTGCCCTGGGTCCTCTGTCCTTCAGGTTTGCCTGCGCCACTGTAGGAGGAATCCCCCTTACCTATTTTCCTCTCCTCAGGTGTTATGAGACTATTGTCCTCCTTCTGCTGTCCCTACTGATCTAGGATTTTTCTGGGGAAATATTTTATGGTTCTTTCACGGTCATCGAGGGAGGAGAGAGCATTCACAGATCACTCCACCATCCTGGTTCCTGGAAATTCAAGTAGGTGACTTACTGAAGTTTGATCTTTGGGCTGAAGGTCCAGGAGCTGCTGTGCTGATATCTGGTGTTCGGTGGCTCTCACTGGCTCGGTTCGGCTTGTCTCCCACCCTAGGTGCCGCTCCTTTGGTTCCACCCACCGCTCAGGTTTCTTGTGTCCCTTCTGCTCCACTGCACTGGCCATGCTGTGCTGTGCACTGTGGGCTCACCTCTACAGAACAGATCTTTCCCGTGGACCTTCCATCTCCAACCTGTGCTCCGAATCCATCACAGTCTGTCTCGCACTGGATTCTGCACCTCCAAAATTTGGTCAGATTCTCCTTTCAGAGGTACCTGAAGGAGTTTGTCCAAGAGCTTAGGTGAGTCGTTGCTCTCACTCCACCATCTTGGCCCTGCCCCCCTACTTTTCATGCTTTTCTTGCATCTCTCTCATTTCTCTTCCCAGTTTTCCTCCACCCCTCTTACTTGATTTTCAAAATCCTTTTTGAGCTCTTCCATGGTCTGAGACCACTGAATATTTATTTTGGATGTTTGGGATACAGAAAACTTGACTTTTATGTCTTTCCCTGATGGTAAGCATTGTTCTTCCTCATTTGAAAGGACAGGAGGAGATATCTGCTCATCAAGAAAGTAACCTTTTATAGTCTCATTTCCCCCCGCCCCCTTTTTTTTGGCATTTTTCCAACCAGTTACTTGAGTTTTAGGTCCTTTGTCAAGAGTATGGTATATTCCAGGGATCTATAAGATCTCAGTTCCTCCAAGGTGGCACAATCAAGCATGTCCACTGGTCTGAGAGCAAGAAGAGATTTTTGTGCCCAGAATCTTAGTAGAGTTTCCTCTTCATAACCTTATCTCTTTTGATTAGACATATTTCTTCTAATGCTTTGTCTGATGTTAGCATTGCTATCCCTCCTTTTCTTACATCAACTGAAGCTTAATATACTATGCTCCAACCCTTTGCCTTTGCCCTATATATATCCCGCTGTTTCAAATGGGTTTCTTTGAAACAACATATTGTCGAATTATCATTTTTAATTCATTCTCCTATCTACCTGTTTTATGGTTGAGTTAATCCCATTCCCATTCACAGTTATGATTACTATCTGTGTCTTTCCCTCTATTCTATTTTCCTCCTGTTTATGCATTTGTGTTCTTTTTTTATATTCTCTCTTCTTCCTTCCCTTCCACAATAGACTTTTAATTTCTCACCACCACCTCCCTCAGTCTTCTTTCACTTCTTTCAGCCTCCTCTCCTTTACTCCCATTTTACCTTGCTACTTCTTCCCTCCCTTTCAGCCTCCCTTCCCTTTTCTTTTCCCTTTCTCCTCCTACTGCCTATGGAGCAAGTTAGACTTATATACTTATCTGAGTTTGTTGTTACCTCCTTGAACCAAGTAAGATGAGAGGAAGTAAATCTGAAACAGTGGTCATCTCCCTTCCCTCTTTCCCTCTACTGTAATATGTTTTTGTGTCTCTTCTTGCCATGTAATTTACCTTTATCTCTCCTCCTTTTCACATGTCCTGTTACAATCATTTCATACCCTTAAATCACATTTTTATCATTACTTCATTTAATTTATACCCACTCCCTCTATCTATGTATATCCTTTTAAATATTGTAGCAAATACACAATTTTCAAGATTAACATGTATTATCTTCCCTTATCGAACTGTTAATAGTTTGCTCATACTGAATAACAAGTTTTTTGTTTTCCCTCTCTTGAGACTTGGGTTTGAATGTTGAATTTTTTATTCAGCTCTGGCCTTTTCATCAGGAGAGTCTGGAAACAGTCCTGAGGCCTGTTCCTGCCCTGTCTGTGCTAACCTGGTCCAGGCTGGACTACACTCTTCTATCAGACCAGAGTAACAGAACTTCCCTATTAACGTTCCAAGTTTTCTTGGGCTGGAAATTTGTTTCACTCTGCCATTTTTTAGGTTCTGCTGCTCTAGAATTTGTTTAGGGTCTCTTTTACAGGTATTTGGAGGACTTTGGGGCCTACCTCAAGCAAATCCCTGTTTTAATCTACCATTTTGTCTCTGAACCCCCATGAAGTCACAGGTTTGAGCACAGATTTCAATAAATCATTAATAAACATTTATTAAGGACCTACTATGTGCCAGGCATTGTGGGAGAATCCAGAGGGAGGGGAGAAAAAATATGACATAGATATGGATGTCAATGAAATAAATGTATACCATAAAGATAAGGTCACATGGACTGATGTCAGGAAGGTGACCTGAGAGTTAAGAAACCTGGAATCAAGTCCTGATTTTCTCTCAAGCTGGCTGTGTTCTTGAACTACTACCTAATACCTGAGTGCTAAAGACAACTCCCCAGGACTCTTCTTTGTAGAGAAGACTGCAAGATGCATAGGTTGATGTTTGTCTATGAGAACTTCTCACACCAAATCAAGTCTGGAAAAATCAACACCTTGTTAGACACATCTCAGGCAACAAAGTGGTACAGTACATGGAAAGCACGGCCTGGTTTCAGGAAGAGCTAAGTTCAAATCTTGCCTCAAACATTTACTAGCCATGAAACCCTGACCATGTCACTTTAGCTCTGATTGTCTGTTTCCTCATCTGTAAAATGGTTATAGTCCCTTGTATTTAGTGCTATTTGTTAGCTGCACCAACCCCTTAGTGCAATTCTAAGGATAAAAGGAGACAAAATTTCAATGCACTTTGCCAAATTGTCAACCGGATAATAATAATAACAATGAATATTATTATCATTCCATTTTCCATTCGGATATGAATACCTTTGTTGCTTTAAGTATCCTTTTTTCATTTTTTCTCCCCAGCACTTAGCATTCTGAATTTTTTTCTACAGCTTAATAAATACTCTTTCAAATGATGAATTTTGAATGTAGATCTAAGCATACTTCTTCTTTATATTTCTTTTGTTTTTTTTGTTTATGTATTCTTTTACAACATTAGTAATATGGAAATATGTTTTGCCTGACTGAACATGTATAACATATGTCAGATTGCTTGCCTTCTCAATAAAAGAAAAGGAGAAGAAGGCAGATAATTTGGAACTCACTATGTTAAAGATTAAAATAGCTGTTGGATGTAATTGAGAAGAAGTTAAAATATTTTTAAGAAACATCAATGCATTTTTGGGTTTTCATTTACTGTTGATTGAAAGGAAAGGCTGGAGATAGGTATGCCACTCAGTAGGCTTTTGTAATTCCCCCTCCCAGAAGCAAATATCCAGAAATCAATGACTCTCTCTAGTCTCCTTGTCTCTTAGACAGTCATTTTACCTTCATATCTTCACATTGGGCACACAGATTTAACTATAGACACACTTATGGAAAGAGTCACAAGGAGAGTGACTCTGTGATGGATCACAGAATGGCTCCTCACTTTTATCCATGTCTGGAATGGGAAAGTGGGGACAAGGGCGGACAGCATCTTTTCTACCACAATGCTCAGTCATGTCATCTAGTGATTGACAAGACCCGTTCACATAGGAATGAGGCTCTATTACACTTTTCCCAGGGCCCCAGGCTAGGATTTGTCCATGAGCCAGACTCTGCTCCCTGCCTTCTTGAATTCATACCTTTTCCAGCAGAGGGAGGTAGTGGAGGTAGGTCCTTGGGCAGAGTCAGGTGACTCCAAATCCTACAAGTTGTGAGCTCCTGCCTCCTCTGCCACCTCCTCAGGTCGTGGAGCTCTCTCAGGGTTATGGAGAATCTAGTCATGGACAGGCACAGAGAAGCCTCCCTCCATTTATCCATAACCAGCTGCAAGCATTCCTGTATCTGTCAATAAACAAGATCTTGCCTTTGCTCTTCACTTCACACATTTGAGGACAGAAAAAATTGAGACTCCTTCCCCAGAGCCAGTCTCAGCCAGTGTAACTGTGTGGCTTACAGGGTCCCTGAGGACAGGCTCCTACAAGACCTGGGGCTCTTTGGCACATGGGGACCAAGGGACCTGTGGTGTGTTCTGCTCAGCATAGAAAAGCTTCCTCATTCTTTCCTGCCTTTCCAGGGCTCTGAGTGCATTCTCTGTTGGTCACCAAAGGCCAGGATGGTCTCCTCATGGCAGCTTCTCAGCCTACTGGTGCTCTGGACTTAGGGAAAGACACAGCAGAGCAGTGAAGGATTTAAAAGATCACAGGTTTTCAGGGATGAAAAGACCTAGTTCACCCTTTTCATTTTTGATATTGATAATTTACTTTTCTTCTTTCTTTTTTAAAATTAAATTGACCAAAAGTTTATCAATTTTATCAGTTTTGTCATGAAACCAACATTTAGTTTTTTTTATTGCTTCAATAGTTTTCTTAAATCAATTTTATTAATCTCTCCTTTGTTTTTCAGTATTTCTAATTTGGTATTGACTTGAGAATTTTCTATTTGTTCTTTTTCTAGCTTTTTCAGTTGCATGCCCAATTCATTGATCTCCTCTTTCTCTATTTTATTCATATAAAATTTCCCCAAAGAACTGGTTTCAAAGCACCCTAGAAGGGGTAGTAGGTTGTCTCATTATTGTCA
Organism: Bettongia penicillata ogilbyi; assembly: GCA_023548195.1. Taxonomy (NCBI): domain Eukaryota; kingdom Metazoa; phylum Chordata; class Mammalia; order Diprotodontia; family Potoroidae; genus Bettongia; species Bettongia penicillata. The sequence goes on from JAJHZJ010000089.1 coordinate 3,469,763, forward strand.
TTCTCTTGAATGAAGTTATTTATTGTTTCTTTGATTTGCTGTTAAACCTACACTTTCTTTAGGATTTGATTATTTAGTTTCCAAATAATATTTGGTCTATCTTTCCAAGGCCTTCAATCACATATAATTTTTGATTGCATTATGATCTGAGAAGGATGCATTGAATATCTCTGCCTTGCTATACTGGATTGTAAGGTTTTTAATTCTTTAGGGCAGGTCAATTTTTGTATATGTGCCATGGACCATTGAGAAAAAGGTATATTCCTTTCTATCCCCATTCAATTTTCTCCAGAGATTTACCATATCTATCTTATCCAGAGATCTGTTCACCTCTTAAGTTCTTTATTTTTTGAGGTTAAATTTATCAAGTTTAGAGAGGGGAAGTTGAGGTTCCTCACTAGTATAGTTTTGCTGTCTATTTCTTCTTGTATCTCCCTTAACTTCTCCTCTAAGAATTTCGATGCCATAACACTTGGAACATACAGGTTTAGTAATGATATTTCTTCATTGTTAATGGTACCTTTTAGCAGGATATAGTTTCCCTCCTCATCTCTTTTGATTAGATCTATTTCTGCTTTTGCCTTGTCTAAGATTAGGATTGCTACCCCTGCTTTTTTTACATCAGCTGAATCATAATGTATTCCGCTCCAACCTTTTCCTTTTTTTCTGTGTGTATCCCCCTGTTTCAAATGTGTTTTTTGTAAACAACATATGGTTGGATTATGGTTTTTATCCATTCTGCGCTCTGCCTACATTTTATAAAAGATTTCATCACATTCACAGTTATGATGTCCATCAGTGTCTTTCCCTTTATCCCATTCCCCCCATTTAGGCTTCTAGTTCTCCCCTCCACAATAATTTTAATTTTTGATGACCACCTCCCTCAATCTTTTCTCCCTTCTATCAGTCCACCTCCCTTTTATTCCTCTTTTTCTTTATTTCTTCATCCCCTCCCCCCCAATTTCACTTCCCCTCCTTTTCCTTTCCCCTTTCTGCTCCTATTACCTACAAGGCAAGTTAGATTTCTATACTTAACTGAGTTTATTGTTCCCTTCTTGAATCAAATTAAATGAGAGTAAACTTCAAACAAAGCTTGTTCCCTCCTCTTTTTTGCTCTCCTGTAAGATGTTTTTGTCCCTCTTCCTGTGAAGTCACTTACATTTTTCTGCCTCCTCCTTTTTGTCTCTCCTGTTACAATTCTTTGACACCCTTTAAACACATTTTTATCATTACATCATCTAATTCGTACCCACTCCCTCTATGTATACCCCTTTTATATATCATAATAAATATATAATTCTCAAGATAAAGAAGTATTATCTTCCCTTGTATGGATGTAAATATTTTGGCCATATTAAATAACAAGTTTGTTTTTCCCCCTCTTTGCCTTTTCATGACTTTCTTAAGACTTGTATTTGAAGATCACATTTTCTATTGAGCTCCAGTCATTTTTATCAGCTAATTCCTTATGTCTATTTCCTTACCTAAAATATTATGCTCAGTTTTCCTGGGGAATTGATCCTTGGTTGTAGTCTCCTTTGCCTTATGGAATATCATATTCCAATACCTCCAATCTTTTAATGTAGAAGTTGCAAGGTCCTGTGTGATTGTAGTTCCTTGATATTTAAATTGTCTTTTTCTGGCTGCTTGCGGTATTTCCCCCTTAACTTGATAGTTCTGGAATTTGGCAACAATATTTCTTGATGTTTTCACTTTGAGATCTCTTTCAGGAAGTGATCCATGGAGTCTTTTCAATTATTTTGCCTTCTGGATCTAGGACCTCAGGGCAGTTTTCCTTGATGATTCCTTGGACAATATCTTCCAGGCTATGTTTTTCATCATGATTTTCTGGTAGACCCACAATTTTTAGCTTTTCTCTCCTGGATCTATTTTCCAGAACAATTGTTTTCCCAATGAGATATTTACCACTATCTTCTATTTTTTTCCTTCCTTAGGTTCTGTTTGATTGATTCTTGATGTCTTATAGAGTCATTAACTTCTCTTTGCTCAATTCTGATTTTTAATATATTGTTTTCTTCAATTAACTTTTGTATATCCATTTCCATTTGTCCAATTGTTCCAGTTACATTTTGTATCTCATTATCCATTTGCTCAATATTCCTTTTAAATTTTTCCATGGATTCTTCTTTCACATTTTTATAGTCATTGGCCATTTTTTCTTCTACCTCTCTAAATTGGCTTTTAAGATCCTTCTTGAGCTCTTCCATGAAAGCTCTTTGGCCTTGCGACTTGTTTATATTCCCTTCTGAAGTTTTGTATGGGTGTACAGCCTCAATGCTTTATTGGTATATTGGTCTTTGTCCCATAGTAAGATTCTAAGGCTTTTCTTTCCTGGTTTGCTTCTTACTCATGATGATTGCTTTTTCCCTGAATTTTAAAGTGGATATCTGCTTCTGGGGGTATAGGGAACAGAGTTCTACTCTGTTCTACCTTTTTTGTGCTGAGAAATTGAGGCTTTGTGTGTTGTGGTCTCTGATTCTTTCAGCTAGAAGTTAGAATGCTGCAGCTTACCTGATGCTAAGCTGACTGGTGTGCCAAGGTAGAGGCCAAGTGAAATCTTTCTGAATTTCCCTGGAACCTGCTGTGTGAGGTGTGGTGGAGGGATGGTCTTGCAACAGGAAGTCTCCTCCCATGAACTAGAGTACAAGCAGGTTCAGCAATTGGTGAACCCCCTTTCTGTCCAATTCCCCTGGCTATGCTAAGGCACACCTGGAATCCTGGCATATATGGACTCCACCCTCACTGAGGCCCAGGATCTCCTCCTGGCTCACTGAAGTGGGACTGTCTTGGATAGCTCTAGTTCTGCGCTGGTCCTCTTCCGCCACAGCAAGAGGGACTCTCCTTCACAATCTCCCTAGCTTCCCGAGCTGAGAGACTGTTTACCCCTTTGGGTGATTCCAATATTTTAGGATTTTTTCTTTGGAAATATTTCTCTGGGTTTTTCATGGTCCACAAAGGGAGGGTATGAGGACTGACAGTTCACTTCACCATCTTGACTCCTGGAAGTTCAGATCTTTTCTATTTTTTTTTTAACAAATATTATATCATTTGATTTTAAACTTTAAATGTTTTCTCATTTCACTCTTATGTACTTCTGTTCTCTATCCTTCTACAAGATGTCCCCTCCTGCCTTACCAGAAAATGAAGGTGATTTGGTACCAGCTCCCTTTTTTTTTCTCCTCACCTCTCTAGATTAGTCTCCATTCTTCCCCTCTGTGGTCCAGCCTTCTTTTTTTTTGCTCCTTGTCATTGGCAGGCTGATCTTTTCTTCTTGAGGTAAGACACTCTTTCTTTTCATCCTTTTCCAGGAGCTAACACTTTTGATCCTTTTTCTCATCCTAAGTCTTTATATATAGAACTCTTCTCTATAAATATGCTCATATCTCCCTTATCTTTAAAATGCCTTTATTTTACCAGGCCCCTTTTCAAGATATTATCTTACAGCTCTACTTTTTTTTTTCCACAATGAAAACCCATGAAAAAAGCATCCACTTTCATGGTTGCATCCCCTTTTTAATCATTTGAAATCAGACTTCTGACTCTTCCACACGAGGAAAACTCTTGTCTGCAGAAGTTATCACTCCTCTGGCAACGGGGACACACACCTGTAATCCCAGGTACAATGGGGTGACTGAAGCTGGTGGATCTCTAGTGCTCAGGAGTTCTAAATTGTAGAGGGCTATGCTGATCCATTGTCTGCACTATGTTCAATATTAATACAATGGGAAGAGGGGAACCACTGGTTTGTGTAAGGAGGTGATACATCAGACCAAGTCAGATATGGAATCCGCAAAATCTGTGCAGATCAGTACAGTGAATGGGCTTGGGAATAGCCTCTGTATTTCTAGTCTCAGAGAGATGGAGACCCAAATTTTACAGCAAAATAAAATGCAAAGTTATCTCATTAAATCTCAATTGTTAAACCTTATAGCATTTTCTACATCATCATCCTTCTGGAATTTTCTGTGGTCATTGATGTTGTTAACTAATCTCTCTTCCTGAATATTTTCTTCTCTCTTGGACTTGTGATACTGTTCTCTGCTAGTGTTCCTACCTGCCTGATCACTTCTTCTAAACACCTTTGCTAGATCAATGTCCATGTCTTCTTCCCTAATCAGACTTGTTCCTCAAGATTGTTTTTCCCTCCCTGCATTCGCTCTGTTGATGATTTCACTAACTCACATTGATTTATTTTTCATTTCTGTATATATGTGATTCCCAGTTGTCTAGTCATTATTTCTCAAAGTCCCTAAGATCAAAAGGTAGATACTTTAGTGGAGGCTTGTATAGTACTAGATGTCAACACAGAGAATTGTGGACCTGAGGCAGCTGTTCTGAGGGCTATATATATGAAAGAGAGACAGAGAGGTTGCCACAGGGACTACATACTATATTCCTTGGTCAAACATGAACCTCTTGAGGACAAGGGATATTTTTTTTCTTTTAATCTTTTATATCCAGTCACTAATGCTGGGCTTTGCATATTAGTGCATAATAAACACTTGATCAAAGAATTAAACATTTAGAGGAGGCACAACTAGAGCATAAGGTCTTCAATGGACAGCTATGACAGGAGAGAGGCAGGGTGACTGGAATTGTTTGGGAGCCATGGTGGAAAGAGCACCAGGGTCCTGGAAAACAGGGGATGCTTGTGGAGGAATATGAAGTCATGGAAAAACCATGACTCTACATAGGTATAGAGTGAGTACAAAGGGGAACTGATAAGAGAAGAAGAATTGCAAGAAGATGTCTGGGTCTCAATGTGCCTCAGAAGCTATTAAGATGATCAGGCCTTTGCGAAAAGCTTGCAATGGGCATGAGACTTCCTAGATTTGTCACTGGGATAGAATAATCTCATGGTCTTCATATATATTGGACTTCTTTTTCTGTCTTCAAGGCCAAACCCAGGTAAGAATTTCCCCATCTTTGCCCCCAATCCTTAGTCCACAATATTCTTAGGAATTTCTCTTTCTGGGTCTCTTTCAGGAGGTGATGGGTGGATTCTTTCAATATTTATTTTTTCCTCTGGTTCTAGAATATCAGTGCAATTTTGCTTGACAATTTCAAAGAAGACAATATCTAGGCTCTTTTTTTGATCTTTTCTTTCAAGTACTCCCATAATTTTTAAATTGTCTCTCCTGGCTTTATTTTTCAGGTCAGTTGTTTTTCCAATGAGATATTTCACATTATTTTCTATTTTTTCAATCCTTTTGTTTTGTTTTTTAAACCTTTTCGTTTATTGTATAGTCATTAGCTTCCCTGAATTCTACTCTCATTTTTAAAGAACCATTTTCCTCAGTGACATTTTGAACCTCCTTTCCCATTTGGATAATTACGCTTTTTACAGCCTTCTTCTTTTCATTGGCCTTTTGGATCTCTTTTTCTAATTGACTTAGCCTATTTTTAAAGGTGTTATTTTCCTCAGCATTTTTTGGGTTTCCTTTAGCAAGCTGCTGACTCACTTTTCAGGTTCTTCCATGGCCTGAGCCCATTGTATATTCACTTTGGAGGTACTAGATGCAGAGGCCTTGACTTCCTCTGACAGTATGCACTGCTCTTCCTCATCCAAATGGATGGAATAAAATACGTGTTCACCAAGAAAGTGACCTTCTATGGTCTTATTTTTCCCCCCTTTTTTGGGCATTTTCCCAGTCAGTTACTTAACTTCTGAATCCTTTGTCAAGAAGAGGGTCCTAGTGCTCCTTCTCACCCCAGGACCATGCTCAGGGCTGTTTCAGATCAGCTGCTTAATTCTCCCAGGGGCTTTAGGCCAAGTGCTTCACAAATATATGCCTACTGCTGCTACCATCCCTGCTACTACTGACACTAATGCAGCCACCTCCTGTGGCCAGTGCTGGGTGGCAGGGACCCTTCTCCCTTCTCACCCAGTTGGGAAAGTCCCCTTCCTGACCTTTGAAGTTTTCTTTGGCACTTGTGGATTGAGAGATCTGAGATCCTTCCTGCTGGGAATTCTGCCCCTGAGGCCTGGTCTGGTCCTGTTCCTTCCAGTGTGCAGAGCCAGGACTGGGCTCCCTCTGCTGGAATAGGCTGTTCCTGCCAGCCTTCCACGTTGCCTTTGACTGAAAATCTCTTTCACTCTGTCATTCTCTGACTTCTGCTGCTCTAGAATTTGTTGAGAGTCATTTTTTAAATTTATTTTATGGGCTGTAGGGGAAGCACTATAGTATGTGCATCTTTCTACTCCACCATCTTGGTTCTGCCTCACAACATTATTATTATCTCTTCAGTTTAATGAAAATTTTTTCACAACTGATAACTTTACAGTAGTATTAAAATGACAAGATAATGAGAACAATAATTACTCTATGTGATAACTGAGAAATGCATTTGATGCCATCTGAAGTTTATTGTTTATATTATTATTGTATTTCTAAAATTCTCTTATGCTGTAAAATTTGGGAAACCATTTTGTGTCAGGAATGGTTTTAAACAAAGTAACTACTAGTCTGGATTTATTGCATATGAATTGGACTTTCAAAAGGATGTGATATAGTTTGAAAAGTGTTAAGTATTTAATGAGGTATATTTAGTTATGAACAAATAATGATAATGATGATCATGATGGTGATATTTAGTATAATAGCAAATTTCCATTTGAAAATCTTGGGTATTCTGAAGGTATCTGGAATGTAATTATTTTCTTAATTTGTAGTGATATATTTAGAAATAAAAGAAGGAAAATTTATTGTGTAAAATTTTAAAGGTCTGGTAAACTTTGTTATTCTGATAATGCTAATTTAATTGGGTATATTGTCCTTGGCTTATATAAACTGAATTTCCTCCCCATTATAAACTTTCCTTTGACTAGAGGGAGGTAACTAGGGATTTTGTGATAACTAGGAGTGTCGTGGTAAGTAAGAATTTAGTTTGTTATAGTACTTTGTGGATTAATTTGTATTAAGCACATTTTAAACCAACTTAGTTCTGATAAATTATCACTTTAAAGATTCATTTTTGTTTTATGATGAATAAGAGAGAGATCTATCATTTTAGTAGTTTCCAACTAATTTACTCCATAAAGATTTAATGATTATTCCTTTTAACGTCAGGATAATTTTTAAACTGTTTTTAAGAAAGGGAAGCTGTTTTAGGAAGAAATGTTCCCAAAATTCTTTTGTGTGACTTTTAGAAGGCCTACTAAACTTTCATTTGCAAGGTAATTTATGGTTAAATTACTGTAATGAGCTGTAAGTAGAAGAAATCTTTCTGTTTGATCTGAATTTGTTGTCATTCCATAACTTAAGCAAGTTAAATGAGTGTTTGTGTGTCATATGTGTAAGATTCATTTCCTGAAGAATCTCATTCTTTCAGCGTAATGAGTATAATTAGAGGACAAGCAAGTTCTTGAAACAAGAATATAAATCTATCAACTTGTGAGGTTAAAGTCAGAAACCACTTCAGTACAAACAGTATAAACAGTTATGTTAGTGAAGAGTAGTAACTTATGAGCTATCTTATGTTATTGTAATTGGAAATCCAATTTTTCTTATTTCTGTTATTTAATCTGGAATTAAAACATGTGCAGAAATGTATGCAAATTAAGTCTTGCCTTAAAGATTGTCCCATTGTTTGAAGGGATTCTGAGAGCAGTAGTATTCTTCTGTGATGAAATGTCTGATTATTGGAACATCCTATTCAAAAATTTGTGGGATTGTAGTTTACTAATGTTTTCATCTTTGATTACATGGATAGATGACAGATTTATCACAAAGTCAATAGTAGAAAATGCTATGCCCTGAAGGCTGAGGACTTCAAAACTGGATGTCTGTGTCTGGGAAAAGACAATCTTCAACACGGTCTAGATATGATACTCCTGACTGTATTTCCCAGGTGTGCTAATTCTTTTATAAAAAGGAAAATTCCCCACCTGGTTAATCCTGAACATTTCTTTTAATGTCTTGTGGCTACATGATTGGCTGTCAGATATGACTCATACCTGGAATCAAAATCAGAGGTAAGGAATTTTTTGCCTTCTGTTATGATAAGTGACTTTGTTATAACTGTGTCCTAGTTTTTATTTTTGTAGCAAATTTGTATAATTGAGCTTTGTATTTATATATGTTGTGTATTTGTTTGTTTGTGTGTGTGTATGTGTGTGTATTATAGTCTCCTTTAGCTGACATTTCTTTGAACTCATTTTCCAGTAAGCATGTAATATTCATGTGTTCTCAGAGAAATAAACAATAGCCGCCAACCAATTTTTGTTTCTCCTTCTTAAAAATGAACTCTGTACAGTTGGCACTTGATAGTGTGGTTTTCTAATATATATATATATATATATATATATATATATATATAATAGATAGATAGATAGATAGATTGATTGATTGATAGACAGACAGACAGACAGACAGATAGATAGATAGATGGATAGATAATGAAGTGAAGACATGCATTGCCAGAGCGATCTCAGTGTATGGGAGGTTCCAAGGAACATGTGGGTATCAGGCTGCCTACCAAACAGAAGGGCTCCAGAGTTGTTGGGATTACCTAATTGTTATATGACTGTGAAATATAGACAGTATAACTGTGTCATGCCAGGAAACTGAATCACTTCCGTTCTGAAGGTCACCCAGCAAGATAAGGTACAGGACACTAAATTTCTTGAGCTGAATTGCCAAACATTCAAACCCTACTGCAGAGAGTGCAACTCTGATGGGCTGGACATGCAGTTCAAATTTCAAGTATGGATATGCCTAAAAAGCTATTTTACAGAGAACTCACACAAAGGAAGCACTCACATGGAAGGCAGAAGAAGCAGTACAAGGACACTCAAAATCACTCTAAAAAACTTTGGCATTGATTGCCACACATGGGAGACACTGACAGAGTACCCCCCAGCACGTCATGTCCACATCAAAGAAGACACTGTGCTCTATGAGCAAAACACAATAGGAGCAGCTCAAAAGAAATGTGAGATCCACAAACTTATTGGCATCTCCATTCCAAATGTTCATACGGTCTATTTGTGCCTGACTTGTGCTGGAGGCTTCTGAGGTTCTCTTGACCAGATCAGCCACAGACAGACGTATTGTACATTGTGACCCTGACGTAGCAATGTCATCTTGGTCCTCCTCAAGAATGAAGGACAATAACTAACAACTGACTAAATTTAAGCTTCCTAAACTTGCTCCAACCCTCTGGGGCACCACTTTCCTTGGTAAACGTCAGGAAAGTGTGTTGAGAGAGGGCCGCCACCACAAGGCTGGTAACCAGATAACAGCAATTTTGGTCACAGCAATATACAAAGACCCTCCACCAAGGCATAGTAGGGTTGTAACCAACATCATTGCAATGAAGAAACTGCCAACATTTTGAAATATAAGATCCAGATAATTATTGTATTAGGAACTAGGACTAGGAACATAGCTCCTTGCTTTTATTAGGAGGCAAGGCTTTGTGAGCTTCACAATGTAGAGATAGGCGTTAAAACCAGTTATTGGGAAGCATTTTCAAATTATGGCAGAATTTTTTATTGAAAAAGCTGAACTTTGGATAACTTCAATTACTTTAAAGAAGTCTTTTCCCAATCATATAGGAGACAAACTGTAGGGATGATTTGAGAACAAGCAGACTGACGAGATCCATACTTAGAGTGCAAATTTATTCCAAGGTTAATTGAATCAGATTCTTCGGGATCCCAAAGAACAATGATTTCAGAAACAAAATTTTCTACAAAACCAGAATCACTGACAGCAATTCACTGAACCAAATTAACTGAAACCAACTCATGGAGCCCTTCAAAAAATGTTTATATCAGTTCAAAGCTTTCCTTGTTGGCAACGGCAACAACATTTTGAAATAAGTAACTGAGTTAGTAATCAGAAAGAATAAGATCCACAGATGATTTCTGACCTATCCTCAACATGATGCTGAGGTATATGCTAGAGATGTGTTTTGGCAAATAGATAAAATGATTCAGGGATCAATTTTAACCAGACCAGGAAGGGGAGCTCTGATTAAATCATTGCACTATTCTTAACCAGATCAGAGCTACTGAAACATTTCTAAAACCTTTGACCAACTCTACCTGGCCATTCAGACTATTCTAAAGAGTCTAATTTTAGACCACCTGGTGATCACATTTGAGCACTCTGGTCCTCAAAAACAATGACCACAACACAAAATTGTGTTCCTTACTGATGTGCCTGCAATAAAAAAATGCACAAGAAAGTTGGGCAAAAAAGAGGCATAAAGAATAGGAGAAAAATGCCTTGTTCTACCTGAGAAGTTAGGTTCAGCTACTGCTGAAATAAATCTACCACAATACAAACAAAGAAGTAAAAACCTAAATTTTATTATGCTTAAGGATAAGTTCAGGATGAAAAAATACCCTGTAAAAAACCCTGGAGCTTTTGAGAAGCCTTTATACAGAAAATTATATCAAAGAGACATATATATATATATATGTCCATGCATATATATATTGCACATTGCAATCTCAAATATTCTTTTAGTCTACAAAAGTTTTAAAAAAGACAAATTCATAATCCTAGGCTTCCTTTAATGCCATTCAAGTTGAAGAAAATTAGTGAAACATAATTACAGTCTCAGAATCTTCCCTAGAAGGATACTTTAATTGCTGCCACTCTGGACATGAGCCATTGTCCATGTGGGTTAGGTCAATCTGATAAAGGTAGAAAAGAATTTTTAACACAGCAAATCTAGAAACTCTAGAAAAGCCTATAGGTATCCTTCTCAAACTGCATATTTACCATAATGACCCAGAAATTCACAAAGATGGGACTGTAGCAAGAAGAAGGCAAGAATAGGGCAGATTGGGTAGACCTCTGTCAAGGCTCAAGTCTAACTATGTTGGGATTCTCTGTCAATATTTTTCACAGCTCCTCACCTTACTTTCTCATATGGCACTGTCTTTTCCCTTTCCACTAACTGATCTGGGTTACTATTTTCCATATTTTCCCCCCTCCACTTTGAGGAACAGGAGGGTATTTGGGGCAGTTTCTTCATCTTTGGGAAGTGTCGCTGCAGACTCACGTTAAGTCTCTGAGTGAGCACTGTAAGCTTTAGAGTTTTGAGTCATAAATCATAAGGATTTTGCTTTGTTGGAGTTCTTTTTTTTTCCTCTATGTAAGGCTTGAATGGAGAAATAATCCAGCGTGTAAGTTATGGAGAGACAAGTTTCCACATGTATAACTGAATGAGCATAGGCTCCCATTTATAAGGAAAACACAGAGATGCTGTCTCCATATGTAAAATTTATAGGTGTGTCTATTTCCTTTAATGATGCTTCAGTGGTTGCTGGGACAAAGGTGTTAGCTGATAGGAACTATGTTTGTTGAGGGAGCCCTCCAGGCATAAGCCTCCCTTAACCGCAAGGCATGTGGTGGTTGTTCAGTTATTTCAATCATATCCAACTCTTCATGAACCTGCTTTGGAGGGTTTTCTTGGTGAAGATACTGCAGGGCTTTGTCACTTCCTTTTTCACCTCATTTTACAGATAAGGAATTGAGGCAAACAGGGCTATGTGACTTCCCCAGGGTCATACAGATACTAAGTGTCTGATGTCAGACTGGAATTGATAAAGAGGAGTCTTCCTGATTTCAAACCTGGCACTATTTCCACTGTTCCTGAGAGTGTCTATGTGTATGCACACAAATACGATTTTGTTTTCTTTGTTCAGCTATTTGTGGAAAACTACACCTGTCTATATGAAACATGATTTCAATGTCTTTCAATGTATTTGGGTCTCCAAATTAACCAGTATACATTTCTTCCCTTTATACCTCAGTTTTGTAAAGTAGGAATGTGTACGTTATTACTTGCCATAGAGCCAAACCTCTCAACAAATATCCACCCACATCAGCATTAATGAGAACATAAAAGGATTTAACAACACCAGATTTTCTTCTCTATGAGGCATGGGGGGAAATCAGATTACAGCAATGAAAGAATAGTGAAGTATGTGGGATGGGTGCACTTTACTGCCATAGGAAGGAGATCCCAAAGCCTGCTCCTGGCTGTCAAAGCCTAATCAAAATTCCCTCCTGAATTCAACTCTCTTCCAAAGTGACAAGAAATTATTTACTCTTCCAATGAAGATACAGGCTTTGAGTTAATCCCTCTTTAAAAGGTAAATGAGGAGGAAAGCAAAGTTACCTAAATCAAGAGTCACACCAAGATGCCCATCAGCTCTTTACTGGTGATTGGAGGAAAAAACACTCCCATTTTTCAATTCATATCGTAGACACCTGAAATTTATTGGGTTGAGGGCTATAAGGCAGCTGAACCACCACTCACCAATCAGGAGACTAACTTGATCCTGTCCATGTTTTCTTTCATGTGGTCAGTGGTTGAACTGGTTGCTAGTTTCAGTGACCAGCTTCTCTCTGCCAGGATTTCTGTAAAGTCCAGTTCCAGAAATGCAGGTTCCCTGAGTATCACAAGTTGGTGAACTCTGCTTAAGTCTGTGTTCTTCACAGCAGTACTCAGAGATATAGAGCTCACAAAGCTGGGGCTACATTAAAATCCAGATGTAATTGCTCCACATTGAGTACATAACTTCTTTTTTTTTGAGGGAGGAATGCTTTATTTCATCTTCCATTTTCAGAGGGTTCACAGAAGATATAAGGAGTTGGACTGTGAAAGAAGCCAAAGGAAAGGAGGCAAGCATCCATATCCCAACTCCCACTGTAGGGTGAGACAGAACCTGATATTATGTACTTTGAAACTGATATCATGAGGACATTAGGGGACAGTTCATGTTCTGGATAGGCAGCAGGTCTTGTCCTGTAGGGCCCTTTGCTTACCATCAGCTATCCTGGGGACAGCAGGCATCTGGATAGGGCTAACCAGGGAAGAAGGCCCTGGTCAAAGTCTGTTCAAGGTTATGTAGGACTGGCCCACAGATGTCAGTCCAGATTGGGGTCAGGACTCCTGCCTTAGATTGGAAGAATCAATTTAGGTTTCCGATGTTAGAAGGGACTTGGAACAGTCCAGGTTCATCTACTTTGAAAGTGGCTTCATGGGGACTTCAGGGGACAGTTAGGTTTCTACCTGGGCATCAGTCATTGTCCTATAGGGTCCAGTGCCAATACCATCAAATTTGAGCTCCAATATCAGAAGGTGATAGGGCTTGCCTTTTGCCCAGGACTTTGTGGCCTCCTCTTCTCCCAGGCTGGACCCATTCCAGAGGTGACACATTCTCTGTTGGTGTGCTGCTGCTGGTGGAGACCCAGCAAGGAGTTTGGAGGAGGGTGCTCTGGGACCCAGCTACTGTGAGGTGGGGAGGGGCCCTTTCCTCTCAGGGGTTGCATTTGCAGCCCCTAGGAGAACATCCAAAGGAATGAGTGAGTATGTAACTTCTTTTATGTGGGTCAGAGTGTTTCTGATACTTTGTATTTTCCAGACACCCAAGAACAGGGATGAAAAGAGAACAGTTACTTAATAAACCTCTCTACTTTGTGTCACTGGTTACATGGGAGCATTGCCTCTTTATTCCACTGATGGCTACCTTAAGACTTGATTGAGTCTCAGGAACTGTGTAAGCAGCCATCATTCTGCTGAGGTCTAGATCTCACTCTTGGGTTTCGCTTGGTCAGAACCTGACTTTTAGATCCTGGACAGCTCACTGTCTCAGGTTGAGCTTCCGGTAATGAGACACTCTCCTCAGAGGGTTGTACTGCTGCAAGCATCAAGAAATTGAAGGTTGTCATAGATACATCCAGCCTGATTGATCCAGGTCGGGTTATTGACCTGATTAGGGAAGAAGTATCCAAGCTGAGGGCCAGGAAAGGCTCCTGAGAAGATGTTTGGGAGAGAATTAAAGGGACTTTGATCTGATCACTAATGACCTGCAAGCCCAGCTCTGGTTGGAGAGGTTTCTGTCATAGCCCAGAAAGCTCCCTTTTGAGGACAGCTGATTTTTGACAATGTGGCCCCAACCTATCTTTCCAGTTTCACTGTATACACAATTCCACTGCCTGAACTTTATGTTCTCACCAAATTAATCTTTTCACTATCCCTCCACCACATTCCATCACTCATCTCTTTGTTTTTGTATTGGCTGGTCCCTATGCCTGAAATGCACCTGGTCCTCATTTCTAACTCTTAGAGTCCCTGACTTCCCTCAGGACAAAGATTTAGAAGCACTTTCTACAGAAACTTTTTCTGATACCCTGGAATATTAGTGCCCCATCTCCCCAAATTAGCTTGTGTTTATTTTTAATTTATTCTCTTTATATAATTCTATCTCTATAAACTTTCTCCTCTGATAGATTCTAAGCCCCTTGAGGGCAGGAACTAATTTGTGTCTTTTACCTTCATAACCTGATCTCTGTCTTGCCACTGGATCCACATATCTCCAGAGGAGAAAGTGAGACTGGAGAATTTTCTCAGCCCTCTCTCACTTAAATCCAGTTCACTTTCAAGTCATGGCATCACCCTCCTGATGTCACAGACCTCCTTGCCAACAAAGGACAAACAACAACAACCAAGTATAGTGCTAGATCCATGCGAGGTACTTAATAAATGCTTACTGATTGATTGGTGCTATTTTCATTCAGGTAGTTCTATGATCTAGGGATCAGTAGAAAGGAGACAGGTGATAGTAGTGGCTGATTTGGGGATAGATATAATCCCTGAGTGGAACAGAGAAATGGAGATTTAGGGGGCATTGGACCTGGAATATTTCTTCATCCCATTAACAAGGGATCAGGAAGAAAAAAGAAACCCCACCCTGGCTCAGCACTCTTGGTTGCTCTACCTCATTGTTGGTCTCTGACCTGCCTCAGGGGAAAGCATACCAAAAATGCCTGCCATTACCACATTAACGCAAAACCTAGGGATGGATCCCAAATACCTTGGCTTCACATAAGGTTTTCAAATCCTCTGATTCTTCGAAGGAAGGGTAAAAAAGCAGGTAAGCTCTTCCTTGATAAAGACTAATGTCAAAATCAGTTTAGCACATTAGGTCATCTATGGAAAGGTGTTTTTGACAGGAAAGCTTAGGTGGGAATTTGATGGGGAGAGAAGACACTCAGAGTTTCTGATAAGTGATGGGTTTAAGAATGGGGAAAGGAAGGAGAAAGAAGGGTACACCAGGAATGTGGGTTAAAGGGAGGAGGGGAGCACAGGAATACGATGATGAGATTTAAGGACTTGCTTCTTCCACCTTCCCATCCTGCCAAGTGTCAGCCTGCTCCCAGACCTTCTTGATCTGAGCTTTTTGGAGAGGAGTGTTTCCCTTATTCTCAACCTATGCTGTCTGGGGAGCTACTGCTCTGTATTTATCTGAGCTTTCTCTGCCTGCAGCCACCAGGAAATTCAACACCCTCAATCAAAGTCATCATCAGATCTTTTGTCCACATACACATCATCCCAAGTGCAGGGAAAGGACAAAAGACACAAAGGAATGGCAGTCATGGTGGGCCCTAGACCATAGTAATTATCCCTAGAATTTCTAGAACAAGATTTAAGTGCTCTCCTCTGTGCTCCACAATTGGGCAACTTCAGAGTTAGGAGAATCAATCTGGATTAAGATTGAACTTTATCATCAGTTCCTAGGCAAGGGTTTCATTGGAATATTCTCTTCAAACACTCCTTTTTTTCAGATGGTAGAAGATAATCGAATCTCATGGGGATAAGGACCTCAGAGGTCACCTCCTCCATGGACTATTGCAATCATCTCCCACTGTATTTCCTTGCCTCTAGTCTCTCTCCCTTCTTGAATCCATAATACACTAAAGCAATTAAATCATATTGTTGAAGCATAGTAATATTGACTCTACCATTCCCCTGCTCAAAAACGTCCAGTGGCTCCCTATTGTCCCTTGAATTATATACCAAGTCCCCTGTTTACATCTGAAAGCCTTCAAAATCTGACCTCAGCCAGGGACCTCTCCAGTATTTTCACATTTTCCTGCCTTTTTAAAAAATAGAACCACCAGATGGCACTGGCAGTTGCAGCCAGATGAGCTTTCAGTCGTTCTCTGATCTGGGGATTGACTGGAGCCTGCTGGTACAACCACTCCAGACCAGCCCTCTCTCTAACCTGGGTCAGTGGCAGGGAAGTATTATCAGTCCTGCTTGGAGATATGTCATTAAAGTATATAAAGATAAAGCATTCACAGGTTAGCCTAAAAGGAGAGTAAACATATTAGCCCAGATTGAGTCATATAGAGCATATGGATACAGCTCCCAAGTGGGAGGACAGATAACACTTTAATATGGTTCAAATTGCTACCAATGCTATAGGATATGGGCATAGTGTAGTCAAGGAGTCTTGTACAGGTCCCTTGATCTCATTTTCCATAGAAAGGCGCTCTTCAATTGTGTTCTATGGTAGAAAGCCCTTTCAAGTCCATTTCCTTTACAAACTTTGGCCAACTGTGTGTTTATAGCGGAATTTCTCTCTTTCACAGCTCTGGTGGATTGTAGCTAACCTGTAGTTCTCTTATTGATAGGATATAATAGGATATATTGATAGGATATATTAAATAGTGGCACATATTTCATGTCAGATATTCAAATACATAAATACATAATATTGATTCAATATTTATATTTCATGCTTACATAATATGATCATAGAATATTATATACATATATTGTATATAAATATTGCAAATGTCTTACCAATGAAATGTGTGCAATGATTACTTCCTAAAGTGAGTGACAACCCTCAGCCAGCAATGAATTCCTGAAGGAATTTCTTGACTATGTCAGTAGAGTCTACATGAGTGCAAAGGAAGGCTTTTACCCATCCAGAATCTCCAATTGTGTAACAGCAAGCAGACAGAGTGTCAATAACAAAAAGTCAGTGATAAAAAGAGCATAATAAATGATTCAATGTTTAGATAATTGAGATAATTTAGATAAATGGATTCAACCTGCATGTTTCCATGCCCCTTATGATAGATCTTTCTTGTCTGCCTTCCAGGGTACCTTGGGCTGGAAATCTCTTTCACTTTGTCGTTTTGGGGCTTTTGTTGCTCTACAGTTTGTTTAGTCATTTTTCATAAGTCTTTTATGGGCTGTGGGGGAAGAGCTAGAGTAGTTGCATCTTTAAACTCTGCCTTCTTGACTCTGCTCCCTAACCTCCCCCACCCCTGCCCCCGCCAAATACTGTCTTAATAAGAGCTCTGCAAGCCTTGAAGTTAGAAGTTTGACTTAGGCATCTCACAGAGAAATCATCATGGATCTAGATCCAACTGAAGGCAGGAATCCTCTTATTTTCTGTGTTAGACTAAAATCATACACTATACCAAATGTATATTTTGGATCCATAAGTTTGACTGTAGTCTGGTAATCAGTAATGATTCAGACTTAATTGAAATGAATAAGTCCAGCAAATTGAGCAGAGCAGGTATGAGAGAGAAAGTAAGCTTTAGAGAGATTGTTGAGGGCAGACAAAATGCCCTGTGGTCAACTGTCCTTTACAGTATCCTCATCCATCCAAGAATAAGTGAGGCTTGGACTCAAGGAGAGGGATATCCTTCAGGTCAAGCTCAGAATGAAGGAGATGTGCAGTGATAGAAATCAAGCCATGGTGTTCTACATTGTTGGGTATAGGAAACAGGTGAGTAGGATTTAGGACAGGACAGTGCATTAGGGATGATAATGATCACTGACAGCAGCTGGTTTTTCTGTTTAAAGTGTGGAAATATGAGATTTTGCCCTTTAGAAGGAAGGCCATGACTGCATGAGGGACAGCTACTGTCAGGGGAAATACCAGGTCCTTGCAGATCCCTTTGGATATAGATTGCTATTTAACAGGTATAATTGCACAGATCCACACGAAATAGGCCACTTTCACCTTCCAATTTTTCCTATTTGTTTTGGGGTTGTAAAGTTTAGAAACTGCCATGGGTGCTAGAGATTCAGTCCCCACCTAAGTCTGCTCAGGTCCCATTTGTGCCAGTGTTGCCCACACTGGACTACACTCTGCTACCAGCCTGGCATGATAGATGCTTCCCTTCAACCTTCCAGGCTATCTAGAGCAGGAGATTTGCTTCACTCCATCATTCTGGGTTTTCTTCAGCTTCAGAAATTGTTTAGATTCATTTTTATAGATATTTGACTGGGCTTGGGGAAGTTCTAAGAAGTCTCTGCTTCTACTCTGCCATCTTGGCTCCAGCACTCTCTCTCTCTCTCTCTCTCTCTCTCTCTCTCTCTCTCTCTCTCTCTCTCTCTCTCTCTTTCTTTCCCCTCTCTTTCTCTGGATTATTTCTGTTGTTTCCTGTACATATATAGTTTATACAGAATTGTCTGCATATTGTCTTCCCCATTACATTTGGAGCTCCTTGAAAAGAAGAACAGTCTTCTATCTTTCTCTGTATCCTCAGCATTAAGGAAATATTTATTGACTGATGATTTGGTGGCTAAATGACTCACCACAATGGGGACAATTATAGCCTTTTCACCCAACTCAAGGGTTGCTGTGAAGATATAATGAGATAATATTTGTGAAGTAATTTGCAAATATTAAAGTATTATATGAATGCCCGCTATAATTATAAAACCAAAAGATTGTAGAAGAGTCAAAGGAAAGTAGTGTGTATGATGTGAAAAATAACTGATTTGAAACAAGTTAATGAGAAATCACTGGGGAGCCAAGATGGCAGAGCAATTGGCAATTGCTGTCTCCCTCCCCTTGTTGACCTTGAAAAGCCTAGAGAATATCTCCCCTGCAAAAATCCTGGAACAGTGGGAGCAGAAGAAGGGGTAATCAGACTCTTAGCCTGTGAGGCTAGAAAGATTGCTAAGGAGGGTTGTTTTGCTGCATCCGAAGGGGAGCAGGGAGGATCAGAGCTGTTGCAGACATCCTCACCTTAGCAAACTGGGAGAAGACCCTGAGCCCCAGGGGTTGAAACCAGCAACTGCCAATATCAGTACCCCAGCCTTGCCTCAGCACCCCACAGAAATTGGGAAGACAGTAGAACAGATGGTATCACCAACTGTTGAGTTTGTCTATACCCTACCTCAGTAGAGGAGACCTGCTGTAACCAGACCATACCTCTCCCACACTTAATGAGATAAGTTCGAGGGTAACTGCAGGGAAACCCCCCAAAACTTCACCTGGCCTCTGCTTTCCACCAACACTCAGCTCAGCATCAGGTAAGCTGCAGCATTTTAGCTTCTAGCTGAAAGAAGCAAAGGTCACAATACACAAAGTCTCAAGTTTTAGGGAGAAGAACTGTGGGGCAGAGTTCCCTGTGCCCTGGACACAGAAATCTACTTTAAATTCAGGAAAGGGGTTATCATCATGAAGAAGAAGCAAAGTAGAAAAAAAGACCTTAGAATCTTTCTATGGGATCAACGACAAAAACACAAATACCAAAGAGGTCAGTATTGAGACTATAATGCCATCTGAGACTTTAGAAGGGAATATGAACTGATCTGAAGTACAAAGAGCCTTCTTGGAAGAGCACATGAAGAGTTTTAAAACCCAAATGAGAGAAAAAGAAGAAAAACTGATCAAAGATTTTAAAAATATGAAAAAAGAAATCACAGAATTTAAAAGGACAACTGGATAAATAGCAAAGGAATTACAAAACCTAACTGGAGAAAATAAATCCTTAAAAGGAACAATTGGACAGATGGAAATGGAGATGCAAAAGTTAACTAAAGAAAACAATTTGATAAAAAATAGAATCTGGAAAATAGAAGCTAATAAATCTATAAAACATCATGAATCAGTCAAACAGAATGTAATGCATGAAGAGATAGAAGAAAATGTAAAATATCTAATTGAAGAAATCATTGAAGAATTACTAGATCATTGAAATCCATGACTAACAGCAGTAACAGCAAAAAGAAAATGCCTGGATATTACATTTCAAGAAATCATGAATAGCAATGTCCATTAGAAACCCATTATAAACCAAGGACAATGTACAGAAAGAAAGAGTCCACTGATCATCTTCTAAATGGGGTTCATAACCTCAGGACTGGCAGATGCTAAATTCAGAACTTTCATAGCAAAGAATATAGGCTGAAAGTATTGAGAGAGATGGAGCCCAGGCACCAAAGAAGGAAAGTCAGAATCACAGGAGACATGAGAATTTCTGTGAAAATGAGAAAAAATCCAGAATTGATTATTCCAAAAGGAAAAGAAATAACTCAGAATCACTTACCCTCAAAAGCTCAATATAATCCTGCTGGAGGTAGGAGGGTTGGGGAGATGGCCTTTGAAATTAAAGAACTGGAAAACTTTTCTGACAGAAAGACAAGATCTGAGTAGAAACACAAATAGAAACACAAGAATCAGAAGAAACGCAGACAAGTACATTTATTAGAGACATTGTTAGAAGCAGTTTGATGATGTACTACTGACATTTTAATGGGGGATCAGAAAAAAAATAGTTCATCCATATCTTTAATATTCTCAAAGGGAATTAAGGAAATTAAACAAGAGAAGCAGAAGGAATAGGGGGTAGAATAGTTCTGTTCTAAGTGTTTTAAGAGGGGAAAGAAAAGGAAGCATCACAGGAATAAACTGATATAGAAAGGATGAAGAGATGGTAGAACATGCACAAATGGAGTGCAAGAGAAAAAGAGGGCACATACTTGTAGGGAGGAGTGGGGGCAGGGCAGGGAATGAGCTTCATTAGATGACTCTCAGTCTTATCTAAAATAAAAGCATGATAGAACACAAGTGTAAAATGTCAAATTCATGGGGGGCAAAAGTGAGATTGTGATGGGCATGGTAATCAGAAAGATAGTACTAGAAAGGAAATAGTTGTCAGGAAAAAAGAAAAACCAAGGAATAAAGGGAGGAAAGGAGAAAGAAAGAGGGGAAGGAGAGAGCAAGGAAGGAAGGGAAAAATATTCCTGTTCCTTAAGGGAGGATTAAAAGAAAAAAATAAAAGAATTAGAATTGAAGAGTGGGTTCCCTATCATCTGGGAATGAATGAACAAATTCTGGCACAGAGTTAATGAAATACTACAGAGTTATAAGAAATGATGTTAAGCATCATCTCAAAGGATGCTTGGCTGCATAAATTGAAGCAACATGAAATGAGTAGAACCAGGAGAATGATTTATACCCCAAAAGCAATATTGTAAAGAAAAGCAATTTTAAAAGATTTGAGAATTCTAATCTATGCAGTGAACAGTCATGTCTTCAGAAGACCTATGGTGAAAGGGATATATTAAACTCAAGGTGAAGAAACAGACATCCATTTTTGACCATGGCATTGTGAGAATTCATTTTGCTTGAGTACGCTTATGTGTTAGAAAGGCTTCTTTTCTTTCTTTCCTTCAGTCTCATAATTGAGGGGTCTTTGTGTTTGAGGTGGAAGGGACAAATAGCAATACTAATGGGAAAAAAGGCCATTTTAAATGCACAGAAGACAGAAGAAATTTGAGAAGGAAGCTCAGACAGACTGGTCAGTATACAAAGTAATATATAAAAATTATTTTATACTTATTTTAAAAAGCAGCATGAAATGGAGTCTCATAATTCATATTCAATCCTCTTTTCTAAGAAAACCCTTAATTTGATGTTTAAATTCAAAATTTAAAAAGCTAAACAATGAAGTATGTACATATATAAATCTATATAGATAATATACAAAAAACACTGTTATTATATTTCTCTATCCAGTCATCCATCTCTCCTGTTAACTTTAGTTTTCTACTCCATATAATTCCTTTTCTTTTTCCCTGTATGGACTTATGTGACTTTATGTGTCCTTGAAAATAGAGTTGAGATAAAAGAAGATTGAGGTAAGGCCATTAACTATGCAAACCGGGACCAGAAACACATGAATAGGCCCTCAACTCTGATGACCTGAGGAAGAGGGTCAGTGTCTTCAGAGACAACAGAGCACAGGAAAAGTCTTAAGGCAGAGAGCAAGGAATTAAATTTGTAGTCCTAGTTCTTCCACTGATTAGATATAAAAGCTTGGAGAAAGTCAAGCTCATCCTCGTTATGGGGAAATGAATAAATGCAAAGTATAAAAACTGAATTCTAATATTTATGTTTTTAATTTGAGTTTCTTAGATATATCAACATGAGAATTTGCCAACATAAAAATGGCAAGTTTCCTGGTCTAAAGGATTCTAATTTTCATATTATAATAATAGAGACATAAGGATTGAATTAACTTTCATTATTGGACATGGTTATTGGCAAGGTAGTTTAAAATTGTGTTAACAACAATTTTGTAGGAAACTTTATCAAAGAAAGAGATCTCTACAAGGCATCTAAGAGGACAGTTGCCTGGGGGATTGGCAGAGCCAAGATGGTGGAGTGAAAGCAGGGACTCACCTCAACTCTCCTACAAACGCCTTCAAATACCTCTAAAAAATCAATCTGAAAAGTTTTAAGAGTTATAAATATTGTCTTTCCAAGTAGGAATGTAAACAGTTCACCTTTGGTAAGTCCCTTATGACTTCTCTTTGCTGTTTACTTTTTCATGCTTCTTCTCGTTCTTGTGTTTGAAAGTCAAATTTTCTTTTCAGCTCTGGTCTTTTCATCAAGAATGCTTGAAAGTCCTCTGTTTCATTGAAAGACCATATTTTCCCCTGAAGTAATATACTCAGTTTTGCTGGGTAGGTGATTCTTGGTTTGAGACCTAGTTCCTTTGACTTCTGGAATATCCTATTCCACGCCTTTTGATCCCTTAATGTAGAAGCTGCTAGATCTTGTGTTATCCTGATTGTATTTCCATCATACTGGAATTGTTTCTTTCTAGCTGCTTGCAATATTTTCTCCTTGACCTGGGAATTCTGGAATTTGGCCACAATGTTCCTAGGAGTTTCTCTTTTTGGATCTCTTTCAGGCAGTGATCGATGGATTCCTTCAATACTTATTTTTCCCTCTGGTTCTAGAATCTCAGGGTAGTTTTCCTTGATAATTTCATGAAAGATGATGTCTAGGCTATTTTTTTGATCATGGCTTTCAGGTAGTTCCACAATTTTTAAATTGTTTCTCCTGGATCTATTTTCCAGGTCAGTTGTTTTTCCCATGAGATATTTCACATTATCTTCCATTTTGTCATTCAATATTTGTACTCTTAAAACTTTTCAGTATCTGGGTAGTTGGTGGGACCACACACACATATACACACACACGCATGCACACATGGACACACACATGTACATGTGTGCACGCACATACAGAGACAGAGAGCACAGAGTGAATTGAATAGAATGGGACCATATCTTAAAAGAAATTAAGGCAAATGGTGAGAGAGAAATGTAGTGGGAGGAGAGAGGGTGAAATGGAATGGGGTAAATTATATCTCATTTAACAGGCAAGCAGGAGAATTTTTAGTGGAGGGAAAAAGAGCAGAGCTGAGAAAAAAACATGAAGTTTACCCTCATCACATTCGACTAAAGGAAGGAATAAAATGGACACTCATTTTGGTATGAAAACCTATCTTACAATACAGGAAAGTGGGGGAGAAGTCGATAAGCAGGGTGGGGGGGATGATGGAAGGGAGGGCAATGGGAGGAGGGAGCAATTTGAAGTCAACACTCTTGGGGAGGGACAGGATCAAAAGACAGAATAGAAACAATGGGGGGCAGGATAGGATGGAGGGAAATACAATTAGTCTTACACAACATGACTATTATCGAAGTCATTTACAAAACTACACAGATATGGCTTATATTGAATTGCCTGCCTTCCCAAAGAGAATGGGTGGGGAGGGAGGGATGGGGAGAATTTGGAACTCAAAGTTTTAGGAAGTATTTAGGAAGTCAAGTGTTATTGTTGTTGCTACTAGGAAATAAGAAATACAGTCAATGGGGAATAGAAAGTCATCTGGCTCTACAGGACAAAAGAGAAGATGGGGACAAGAGAAGGGAGGGAGGATTGAAGAGAGGGCAGATTGGTGATAGGGAAAATTAGAATGCTAGGTGTATTGGGGTGG
The DNA here is from genome assembly GCA_023548195.1 of Bettongia penicillata ogilbyi. Taxonomy (NCBI): domain Eukaryota; kingdom Metazoa; phylum Chordata; class Mammalia; order Diprotodontia; family Potoroidae; genus Bettongia; species Bettongia penicillata. Next base: position 3,493,648 of record JAJHZJ010000089.1, read on the forward strand.
GGGGAGGGGACAAATGGGGAGAAAATTTGGAACCCAAAATTTTGTGAAAATGAATGTAAAAAGTTAAATAAATTAAAAAAATAAAAAATAAAAAAATGAAAAAAACACTAAAAATCAATCTGAAGAAATTTTAGAATGGCAGAATCCTCCAAGAGACAGAATGTGGGAGACTCCAGCTGAGGATTTCTTTCAAGGTCTAAAAGAAGAACCTGTAGCACCAGGTTGAAAAATGAGTACAGTTTAGCATGTAGGTTATATCAGCTCAGATTCCACTGTAGCAAAGCTGGAAGAGACCCCAGTGGACTGAATCATTGACAGCAGGGGCAACTCACAGACCTCTCAGCATAGGTGGGAGTAGTCTGAACAAATTGAAGGAGAGGCAAGCACGGTACTTAGTGGGGCCTGTGGCAGTGGCAGAAGCTACTCCTGGGGCTATCAGTCCACAGAATGGGTGTTTGAAAGTCACCTATTTAAATTTCTGGGAGCCAAGATGGAGTAAACAGTAAGTCACACTCACCCTCCCTCGTTGACCTTGAAAAACCCTGAGAATATTTCCCCAGGAAAAGTCCTGGAATAGTGGAGGCAGCAGCAAAATAGGGCCCAGCAGTCTTTTTGCTCAGGAGGCTAGGGGAATAATTGGGAAAAGTCCCTGTTGCTGTGACTGAAGGAAACGAGTACAGGACTGGTGGCATCCAAGAAAATGAACAGTAAACTCCACCTTACTAGACAAGCAAGAGATCTTGAGTCTCAGGGTAGTGGAGTAAGGAAGCACCAACACCAGGACACCAGGCATGTCCTTGCACCGTCAGGATTTTGGCAGATTTCAGTGGTTGAGCCTACCTGTGCTCTAGCACAGTCATAAGGGAGGAAGAGACCTCCAGTGATCAGGTCACCCCACCCCCCACATCTCACTCCATGAACTTGTGCAACCCCAGGGAAATGCAACTTCAGGAAAGACCTCACCTGGCCTTGGCATACACCAGTTAATTCCAGCTCAGCACCAGGTAAGATACCTTGTTATATAGATTCTAGCTGCCAGAACCAGAGGTCACAGCACACAAAGCCAAAACCAGGTCCCTTCCTCTGGAACAAGAAGTATGGAACAGAGCTCCCTGTGCTCCAAAAGCAGACATCTCATTTAAAAGTCAGGAAAAACACAATGTCAAGGAGCAAAAACCAGTTTACAAAAGCATAGACCACAAATTCTTACTTTGGGGACAGGGAAGATCATATATGAATTCAGAATAGGGTAGCATTGACACTATACTCACATCTGAAACCTCAAAAGGCAATATGAATGAGAAGGATTGTATTTTATTTTTATTGCATTCTTTTTTTTTCCATTGATATATATTTTATCTTCCAGTTCTCAAAATTCATTTCCACAAGAATTTGAATTCAAAATTTTCTCCCCATCTCTCCCTACCTACAAACTGAGGATGGCATGCACTCCAACTTTCACTTCCTCCAGTCTGTCCTCTCTTCTATTACCCCCCTTCTTCCATCCAACTACCCTCAATTTTCCTGTAGGGCAAAATAAAGATTTCTATAATCTATTCCCTGTACCTCTTATTTTTCAGTTGCACACTAAAGAAATTTTTAACATTCATTATTAAAGCTTTGAGATTCATATTCTCTCCCTTCCTCCCTCCCTCCCTACTCTCATCGAGAAAAGAAGCAATTCAATACAGGTCATATATGTGTAACAGTGAAAAACACTTTCATAATTGTTATATTGCAAAAGACTAACCACATTTCCCTCTGTCCTATCCTGCCCTTCATTGATTCCATTCTCTTCCTTGACCTGTCCTCCTACCATAATGTTTGTTTATGATTATCCCTTTCCCCAATTTGATGTCCCTTCTATTATCTTCCCTCTTCTGTTCCCTTGCCCCTTGCCTTCCTTCAGGGTAAAATAGATTTCCATATCCAGTTGAGAGTGCCCTTAAGCCAAATCCCAAGAGAGTAAGGCTCACTTTTTTCCTTTCATCTCCCTGCTCTTTCCCTCCCTTATAAGAGCTCTTTCTTGCCTCTTTTATGTTTGATGATTTGCTACATTCTACTTCTTCCTTTCTTTTACTCCTAGTACATTCCACTCAAGAGTAAATTTTATTTCTTTAGGTATTCTCCCTTCATATTCAGTTCACCCTGTGCCCTCTATGTATGTGTGTGCTTATACATATATATATGCACACACATATGTATATATACATATACATGCACACATACACCCATGTACAAATACATACCTACATATATACAATATAGGCATATTACATAGCCATACACATCTATATATAAACACATACACACATATGTATTCCCTCTAACTACCCTAACATTGAAAAAGGTCTCATGAGTTACAAATAACATCTTTCCATGTAGGAATGTAAGTAGTTCAACTGTAATAAGTTCCTTAAGTCTTCTCTTTCCAGTGTACCTTTTCATGTTTCTCTTGATTCTTGCATTTGAAAGTCAAATTTTCTATTCAGCTCTGGTGTTTTCAACAAGCATACTTAGAAATCCTCTCTTTCACTGAAATTCCATTTTTTCCCCTTGAAGTATTATACTCAGTTTTTCTGGGTGAGTGATTCCCTGTTTTAATTCTATCTCCTTTGGCCTCTGGAATATCATATTCCAAGTTGTTCAATCCCGTAGTGTAGAAGCTGCTGTATCTTGTGTTATCCTGATTGTATTTCCACAATACTTGAATTGTTTCCTTCTGGCTGCTTGCAGTATTTTTTTCCTGACTGGGAACTCTCTAATTTGGCTACAATGTTCCTAGCAGTTTTCCTTTTGGGAATCTCTTTCAAAAGGTGATCATTGAATTCTTTTCATTTATATTTTTCCCTCTAGTTCTAGAATATCACGGCAGTTTTCTTTGAAAATTTCTTTATTATTTATTTATTTTAGGTTTTCAATATTCACTTCCACAAAATTTTCCATTCCAAATTTTCTCCCCATCTCTCCTCTCCCCAGAAGCTGAGCATTCTGATTATGCCTTCCAAGAATCTGCCCTCCCTTCTAACACCCCTCCCTTCCCTTAACCCCATCTTCTCTTTTCTCCTGTAGGGAAGATAAATTTCTACACCCCACTACCTGTATTTCTTCTTTCACACTTGTATGCAAAAGCAATTCTCAACATTTGTCCCTAAAACTTTGAGTTCCAACTTCTCTTCCTTCCTTCTTCCCCATAAATCCCCACTGAGAAGGCAAGCAATTCAATATGGGCTATTCAATTCAGTGGGAACCACTGCTGCTGCTGAGGATTCTGCCCCTGAGGCCTGCTCTGGTCCTCCTTCTGGTGCTGTGTGGACAAGAACTTTTACAACTGGTGTCTCTGATAAAGGGCTCATTTCTAAAATGTAGAGAGAACTGAACAAAAATTTGCAAGAATACAAATCATTCCTCAATTGATAAATGGTCAAAATATATGAACAGGCAGTTTTCAGAGGAATAAATTAAAGTTATCTGTAGTTATATGAAAAAATGTTCTAAATCACTACTGATTAGAGAAATTCAAATCAAAACAACCTCAAGGTAACACATCATACCTATCAGATTGACTGATATGACAAAACAGGCAAATGATTAATATTTGAAAAGATTTGAAAAGCTGGGACACTAATTCACTGTTGGTGGAACTGTGAGTTGATCCAACTGTTCTGGAGAGCAATTTGAAACTATGCCCAAAGTGCTATGATAATGTGCATACACTTTGACCCAGCAATAACACTTCTAGGGCTGAATGCCATATCACACAAAGGGGAAAAGGACTCACTCACACAAAACTATTTATAGCAGTTCTTTCTGTGGTGGCTAAGAACTGGAAATTGAGGGGATGTTCATCAATTGGGGAATGGCTGACCAAGTTGTGGTACATGAATGTAAAGAATACTATTGTGCTATATGAAATGATGAACAGCTGGGCTTCAAAAATACTTGGAAAGATTCATATGAACTAAGTGAAGTGAGGAGAACCAGGAGAACATTCTAAACAGTAACATCCACAGTGTCTGAAGACTGATTTTGATAGACTTAGCTTCTCTAATCAATCCAAGGACCTTAAACAGTTCCAAAAGACTCATGATGGAAAATGCCATCCACATCCAGAGAAAGAACTATGGAGTCCGAATGCAGAGTGAAGTTGAACGTTTTCTTTTTTGTTTTGTTTTGTTCTTTTCCTCATGGTTTCTCCCATTGATTATAATTCTATAAGAAATGAGTAATGTGAAAATGTGTTTAATAGGAATCTATGTATAGCGTCTCTTTCAGACTGCATGCCATCTTGTGGAAGGAGGGGGGAAAGAGGGGCAGAAAATTGAGAACTTATGGAATTGAATATTGAAAATTAAAGATAAATAAACTAATGAAAAAAGCAGAAAGATAGTTGGCTGGAAACTGCTTAGAGCACACCCAGACCGGAGAACTTCGTCAGATGGTGTCCCCAGACAGTTGTGTGAGATGAGGCTTCTGAGCCTTAAATGAACATTATTATTGATTCTTTACTTTCCTCCTTTGCATGTTTTGTCTGGGCAGGATACTGCCTCCTTTGGTTTGTCAATGCATTGATCAATTTCTCTCCCCACCGTTGTTACCAGTTATAAGTCCCCAAACCCTTAATGAAGTGTTACCCATATCAGTCAGTGATTCAGTGAGGAGGTTACCCCTCATTACAATCAAATGGGGGAATGTGAAAAATGACATTTGATCATCTTAATCTTGGAGATTCAGAGCTTCCTTCAGCCTGTTTTTCCCAAAATCCTGAGTTTAAGTTCAGTTTTTACAGAGAAGGACATTACTGATAAAGACACTGCATTTTCTCTCCTTATGCTGGTGAAACCCCACCCAAGCTCTCAAGTCATTTGATTTAAGGGGAACCCATTATGTTCTGTTCAATCTTGGGTGGAGATATTTTCTTTCTTTCTAGACAACCCAAATCCTGGGGTGGTCTGATAAAAGAGGAATTTCCTCTGTCTAGACGCAAAATGATGATGGTGTGAAATCACCTCTGTGCACACTGTATAAACTGGGAGTCAGAATCCTACCTAAAATGAGTTCAGTTTCAGCTCTGCAGTTTCCATGCATGCATCCCATCTGCTTGGTGAGAAATAAACAATGGACATAACCTAATCATGATTGCCTTTCTTTGATCAGACTCTACAGTTTGACAATGCAAACACACATGCATGTACATACATATACGTATGTAGGTAGTTATGTGTATGCATGCATGTATGCCTGTGTTTACATATATACACATATACACAGACATATATATGTGTATTTGTTTACACAAATATATATGTATATATGTATAGAGTGAGAAATGAGAGACAGAGAGAGATAGAGACAGAGAGGATAGAGGAGAGAGAGAGAGACAGAAAGAGAGAGAGTCAACATGCTCCATTTGGCAGATGAAGATATCTCCACACTGCAGAGAGGGTGGTCATTTCTAACATCACTAAGGACCTGGAAAGTTCAAATTCCATTAACTATATGTCTACAACACTAGTTACCTCTTCCTGCCCAATCAAAAGTTGTTTACTTTTAATGGTACCAGAAACGAAAACAATGACAGAACAGGTTGTGGCATCTCAAGAGAACTGTCTTTGCTGGATACTCAGTCATTCCATGCTAGACTGGAAAAATCCCGCATGAGAAAATCTGTGTAGTTTTCCTTATCAAAATTCTATCTCAGTCACCAATGCATAGAAAGGTTCCAGTGTACCCCAGTTTTCCCCCAGGCAGTATACAGAAAAGATTCCTAGTAAGCCATACACTTTGGCTAGCAGGAAGCAGTCATAGATCATCAATCCCTCATGCTGAATTATTGCAGTTCTGACACATCAGCATTCAGGGTAATGGTAATATTAGCAGATGAGTTTTCTGATTATACATTTTTCAACTTTACAACTGGACACTTAGGTCATTTTTTGTAGATCCTTGGCCACTTCAAGGGTTTTTCAGATCAAAGATCAAGAGATACTGCCAATCCCCTGAAGAAGTTATTTGGGTAAGTGCTTGTACCTCTTGTGCTAAGCAGTTAATTCTTCAAGTTTTCCTCCCAATATCTCTTCCCTTCTAGTTATTTTCTTTAACATCATTCTTTCATTTGCCATGTTACCTTAAGATCATTTTAAAGATACTTTAAAAACTTAGTCCATCATTTCTTCTAGGTAGTGCAACTGACTGGTTACCAAAACACCAAGCATCATTCTGTTTTAGGGTTCTCTTCTGATTTGGATTCTCAGCACCTAGTAGTTCTTTACATTGAGGGTTTCTTAAGGTACTCATTCTTACAGCTTTACTTATTAGACTACATATTTCTCAAGAGAATATCAAGGCAGTGAATGTCATTGTCTGGAGTCCTGCTACTGCTTTCTCTAGGCATCACTTTCTTCAAGAATCACAGGGACAGCTCATACCAGGGAACTTCAAATAGTCAGTGGGCTCAAATGCTCTGATTTAGGACATGGTCTGATCATGTCCCTCCTGAACTTTCTAGGCTTTAAACCTTTGGTTAAGTCCTGACAATTCAAATGCAGTTGAAAGCCAAAAAGGACCCCGGCATTCATTTGGTCCATCCTCTCCCCAACCACTTTTTTACAGTTTAGGAAACTGAAGTCCACAGAATCTGAGCTCCTAGACCAAGATTCTACAGCAAGCCATTTGGAGAAAATAATTCCTTTACTCCTCAATTCAAATCTAAAAATATCTCCCCAAGCCATGGGAATTTCATTACTTTGACCATTCTTTTGAATCCTGCATCAATTTCTTGGATGTGACATACATGTGCATTAAATTAAGCATTAGTTATATTTTCATAAGGACTGGAATTATGTATGGTGCTATTCTTTTATATCTTACAATCCCAATCATGGTGCTGAGCAGGGTGTAATTATTAAATAAATATTTGCAGTTTGGATGATTGGCTACATGTGGGCAATTCCTGCTCAGGGTATCCACAGCTAATACAAGGCCTGATTAGAATTATGAGTTCCATTACGAAATCATCCCATTCCTCTGGAATTCAGAGTTCAGCTATCTTCCCATTGTCACTGCTCTGGCCCCGACAGACTATACCTAGGAGGCCCCTGTCTCAAGCTCAACCCCTAGAAATGGGTGGTATTCATGACACCCTTACCTACAGAAGTTGTGCAGTATGAAATCATGAAGAAATTCAAGGTTCTGACAGATGTCAATCATACTTTTGACCCTAAAAATGGAAGTATTGGGAACTCTAGCTGCCAGGCCAGGCCATGCTGCAGGGGAGATAGCTGGATAGTGTTAGAAGATCCTTCATCTGGTACGTTCTACCTCCAAGATCACCTTGAGTGGAAGATGATTCTGTCATGGCCCAGAGGACTCCTTCATGAAAGGGTTTCCCTGGCCTCCTGTTGAGTCATCAAAGAGCTCCTGGCTATAGATTCCAGGACAACCAGCTTGAAAAAGAAGTGATACTGGAGGATTTGGGGTCAAAGAGTGTCTGTCAGCAGTAACAGGAAATAAGGCTTGCCTGGGTCAGAGATGGGGAGTGAGAGAGAGCTTGATGAAGGTTGGGTAGGGAAGTTTTTTTTTTTCATATCACTAACATGCAATCATGAAGACAAAAGAAACTGCATCCTAGATCAGCCCTCTTGGTCTTTCCAGCACAGCATCAACGTCTGAGCTGTGTGCATCGTGACAGATGGGGAAAACTTTCTCCACATTATTTTCTGACCCGTCCTGCAGGCCAAACAGACGTGGGTGACCGAAACCGGAGAGTGCCGGGGGAGCAGAGCTCGAGGAAGGTCTAAGAGACCTGGGAACAGGATCACGAAGAGGAAGGAGACTAAAGCATAGTTGGTGTCAAGCAGTCTCTCTTTATTGCACCAGGGGAGGGTTTATATAAGCAACTACTACAAAGTCATATCCTGGGGGTGGAGTTTTTCATCTCATTGGTGCGAGCCCCTCCAGACCAAACCAAAAAAGGGCACGATTCCCTATCCCGGGTCGTATCCCCTTCTGGTTGGTTGGTGGCTGCTTAGTCTCAGACCAGGAAGTCTTTCTAGCGCTGAGCTGGCAGAGCCACGTCGGCAGGTCAGGACTTCCTAGTACTCTCTTCCCCCCAGGAAGGGCATTGGTCCATTGTGCCCCTGACAACTAAGAAGAAGGAGAAGATAGTAGCTGACAATTCAGTCTCCAGTCTCCGGCATGTCCCCCGTTTTTATTTAAAAAGGGGAGGTGGCTGGCCTGTCTTAGGCTATGTGGCCTGACTCCATGCCTGGTACCGAAAGTGGGCAGGGCCCCTGTCTTAGGCTATGTGGGTGGCCCCCACCTCCAGCATTTCGGGTAGGTGGACCCACAATAATCCCGTCATTGGGTACCTCTGCAGCCAATGGCATGATTATCCAGGTCATGGGGCCACAATATTCCCGTCATTGGCGCAGTCCACAGCTTCTCTGTCGGGAGCATAGTGGAGGAGACTCATAGAAATCAGAGTAAGGGTAAAGTATCAATAACACACGCAAAGGATAATGGGAGCTAGGATGCTCAAGGATGGGGAAAGCAGGGGAGGGGTTGGTGGGCTGTTCAGCAAGGGGAGTAGAGTCTCTTCTTCCACCTCCGGTACCAGGGTTCTTTAAGGAGATCTTCGGTAAACTGAAGCCGGTTATCTGGGGGCTCAGGGGCGTCATGTTCCTGCAGCCTGCTGTAAAATATATGTCTCTTCCGGTCAATAGCTGAATCTACCTGAGATTTAACAAAGGTGGTTAGTTTGTTAAAGGCCCAAGGGCCGAAAGAAATGAGTAGGAGAAGGCCTAGGAGTGGTCCAAGAAGGCTAGGAAGGAGTGTAGAAAGCCATGGGGAGGTGGAGAACCAATTCTTATACCAGGATTCTTGTTGTTCCCTCTCTTTTTTCCTTTTTTCTAAGCTCTCTCTGACCTTACTCAAGCTGTTTTCCACAAGTCCTAGCCTATCTGAGTAAAAGCAGCACTCTTCTTTCAGGGCTGCGCACAGACCTCCTTGTTGTAAGAAGAGGAGGTCCAAACCTCTTCTGTTTTGTAATACAACTTCCGCCAGAGATGCTACTGAGTCTTTGAGGTGCCGTAATCCTGTCTGTAATTCCTCTAAATCTTTGTCTATAGCTGCACTAAGTTGTGATATCTGTCTATCATTTTGAACGAGGGCGGCAATACCGGTACCCGTCCCTGCAGCTCCTAGACCTAAAAGGACGGTTAACGTTAGTGCAGCCAGTGGTTCTCTTTTTGCCCTATGGGCGCTTTCTCTCCCTCGTTGCCAGATATTTAGGAAGTCATCATTTGGGTAAAAAGTGACATGAGGGAACAAAACTACCAATACACAGTAATCACGGGAGCTGATGAACTTGGAGATAACTAGAAAGGTGGTAAGGCCGGAGGAACAGGCAAAATAGGAGCCAGTAGGTGCGGAAGCATAAGTATGGTTATCAGAGACGATTACAGTTTGATTGCATATAGCTTCAAGCTGAAAAGGAGGGAGCATATCGGGGCCCAGAATGCAGGTGCCAATGCCAGTAATTAAGCTAAGTGTCAGGCCTTGTTTTTTGTCGGTACCCCATCTAAGTTGTGAGATCTCTGATGTATAGTTGGGTGCACCGAACTGAGCCATGCCTTCATAAAAGGGGGGGGCGGAGGAGTAGCAGACCCAGCATCCTTCAATGAATGATACGTTTAGGGTGTGTAGGGTTTGTATGGAGGCATTAACTAGACTTAGAATCATGGAGGTAGGTGGTGATGGTCCGTGGAGTATAGTAGGGCGAAAAAGAGTGGTGTTAGAGAGAGGGGGGATTGCAGTAGAGGGATGGGGTTTATTTTTCAACGCTGAGTTGTGAAGCGAATAGTTGGGTCTCATTTCTCTATTCGGGCCTACGGCTACGGGAGGAGAAACAATAGGAGAAGTCTTCAGAAGTTTGAGGGAGAAGGTGAGGCCCCAGTCAGGGCCAGTTTTGTACAACCTCAGTCCCCAAGAGACACCTTTTGCCCAATCAGAATATTTTTTGCCAGGTTCAGTAAAGTCAATCTTGAGTGGGTTGCACCAAGTGGAACATTCATGCAAGGGGGAGAGGCCCAACTCATAGGGGTCCTGGTGTGTATAGTCTGCTGTAACAGTTATCAGGTCCCAGGAGGAACTGGGAGACCAGTAAGTATCCCCTGATGTTTCACATCCCCATGATTTACAGAAATAATCAGTGGAGGAACCACACCAATCAGACAAGCTTCGGGATCGGTGTTTTGGGCCAGGGCAGACGTATAGTGGATGTTGTCTTAAAAGGCTTCTGCGAAAACGCGATGAACAGCCTCCTAAATCAGATTTTCTGGTCTGCCAAGTCTCATAAGGATCTCTGTTAGGGGCACTAGGGCTAAAATACTCAGCAAGGTCCCACCCTTCCTGACCTTGCGTCATTCTGCAGAGATCCGGGCTTAAAGTAGGCCAAGGAATGTCATGGGTGATTTGTGACTTACTCCAAACCACATCTCCCCACGAATTCTGAACTATCCAGGTATAGTTAAAAAGTTGATATTGGGAGGAGAATGCAGGGGAGATCAACAGGGGGAGGATAAAGTGGGCGAGTCTCATGGTGGGTGTCTCCCGTGGAGAGGGGAATACGTTGCCACGCGTTCCTCTTCGCGGTATCTGTTGCGAGCGCCTGAAAAAGAGCAGAGGGATTCTTTCTCAGGGTTTTTCCCTGGGCTGGTTGATAATTTTAACCAGGCGTTCAGGCAACCATCTGGCATTTTGTGCACTAAGGTCATAAATGCATGCATGCCCTTTGCCCCAGATTAGGACAGGATCAGGACCGTGCCATTGATTTGTAAGTGGGTCCTTCCATTTTACTTGGGCATAATTATTGGCTGTAGAAGGATGCCAGAGGCGATCTGCTGGTGACTTACCGCTCTTGTCTAATGTTAAAAAATTTAGTACAAACAGAGCATGATTTAAAAGGGTTCTGTGGTTATTGGCCCGTAAATAAAGTTTCTCAGATCCTGATTGTAGTTTTGACAACATTCTCTTCAGAGTTTGATGGGCACGTTCAACTATCCCTTGCCCCTGAGGGTTATATGGGATACCAGTAATGTGCTTAATGTGTAGGTAAGCACAAAACTGCTTGAAGGATAGGCTGGTATAGCCTGGTCCATTGTCAGTTTTTAGAACTTTTGGTCTAGGGCCAATTGTCAAGGAGGCCATAATGTGATTAATGACATGTTTGGTGGCCTCCCCTGTTTGTAGGGTGGCAATGAGAAAGCCACTGAAGGTATCAATAGAAACATGGATGTATTTTAGTTTACCAAAGGGTGTGAAATGTGTGACATCCATTTGCCATAATTCTCCAGGGATCAGGCCTCGGGGATTAACTCCAAGGTGTGGTTCAGGAAGGTGAACGAGACATCCAGGACACTGTTTCACAATTTGTCTAGCTTGTTCTCTGGTGATTTTATAAAGTTGGGCTAGGCTGTGTGCATTAAGGTGATGTAATTCATGGGCTTTAGTGGCAGCCTCAAAAGGAGTGGATCGCAGCATTGTGGAAAACAAGGCATATTTAGTGGCTGCATCTACAGTGCTATTTCCTTCAGCTAGAGGGCCAGGAAGGTCAGAATGCGCCCTAATGTGGCAAATGAAGAAAGGATGGCTTCTATTTCGTATCAGTTTTTGGATTTCAAAGAACATTGAGAAGGCATTAGTAGAAGGCTTAATATAGGGGACAGTCTCAAGTTCAGGAACCGAATTGGCTATGTAAGCGCTGTCAGTGTATATGTTCATTGGGTCAGAGATGTGTTCAAAAACCCAAAGTATGGCCGCAAGCTCTACCAATTGTGCAGATTTATAAGGAGTGTGAAAAGACGTTACTACAGAGTCTACAGATATAGCGGCAGTGCCTGAGGATGAGCCATCAGTGAAAACTAGTCGAGCTTCTTGTATGGGCTCTATTTTTGTGATTCTGGGGAAGGTTACCGGATTATCCTTGAGAAACTGGATTAGTTTATCATTTGGGTAATGGTTATCCAAAGTTCCCTGAAAAGATATGGAAGAAACAGCCCAGGTGTCATCATTCTGTTGTAGCCATGATATTTGTGTGGAGGTATAAGGGCAAACAATATGATCAGGTTCCTTTCCAAATAGTTTAATAGAGAGTGATCTGCCTTCCTGAAGAAGAGATGCGGTTAGAGAGATATAGGTGGATAGTACCTTAGTGGGTGTTGCAGGGCCATGAATCCAATATAAGGGCAATTCTTGCCAAAGCAGACCCGTGGGGGAAAATGTTGTTGAGAAAATTAGAAACCAGAGTTTCTTTTGGGGGTTGTAGTATCCTATTTCTTGAACGGAAATGGCATGATTTATCTTTTGTAGTGCTAACTCCCCCTCTTTCGATAAGACACGCGGAGAAGCTGGATTAGAATCACCTCTAAGGGTGTCAAAGAGAGGCTTCAGATCACCAGTGGTGATTTTTAAGTAGGGTCTGAGCCAATTAATATCTCCCAGGAGCTTCTGAAAATCATTGAGGGTTTGCAAATGACTTGTCCTAATCTGTGCCTTTTGAGTAATGATCTGGGAAGAATGAAGTTCAAAACCAAGAAAAAAGAAGGGGGAGGCTAGCTGGACTTTATCAGGGGAAACATGTAATCCTCTTTCTTGTAATGCATCGACAAGAAGAGAAGTCACCTGTAAGAGCTCTGGTTCTGAGGGGCCAGCAAGCAAAACATCATCCATGTAATGAATGATATAAAGATGTGGGTATTGCACGCGAAAAGGGTCAATTGTTTGAGCAACGTATTTTTGGCAAAGTGTAGGACTATTGGCCATACCCTGAGGGAGGACTTTCCAATGGAAACGTGGGGAGGGTCCTACACAATTAGTTATGGGAATGGAAAAGGCAAACCTTTTAGCATCATCGGGATGAAGGGGAATGGAGAAAAAGCAATCTTTAAGGTCAATCACTACCTTTTGAAACTTCGCAGGAATAGCAACAGGTGCAGGAAGGCCGGGCTGCAGGGAGCCCATTGGAACCATTGTTCTATTGACTGCTCGGAGGTCGTGGAGTAGTCTCCAAGCTCCGGATTTCTTCTTTATTACAAAAATAGGAGTGTTCCAAGGTGAGTTTGAAGGCTCTATATGGCCAGCATCCAACTGTTGTTGTACTAACATTATGGCAGCCTCTAATTTTTCTCTAGGGAGGGGCCACTGGTCGATCCAGACGGGTGTATCAGATTTCCAGGTGATTTTGTCTGCCTGTAGGCTGGGAGGACCAGTGGCCCTCAGAAAAAATGCTTATAACTATTGTTTGGAAGGCCAAGGCCTGAACGGCCGGGGTGTGGCTGTAGCTGCGGCGGTTGGGTGATACCTTGTTTGTTTTTTCCTAGTCCCTGACGGGGTAGGAAGCCTTGGTTCAACATCTGTTCTGTAACAATTGAGCTGGGACTGCACATAATGATCCCCATTTGAGCTAGAATGTCTCTTCCCCATAAGTTAACGGGTAAATTAGGGACAACAAAAGGCCTAACAGTTCCCTTATTACCTTCCTGATCTTCCCATTGTAAAAGTTGGGAGGACTGCATAGTGTTGGAACTCTGTCCAATGCCTTGTAGGTGGGTTAATGAAGGTTGCAGCGGCCAAGAAGACGGCCAATGGGCTTCTGAGATAACAGTGGAATCAGCCCCAGAGTCAAGGAGGCCGAGAAAGGTTTTTCCCTGTATTTTAAGGGATAGAGTAGGCCTCTCTTGGGAGAGAGCTTGTGCCCAGTAAATGTCCGAGGAGCCAGGTGTTGATCGGCCTCTGTTACGATGAAGAGCTGGGAAGGAAGTGTCCATAGGGAGGGGTAAAGCCCGTGCAATGCGTTGATTGGGTTGAACCCGAACAACGTCCCCGGAAGCAGAAGCAATTATTTTAATTTCCCCTGTGTAGTCATTATCAACGAGAGCAGGGTGTATAGTAATACCCCTGAGGGTTGTGGAGGCACAGCCAATGATAAGAAAAAAGAAACCAGGGGGTGGTGGACCACAAACGCCTGTTGGAATGGATTGTGGGCCCTCCTCTGGCCTCAGTACTGTATAGGTGGTGGCACACAGGTCCACTCCTGCGCTACTTGCTGTTGCCCTGGAGAGTTGGTGGCAGGGCATGTCCCCGTGGCCAGCTGGGCTGGGCCTTGAGGGGTCCGGGGCGGACCCCGCCAGCCGTTTCCCGGCAAGGGGGGAAGAGGTTTGCCCTCCAAATCATGAGTGGCTCTGCAAGTATTGCTCCAGTGAAAACCTTTTCTACAGCGGGGACAAGGAGTGGCGGGTGTGGTACGTTTCCGTGGGGCGGAGGGATTATTTTGCCCCATGGGGCACTGCTTGGCGAAGTGGCCCTCAGTTCCACACCTAAAACAAGGTCTAGGGCCGCTGGTTGTGGCTGCCCCAATAGTCAAGAATGCCTCAGACATAGTTTTTACAGGGTTTTGCAGTGCTAGCACAGCTTGGGACATTTTTTCGATTTTAGAGGTAGTGGGGTCCTGAACATCACGACACAACTTTATCATTTCATTTAAGGTTTTGTCTTGCCATTGTCCATTAAGTATGTTTCTACATGGGCCACTGGCGTTCTCAAAGGCCAACCTTTTAATAATCAGATCATCAGAGGCCGCATTACCTAGGGTCCTTTCGGCCGTTTCTAACAAGCGGCTCACAAATTCAGAATATTCCTCATCCTTTTTCTGGGTAATCTTGTTCAGGGGAGTGAAAGGGGAACCAGTCATGGGCAGGGCTCTCCAGGCGCGGTTAGCTGCCTGGTTAGTTTGCTCTAACAGTCCTGCCGGTAACTTCTTTTGTTTCTGTTCAAGGGCAAATTTCCCCCTTCCTGCCAATTTGTCAAAGGTCCAATCTTTATTACTTTTAGATTTCAAATTCCTTTTTTCAGTAATTTGACAATTGTATTCAAATTCCGCCTTCCATGTCAGAAATTGGCCCCGAGTTAGGGCTGCTTGGGCTATTCTAATCCACTCTCCTGGCAATAAGTAACCTCCTTGCCCTAGCGCTTCAAGGGCGGACAATGTAAAAGGTGCATTGGGGCCATATTTATTCACTGCTACATGTAGATCTTTTATATTTTTAAATTTTGGAGCTTTATATCTAGGAGAAGCGGAAGATTTCGTGTCTTCCTCCGAGTCCGAGTCTTGTTCCCCATTATCACCCTCTTCCTCCTGACTGTCTTCCTCAGAATCTTCATTCCCCCCACCATCACCTCGTGAGCCCTGTCGATCCTCATCTGAATCCCCGGGGTCCTTGGGCATAGTTTTGGTTTTGCTTCGGAGAATCGGGAAGAGGAGGGCTTTAGACTTTTTCAGTGGGCGGGAAGTATTAGGAGGAGGAGTGGTCATGGAGCTGGTCGTCATGGGGGTGGACAGAAGGGATTTTTGTAAAGACGCTTGAAGCGCGGAGAACTCCTTGATCATCTGCTGGTACTGGTTTTGAATATCTAAGGTCTTTCTTAGCTCTGTCATACGATCGGTCAAGTCCTTTTGAATAAGGGAAAGATCCATCGCGGGAGGGAACACATAGGGAGGTGGCGGGCAGGGCTGTGTTATGAAGGCTTCTTGGGGATTGTATGCCGCGGCTTCTGCCTCTAAATCAGCGGCTTCATCATCAGGGAGCACACCATCCTCATTAGGGGGATTAGCTTTTAGGGGATTTTTGTGCTCCGTGGGAAACACGGGGAAGGTAAGGGTATTGTTAGGAAGTGGTGGGTAAATGGACTTCACAGGGGGCATCTCCTCAGTAGAGGCTGTTGTTCTGGCATTTTCCTGCTCATGGGGGCCATCTATCTGAAGGGAGGACACAGAGGCGGCACGTGAAGGAGGAGCAAGGCAAGTTTCCGCCTGAGTAAGTAACTGGTGGATTACCTTGTCTCCGGCGGCCTCATCTACAATGTCATTGATCAGGTTCCAAAACGAGAAGGCGGTAACCGGGACCGAATCAGGGCCTTCCTGTTTTAATTTTTCATCGAGATCTCTACCAACCTTCTGCCATTTTCCTGAGTGAATTTCAGGGCCATTAATAGTGAACCAAGGGCAGACCTTATCTATAAAAATAAAAAACTTCAAGAGATCTTTCTTTTTAACCCTTATTCCTCTTTCTCTAAGGTGTCATTTCAAATTTTGTACAAAAATTTGCTCTTTAGAGAGTTGTGATCCCATGGTTGCGATAGGCGCGAACACTAACCTTAATGGAGTCCGGACGAGTTGGAGCGTCTATCGCGGCAGCTAACCAGCATTCGGGGTCGCCCCACGTTTGGGCGCCAATTGACCCGTCCTGCAGGCCAAACAGACGTGGGTGACCGAAACCGGAGAGTGCCGGGGGAGCAGGGCTCGAGGAAGGTCTAAGAGACCTGGGAACAGGATCACGAAGAGGAAGGAGACTAAAGCATAGTTGGTGTCAAGCAGTCTCTCTTTATTGCACCAGGGGAGGGTTTATATAAGCAACTACTACAAAGTCATATCCTGGGGGTGGAGTTTTTCATCTCATTGGTGCGAGCCCCTCCAGACCAAACCAAAAAAGGGCACGATTCCCTATCCCGGGTCGTATCCCCTTCTGGTTGGTTGGTGGCTGCTTAGTCTCAGACCAGGAAGTCTTTCTAGCGCTGAGCTGGCAGAGCCACGTCAGCAGGTCAGGACTTCCTAGTACTCTCTTCCCCCCAGGAAGGGCATTGGTCCATTGTGCCCCTGACAACTAAGAAGAAGGAGAAGATAGTAGCTGACAATTCAGTCTCCAGTCTCCGGCAATTTTCATTCCATAATGTTTTCTATAATGTCTAAGGTTGGATACCAGTTATCACAGCTTCATTAAAATCCTTCCAATCTCACCCAGAAGGGGAAAGCAAGCAAAGCAAAGTGTGGATATCACTTTAACACCAAAGTTAAAGTGAGCTTAGCAGTTTAAGTATGTCAGTGAAAATGATTAGACAGAAAGACTTAGACTAAGGTTCGATGGGGAAAGTTGAGACTTTTAGGTCCTCTTCATCTTCTTTGCGGAAGTGAAGAAAAAGACTTTTGAGAAAACACCAACTTATGCTTATTTCTTCAATGTTTTAATGTTGAAAAAGCATAGGTATAAATGAACGTTTCTTTAGTATGGCAGATAATATCTACCTAAAACCAAAGAGTTATTATTATCTGTAATAGAGAAGCAGCTCTGAAGGACATTCCAGTTTTGTCAAGGATAAAGCAAGGATGTCCATATTTATCATGAATATTTGGTATTGTTACAGAAATACTACCCTTTTTGTCTTTATCTGTTTCTCTTTTTCGTGGAGTTTCTTGTAAGCGTCAGATTGGGATGCTTTGTTTCTAATCCAATCTTTCACTCACTCTGGTTTTATTGGATTGCTCAATATGTTCATGCTTTGTTATGAAAGTTAGGTTTATATTTTCTGATTGTGAAACTGCTGGTACTGAATATGTCATTATCTGCTGGGGACTCTCCAGGTAAATACTAAACATCAGCTCCTCAGACAGCCCTAGCTGGGAGCACAAGGGAACTATTCCTCCATTACATAGCTTGGACTAAAGACTGGAATTGGTTTTGTTTTTTCTTTGTGTCTACAGCATTTATCACAATCTCTAGCACATTGTAATCACTTAAAGGATGACTTTTGACCGAGAGACTGATAGATTGCCTGGGAGCAGGGCAGATTTTCAGTCAAATTGTAAAGCAGATGAAGTTGGTACTCAGGGCCCCCAAGTCCTCTTCCTGTTTGCTCTCTTTCCTTTGACTCATTTCCCCAAAATTCATTTACATCTTTCCCTGATATCTCAACCAATAGCTCTTCACATTTTAGCCTTCAGCACTTTTATTTCCAAGTTAGGATTTTATTGTCCTTCTAAATTAGTACTTTGTACAGTTACTGTTGCTTAAAGTACTTTAAAGCAACCCTATTTTCTAAGGTTCTTCTCTTGTTATTAATACCCACCCCTTCCTGTCTGTCAGTACTTTACCCAGTTTTAAAGTTTTATTTCACTTGTAATTTTATTTTCTTTCTTCCTTACATTTAGTTACCTATTTTTACCTCTTAATCTTCTCATTTAATTATTTAATTCAAAATCCTTCCTCTCTAACTCTCCAAAATCTTCTAAAAAATTATATTCCCTACTGCAGAAAAGGTTTTCTTTTTTAAAATTTTCTGTACTCTAACTTTTTTCCCTTAATGTGGATTTTAATCTTTTATTCTTTGATTCTTAGTCCATATATGTTTTTATTTCTTCATTAATGTTTGTGTTCCTCCGATGTCCATTGCTGTGGACTACCCTCTCAGAGGAAATTTTTCCATGGATCATCTTATCCCCATGAACTAACCCACTATAGTCTGAACCCATCACTTGTTATGGAATATATCTCTCTCCCCATGCAGTGCTCTTTGCTGGAATTCCTATTCCTCTCTTCCCTGGGAGGCATTATCATCTCTTTCTCTGTCTCTTTCTCCTCCTCCTCTTTCAATTCCTCTCTTTGCCTCGTAACTTATCCTATACTTTCCTTCTTCATGAGAAATGGCGGTACCCATTTTGCCTTTTTGTTTACCACCGATTTAATATATCAAATATCCCCCACCAAACTGTTCCTCCCCTCTATCCTTTTATGCTCTCTTCCTCATTGTCTCCAAAGACAAATTGTTTCACCCATAGGGTGGTTTATGAGGTTTAGTCTATATCAGTGATTTTCATTGTTCTTTTTTGCTCCACAAATTCGATTCAGTAGAAAAATGTGTTGTGAATACCTGGCTTTATTTTACATAAAATCATAAAATACTCTCACATTTATTAAGTCTTTACAATAACTACCATGACAACTTTCGCTCCCAAAGCTCCAAATTAAAAGCCATATTATACGGTAAGGAAATATAAAATTTTGTTATACTTATGATTTTGAAAACAATAAATATAACATTATGAAACTCTAAGTATAAACTAATTATGCATATTTTATCTGAGACATTCTGTAAAATCAGAAGAATAATTTCAGTAATACGTCACATGCTTTCTGTTATGTACAACTTACTTTTAAATTTCTTTATTTTACAAATGTTATTGAATATAAATATTTAAATAATTTACACAATGTAAGATGTTTTTTCACAATATTACATTCACACACATATATCCATATATATACGTGTGTATGTGTATATATATAAAATCATATATGCACATGTATGTATATATATATAGTTTCATATATGCACATGTATGTATATATAATTATATATATGTGTGTGTGTGTGTGTGTGTGTGTATAATTTCAATGCTAAACATTTCCATTCAGAAAAATTTTCCAGTATTTGGCCCAACATGAAATAAACAGACACAAATTTTGTTTTGCATCAAGTTTATTTCTGGATTTTGATTTAAAACTAGAAAAAGGACAAAATGCGCACTCATATAAATAGGCAAAGGAATATTTTAGGAAAATCTTATAATTGTTGTCGCTGAAAAAATGGAAATTCATTTTTATTACCAAAAAATATATTGGGCTATAATTTTTGAATTATAATAGTCCCAAAGTCACTGATATATCAATTATATTTTCTTTATTTATCTACCATAGCTCTCTCTATCCATATCTGTCCATATTGTCTATACATATATCTCTGTCTTTCTCTGTCTATTCATATCTATTGCATCTCTCTCTCTGTCTTTCTCTATCCTTCTCTGTCTATCTCTGTCGCCCCTCCTTTCATTGCCTTTAAACCTCTTTCTCCTTGATCTGGCTTTCTTTCTCAATCTATCACACTCAGACTTACAAGACTAGAGAAGTCAGAATGAATCAAATAAATTTGATGCTTTAACAGTATCAAAGAACATAGGAAACAACAGATTGATTGTGGCCCTACATCATCGAAGAGGATCAAAATGACATTACCATGGTAAAGTGAAATTTCAGTGTGTCTGTGGCTGATCAGACCAATGCGAGCTTGGAATGCTCTACCACAGGTTGGGCACAGATAGACCATGTGAACATTTGGGGTGTATATTCCAAATTTCCACGTCCTGTGTTTACTTTGTGCTGTCTCAATTCTGCTTTGCTCAAAGAGCACAGCGCCCTTTCTGATGTGGGCATGCCATGATGAGTGGTCCTGTGCCAGTGTCTCCTGTGTTGCACAGTCAAACCCAAAGTTCTTCTGAGAGACTTTGAGAGTGTCCTTGTGTATCGCCTTTTCCAGCCACCATGTGATTGCCTGCCCCGTGTGAGTTCTCCATAAAATAGTCTTTTTGGAAAGCATACCTTTTGCATTCAAACAACTTGGCCACCCCATCAGACTTACGCTCTCTGAAGCATAGTGTGAATACTTGGCAGTTCAACTCAAAAAAGGACTTCGGTGTCTGGTACCTTATCCTCAGAATCTTTCTAAGACAGTACAAATGGAAATGATTCAGTTTCCTGGCATGGCGCTGGTAGACTGTCCATGTTTCACAAACATGTAACAATGAGATCAGCACAACAGCTCTATAGATTTTTTCAGTTTGGTGGTCAGTCTAATACTTCTTCTCTGCCAAACTTTTCTTCAGAGCCTCCCAAACATTGGGCTAGCTCTGGTAATATGTGTATCAATCTCATTGTCAGTGTGTATATCCCTGGAAAGTACACTACCAAGGTAAGCGAACTCATCCACAGCATTCAAAAGTTCTCCATTTATTGTAACATTCATGTATGAATGGTGTGGTGGTGGCTGATGGAACCACCTATGGTTTCTTGGTGTTAATTATTAGGCCAAAACTGACACAGGCAGCAGAGAATTAATCCATACTTTGTTGCGTCTCAGCTTGAGAGGCTGCATTGAGTGCACAATCTTCTGCAAACAGAAAATAATGTACCAACACTCCCTCCACTTTGGTCTTGGTTTGTAGCCTTTTCAAATTGAAGAACTTGCCATCAGTACAGTAGTTGACCTTGATTCTGTGTTCATCCTCATTGAAAGCACTTGTCAACATGGCTGAAAACATTGTGCTAAAAAGCATGGGCACAAGCATGTAGTCCTCTTTCCCTGCCCTGGTGACTGGGAAGGTACGAGAGCATTGTTCATTATTCAGAACCTGGGCAAAAATGCCATCATGAAATTGATGTACAATATTGATGAACTTCTCCGGGCAACCAAATTTTGACGTAATTTTCCATAAGCCCTTATGACTAACAGTGTCAAAGGTCTTGGTCAGCTCTACAAACATTGTGTACAAAACTCTGTTCTGTTCCTGGTATTTCTCCTGGAGTTGTTAGGCAGCAAATACCATATGGACTGTTCCTTGGCCCTTTCTGAAGTCACACTGGCTCTCAGGTATATGATCATCTTACAGGTGAAGGAACAGCCATTAGGGAGGACTTTAGGAAGAATTTTGCCAACAATGACTAAGAGAGAGATCCCTCTGTGTTTGTCACAGGATAATCGATTCTCTTTACTCTTATAGAGATGGACAATGGACGCATCCTTGAACTCTTGGGGGATAACCTCCTCTTGCCACATAACCTGGAAAATTTCAGTCAGTTTTTGTATGAGCAATGGTCTCCCTACCTTGTAAATCTCAGCTGGAATAGAATCAACACCAGGTGCTTTGCCACATGAAAGGAGCCTAATGGCACCCAAAACCTCTTCTTCAGTTGGAAGTTCAGTTAAGGAGGAATTAACTTCAACCTGAGGTATATGGTCAATGGCCTCAGCATTGACTGATGATAGTCTGTTGAGAACACTATGGAAATGTTCAGGATCATACCCTGGTCAGTAATCAATGTGACTCCATCAGCACTGCGTAGTCATGATGGACCATAGGATTTTGGTCCATAAATAGTTTTCAAGGAATCATAAAAGTGCTTTGGATTGTTACTCTCAATGTAAAACTGAATTTCATCTGCCTTCTTAGTGAGCCAGGAATCCTGTATCTCTCTAAGCTTTGCTTGTACTTTGCTTTTGATGGAATTAAATGCTGCCTTCTTAAAGGTGTATGAACTACCCTTCTGGTAAATCCTGTGGAGTTCTCATTTTTAATTTAGCAACTTCTGAATTTCCCCATCATTTTCTTCAAACCAGTCTTGGAGCAAATGCAGTGCTATGCACCATATCTCTGAAAGCTTCCCACTCCTTTTCTGCTCCACTCTTGCCAACTGTGTGTTGGCTTAACTTTCCCTCCAATTCAGCAACAAACTGTTCAGGCTCAGAGAAGAGTTCTAATTTGTTGACATTAATTCTTCTGGTAGTTATTTTGCTTGGGGATGGCATTTTTGATGAATGTAACTATTTAGCTTGGAAAAGATATGTCTGTGATCATTCCAACACTCTACACCACACATTGCCTTTGTCACTCTCAATATTGTCTGTCTCTTCTCCTTACAATCACATAGTCTATTAGATGTCAATGTTTGTTGTGAGGGTGCATCCATGAAGTTTTATTGCATTTAGGTAAACAGAAAACAGTGTTGGTGATGAGAAGGTCATGAGATGCACAAGTCTTCAGCAGAAAATGACCATTGCTATTGCTGTTTCCAACTCCATTCCTCCCTAGGACTCCCTGTCAAGTCTGGTAGTCTGGGCCTACTCTAGCATTTAAGTCACCCAGAATTATAAGCTTGTCCTCTTTTGGCACATTGATCATAATTGTCTCTAGGTCTTCATAAAATTTTTCTTTGACTTCATCAGTGTTTGTCATGGTGGGAGCATAGGCACTGATGATGGTGGCATGGTGTTTTCCTGTGACTGGCAATTGCATTGTCATAAGCTTGTCATCCATTCCTTTTCACAGGCATATCAGCTTGCTGATTATATTAATTTTGATTGGAAAACTAACACCAGCTTCATGATGCTCCCCTTCACTATGTCCACTCCAAAAAAGGTATATCCAACTCCAACTTCAGTAAGGTGGCCTTCGTTTGCCAATCTTGTTTCACTCAGGGCTGCTGTTTGGATGTGATACCTGTTGAGTTCTCTTGCAGCAAGAGTGGTTTTTCTTTCAAGTTGACTGGATTTTCTGTTGTCTATTAGTGTATGCATGTTCCATGTGGCAATGGTGAGCGGAATCATCTTTGCAGATTTTTTTGTATATTGTTTTTTGTGTTTCAATTGCATAGTGGGATTCTCTGCCTGCCATGGTAATCAGGCCAGGGTTGGATAAGCAGACAATGTTTAGGGCACCTTTTCCAGCCCCCTTCCTCACACCAGGATGTGACCAGTGCAATCCATAAAAGGCTGCTCAAACAACTAGGGAGGTGTTGAGTCACACTGCTGCTTCCAGTGAGAAATGACTATATGGCCTGGGCCATCTGTGTGCAGGTTGTGACTCCAGCCCCCAGTGTATCCACACCTGCTGCTTCATCACTTGCCCACCACCATAGGACTTTGAGTCATAATAGTGAAATGGTAAGGGTGACGTCTTTTGATTCATGCATAAACTGGATTTAAGTGAGGCAGAGTTGCATGAGGTTGTCAGGCTCACTCTGTCCTCCAGAGTCATCATAGTCCAGTGACAGTCCAGAGTCAAGATGGCTGGTGATGGCTCAGGATACAGTGGAAGACCTTGGCAACTTCAGTGTCTAATGAAGCTCTAAGTTCTCCACATCTCCTGCTCCATCTGCCTTCATGGCCATTGCAACAAATTTTCTCACCCACCCATTCCAGCAGATGAAGTCTTCACATGCTTGGGATAGACATCCCCCTAACTCACCAATGGGTTTGAGAACCCTTGGTTACCCTCAACCTGGTTTAGCCTGTCTTTTGAAATGGTTTATCAGGTGTGACCACTGTGCATGCTGCAGTTTCTTGGAACCACAGGTGAGAGTTAGGTGGGACATGTGGACATCAAAGGTGGAAAGAGTCCTGAAAAAGGACTTGGCAACCATCACACCAAAGGTACTGGTCCTCCCTGAACACACCCTACACCCCAGGTATACCACACTGTAATATGATTGGCAGTCAGGATGGAATTTTTGTCCTTTTTTCTTGCCACCCTCACAGATAGTCTGAAAAGTTACTGAAGGAAGACACTGAGATTTCAATCCTAGTCAAACATTTGCCCAATGCTGAATTGTGAGGAAAGAGGGATTAAAAGCCTGAACTTCATTCAACTCATCAAACAGATCTTCTGGTTCAACCCTGACAGCTCTTTCTAAACTTTTTCCCAAACTAGAATTTCTTCTGCATTCCCCACCCCCACCCCTTTCCTTGTTCATGTACCATCCTCAAAGAAATTTCAGTTCCTCTTGAATTCCCCTGCTTGAAGTGACAAGGTCAGTGTCCATTCCATGCTCTTTGATGAGGTCAAAAGGGGAAGAAGGAAGACCCAAGCAGCACAGTGCCCTGCTTGGTTTCTATTATGTGGTTTCTGGGTAGAAATTCTAAAGAACACCAATCTTTTTCTTTTTTAATTCTTTAGAAAAAAATTTATCCTGGGTTGTAATTTCAATTGACACTTTGTCAATTCTCTTATCCTATTGTATTCACAACTTACTCAATTAAGAAAATTCCTTTCTCAATGTATAGTTAAACACATACAGAGATCATAAATCTGAGAGACACAAACATCCTGGGATTATACTAAAACAGATAAGCCTGATCATCTTTGTATCAGACAGTCAGAAGCTTCCTTCTGGCTCCATGTACCAGGTCATGTACCAGGTCATGTACCAGGTCATGTACCAGGTAGCTATAAGGGAATAAACAATATACATTTAGCCTGTTTACCTTTCATAACCAAACATTCAGGTTGATAACACATATCTTTAGCCACCCTTTTCAGTGCCACCTGCACTTCTCTCATGGATGGTCCCCCTCCTCACATCACTACACACTCTTTTCTTGGAAGGGAAGTCAAATGAGTGAATGGATGAATGAGCTTTTAGGAAGTGCTCTCCATGTGTCAGGGACTGTGCTAAATGTTGGGGGCACAAATACAATTATGCATTCCATTCTCTGCCCTCAAGGAGCTCACATTTTAATAAGGATAGACAAGACACACAGTGCAGCTGGAGTCAGAGGAGAAGGTGTAACATGGGTTACAGCATGGTTTGGAAATAGCCAGGAAGTAGTTGGAGTCCCAGCTCCAGGCCAATACAAAAGCTCTTTTTAGAGCCTTTTCCCCATGACCACTTCTAGATGCTCTCTGTACTGCCATTACTGGGAAAGCGCTCTTTAAGATTCACTCCACACAAATAAATCACCTGGTATTCATTTAATATCATTTGAACCTCAGTAAGGGTCAGAGTTTGAACATATCAACCAGAAGAAGAGCCTGGACCTAAAAGTTATCTCTTTGTTCTTGCAGTAAACTCAGAGCATATATCTTCCTATGTTAATAAGTGCATTTTTTCCTCTGTTTAAGGCCTTTAAGCTTGAGAACCTTAACTCAAAACACCATCTTGAATAATGGGACTCCTTATGTTAATATTTTGTGGACATATACTATGTTATGGCATGTTAATGATAAAGAAAAACAGGTATCCTGGGTTGTAATTTCAATTGGTATTTTGTCTACTCTCTAATCTTTTTGTACTTATCACCTGTTCAATTTAGAAAATTTCTCTCTCATAATATGGTTGAACATATATGGAGAGCATAAATTTGAGTGACATAGAGACCCCGAGTTGGAATTGTTTTAAACCATATAAAAAGCTTGCCATTCTTTTATCAAATAATCAGAAATTATGTTTTGTCTCCATGCAGCAAGTATCTGCTAGCTTTAAGGGAACAAACAATATGAATTTAAAATCACCTAGCCTGTTTGCCTCTTTTAACTAAACTTTCAGGTCAACACACATAATCCAGATCCTGGTGGTGATTGTCTACTTGACTCCAAGTCATTCTTTCTCTTTTCTTTTTTTATTGATTATTTTTTAAACAATATTTTATTTTTTCCCACTTAAATGTATAGACTATTACTAGCAGTCTTTTTTTGAGACAATCAGGGTTAAGGAACTTGCCTAGGATCACACAGTTAGTAAGTATCTGAGATTGGGTTTGAACTTGACTTCAGGGATGATGCACTATCCACTGGGCTACTTAGCTGCTCCTTAACATTTCCTTTTTTTAAAAAAAGTTGAACTCCTAATTTTCTCTCTCCCTCTCTTTCATCAGATAGTAAGAAATTTGATACAGGCTATACATATTTAATCATGTAAAACATATTTCCATATTAGTCATCTTGTAAATGAAGAAACAGACCAAAAGGAGAGAAAATGAAGCAAAGTGAATGAAAATATTGTGCTTTAATCTGCATTCAGATTCCATCGGTACTTTCACTGGATAACTTTTTATAGAATTGCTCAAAATCATTATTGATTAGAGAAATGCAAATCAAAACAACTCTGAGAAACCACCTCATACCATCAGATTAACTAATATGACAGAAATGGAAAATAATAAATTTTGTAGAGGATCTGGGAAAATCGAGACACTAGTGCATTTTTGATAGAATTGTGAACTGCTGGAACCATTCTGGAGAGTACTTTTGAAGTTTGTCCAAAGACAACCAAACTGTATATATTTTAATTCAGCAATACCACTACTAGGTCTTGATAAACTTTTAATATCATTTTGCAACTTTAATAAGGGTCAGAGCCCGAATTAATCAGTCAGAAGAAGAGCCTGGACCTAACAGCCTCTTTGTTCTCTGAAGTAAACTCAGAGAACACCTCTTCCCAAGACTAGATGGGGCTGACTTAGTATTCTTCAAAAGACCCTTAACCCAAGATACTATCTTGAATAAGGGGACTTTTTCTGTATCTTAATATTTTGTGGACATATACTGGGTTATGGCATGTTAATGGTAAAAAAAAATCCACAGATATCCTGGGTCATAATTTTAATTGACACTTTGTCAACTCTTTTATTGTATTTACAACCTATTAAATTAAGAAAAATCCTTTCTTATACAGTTAAACATATATAGAGACCATAAACTTGAGGGACACAAACATCCTGGAATTGTTGTAGAACGGATTTAAACCTGGTTATCATTGTTTCACACAGTCAGAAGTTTCCTTCTGGTTCCATGATTATGTATCTACTAGCTTTAAGGGAATAGACAATATGAATTTATTTATCACCTCGCCTGTTATCCTCTTTGTCTCAACTTTCGGGTCGACAGTCTACATACCAAAGAGAGCATAAAAAGCAGAAAGGACCTACATGCACAAAAATATTTACAGCAGCCATTTGTGCAGTGGCAAAGAACTGAAATTTGAGAGGATTCCAATCAGTTGAGGAAACTTGGACAACTTGTGCCATATGAATGTTATGGAACGCTACTGGGCTTTCAGAAATGATGAGCAGGCAGATTTCAGAAAAACTGAGAAAGGTTTACAGTGACTGATCCAAAGTAAAGTGAGTAGAACAAGGAGAACATTGCACGCAGCAACAGCAATGTTGCAGTCATGATCAGCTGTGATTGACTTTGCTGTTCTCAACAATAATATGATCTCCCTCTTTTCTTAAAAAGTATAGTCTCTAGCTCATAATCTTCTGAAAACTAACCCCACTATCCTTAACATTTGGTTACTTCTCCATACATACTGATGTTCCCTCAATCACTCCTAGCATCCCAGTTGCTTAAGCTCCTCAACTTTTATGACCTCTTCTTTATCCGTGACAGCCACATGTAAGAAAGATCATACTTTTGATCTCACTATGATCCGCATTTCTTCTACTTCCACAATCATACATTCTCTAACTCCTACATCTGGAAATAAGCTCTGATCATTTCATCATTCCTCCTAAATTTACTGTCCACATCATTTTCTCCAGCCCCACTGCCCCTCAGTAATGTCCCAAGTGATCACCCCTGCATCTTACTCTCCTACTTATGCTCTATGTCAAGGCTTAGAGGAAGTCATGCAAACTGGGTGCCAGGGTCCACTACACATTTGTGCTATCTAACTTCAACTGGGCCCTCTCTGCAGCAAAGCAAGCCTTTTATTCCTCTCTAATTGATTCACTCCCCAAAGCTATTGTTCTAAACTGTTTCTTTTCTTCTCAAGCTTCCTCCAGAACCCCTGCTTCTACCTTCTCAACAGATAAGTGAGACAAATCTTTCAAAGAAAAACCTGACTCAAAAGATAAAAAAGGGCTCCCAGCACCTTGAATGTCCCTGGAACCAATTCCACCTACTATAGCAGTGCACTAGTCTGCCTTTTCCCTGTAGCCCCTTCAACATTTGCATTTTCTTCTTAGGTCAACTTTGCCAGACAGATGAGTATGAGGTGAAACCTCAATGTGGCTGTCATGCTCATTTCTATAATTATTTCTGATTTGGAACTTTTTTATATGAGTGTTGATAGCTTGATTTCTCCCTTTGAAAACTGCCTCTTCATATACTTTGACTACTTATTATGGAAGGAATGAATGATTCTTAACAATTGAATCACTTCTGTAGATTTGATATTCTCTCTCTTTTTCTATATATATGTGGGTGTGAGTGTGGGTGCATGTGTGTATATATGTATAGTGTATGTCTCTCTATATATTCATATGTGTATGCATGTATAAATATATGGGTATATATGATATATATGTATGTGTATACTCATGTGTATGCATACATATATATATATATATTTACTCAGTGTGTTTGTGTGCATGTGTGTGAGTGAAATGAGTTCTTTATGAAAGTGGCTGAAAATAATGTCCCAGTGATTGTTTGACTTATAGTTTTCACTGCATTGGTTTTATTTGTACAAAACCTTTTAATCTCATATACTAAAATTCTTTCTTTCTCATGAACTCTTGCTCTAATCATTCATCAGATTTTTTTCCCTTTATCCTCATTTTTATGATGTTACACTTCATTTCTAAGTATTCTATTCATTTGGAACTTGCCCTGGTATGTAGTGTGAGAGCTGGCCTAAATTGGACCAGATTGCACTCCAGTTTTCCCAACAGTTTTCTATGAAGATTGTGTTCTTACGTAGGGTTTGGGGTTCTTGAATGTATCAAACATGCAGCTACTGAGTTAATTTGCTTCTGTGAATTGAATTAATAAACTTCTGTCATCCTATTAGTTTGATACTCAGTATCATACTGACTATACCCACCAATTTTATGCTTTTGTAGCACACTTTGAGATGTGTTACCGTTAGTCCCTCTTCCTTTCATTGTTTCCCTCGAAATTTTTAAATGTGTGTCTTTCCAGGTAAAATATTGTTTTTTTTCCATCTTTATAAAATAATTCTTTAGTAGATTGATTTTGATTGAAATAGCCCTGAATAAATGAATTAATTTAGGTGGTGAAAAATTCCTTTGAGTGTGTCCTCTAACTGCCCACTAGACAAATGTATGTCATCCTTCTCCTTCCCTTCTGTCCTGGATGCTTGATAGTTTCTTCTACAAAGGATCAAAACTGAGAACCACTACCTACCCAAGGGGCAATTGAGCGTATCATAAGTGTATGACATGACATCATGAATTTCTTTGTTCTTTCATTCAAATTTAAGACTTGACACATGCCCTGATCATTCTAGTTGTGTCCTTTGTCAGGGGTCTGAGTGAGGCTTTAGGATCACCATACTACAAGATAATACTACAGATGAGTACTCGAAATGCAGGCAATAGTGGATGCTTTGGGATACTTAGAAATTTCCACATAACAGACAGACTGGATGCTCATACTTAAAGCAAGAGGCCTTTAGTAGGCACATTATAACTCACACAAGGGAATATATGAAACTTCTTTTCCTGTCTTCAAATCCAATGCCAAGTAAGAATTTGTTCATCTTTGCCCTCAATCTTTAGTCACCATAGTGATAAATAACACTGACTCACTGAGTCACTAAAGCCCATCACCTAATGAATATTGGATGCTGATTCAAATACTGATGCTGGGGTTAAAGCTAGGCTGTGAGCCCAGCTCCCTCCCATGTCCAGGCAGACCTGAGCATGGACTCATTGTTCTTGCACTTCCTATTATGGCAGCCACAAGTGCTGGCATCCAGTCGTCCACCTAGGAGCAGGCCATGTTATTGTCACACCCTGACCTACATTTGGCCAGAGAAATACAAATATCTTTCCTCCAGTTCTTCTCATCTCTCTGTCTCTCTAGTCCAGTCTAGTTTCACACCCATATGGAGCTGCTGATTCTCCACTCCTCCATATCCCTCCCAGGTCAAAAGCTCTCTGCTTTCCAAGCATTCAGATGCAGGCTTCCCCCAACCCACCTTTCTCATTCTCTGTTTCTGTGTCTCTGTCTCTCTTGTAATCAACTACCCCAAATACTTTATGCAGTGACGCTTTCTGTTACAATCTAGATCTTTTGCAGGCTCTACCTTCTGGTGACAGATGATGCTACCGATTCCTATTTTCCCCACTGGCTGGAACTGAAGGGTTTCCCCAAACAGCTTCCTCAATGCTTGTTTTGCAATCTACAATCTGTAATCTCTCCCACTCCAAGAAGCTCAGCAGCCCTTTATTGTAACTGAGAGTGAAGCACTCTGTTCTTCCCTTCCTGAGTGGAGTTGGGGGTTTTTGGATGTGACCCATGACTTTGAGGGATAAAGTCTGGGGGACAGTCTGAGACAGATGGAGTGTGGCATGCATAAGTGCAGTTGGGTGAGACAAAAGGACATAGGTACATGATGATGCAGCTATTAACAAAGACTGGTGGTATTCATCCAACTGAAAGTTTGTATTGAGCACTCTTCAATCTTCATTACACCAGACCTTTGTCTACCCTATTTGGGATCTCAGGTGCAGATGGTTCATTCAAGGGGCACTTGTGATTGAGGCAGGTCTGGGAGTGGACCTTTCTCAGGCTTTTCTTTTCTGAAATCTAGTTGTAGGCTCTTATCCAGAAGAGACCCCCAGCTTAACTTCTTAACTTGTATGAGACAAAGAAAGCTCAGAATTCTGTCCCCAGCACTTCTTGTATTGGATTTCCTCGCCATTTATTAGATCTTGCTGAACACTGGAATCATGATAACTGTAACCCTGCTCCAATCATGGTGGAGGAAGCTTGCAAGAGATATAAGAGGATGTATCAACAAGCACTCTGGCACCCAGGAGGGCCTGCTGCACAAGCTCTTAGATCTGCTTTTCTAAAAGGAAAGAAATTTTAAGAAGGGTAAACAATCTTACTTTAATTACATATAGCAACAGAGAAAATACAAGCAGGACCAACAGACAGGGCTTTGAACTGTCTGACCATAGGAAATACATATATTACTACCAGAGAGAGAAGGGCCAACATCTGGGTTTTTAAAGCTGGGGCTGGGGGAGCTCCTTAAAAGGGGCCAAAGGCTCTTCTGGCACAAGAACCTTCCTCCAAAAACCAAGTCCCAAAGCAAAAACTCACCTAAGAACATGTATGTACTCATTTCAAAGTCAGAGATCCAGTGCCGCATTAGCAATCAGCAAGAGGTGTGGGCCTTCATAGGAAACAAGCCTCCCCTAATCAAGCATCCCTCATAAACCCACCTGAGACGTAAGGCCAGAGAAGATTTTTAACTCTCATTACAGAGGACAAGTGAAGGAGATGGTGTTTTGTGCTGCATGCTGCTTATAAGGAGGAGTATGTGACTCCTGATTGGTGGAACGAATACTGAGTGTGATGTTGCATGATTGTTTGTGTAAGGGGCTTACTTCATTTAGCTGCAGAAACTCTGGAGAGATTATTCAGAGAGTCATGTAGGCAGGGGACATTGGGGAGGTAGTGGAAGAAAAATTTTGGAATGACAGGCATGCATGGGAAACTGGCTCCATGCTTTCCTTGGATTTACTTGACATTCTAGTCACTGCTGAAAATGGTCTGTCTCAGGGGAAATTGTTCTTTCTCTCTCCTCATCATTCATTGGTGACTCTCCCCTCCAAATACTTGCAGTCTACTGGATGACAAATTCACAACTGAAGTTTCTGTGCTTAATATTTTTAAAGGGGGAAGGGAACCCGAAGCTGATTATCCGTCAGCTTGGCTCCTTTCCACCAAATGTTGGTTACACAAAAGACTAATAGCAAATGGTGAGTAAACCCACTAATCCAAACAAAAAATCAAGCAGAAATCAGAGAATTGTCCAATCAGAATATGACATAAAATACTCATAAGTACATCATTCCTCATCAGGAAGTAATATAAGTTTTGAAGTCAAATAAGGAATGAGCAAACAATCTCACTCAGAGAAAGTCTATTCTTAGCATCTCTAGAATTTTAAAGACAACATAGTGCTGACCTGCCATACATACATGCCATTGCAAAGTTTTCCTTCATTAACACCCTGGAGTTTCCTCTGTTCATGATTCTCTCTGAATAATGCCTCTAAAGTCTCTGGAGCCAGTTGAGGTAAGTGCATGAGCTACAGAGGCACTTTGGTACTTAGCATTTTTTGTCAACCAAGAGTCACAAGAGGAGCAAATAAGATAATATTTATAAAGGACTTAGCAAATTTTAAAGCTATAAGTGCTAGCATTATGATGAGTCCTCATCACATAAAGTCACTCCAACACATAAAGTGAACATTTTTTACCCTAAGTATAGAACTTTACACTTCATCTCTATTAAATGAAATCTCATTCCATTCGATTCTCTCATCATTCTGACCTGTAAACCACTTTTGGATCCTGCCTGTGTCACTTAGTATGTTATCTGTGTCTCCCAGTTTCAAGTCATCTGAAAATTTATTTGTGTGTCTTCTGTCTTTATCCAAGGGACTGATAAAAATGTTGACTAGTACAGAGCCAAAGACAGATTCCTGGCATCCTCCACTACAGAATTTCCTTCACCTGACTTTCATCCATTAAGGACTTGGGGCTCCAGTGATTCAACCATTTGCAAATTCAGCTAACAACACTGTCCATGGCTCTAATCCATAGCTGCCCATCTTCTCCCCAATGGCAGCACTGAAGATTTTGTCAGTCTCTTTGTGGGAATCCATGTTTAATACATCAACAAGATTCTCCTGCTCCATCAGTTCAGTTACAGAGTCACATAAGGAAGATTGGTTTGGAGGAACCTGTTTTCATGAGGCCTTGATGACCTTTTCACAATCACTCTTCCTTTTCAACATGTTCACAAACCATATCTTTTATAATGGGTTTTAATTTTTTTTCTGTGAGTCAAAAATAGAATTCATTGAACCAGACAGTGCAGACTTGTCAATCTTTCTTTTTTAAAAAATATTGGAACATTTGTCACCAAAATATATGGGACCCACTACAGTAGTGTAGACTTCCAGTGATCTACACTAGCAGCTCAGCTTCAGCCCCCTAATATTTGGCTATTGTAACAGTCCAGTCAAGATGTGACCTCTGGGGCCCCTTCCTTCCCTGAGATTCTATGATTTCAGTGACCTTTTTTTTTCTTCACAGAAAAATTTTGAAGTGTTAGAACAGACCCAGAAAAGGAACCTCTTCCTTGGAACAGATGATGCAGTTCCTTTCCAATACTAATTGGTTCTCTCCACTCTGAGGTTGCCCAACTCTGGGGCAGAGAAGAGAGTCTATAAATTGTTAGTCTGGGAAATGTAGAGGGTAGGTCCATGAAGGGAGGGCCATCCTGACTGTTATATCTCTGAGTTCCTTACACTCATCTTCTCTCCAGGATGCTTTTTGTCTCCCTCTCCAGAGGCATCTGGATAGAGGTTCTGGCTGTGACCCTGATGGTGCTGACTTCCCAGGTGGCTGCAGGGAGACATGCCCTAGGTAAGTACTGAGCAGCAGCTCCCCAAAGAGCCCAGGTGGGACCCAAGGGGAACACTCTTCTCTCTGGGCCCAGACCAAAGGAACAATTTGGGACAGGATGGTCCTCAGATAGATGGGCAGTAGGGAAACTGGATTTCAGGCTCCCCTCCCAACTAACTCTGCCTTAGGTTCTTTGCTTCCTTTCCTCCTTTTCCTTGGTGTTCAAAGACCTGATGCACTCCCCACTCCAAGAACTGAGGTTCCAGGCAATTTGTCAGGAAGCAAGTATAAAGGAGCTACTGTCTGAGGGGCACTGTGCTAATGCCAAGGATAGAAAGAATGGACAAAGACAGTTCCTGTTCTCAAGGAGCTCACAGTCTAATGGGGAAGACAAGAGATGAACAACTCTGTGTGAACAAGATAGATAAAGGAGAAATGGGATGTGCTCCAAAGAGGGATCTCAGTAACATTAACAGAAATCAGGGAAGGCTTCCTTTAGAAAGTGAGGTTTGAGCTGATGCTTGAAGTAAGCCAAGGAAGTGAGGAGGCAGAGGTGAGGGAGAAGAGAATTCTGAGAAGGGAGCA
This sequence comes from Bettongia penicillata ogilbyi, assembly GCA_023548195.1. Classification (NCBI taxonomy): domain Eukaryota; kingdom Metazoa; phylum Chordata; class Mammalia; order Diprotodontia; family Potoroidae; genus Bettongia; species Bettongia penicillata. The sequence goes on from JAJHZJ010000089.1 coordinate 3,527,848, forward strand.
GTCAGAGAGGGCCCAGAGTGGGGAGAGAGAGAAATGTATGGCAGAAAGAAGAAGAAGGCTTGTGTCACTGGACAGTAGAGTGCTGGGGTCCAAGTAATATAAAGTGCAAGAAGGTTAGAAAACTAGGAGGGGCCTGGTTGTGAAGGACCTTGGAGGCCAATTAGAAGACTTTTTATTTGATTTTGGAGGAGACAGGAAATCACTGAAGTTTATTGATTGGAGGGTGGGGGCGTATGGTTACAAAATGCCAAGGTTTCCTACCCCTTCTAAATGTTTCTGTCCTACTAAACATTGTCACAGGGTGTGCCTAAAGTACTGGAAAGATTTAAATTTGGCTGTTATTGGGGTAGGAAGGCATAGACTTTCTTGGACTGATTTCCCTGGTATGATTTCAAGGCCATAAGTGAAGCTGGAGTTTGGTTTTTCTACCAACCTCAGTTTCTTCATCTATAAAATAGGGATGAGAATAGCACCCACCTCTCAGATTATCCCAGGGGCTAAAAGAGATAATACGCATGAGGGACCGGAAGTATGATACAAATGCTAGTTATTATTTTATTATGGTTACTATTACTATTACGTGTACCTCATTTTTCTCAAAATTCTGATCCTACTCAGCTGGAAATTTTACTTTTTAAAATGTATCTTTCGTTTTTAACATCATCTTTATTTGCAATTATCCCTGTTTTCTTAAACCAGTGCTTACACACCTGCAGGCTTACTTTCTTTCATGGTTTCCATGGTTTGGTTAGCAAGGACTTTCTATGCTTTAGCATGGACCAATTATCAGCTAGAGTTTTATGGCATCATCAGTTACCAAGAGAGGCTGTTACATGAAGAGTCTTTTTCCGGAGGGGAAGGATGCGTTTTGTCGGGCAGCCTGAGAGGGCATCCAGAGGCATGGGTTGTCTCTAAAAGGAAGCTTTGGAGAAAGGAGAGAAAGGCTGTGGAGAAATCTAAACTAACACAAGGATTCTATGACCAAGTCAAACTGCGCTGAGAGTTGCACAGCAGAACTATTAAAGATGTAAAATAAACAAATTTATTGTTAACAACTTGATTCTAAGCACTTTCTAAGTCATTTGGATATTTTCTCTTAAAATTTTTTTTAAAAAAACTTACATTTTGAATTTAATACATAAAGGGTATAAAAGAAAGATTTATAGTTTAGTATACAATCCTCTTTTACTGTTCTACTGTGTATAGGGAAATGCTCTTTTTATTTGATGTTTATTAAGTTTAGAATAAAAGTTTTAAAAATAACACAAATCTTATAAAAAAGAAGTCTAAGTTTAAACTAGAGAAATGGATGAGATGGTCAATGGCAGAGGCTATGAAGGCAGGAGTGTGGAGAAAATCAGTGGGGCCCAGGGCAGATATTTAGGAGGGCAATAATCAAAGCCAGGACTGAAATGGGATGGGGCTGGAATAGAAGAGATCAGCATGGGGTAAGTGATGTGACAAAATTTCAGATGGGAATATGGAATGTGGGAAAGGGAGATACTGAGATGCTCAATTAGGAAAGAACAACTGGATAACTTAATTGAATAAAAAGAGATTGTGTCTGCATAATCTTTCACAATTTACGACACTTGTGAGGTAAGTAGTACAGTCATCTGTATCCACAATTTAAACATGAGGAAAGTGACGTTCAGAGAGGTTAAGCAATTTTTTCAGTCATGAAGGTGCTAAGTATTAAATAGTAGGGAAAAATCATCTGAAGATAAATTTGGAGTGGGCAAGATAGAGGTGAATTGAAGAAAGTAAACAACAGTAGGGGAGAAATTAATAATTTCATGGATTATTAATTTACACTAAGACACATACATTGCCCTTTTCTGCCTCTGTGGTTTTGCTCACACTGCTCCCTATGCTTGGAATGCCCTTCCCCACCCCCACCCCGTCTGTCTGTTGAATTTCTATCCATTTTCTAAAGGAGATGAAAGGCCTCCTCCTTCTGGAAATCTTTACATCATTGATAACTAATTTGCTGATCCAGCCATGGTAACAACTTTCCCCACTTTGTACCTCATCTAACACTTGGTTTTATCTTCTCAGGTATATTAATCATAGCTAGTTTTTGTTCTGTGGTTGTCTATGTATTTGTTATATTCTCCTATTAAGTTCCAGAAAGCAGAAATCTGCCTAGAATCTTACATTAATACTTGTCACATAGTGGATACTGAACCAATGTTTAATTCAATAGAATGTTAGTGTTAGAAGGGTCTGTGGAGAGAGAAAAAAAGATGTTTAACTTGAAAGAGTTGGAAGGAAAGGGGTGAGAAGGAACAAGTGGAAGACTTGCTGGTGATGGGGATGTGATGATTCTCAGGCTCCTTAGCATTTGGGTTTTCCTTAGCATGATAATTACTGGTCTGCAGAAACTACAGTGCCTAACATGTTCTTCTCTTTCACTGGGATTGGAGAATGAATGAATGAATGAAAAAACCCATTTACTGTGTACTTGTTCAGTTTTGTCAATTATGTGAAACTCTTCATGAGCCCATTTGGGGTTTTGTTGGCAGAGATACTGGAGTGGTTTGCCATTTCCTTCTCCAGCTCATTTTACAGATGAGGAAACTGAGGCAAACAGGGTTAAGCGGTTTACCCAGAGTCACACAACTAGTAAGCATCTGAGGTCAAATTTGAACTCAGATCTTCTTGATTCCAGGCTTGATACTCTATCCATTGTTCTAGCTACCTGCCATACACATCAATTATTATGTGCCAATATCTGTGTTAAGTGCTGGAGCAGCCCCTGCCCGCAAGGAATTTAGATCCTAAGAGGGTAGACAACACACAGCTATAGCTACTTCATTTGCCACTAGCTGCCCTCCTTGGTTTTGACTCCACCATCATCTTCATCATGTCCATTCAGGAAAAACTCATTATCAGATAAATTCAGCATCAGAAAACTCAACATCTCAGAGATTGCTTCAGCTTTGCTTCTCACCCCCATCAGTCCCCTCAGTCATTTCTGCCTTTCTAACTGGAGGGCTGGACAGTGGAGGAAAAATCTCCTCCCATAGCCTCCCTTTATAGAGAGTTCAAAATCTCAGACATCTCTTCCTTTACCACCACCTACTTTGGTTTTGACTCTACCCTTCTCTTCCTTACACTCCCATGCCAGCTGTCCTCTTCCCACCCTTTTGTCTTCTTGTGTGTTTTGTCTTCTTCCATTACATTGTAAGTTCCTTGAAGTCAGGCACTGTTTCTCTTTTTCTTATTTGTACTGCCGTACTTAGTATAGTGTCTGGCATATTGTAGGAGCTTAATAAATGTGGATTGTATGGTATCCTTCCTTTGATTCCTGGATTTTAGAGTTGTGGCTAGGGAAGAAGTTATCTGGAGCTTTGCCCCTGGGTGCTGATACCCAGTGTGAACTTCCTTCCCATACACCTGTGTCTCTTGGTACTCTACAGGCTTACACTGCATAGTGTGACCCTGCATCATTTTTTTTTAATTAATTAATTTATTTAACTTTTCAACATTCATTTCCACAAAATTTTGTGAAGCTTACTCTCATCACATTCGACTAAAGGAAGGAATAAAATGCACACTCATTTTGGTAGGAAAACCTATCTTACAATACAGGAAAGTGTGAGAAAAGGGGATAAGCAGGGCAGGGGGGATGATGGAGGGAGGGCAGTGGGAGGATGGTTCAATTTGAAGTCAACACTCTTGGAGAGGGACAGGATCAAAAGAGAGAATAGAAGCAATGGGGGGAAGGATAGGATGGAAGGAATTTTAGTTAGTCATACACAACACGACTATTATGGAAGTCATTAGCAAAACTACACAGATATGGCCTATATTGAATTGCCTGCCTTCCCAACAGGAATGGGTTGGGAGGGAGGAATGGGGAGAAGTTGGAACTCAAAGTTTTAGGAACAACTGTTGAGTATTGTTCTTGCAACTGAGAAATAGAAACAGAGATAATGAGGTATAGAAAGTTATCTGGTCCTACAGGACAAAAGAAAAGATGGCAATAAAGGAAGGGAGGGATGTTAGAAGAGAGGGCAGATTGGTGATAGGGGCACTTAGAATGCTCAGTATTTTCGGGCGGGGGGAGGGGAGAAATGGGGAGAAAGTTTGGAACCCAAAATTTTGTGGAAATGAATGTTGAAAAGTTAAATAAATTAATAGACCTTAGGGGAAACTATTCTTTGAGACTATGCTCATTATTGTCCAGAATGGCTATCTTTCTCTTTGCTGTTTACCCTTTCATGCTTCTCTTGATTCTTGTGTTTGAAAGTCAAATTTTCTTTTCAGCTCTGGTCTTTTCATCAAGAATGCTTGAAAATCCTCTATTTCATTGAAAGATCATTTTCCCTCCTGAAGTATTATACTCAGTTTTGCTGGGTAGGTGATTCTTGATTTTCGTCCTAGTTCCTTTCACTTCTGGAATATCTTATTCCACGCCTTTTGACCCCTTAATGTGGAAGCTTCTAGATCTTGTGTTATCCTGATTGTATTTCCACAATACTTGAATTGTTTCTTTCTAGCTGCTTACAATATTTTCTCCTTGACCTGGGAACTCTGGAATTTGGCCACAATATTCCTAGGAGTTTCTCTCTTTGGATCTCTTTCAGGCAGTGATTGGTGGATTCTTTCAATACTTAGAAGTTACCTGAAAAATAGATCCAGAAGAGAGAATTTAAAAGTTATTGGACTACATGGCAGCCATGATCAAAAAAAGAGTCTAGTTGTCATTTTTCAAGAAATTACCAAGACAAACTGCCCTGATATTCTAGAACCAGAGGGTAAAATGGGAACTGAAAGAATCTTCCCATTGCTTCCTAAAAGAGATCCCCAAAGGAAAACTCCTAGGAGAAGTGTAGCCAAATTCCAGAGTGCTCCAGGTAAAAGAGAAAATAATGTAAGCTGTCAGAAAGAAACAATTCACATACTGTGGAAATATAATCAGGAAAACACAAGATCAAGCAGCTTCTACATTACGGGATCTTAGGGCTTGGAATATGATATTCCAGAAGTCAAAGGAGCTAGGATTAAAATCAAGAATCACCTATTGAGCACAGCTGAAAAAAATGGGCATTCAATGAACTACAGGACTTTCAAGCATTCTTGCTGAAAAAAAAAACAGAGCTGAATAGAAACTTTGATTTTCAAATACAAGACTCAAGTGAAGCATGAAAAGGTAAACAAGAAAGAGAAATCATAAGGGACTTATTAAAGTTGAACTGTTTACATTCCTACGTGGAAAGATGATATTGGAAACTCATCACACCTTTCTCAGTATTAAGCAATAAGGTAGTTAATATATATATATATATAATATATATATGTGTGTGTGTGTGTGTGTGTGTGTATGTGTGTGTGTGTGTGTATTTATGGCACTGGGTGAATTGAATATGAAGGAATGATATCTAAAAAACAAAACTGATGAGGGAGGGTGGAATATATTGGGAGATGGAGAAAGGGAGAGGTAAATTATTTCACATAAAACAGGCAAGAAAAAGCTTTAACAATGGCGGGGAAAAGGAGGAAGGTGAGAGAGAAAGAGTGAAACTTACTCTCATTAGAGTTGACTTAAGAGGGAATAATATGCACACTCAATTTGCTATGAAAATCCATGTTGCCCTACTGGAAAGTAGGGGGAGAAGGAAATAAAGGGGGGAATAATAGAAGGGAGGGCAAATGGGAAGAAGGGGTAATCAGAAGAAAACACTTTTGAGGAGGGACAGGGCCAAAGAAGAGGATAGAATTACAGGGGGTGGTGGGATAACATGGAGGGAAATATAGTTTTTCTTTCACAACATTACTGTCATTATGGAAGTGTTTTGCATGACTACACATGTATGACTTATATTGAATTCCTTGCCTTCTCTCTCAATGGGGATGGGTGGGGAGAGAGGAAAAGGGAGAATGTAGAACTCAAAGTTTTAAAAACAAACGTTAAAATTTGTTTTTAGATGTGACTGGGAAACAAGACAAACAGGCAATGGGATATAGAAATCTATCTTGCCCTACAAGAAAATAGAGGAGAAGGGAATAAGAGAAGGGGGAGCTATGTGAGAGAAGGGAGGGCAAATTGGGGGAAAGGGTAATCTAAATGCATGCTGTCCTGGGGCAGGGGAGTGGAGCAATGGGGAGAAAATTTGGAAGTCATCTTGTGGAAGTGAAAGTCGAAAACTAAAAATTAATTAAGAAATAGAAAAAAAAAAACAGTGGATAATAATAGCACTCCATCTCAGGGATATTGTGAAATAGTGTAAAGTGCTAAGCACAGTGGCTGGTATCTGGTAAGTGCTTTATACACATTACTTATAATCATTATTATCATTACTGTTGTTGTTAAATAACTTTCCTCAGTTCACACAGAGTGTCAGGTCGCGGTGAATACGTTATCTCCCTGATAAGGTGATGGGCAGGAGTCTATCTAGGACAGTACAGAGAGGGGAAGATAACTTCAGGGGGAAGTTAAGAATTTTGTGAATTATTAGCTTTTCCTAAAAGGTTTAGCCTGTACTTTCCTGTTTTGTGCATTTGTCTACCTTGTTCCTGGGGCAGCTGGGTAGCACAGTGGACAGAGTGCTAGGCTTGGAATCAAGAACTGAGTTCAAATGTGGCCTCAGACACTTACTAGCTGTGTGACCCTGGGTAAGTCACTTAACCCTATTTTCCTTAGTTCCTCAACTGTAAAATGGGGACGCATTGGAGAAGGAAATGGCAAGCCACTCCAGTATCATTGCTAAGAAAATCCTATGGAAAAGTCCATGGGTTCACAGAGTTCAACACAACAGAAGGAACGACCAATAAAAATGATACTGTTTCTGTGCCAAATGGCTCCTCCCATCCACTCCACCTACTGAGTTCCTATCCATTCTTTAAAATCTCAGTGACTGAAATGCCATCTCTTACAGACAGACCTCCCCATCAGGAATCACTTTTCCTCCCTTTGGATCTCTCCAAAGTAACACTTTGTTTAAGCCTCTCATATGCATTCATTAGGGATGTTTTTGAGCTACAATTCTTTGTTTACATGGCATATTATCCTATTTAGCTTCATAAAGCAGGAACCCAGACAGGCTGCAGCCTAGTGCTCTTCATACAGTGGCCTCTAAAGCAGTCTTGAATTCTGTAAAATGGTAGAGCTGGAGGGAATCTTAGAGAGAGGAAAGGATGTCTCACTTGTAAGAGTTGGGGGAAAGTGGGGCCAGAGGGAAAGAACAAGGGACAGTGAAGTGGGAATCACTCATGCAAATTGTAGTAATTTCACGGTGCCCTCCCTGTTTCTTGCTGTTCATCACAGACTACATAGGCTAAAAATGGTCTTCTCTTTTACCCTGGGCCTAGGGAAATCCTTTTAACTCTTTCCTTTCATTCCTAGATGCTAGGAATCAAACTAGGATGGGGCAACCAGAGCTTTGCTCCTGAGTAACGGGGAATTTCTTCCCCATACACCTGTATCTTGAAGTTTTCCACAAGTTTGCAATGCGTGATGGAATCCTGCATCCTTCCTAGATCCCAAGCTATGACTCCTAGGATTTTATAGTCAAGTCACGTCAAGAAACATTTATTAAGTACTCATTGTGTGCCATTTTGCTAAGCACTGGAGATACAAAGAAAAAAAAGCCAAACATCAAATCAAAGCACTCCAAACATTGCCACTTTCTTCTAGAACTCAAGGGAGCATAGGTCAGGCAGGTTGAGAAAATGGTCTATGTCCTTTCACTGTTTGACTGCTGCTGGACTGAAGCTATCGTTTCCCCCATAATTTTCCTTCCAGTCCTCACCCAACAACTGTTTGTCCATCAGGTGAAAGAATTCCTAGTTGCTCCAACCTAGATCCCAAGCATGGGTTTCCTCTCAGCAAAGGAAACAGTTTTGAGAGTCAGCTCCAGCTGAGACCTTAGACTGTTCATGAGAGAGTATGAGTGTGTATGTGTGTGTGTGTGTGTGTGTGTGAGAGAGAGAGAGAGAGACAGACAGACAGACAGACAGACAGACAGAGACAGAGAGAGACAGAGAGGGCTGTGGGTGGAGAAAACTCTGGAATCTCAGTCTCAAGCTGGCCCAGGCTTCATCCAGTGTCAGCACCAAAGGTGAGGGATGTTCTCAGCTGCTGTCCAAAGTATGAGTAACGATTGCTTTTCTAGAAAGAGAATGGAGGTTGATGGACAGGGATGTTTTCAGAGGAATGAAGAAGGCCCACAGTGCTCTAAAGGAAATGTTTTGGGAGTAAGGAGAAAAAGCAGAACCAGGACTGTAGTTTGTGGTGACCAGATATTGGGGACTCCTTTAGGGAATGGATACTCTCTTTCTGGGGCCAAGTCCCCACTGCAGTGGGACAGGAAGGGAAACGCCTAGGATAAGGAAAAAAACTTGGGGAAAGTTTCTGAGGAATTGGAATCACTCCCTTTCCACCCATTGCACTTAGCCTGGACTGAAGTTACATGCTTTCAGCTCCTCTTTCAGATAGTTTAGCTCAATGGGACTTTCCATCCTCATTTCACAAGAGGACTACACTAGCCAATCAGCAATCTCATTAGTTACTAGGTAGAAGTGAATCTGAAGATTCCTCTTTACTTCCTTCTCTCCTCCTCACCCAGCTCCTGAGGCTTATGTGGAAAGCTTCTCTCTCAGCATTATTTTCACTCCCTTCTTCTCTACACCCCTCAGTTTCTTACATACCTCACCCCAGGCAGGGTAGGCCTGGCTCTGGCCTTTCTCCTTTGTAAAGACCACTGGTCTCTCCCCAGGAGAGGTAATGACGATGATGATGATGATGATGATGATGATACCTTACACTGTGGGTCAGCATATTGACTTATCAACCTATAACTTACCTCATCTATGTTACAGTGTGTTTTTATTTTTTCTTGTAAAACATCTCCCAATCACATTTTAGTCTGATTTGGTTCCACTCAAGAGTTTTGCAGGTGACGGACAGTCCAGAGCTGTGAGTTTGATGCTTCTGCCTTGCTCTGTAATGGTACCAAGCAATTTACAAAGAGTTTTACTCTCCTGAAGTTATTTTACTCATTGTGTTACATGAGGTCTGTAAGCACCCCCATTTTACATCTGAGAAAAAGACTTGTCCAAAATCATAAAGTTTATAAATGGAATACCTCAACTTGAACCCAGTTCCATTAACTCCACATTTACTGCAGTTTCCATTACTCTGCAGTCCAGGATTCTGGTGCTCTATATGCAATTCTCTGAGCCTTTGCTGTCCTCTCCTACACTTTTGTAACACCATAGACAGCTAGGGAGCATATTCCCTCTGGCCCTTAGGATTTCACCCCCTTGAAACTCTTGAAAAAAAAATAACCACTTTCATGGTAGTACCACTTTTTAATCATTAGCCATCTAGCTTCTAACTCTACCACATAACTGAACAGTCTTCACAATGTTATTACTCTCCAGGGCATAGGGACACATACCTACCTGTAATCCCAGGTACAGTAAGGTGGCTGAAGCTGGCAGATGTCTAGAGTTCAGAGTTGTAGAGGGCTATGTTGTTCCGTTGTCTGCACTAAGTTCAGCATTAATATGGTGAGCCCTCAAGAAGGAGGTAGAGGGGGATCATCTGTTTTCTCGAGGAGGAAACAAACCAGACCAGGTCAGACATAGAAGCCATCCAACCTGTGCAGATCAGTAGTGGGAATGGACTTCAGATTAGCCCCTGTATCTGCAGCCTTGGACAGATGGGGAGACCCCGATTTTAGAACAAATGAAACACAAAGTTATTTCACTAAATCTCCATTGCTAAGTGTTATAGTATTTTCTTAATCCCCACCTTCCGGAGTTCTCTGTGGTAGTTGATGCCTTTAACCAATCTCTCCCCCAGAATATTTCCTTTTCACTTGATTTTGTGACACTGTTCTGTCCTGGGGCTCCTACCTGCCTGATCACTTCTTTTAAACTGCTAATCATACATTTTCTTCAAGATTGTTTTTCTTTACCTACATCCTCTTTCTCTTGGTGATGTCATCAACTCACACAGTTTAATCTTTTATTCCTTAATGTATGACTCCCAAGTGCATGTATCTAGGCTTTATATCTCTAAATCCCTGAGAACAAAAGGTAATACTCCAGTGGAGGGTTGTGAGCTCTTTTTTCAGTAGATGTCAACCCAGGGAAAACCTTAAATCTGAGACAGTTGTTCTGAGGATTCATATGTGAAAGTGGGACAGAGAGGTGGCCACAGGGACTACATACTATATCCCCTTGGTATAATGTAACCTTCTTGAGGGCAGAGACTATTTGCTTTTTTTTTCTAATCTTTGTGTATCCCAGTCACTAAGTCTGGACTTTGCACATAGTAGGTTCATAATAAATGCTTGTTCGATGAATCAGACATTGAAAACAGAGGCAATTACATCATGAGAGCTTCATCAGGAAGCCACAACAGGAGAGAGGCAAGGTGGCTGGAATGAAAGGTTGGGGAGCCATGATGGCCTGGGAAACAGGGCTGGTTCTGGGAGAAACATGAATAGACAAGGGTTCTCTATTGTTATAGAGGGAGTATAAAGGGGAAGAGATAAGGGAAGGGAAATTGGAATAAGATGTCTGGGACCCAAAGTGCCTCAGAAGCTACTTAGACCATCAGGTCTCTGGGCCAAGCTTATAAGACTCCCCAGATTTTCACTGGGATAAAAGGATCTCATGGTCTTGATATGTATAGGAATACTTTTTATGTCTTCAAGGCCAATCTCAGGTCACCCTTAATCCTTAATCACCATAGTGACAAGTGACAGTGACTCACTGAGCCACTGACCCCCATCACCTCATAAATATTGGGTGCTGATTCTGGTGCTGATCTTGGTAGGGAAGCCAAGCTGTGGGCCCAGCTCCCTTCCATGGCTGAGCAGACCTGTTCTCCTTACACTTTTCATTTTCTCATTCACAAGCGCTGGCATCCAGTCAGCCAACAAGGAGCTGGTGGTGTTATTGTCACATCTTGCCCTAGGAGCTGGCCAGAGAAATCTTGTTCCCACTTCTCCCCATCTTGTTCTATCTCTAGTCGAGACCTTCTTTTACACCCATATGGAACTGCTGATTCTCTACTGTTCCAGATCCTTCTCTGATCCTAAGGCCTCTGCTTTCCATATATCCAAGTGTTCTCTCTCCTTGTCTCTCTGTCTGTGTCTCTCTCTTTCCCCTAATTAATTACCCTCAATACTGTCTTTCTACACTGCTGATTTCTCTAATCTCCTAGACCAGACCTGCTGTTAAGCTCCATTTGCTGGAGACAGATGATCCTAAACATTCTTATACTCCCCATTGGCTGGAACAGTGTCCTTCCAATACAGGACTGAAGTGTTTTCCCCAAACAGCTTCCTCAAAGCTCATTCTGCAGTCTGCACCTTTCTACCCCACTCCAGGAAACTCAAGATGCCCCAGCCCTTCCTTACCACTGAAAGACAACTACTCTGTTCCTCCTTTCCTGAGTGGAGTTAGAGGCTTTGTACATAGGACTCTGAGGGATAAGGCTTGGGGGATAGTTTAAGGAAGATGGGGCATGCATAAGTAGAGTCTAGTGAGAGAAAAGAATATGGTTACATAGTTACACAGCTGTCAACAAAGACTGGTAGTATTCATTCTATTGAGAGGGGCTATATTAAACCCTCCTCCCTGTTCCCTATGTCAGACTTTTCTCTGCCTCACTTAGAACCTCAAGCGGAGATGTTCCATTAAAAGGGCACTTGTGATTGAGGCAGATCTCAGTGTGAACTTTTCTCAGATTTTCTTTTTTGAAACCTAATTATAGGCTCTTAGCCAGGAGAAACTCAACCATTAGGTGTAAATGTCTAAGAGACAATGAGAGCTCAGAATCCTGTCCCCAGCACTTCTTATATTGGGGTTCCTCATCCCTCAATAGATTACACTGCAGTCATAATAACTGTGACCTGGCTCCCACCCAGGTAGAGGAAACTTGAAATGGCCATAAAAATGTGTGGGAAGGATAACTTTGTGCTGCATGATGCTTATGTGGAGGGGAATGTGACTCCTGACTGGTGGACAGAATACTGAGTGTGATGTTACATAACTTACCTAACTATGTAACAGGCTTATTTCATTTGGCTGGAGAAACTTTGGAGAAATCATTCAGAGAGACATGTGGACAGAGGACATCAGGCAGGTAGTGGAGAAAAACTTTGGAATGACAGACATGCATGGGAAACTGGCTCCATGCTTTCCTTGTACTTTCTGGAAATTCTAGAGACTTCTGAAAGTGGCTTTTTTCTATTTTACCTTGTCACTCCCTAAAACACCATTGGGTCTACTCCCTCTCCAAGTTTTTGTAATTTAGGGAATGATAGCTTCACAATAAAATCTGCTTTCACGTTCACTTCTGTTTTTTTTCTTTCAGGTATTTAAAAATTTTTGTTATTTATTTTAACTTTCATTTTAAAAAAAATTTTGAGTTCCTAATTCTGTCCCTCTCCACCCTCACACCCTTTCTGAAGGTAAGAAATGTGATATCAATTATACATGTGAAATCAAGAAAAAACATATTTCCATATATTTCCATATTATCCATGTTGCAAAAAAAGCAAGCAAAATAAAAAATTGTACTTCAGTCTGCATTCAGACTCTTCTCAGTTCTTTCTCTGAAGTGGACAGGACTTTTCATCACGAGTCCTTCAGAACTGTTTTGGATCATTGTATTGTAGAGAATTGCTAAGTCATTCGCAGTTAATTATCTTATAATATTGTTATAACTATGTAAGATATTCTCCTGGTTCTGCTCTGCATCAGTTCATATAAGTCATTCTGGGTTTTTTTTTTAGAACTCACCCCCCTTGTCATGTCTAATAGCATAATAGTATTTCATCACAGTTATATACCATAATTTGTTCATCCATTCCCCAATTGATGAGAATTCCCTCAATTTCTAATTTTTTGTCACAACAAAAGATTTACTATAAATATTTTTGTATATATAGACTTTCCTTTTTTATTTTTCCTTTTTTATTTTTTAAAATTAATTTATTTTTAGTTTTCAGCATTCATTTCCACAAGGTTTTGAGTTCCAGTTTGTTTCCCCATCTCTCCCCTGCCCCTACTTTTGTTTAATATAATTTTTTAATGCAATTACATGTTAGAGCAATTTAAAAGCATTTGTTAAAACAAATTTTGAGTTCCAAATTCTATTCTTTCCTCTTTACCTCCCTCACTTCCCTTCCTTCCTGAAATGGTAAGCAATCTGAAATTAATTTATTCTTATCAAATCATGTAAAATATTTCTATATTAGTCATTTTGTACAAGAAGTCAAAAAATAGTGAAAGTGAAAAATAGTGTGCTTTAGTGTGTATTCAGACAGTCTCAGTTCTTTCTCTGGAGGCAGAAAGTCTGCTTCATCATTAGTCCTCTAGAATTATCTTTATGTTGCTACAAATAGCTAAGTGAATCACAATTTTTCATCATAGCATTGCTGTTACTGTGTATAATGTTCTCCTGGTTCTTCTCATTTCAATTTGTATCAGTTCATGTAAATCTTTCCAAGATTTTTTTGAAATCATTTTGCTAATCATTTCTTATAGCACAATACTAATCCATCACAATCATATTACAAGTTGTTTAGCCATTCTCTAACTGAAGGGTATTCCTTTGATTTACAAATCGTAGCAAATACAGAAAGAGCTGCTATAAATATTTTTGTACATCTGGGTCTTTCCCCTTTTTTGTGATCTCTTTGGGATATAGACCTAGCAGTGGTATTGCTGGATCAAAGGGTATGTATGCCCAGCTTCATAGCCCTTTGGGTACAGCTCCAAATTGCTTTCCATAATGACTGGTTCCTGATTACTTTTAAACGTAGAGGATAATACCTAGCTTATATCCCTCTGCTTCACTCCTTCTCCCAAATGCTGGTTACATAAAAGAATATAATAAATCACAAATAGTGAATAAATCCACTTATCCAAGCAAAACAGCAAACAGAAATCAGAGAAGCTGTCAGATTAGAATGATATAAAATACACAAAAGTAAATCAGCACTTCACCTGCAAATGAGTTAAGTTTTCAGACTTTGTCAGATTCTTTATTGAAATCCATATTTGATACATCTACAACATTCTCCTGATCCTTCAGTTTGGTTATAGTTTTAACAAGGAAAGGTTCATCTGGCATCACCTATTTTTGATGAAGCCTTAATGGCCTTTATACAATCATTTTTCCCTTTCAAAAGGTTCACAAACCATATCTTTTATGAAATGTTTTAAATTTTTTTCTGAGAGTCAAAAGTAAAATTCATTGAACCACAGATTGCACACTTGTCAATTTTCCCTTTTTCAAAATATTGGAACATTTATTCTCCATTTTTTTGGAACCTACTACAGTAGTGAAGATCCTCACTGGTCTACACCAGCAGCTCAGCTGCAGCACCCTAACATTGAGCTGCTGTAACAGTCCAGGCAAGACATGACCTCTGGGGCCCCTTCCTTCCCAGACATTCTATAATTTCTGTGCCCTTTTTGTTTTCCTTCACCAGAAAAATATTAGAACAGACCCTGGAAAAGGAGCCTCTGCCTGGGAACTAATTATGCACTTCATTCCTAATGCTGATTGGCTCTCTCAGTTCTGAGGTTGCCCAACCCTCAGGTGGAGAAGAGAGTCTGTAAATTAGTCCGGTAGACATTGGGGTAGTTCCCCAAAGAGAAGACCATCCTGACTGTGAGACGTCTCTGAGTCCTTTAGGCTCCTCTCCTCTCCAGGATGCTGTGTGTCTTGCTCCCCAGGGGCATCTGGACAGAGGTTCTGGCTGTGACCCTGCTGGTGCTGACTTCCCAGGTGGCTGCAGGCAGACATGCCCCAAGTAAGTACTGAGCAGCAGCTCCCCAGAGAGCCCAGGTGGGGCCCGAGGGGAGCACTCTTCTGTCTGGGTCCAGACCAAAGGAAGGACCTGGGCCAGGATGGTCCTCAGAGAGACGGGCAGTGGGTGAGACTGGGTTTCAGGCTCCCGTCCCAACTAACTCTTCCTTAGACCCTTGCTTCCTTTCCCCCTTTTCCTTGGGGTTCAGGGACTTCATGCAGCCCACCCTCCAAGAGCTGAGGCTCCAGCCAGTTTGTCAATAAGTAGTTATGAAGCAGGGCACTGTGCTGATGCCAAGGATAGAAAGAAAGGTCAAAGACAGTTCCTGTTCTCAAGGAGCTCACAGTCTAAAGAGGGAGTCAACAGGTGAACAACTCTGTGTGAACAAAATAGATATAGGAGAAGTGGGATGTGATCAAGGGAGGGAAGGCACTGACATTAAGGAGGACAATGACCAGCTTCCTGAAGGTGGAGTTGGACCTGATGCTGGGAGTAAGCCAGAGAGAAGAAGATTCTGAGAATGGGGAGCAGTCAGAGAGAGCCCAGAGCTGGGGGAGGGGAAAATGTATGAGAGGAAGAACACGAAGTCTGGTGTCACTGGACAGCAGAGTCCTGGGGTTCTGGAAACATAAAGTGTAAGAAGACTGGAAAAATAAGAGGGGTCCAGGTTGTGAAGGGCCTTCAAGGCCAAGCAGAGGATTTTATATTTGATCCTGGAGGAGAGAGGGAGTCACTGGAGTTTATTGATTAGGGGGGAGGATATGGTCACAAAATGCCAAGGTTTTCCACTGTGTCTAAATGTTTCTATCCCACTAAATACCATCCCAGCATCTGCCTACACTACTCGAAGTATTTAAATTTGGCTGTTATTGGGGGAGGAAGGCATAGACTTTCCTGGATTAATTTCCCAGGTATAATTTCATGGCCATAAGTGAAGCTGGAGTTTGGTTTTAATGAATAATATCATGGTGGAGTAGGAGAAAGTCTCCCCATGTATTCCTCAGAGGCAGGTTAGAGGCAGTTATTGGGCTGGATAAACCAAAGGGATCAGGCTGACTTTTTTCTATCTTCATGGTCCCTTGTTAATGTGCTGAAAAAGAGAGGTGTAGACTCAATGTTCCCTAGTCCTCCACTTCCCTGGATCAGACAGGGCTTGCACTCCTGGACCCCTGCCTGTCAGTGCCATCTCTGGTCTCCACAACGCTACTGCTCTTCCTGAAGCCCAGACCTGGATCACAGGGTCTCTTCCATAATTCAGGAGTGGTATGAGAGCTTTTGTCCTGGGCAGAGAGGGAGCCCTCTGAGATGGGGCACAAACCTCTTCCAGCTAGTGTGAGTATAGTTGGGGAGCACTGTCTATATTATTGCCCCTGCAGCCTGGCCTGGCCTCTGACCTGGCCAATCACAGTCTCTTTCTGGTCCTAACATGCTCTAGAGGGGTCCTCCAAGATCTAACCCACGATCTACCTTTGAGCTTTGTGTCCTGCACTGCCTCTGGGGGGAGAGTATGCCATAGGTAACATCCATTCTCCAGGGCTGTGCAAGAGAGAAAGGGACCTTCAAGAGATAGTATGTCATGGCCTGAGTAAGGGGAGACCCAAGGGCAGGGAATCTCCTAGTCTTAGTAGGGTGAAGGCTGGTTACCTCAGCTGACAACTCCAGGATCATCTAGGTATCAGTCATGGGTGTACTGAGCAGGTGCTGCCCTCATGTGGACAATCATTCAAACTACACAATATTTAAATAGCCTCGCAGCTAGAAGTGAATCAAACTTTTATTAAGCTCTTACTTTATGCAAGGCACTGTGTTAACTGTGGGGGATGCAAAGAAAGGTAAAAGTCCCTGGAGATGACAACATGAAAACAACTCTGTGCAAATAAGTTATTTTCAGACAATTTAGAAATAACCAATGGAGGGAAGTTGCTAGAATTAAGAGGGACTGGCAAAGACTTTCTGTAGAAGACAGGATTTTAGTTGGGCCTTTGAAGGAAGCCAGGGGAGCCACGAGTCAGGTCTGAGGAGGGAAAGCATTCCAGACCTGGGGACAGCCAGAGGAAATGCCCAGGGCTGGGAGCTGGAGTGTCTAGTAGGAGGGTATTAACCTGAAAGTTTGGTTAAAGTAGAGGCTACAGGCTAAATGCTTACAGTTTCATTATTTATTATAGATTAATTCATTCTCTTTAAAGTAACAGTATGTGGAGTCCAAGGAGCTAGATATCAGATCTAGCTACCAAATACCAAAAGCATCCAGCCTTAAATCTGTTTTAGGACAAAGAAGGTGTTCTCTGTCCTTCAGATTTATGGTCTCCATAAGTGATTAACTAGACCATTAGAAAGGAATTTCTTAATTGCATAGGTTGTAAATACAATAAGATAACAGAGTTTGACAAAGTTTCAAATAGAAATCATGACCCAAGATGTCTGTGTTTTCTTTACCATTAACATGCCATAACATAGTATATGTCTACAAATATTAAGATGTGGTAAACATCCCATTATTCAGGATAGTGTCTTAGGTTAAAGGTCTCCTAAGGAATGTTAAGTCAGCCCTGGCTGGCTTTTGTAGACATGGGAAGAAGCACTCTCTGAGTTTGCTTCAGAGAGAACAAAGAAATTATTCCAAAATTTTATATTAAATATTATCAAGGGACAGCAGGGCAGCCAGCATCACTGGTTCACAGAGTACATGAGTGGGGGAGGCAGTGAGAAATAAGGAAACTGAAGAGGTAGGAGGGACCAACATGTGAAGGGCTTTGAAACCAAAACAGGATTTTTATACTTGATGCTGGAGGTGACAGGGAATCACTGGAGTTTATTGAGCAGGTGGGTGAGAGGGTCTAGTCTGTGCTTTAGGAAGATCTATTTGACAGCTGAATGAGGGATGGAAAAGAATGGGAAGACACTGGGGGAAGGCACACCCAGCAGCAACCTATTGCAGTAGTGCAGGTGGAAGGTGATGAGGGCCTGCATCAGGGCCACGGCAACATCAGAGGAGAAAACAAGGCACATTCAAGATACTTCAAAGGTAAACTTGCCAAGTTTTGACAACATATTCAATATGGGCTATGAGAGTGAGGATAACAGAAATTGAGCGCAAAGGTGACTGGGGGATGGGGTACCTCACACTGGTGAGAACCCAATAGGGAGAGAACCCATATCTCTAGGAGAATGAGCTCAGAAAAGTGCAAGCATAAGGGGGAACTAAGGGAGTGTCTATAGCCTTTGGCTTGGGCTGACATTTCATGTGGGCAAAAGTGGAAAAGAAGGCTAGAAAGGGACATGGGAGCAGAGGTAGAGAAGACCTTGATTTCTAGGATTAAGAAGTTGTTCTTTAAACAGCAGTGGAGAGTGATGGGCTTTGGAGGAAAGATTTTAAACCACAGAGAGCAGTCTCTGGAGCTTGGCAGAGAGCTGTGTTGTAGACTGTCATCCTGAGAGGAAGGACTGGGCTGAGTAGGGCAGTCACAGGTATGAGGATGGACTCAGGACTTAGCAGCACAGCCAGCTCAAGGGTTCAGGGAAGCAAAGAGGGGCCAGAGGCTCTAGATGTGTCCAAGATTCAGAAGTACAATGTCAGAAATTTGGTAACATCAAGATCTAAAAGTGGGAAAATGTTAGAATACATTTTCCCACTTTTAGATTTTGAATTTACCAAGAGGACAGGCAAATATCTACGAAACCAGGATGCTGAATGTGTTTGAGGTCATTCCAAGAGGTCCAGGTCTGACTTACTTGAATTGGAGACTACAGTGTTGTCATTCTTTGCCCCAATTGCAATATTTGAGGCCAAGATCTCCACCTTTCTGCTGTCGATCTGAACGTTTGGTTGAAAAAGGCAAACAGGTTGAGTGCATATTGTTTATCCCCTTAAAGCTAGCAGTTACATGGCCATGGAGCCAGAAAGAAACTTTTGACTGCCTGATAGAAGAATGACCAGGCTCTGATCTATTTAGAACAATTCCAGGATGTCTCTGTCTCTCAGATTTATGGTCTCAATACATATTTAACTATACCAGGAGAAAGGAATTTTCTTAATTGAATAGGTTGTAAATACAATAATATAGGAGAGTTGACAAAGTGTCAATTGAAATTATGACCCAGGATATATGTGTTTTCTTTACCATTAACATGTCATAGCATAGTATATGTCCACAAAATATTCAGATATGGAAAAAGTCCCACTATTCAAGATAGTGTCTCAGGTTACGGGTCTCACAAAGGATGGTAAGTCAGCCCCATCTGCCCTTATTTTCATGGGAAGAGGTTTTCTCTGAGTTTACTTCAGAGAACAAAGAGACTGTTAGGTCCAGGCTCTTCTTTTGATTGATTAATTCAAGCTCTGGTCTTTATTAAAGTCCAAAAATGACATTAAATGTTATCACCCTTAATCTCTAATTTTTAAAAAGTTTTACCTATGGATGATTCTCTCAAACTGTCTCTCTATATGCACAGAATCCCAGGATTTGCCCCTTTGGAATCATCTGGGTAAACACTCTCATTTTATAGATGAGGAAACTGGGACCCCAAAGTTAGTGACTGGGCGAAGTAATTGGAGGAGTGATGTTTGTATGGTAGTCAGCAATATTAATATAGTTGAGGATATTTGGGTTTTAAATGGTTTTAAGCTGTATGGTGATGGTATGATTAGAAAAGTTGGGCTAGAAAGGAGACGCTGGAAAGGAAAAATCAATAAGATTTTTTGCCTTGCCTGTGGGAGGTGAGGGAAAGAGAGAGACCTGAGTCCCAAATTACTTCAGGTTTTCTACAGCTGGTGCAAGGTGGTACCATTAATAGAAGTCAGGAAGTCAGGAGATAGATGTGATTTCACTGCCACAATGATGATTGGAGGTGCCTGAGAACATCCAGATGGAGATGTTTGGCAAGGATTTGGAAACATAGGAAGTGAGACTATAAGGAAAGGTGGACACAGATCAAGATTTAGAAGGTGTCTGTAAAGAGAGAGAAATGAAGGGGTGTCTGTAAATAGACACTGGAGAGGAGACAACTGAAGGTGGTGATTTTGGTCATGAATGTTTAGTGATTAAGAAGAGAAGGAAGGGTCAGCTCAGGAGACAGACAGGTAGCAGTTAGGTAAGAAAAAATTGGAGATGGTGAGGAGCCCCAGAAACTCAGGGAGGATTTCAAGTAGGTGAGTACAGTGACAGAAGGAAGAGTTTGGAGGCAAAATTCATTATAATTTGTGGAAGGAGGTAAATGGAGGGACCCCTGCCTCTGAAGCTTTAATAATCAATCATCTTGCTTTTCAAATAAAAATTATCTATGAAGCCCCACTTTCTTGATTGGTGACTAAGTCCTCAGCGCTGTGTTGTTATTCAAATACTTCGGCTGTCTAAATTAACTCCTTTTGACCCTATTTGCAGTTTTCTTGGCAAAGATACTGGAATACTTTGCCATTTCTTTCTCCAGCTCGTTTTAAAGATGAGGAAACTGAGGCAAATAGGGTTAAGTGACTTGCCCAGGGTCACACAGCTAAGAAGAGTCTGAGGCTGAATATGAACCCAGGTCTTCCTGATTCCAAGCCCCTGCTCTATCCACTGCACAACCTTGCTGCTACTATTTCAGGAAAGGTCCTGTCAGGCTTCACTTTGTTTCCTTCTCTGCAGCAGTTTCCTTCACAACCCCCTTGCCAGCCTCTTCATAGAGATGCACCTGCCCTTTCCTCACAGCTCTTTGCCCTCCTGCAAAAGTAAAATCTGGTTCTAAGAGCTGTGATAAAATCTACTTTTCCATTGTTCCTGGAGCTGTGTCCATCTACTCCTCTGAGACCCCACACATCCCCTTCAGCCCAGCATCCCTCCCTGGCCACCACTGCCCTCTATTCTTCCCCCGTTGGAATGTGTGTTCTTTCACTGGGAGAACTGTCTTTAGTTTTGTATTTGCATTTCTAATGCTTCTCATTTGGTAATTAGGAAATGCTTTCTTTTCATTCATTTATTCATTTAAGAGTGTTATTATAAACCTAGATCACTGAGTTTTAAGTGAGAGTCCTTTGGATGCAGATGAATATTTAGGGGTATTTATCTATAAAAGGAATTAGAGAAATAGGATATCATCTAGTGAGGGACAAGAGAATAGAATGAAGGACAGTTTTATTTATTGTATACTTGTCTGTATTTCGGCACTCATACTCAAATGGATCTATGATCTCACTGATTGAAAAGTTCCTTCCAAGGTGCACATCTCATCTCCTTGACGCCTGCCCATTCTATGTGACTCTTGTCCATACTCTCCCATAAATTTCTCTATGGAGTCCACCCAGGTTCATAGCAGTCATTCTACTCTCTCCTGACATTGGGAGGATATCTGTGGATCTCACTGTTTCATGCATCATCCTTTTTGTCTTGCCCTGTATGTAGCCCTTCTTGTCTTCCCATCATATGTTTCCTTGATGATATTTTTGACACCCTTTCCCTCTTTGGAATGTTTATATGTTTCATATATCTACCATGTACCTTGAGAGTGCCTTGTGTGTGATAGCCATGCTTAATTCTTCAGAGGCAGTTATAACCCATATCTTTCTGCCATATAACAATACCAAGAAAATATTAGCATTGTGAAGAAGAACTTTTGCTTTCATGAAAAGTTTGGGGTTAGTTAAAGGAGCTGTGGGATTTTCTGACTGAAATCCAACCATTCTCCTTCTGCTGATCAACTTTGTGTCCCACTCATGACCCATCTGTATGTCCATCCCAGACAGCTAGACTGATGGACAAGCTCTACGGAATGTTCATCCCAGTGGACGCTGAAATCTGTACAATAGATAGTCTTCATTCACTTGGTGTTTCCAGTTTGAATGGATAGGCCAAAATTCTTTGAGTGATTACAAGTTTTTTCCAGAAGATTTTTCAATGTACGAAGTCTTCTTAGAGTCAGCTCAATGTCATCTGCAAGAAGAAATGATTTGGCAATCAAAAGAGAAAAATAGGAAAACTACACTGTGTGTCAGAACTATTATTCAATATAAATTCTGGACCATTTAAAATAACTAGGCAGTGTAAAAGACCTGATAATATACATGCCAAAATAGACACAGGAACCATATGGACAAAAATATGAAACATTTTTATATAAAGTCATATTTAAGTAACATTTATATTACAAGGTTAGGTAATATTGATATGATAAAAGTGACAATTTCACCTAACTAATCTATTTATGTATTGAAATTCCAAATATATCACTAAAACATTGCCTTACTGAGATAGAAAAAAATAACAACAATGTTCATTTAGAAGAACAAAAAGTCAGGAATATTAAAGAAACCAGGAAAAAAAAGATGTAAAGAAAGCAGATTCAGTAATATCAGAACTTAAGTTATATTAAAAGGTGACAGCATTGGTGAAGTGAAATATGGATAATTTTGATTATTTTAAATTAAAATTTTCTTGTGTAAATAAAACCCATGAAGCCAAGAAGAAATTCAGAAAATTGGGGAAAATTTTCATAGATAATATCTCTGATTGTGTTGGAATATTGCTATGCTGGTTGGGTATTATGATGATCAGATTTCCTAAGTCTATCAAAGTTATTTGTCTTCATATTATTGTCATCGTATAACTTCTTCTGCTGGTTCCATTCACTTCATTCTGTATCCGTTCTCACTATCAGTCAGTAAACATTTATTAAGCACCTACTATGTGCCAGGTACTGTGCTAAGTTTAAGTACTGAGGATGCAAAAAGAGACCAGACCCAGCCTGAGTGACAAGAGGATGGCGGTTCGTTTATTGGTAATAGTTTGGATGGTCAGTAAGAAAGGACATTGAAGCATTCCTATAAAGAACCTCAGATGTGAGCAGATTCTTAGATTTGTAAAAATATTTCACCTTGACTAGATGGGATTCTGCTCATGTGATTATTCTACATATTTTCCCTTCCTTTCTCAGCCAGACTCCTGCAAAATGTGCCTGCACACACTGTCTCCACACACATTCCCTCAAGCCCCAGTCCTTGGCAGTCTGGCTTCCCACCTCATTATTCTATTGAGACTGCTCTCTCCAAAGTGACCAAGGATCTATGTCTTCATTGCCAAGGCTGATGGTCTCTTCTCAGGCTTCCTCCTTCAGGAACTATCTGCTGAATCTGACCCTGTCAGCCTCTCTCAGCTCCTGGGTGTTCTCTCCTCTCTGGGTTTTTGTGGCTGCTCTCTCTGTGTTCTCTCCTTACCTGTCTGGTCACTTTTTCTCAGTCCCCTTTGCAGGCTCATCACCCACATCCTGTGCCCTAAATGGGGTTGCTTCCTAAGGGTCTGACCTGGGCCCTGTCCTCTTCTGTCTGGGACTTCCTCAGCTCCAGTAGAGTTCATTCCCATGTCTGTTCAGATGCCTCCTAGATCTGTGTTTCCTGCGCCTGTCTCTGTCCAGCATCCCCTGCTGCTTCCTGGATATTTCCTGCCTGAGGGGTCTAAACTGTCTTAAACTCTTGTTGAAACCTGAACTCATTGCTTTCACCCAAATCCAAACCTTTTTCAGATTTTCCTCTTCCTAAGGAACATATTACAATTATTTATATTCCCAGCACCTAACAGGGGAGCCAGCATACAGTAAGCAGTTAATAAATGGTTATTTAGTACCTGACTCTCCTTGGGGAAGTACAGCTCTGCACAGAGAAGGGAAGATCGTTAAGTATAAGAAGAGCAAGGAATCCAGGAGTTGGGAGTGGGGCAGAGGGCAGGCCTGGCAAGGAGGCTGTTCACCTGTGTGGAGGTGGGAGATGAAATGCTGAGTTTGGGGAGCATCAAGTGGTGTGAGTAAAACAAAAATTGTGTGAGAGGGAAGAATAGGAGATGCTGGAAAGGCAGGCTGCAGTCAGACTGGGAGGGCTCTGAGTGCCAAGGTCAGGGCTCTGAAATTTCTCCAGGGGTCCACAGGGAGCCAGCACAGCTTCTTGAGGAGATGAACTAAGTGGGCAGTTACGGGTGGCCATCCATCAGTAAGTAAGCTTTATTACGCGCCTCCCATGTGCCCGGCACTGTGCTGAGTGCTAGGTTACACATAAACAAGTCATTTCCTGTCCTGGAGGAGCTCCCATTCCAGGAGGAGGAGGATGTAGGACATGCCCAGGACGGTGACTGGGGGAGGGAGCCCAGGTCCAGCAGAACTGTGAGCAGAGGCGGGCATGGCGAGGGTCATATTGAGGGTGAGGGGTGAGGAGGACTCGGGGTAGAATTTCCAGGGAGTGTTTGCACCGCCCGGGTGTGGTTGACAGGCAGCTGTGACGCAGGAGGCAGACAGGACCCGTCTGGGAACCTGGAGGTCTGGGTTCCAGTGCTGCTCCAGTCCAGGCTTGCGGTGCGAGCTCGGAAAAGTCGCTTGTGGTGTCTGGGCCCCGGAGGGTGTGGGGCTGAGCATGCGCACGAGCGGCAGGGGGCGGGGAAAGGCTGTTGGCCGCTCCCTGGTTGGTCAGGCCCAGGTGAGGTCACAGGTTCGGGGGCGGGGCGTCCGCAGGGCCTCCTCCGGTGTTCCCCCAGAGCACTTCACGGAGCAAGGAAAGTGCGAGTGTCACTTCGAGAACGGGACGCAGCACGTGCGCTTTGTGCAGAGACACATCACCAACCGGCAGGAGAACGTGCGCTTCGACAGCGACGTGGGCGAGTTCGTGGCGCTGACGGAGCGGGGGCGGCGGGATGCAGAGCTGTGGAACAGCCAGGAGGACTACCTGGAGCAAACCCGGGCCTCGGTGGACACTTTGTGCAGGCACAACTACCAGTCGTCTGAGCCCTTCTTAGTGCGCAGGCGCGGTGAGTGCGCGCGCCCAGGAGGGGAGGGGGGAGCAGGGGAGCCCGGCAGGCACCCAGGGAGAGGGAGGACGGTGGAGGGGGCGGGGCCTCCTCGGGAGGGGGCGGAGCAGGGAGGGGAGAGAAGGGGCTGGGAGGGAGCGCAGGGGGAGGGGAGGCTGTGATGGGAGGGGGCAGGTGAAGAGGAGGGAAGGTGGGGGAGGTCACAGGAGCAGGGGAGAGACGGGAGGGGGGGGGCGGAGCAGGAGAGGGGGAGGTGATGGATGGGGAGAGGGGAGGAACAGGGAAGGAAGAATGGAGATGGGGAAGAGATGGGGGACAAAGGGGGATGAGGGGGAAGGAGGAGGAATGGGGGAGGGGATTGGGATGGAGGAGAAAGAAGGAGGGATGAGAGGGAGAGAGAAGGCAGGAAGTGACAGTGAGAAAAGAGAACAGAGGTGATGGGCAGGAATTAGGAACCAAACAACCGGACAGGAGAGAAGGGGACAAGGGGGCAGAGGAGAGAGGAGAAGAAAGGGGAGAATAAAAGGGAGAAAAAGACTGGAGGGACACAGGGAAGGGAGGAGGGGGAAGGGACCCTCTTGGCCCTCCAGGAGTTCTGGTTCCTTGAGTCCTTTTTCCTCAAATTCAGATTTTCTTCCCTCCTGCAGTTCTAAAGGGGATTAATTACATTGGGACCAGGCCCCAAACCCTTCACCAATAAATAACACATTTATACAATGCCAAAGCAGTTAATAGACAGCAGGTGGGGCAGTGAAAAGACTGACAAGCCTAGAGTCAGGAAGACTCGTCTCCCTCACTTCAAATCTGACCACTGACATTTCCTGGTTGTGGGACCCTGGGCAAGTCACTTAACCTTATTTGCCTCAGTTTCCTCATCTCTAAAATGAGCTGGAGAAGGAAATGTCCAATCACTCCAGTATCTTTGCCAAAAAAATATCCCAGGTAGCCTTGAAAAGAGTTATACACAACTGGAAAAAGAGAGAACAACAAAATAATATAAAATTAAATCCCCCAAGTCTTGAGTGCCCAGGCTTCATGAAGCTTTTTAAGTCATGAATGCAACTTTGCATTTTTTATCCTTGAATCTTAGCTCCGCACAGACTTCCCATGCTCTGCTCTCCCCTGTCTCAACCACATTTTCTCCCTCCCTCCCCCCTCTCAGTCTTCTTTGATGACTCTTTGAAATTGTCTTTCTCCTCAGACCCAGACATACTTCTGCTTCTCCCAGGGTCCCTGGACTCTGGGTCAGGATGCTCAGGTTTCTACTGGGTCTAGATATTCACCACTGTTCCCCTGATTAAAGATTTCTTCACTGGATTGATACCATGTCTTAATATTTGACCTAGAAGTATTTCTGAAAATAGTTTATTATGTGTACTTATAATCTGCTTTTGGAAATAATCCTTTATAAATTATCTGTTTACAATGAGAAATCTTGCCTGCTAATTTCTTCCCATATCACTGAATCCTGATGAGCTAGAGCTGTGATAATTCAGCCCCATGGACTCCTGGGCCCACTTACTGTTAGTTCAGATTTCTAGTCAGGAGGAACTTAAAATTCTACCAAGATGCCCATTTCTGGCTCTAGGAAGGAGAGGAGACCTGAAGCTGGTTGTGGATCACGTGGCAAAGGTGGTGGCTGGACTAAGAAGACCTGCTCTGGCTCCCTCACTCAAGGTTTTTCTTCTTTCTTCCAGCTGGGCCTGAGGTGATTGTGTATCCATCAAAGCTGGCTCCCCTGGGACACCACAACCTGCTTGTCTGCTCTGTCACTGGTTTCTATCCTGGGGACATTGAGGTCAGGTGGTTCCTGAATGGGCAGGAGGAGACAGCTGGGGTTGTGTCCACAGGCCTGGTCAGCAATGGAGACTGGACTTACCAGATCTTGGTGATGCTGGAAATGACCCCCAAGCATGGTGATGTCTACACATGCCAAGTGGAGCACTCCAGCCTTCAGAAACCTGTCATCTTGGACTGGAGTGAGATACAGCTCCCTCACCCTCCAGTTCTAACATTGCTCAAGCCATGGAGCTAGCTCTGAGATCCCCTCAGTGTGTATCCTGGACCCTCTTTTCTTCTGCCCTGGGCTGATACAAACCCCATACGGTGCTACCCACCCTCCTCCCTTTTCCCAGCCCAGCCCCCTAATGGTATTGCTGACCTAAGAACTATGGAGACCTTGTCAGCTTCCTCACTGGTCCCCACCTTGGAAGCTGGCCCCCCTCTTGGACTCTACGATCAGCCTGTAGACCCCTTTGTCATAGGGTTGGGGAGCTAGGCTTTGAGATGGATTGATGTCAGTTCTCCTGGTGAGCTTTCACTTCCTGAGTCCTGAAAGGCCCTTTGCACATCAATCCATTCTCAGGATTTACCCAGCTTCTCACTCTCCCCCTTCAGACCAGTCTACTCCCCACATGGGGCTGGCTCTTGAAGGGAAGTTCTGATCCTTGGTGTCTTCTCTGCAGAAGCACAGTCTGAATCTGCCCAGAGTAAGATGCTGAGTGGAGTCGGGGGGCTCGTGCTAGGGCTGATCTTCTTTGGGGTTGGCCTTATTGTCCACAAGAGGAGTCAGAAAGGTGAGATAGTCTGGCCAAAGGCCTGAGGCCCCCTCCCGTCCATGATCTTCTCCAGGACAGAGAGGATATTTGATTGTGCCAGAAATCTGGCCCCAGGTCAAGGGTGAAGGTCTGGTCTGACTGGGGCTTCAGCTCTTCTACATACACCCATCCCCAGGACCTTATAGAAGGTGGTGAAGGTGCCAGATCCCAGGGCTCAAGGATCTTAGGAAATCTCATATTTACAATAGAGGCAGCCTTGGGAGGGGTCTCAGGTTCCAGCCTTTAGCCGTCCCCCTGGCATTCTCCCTCCCCCCCACCCCCATCCACTCACACTGTTGTAGCTGGATGGATGAAGCATCGATTAAGTGCTTCCTCTGTGGTGTCCAGTACTAGACTAAGCAGTGGCAGGAGCCCCCAGTCCCACAGTGCTCAGAACCCTGGTGCCTTTTGCTTCTGTGGCTCTAAGACTTACAAGGATTTGTATGTCTGTCTTTCTTCCTTTCTCAGGAAATAGTGGTTCACAACCAACAGGTAAGATCCTTGTACCCAGGTGGGATCAGGATTCTCACAGCTACAGTGTCTGCCCAGTGGGACCTGAAGCTAAGAAGAGACTTGGGGGCCCTTAGTGGTAAGAAGTGATTCTATTTCTGGGTTCAGCCCTCCATGTAGACTCTTCTGTGCCTGTTCTGTATCTTCTGCAGGGCTCCTGAGCTGATCCCTGAATCCATGTTCCCTGCAACTGTTGAGTCCCCAAGCCTCCCTCTCACATTTGGAGGCCCCTGCTTGTGCCCAGATCTCTAGGAATTAGCTTTACTGACCCTTTCCTTGGCATAGCTCCTTCCATGTACCTTTGACTGTCTGGACTCTTGGTATTTCTCCAAGAGAGCTTCAAAAACCCCTTCCACCCTCCTTTGTTTCTGTACCTTTTTTTAATCCATTTTTATCCCTTCAACCTTCACCCAAGAATTAGAAAACTGAGAATCAACTGGTGCTTGGTGACATGGAGACAAAGTGAGCAGAGGAGGAAACTTCAGCATTTGGCATTTGTAGATTCTGTCAAAGTATGAAATCCTTCCAGAGGTGCAGATTGTGATCCACCCACACCTTTTTTCCTGGGGTCTCTTGTCCATTTTCTTCCGTAATTCCTACAGAAGCTCGTTAATCAACAAGCTCGTGGTTTTCCTGAGATATTTCCTGATATTATATAGATATCCGTGCCCTCACAGTCTGCGTGCCCAGAAACCCTTACCTTTCCTATGTGATGGGCCGCCCTCATTCTGGTGATCCATCCCACTGATGACTCTTCTGTCACTTCTGCTCAGTTCTTATTTGATGATATACTGTAGCCTGTGCTGGCCCATCCTGTGCCTCTCCATGGCACTTTTAAAAAATTAAAGGTTTGGTAATACATTTTCTGTTCATGGTATATTTATTGCTTAATATATACCCTGCCCCATTGCTTTTCCTCATAACAAAATTTTTACTCCAAAGTTCCCTAATAACCGTCACACAGATCACATGTATCCAACACTACATGTGTCAATACATACCCATAATCTTCCGACTTCCTCCATGAAATGTTTATTTTCTCTCCTCTGGGGCCAAGCTTGGTAACTAGTTATGTAACATTCAGCATCATTTCCCCCATTTTGTAGTCTTGAGTATGTTTCTTTTCCTGGTTCTGCTCACACTGTTCTGTATCAGTTAATTTAAGTCTTCCCATGTTTCATTTTTGTTGTTTCTTCTGTTACAACACAATTCCATTACATTCCTGTGCCACAATTTGCTTAGCCCTTTCTCAGGTGATGGGCCCCTGCTTTTTTTCCACTTTGCTGCCACAAAGTGTTACTATGAGTATTCTGACATATATGCATATCTGATATTTTTTTCCCCATCTTTTACACCATTGGAATATATGTTAAGCCATGGGATCTGAGCATCAAAGGGCATAGAGATTTGGACACTTCTGAGCATGATTCCAAATTGTTTTTCACAAATTGGTGTACCATGCGTAACTCCACAGGTAGGACATCAAACTGCCTGTCTTTGTGTAGTCCTTCCCACAGGAACCATTTTCATGTGTTAGTACCTTGGAAGATTTGCTGGGGAAACGGTGAGACCTCAGAGTTGTTTTAATTTCCATTTTTCTCCTTGTTGGTGATTTGGAGCAAACTTGAGAACTCATTTCCTTTGACCACTTATCTTCTGGTAAGAGCTCTTTGCCTTCTGTATTAGTATTTGTTCCCTACATGTCTTGGATATTGGACCTTTATCAGATTGTGTTCATTCTGCATTGCTGAAGAAGACCATGCTATCAGAGAAACAATGACATGACTTACCCTTGAGTTTGTTTTGAGTGAGGGAGTGCTGTGCAGGTCACCAGCCTCACTTGTTCTCCAGAGCCTTCTGAATCCAGTGACTAGATATTCCTCAGGATGATTGGAGATGACCGCAGGATGAGGCAGTTGAGGTTAAGTGACTTGCCCAAGGTCACACAGCTAGTGAGTGTCAGGTGTTTGAGGTGAGATTGGAACTCAGGTCCTCCTGACTCCTGCACTAGTCCTCTATCCACTGCCCCCCTAGCTGTCCCTCCTTTATCAGAGACAACTGAGGCAAAGACATTTTTCCTCATCAGCAATTCTTTTAGCTGTTAATCTTGTCATGTAGAGGCTTCTCAGTTTCAGATCATCAAAATTGTTTTGTCCTCTGGTTTCTGCAGACTCGTATTTAGTGAACAATTCTCCCTTTAGTCGCAGTTATGAAATCTACTCTGACATCAGCCGTTTTCTGGACCTTTTGTAGAAGTTTGTTAGCTTTTTATCAGTAAGGATAATGGAATCACATCTAAGGTTTACTCGAATTAGTGCCATTTGGAGTAAGTCCAAGGAAATTAATTGTTAAAAGTCATCATGCCATTTGCCTGTAATATTTAGCAGGAGATGCATTTAAATGAGTGGATTTTGTGGTTATTTCATTTCCATGGAAGGGGTGGGGCTAAGCAGAATTTAACCTTTACCTAATGAAGTTTGTGGGAGGCCCATCTTGACCAGTAGTAGAAGTATCAGTGTGGGTGGAAATGCGGATGCTGGGCCTTCTCTGCTCTGCATCCAAGTTGGGCTCTTCTCCCTCTTTGGAGAGTGCAGAAGCCTGTCAGTATCAGAGCAGTAAGAGGGAGCTGGGGAGATGTGGGAGAGTAACAGCACCCTAAATCACTGGTGAGTGATGAGATGCCCAAGATCACTCATCCACTTTTCCTTTGTGTGCAGAAACAATGTCATTTGTGAGCAGTATTTCAATTTGCAGGTTCCCATAGATTCTAATCCATTGGAATTTTAGTATAAAGTAATACAGCATGGGTATAAGGACTTCATTATTTCCTTTCATACCTTTTTCTAGCAACCAATTCCCTTTGATTTTCTATTATAGATGTAGAGCTGGAAGAGACCTCAGAGTTCATCTGGTCTAAACCCTTCATTTTCCAGATGAGGAAGGTTAAGCTCCATAAGATAAGTCAGATCAATTGAGAAAGCATTAATTAAATACCTTCTGTGTGCCAGACACTATCCTAAGTGTTGGGATACAAAGAAAGGCAGAAAACAGTCCTTGCCTTGAAGGAGCTCACAGTCTAAATGTCAAACAAGATTCTCTTTTTGTTCCTGTTCATATTAGAGGGTCATTGAAGCTTGTCAAACAGAAAAATAACATGGTCCCACCTGAACTTTATTTTTAAAGTAGTGTTTTGTTTTCTGACTACATGTAAAGGCAATTTTCAGCATTCATTTTTTATAAAATTTTGAGTTACAAATTTTTCTTTTCTCCTTCCTTTCCAAGATAGCAAGAAATCTGATAATATGCCATACATGTCAGTCATGTAAAACATTTCCACACTGGTCATATTTTGAAGGAACAGAACAGAAGAGAAAACACATGGAAACAAGAAAGAAATTAAAATCATGTACTTCAATCTCCATTCAGACACCATCAGTTCTTTCTCTGGATGTGGACAGCATTTTCCATCATGAGTCGTTAGGAAATCCCTGCACTTCAGAAGGAGCAATTTGACATCTGAGTAGAGAATGGCCCAGAGTGGGGAGAGACTGTGAGGCAGGGAGAGCCCTCAGCAGACTATTGTAATAGTTCTGGCCTAAGGTGAGGAGGGTCTGGGCCAGGGTGATTGCTATATTAGAGGAGAGAAGAGGAGGACGTATGTGAGAAATGTTACCAAGGTAGAAATGACAGGACTTGACAAAGGACTGGATATGGGAGATGAGAGTGTAGAGTCAAGGCTGACAAGAATGTGAGTCTGTAGGACTGTAGAGGGAGGTGGTACCTTCCACAGCCATAGGGAGTTGAGGATGGGGAATGGGTGGTGTTGGAGGGTGTCATAAGTAATAAGCTCAGTTTTGACATGTTGAGTGTAAGACATCTGGAATACATCCATTGTAGGAATGTGCCAATAGGCAATTAGAGTTGGGAGAATAGAGGTCATGAAAAAGCTTAGGGTTGGACAAAGAGATAGGAAAGTCATCTGTTTTAAGATGATAGTTTAATGTGTAGGAGCTGAGGAGATCACCAAGCTAAATAATGTAGAGGAAGAAGAGAAGAGGGCCCAGGCCAGAGCCCAAGGTCACAAGGTAGTAAAGCTTAGAGGTTAGATTCTAACTAATGCTCTCTGATTTCAGAGCCAGTGATCTTTCCAGTGTAAAGCAGCTTCACACTGGGTAGCACCTTGCCCAAAATAATGGGGAAATGAAGCCCCACTGGCTATGCCCTGTCATTTATTATGAAAGTGTCTTGTGTCATTCCTTTGCAAGTAACGTTAGGTTTCAGTCTTAGATACGTACTTTTATCACATTCACAGCAACAAAAATGTCATACATACATATAGGTCAAAATATTTATGGCAGCACTTTTTATGGCACCATAGAAAGAGAAACAAGATTAGTGCTCATTGACTTCTTAATGGTGAAAACATATCGTGTTATGTAAATTTAATGAAATGAAAGAATTCAAAAAAGACATGGGAGACTATTATAAAATGAAACAAAACCAGGAAAACATTATATGCAATAATTATAACTTTAAATTGAAGTAATAAATCAACAAAAATCAATGCCATATATTAATGACCAAACTTGTGCCCCTTAAAAAGATGAGGAAATGGACATCTCTTCACTGCAGAAAGAGAGGGTTATGGGTATGAAATGATAACTATACCATCAGACACAGTTGCTGTATTGGCTGCTTTTTTCTCCTTTAAATAATTGTTTAAAAGGTTAGGGGAGGGGAAGGATGTATTCATATATGAAGGTAATGTAAAAAGAAAAAATCAATATGTTGTTTTTTTTAAAGCAAATAGCATTTGCAGTTAGAAAATCTTAAGTAACCAACACGTAATTGTATGTTTTGAAAGGGGAAATAATAAGGAAGCACTGGAGCTTATTGAGTATATGTGGGAGTCCCTAACCTGTAAATGATGGATTGGTGTGGGGAGACAATTTGGAAACTTTTGCAATAGTCATAAGGTGATGGAGGCTTGAATCAGAAGGGGTCATATGCAAGAGGTGTTGTCTTCACACACCCACCCACACATACATACATACACAAACTAGGATGTGACTGGATATGTAGGGAGAGTGAAGATGACATTGAAGTTTCAGACATGGATGACTGGATGGATGTTGATGCTCTCATTAAGAGTAATGGATTTGGGAGTGGAGTGGGTGCAAAGAAGTTCACCCTGTGGTGGTCCCTGCCTCCTCTTCCCTGTCTTCTTCAGCCCTGGTTGCTGTTGGAACGATGTTGCTTGTGCCTTGGGATGCTCCTCCACCATGGAAAAGACTGGCAAAAAGCACAGTGTTAGCCATCCTGTTGGATCACTGCCATTTCTCTGAGATCATCTTCAACTACTTGGAGAAATTTTCCATCCCTAGAGGAGATATCACATTCAATTACATCCTCACTCAGCATTTCATTCTCTACCAGAAAGGCTGTTGGCATCTTTAGGGGAGGATGGAAGACAACCGAAAAATAGGACATCTTTATTGAGCCTGCTTTGCCTGCCGCCCTCCACAGCAAGTTATCTTTGAAGCAAGAAGTACAATTGAAAGCTTTCTACCTTCCCAGGTTCAATCGTGTTGTTCTGTTGTGGGTAGGGGGGGGTGGTCAGTGTCCCTTTCCAGTTCCATCCAGAAAGTGAGCAGGACATGTTTGTGGTCACCACTCTGGGAGAGGAGCAGGGGGAGACTGAGCAGCTCAATCTAGAACTGCACCAACAGAACCAGGAGCTGAGAGGCACCTGTGTTAGTCTCCAGAAACAGCAAGACATGCAGGGTGAACTCCAAAGGGCACAGCAACTGCAGGGGAGACTAGAGTCTCTGACATGTCACTGAGTAGCACAAGATTAGTGAACTAATGAGGAGAATGAGGATCTGAAAGGACAGAAAGGCTATTGGAGACAGAACCAGTTCAGCTTAAAGTGCAGAACCAGAATGTATCCTCAGAAAATGGGCAGCAGGCTGCAGACCAGCCTTGATCACCTTGATCAATTTCAGGCACAGATTTCAGTTCTGAATAAGCAAGAATAATGGATACTTACAATTCTGTTCTTTCTTGATGGTGGAGGGAAAAAAAATCACATAGTAAAAAAATAGTGGATGTGAGGGAAATGGATATGATATGAGAAATGGGATGTCAAAAACAAATCTGGAAAACACTGGATGACAAAACTAGGAGACCAGTATAAAATAAAATAAAATAAAAGAGGAAGTAATAAGAATTCATTAGGAAAAGCAGCTAGCAGCACACACCAGGGTCAAGGCTCCTTGTGATATTATCTTCCATAGGTTGAGAAGTTCTTATTAGAGGAACCCCCAAATCCACTATTCTTAATGAGAGCATCAACATCCATCCAGTCATCCATGTCTGAAACTTCAATGTCATCTTCACTCTCCAGCCTTATGGGTATTAATAAAGTCCTCTTCTGTAGTAGAAAATTAAGAATAGAAACAAAGAACAAATGTGAGATGCCCTAGAGATGCATCTAGCAGCACCTAGGAGATGGTCATGGGAGAGGAAAACTTAAGAGATAACAGCAGGAATTCCACAGGAGTGGCTGAATGAAGGTCACTTTGATCAAGACCGTGAAATCACAAGTTATGTTTTCATATCAAAGAGAAAATAGTTGAGAGCATCCTGTGAGCTAGGCACTCTGATAATCTGGGGGAACATATAGAATGGCAAAAAACATTCCCTGCTCTTGAGCTCAGGGTGTAAGGGAGGAAATAGCATGCTCAGTTCAAATAGGAGCTACAGAGAAAAAAAAATTGAAGATAACCTCTGAGGCAATGTACTGACATAAAGGAGGACTTGGAAGGACTTCTTGCAGAAGGTGGGACTTCAGCTGAGACTTGAAAGATGTTAGGGAAATGAGGAGACGAATGTGCTCCAGGTATGGGGGACAGCCAGTGTGAATGCTGGAAGTTGGGAGATAGAGTGTTAGGGATCAAAGAGTACATCAAGGTATTAAAGTATAAGAAGACAGGAAAGATATGAAGCAGACAGTTTATGGAGGGCTTTAAGAGACAAAAGATTTTATATTTCATCCTAAAGACAGTAAGTATCCAATGGTGAGTGGAATCATCTTTGAAGATGTTTTTGTACATTTTGTACATTTTTTTTGTGTGTTTTGACCCCAGAGTGGGATTCCACACCTGCCAGGGTAATCAGGCCAGGGTTGGATAAACAGACAATTTTTAGGGCACCTTTTCTAACCCCCTCCCTCACATCAGAAGGTGAGCAGTGTGATCCTTAAAAGGCTGCTCAGACACCCTGGGGGTTGTGAAGTTCCACTGCTGCTTCCAGGGAGAAACGACCCTATGGCCTGGGCTGCCTGTGTTCAGGGTTGTGACTACAGCTCCCTGTATATCTGCACCTACTGCATCATCACTTCCCTGTTGCCACAGGACTTTTAGGTATAATAGTATAATGTTATGGGTGTTATCTTTTGATTAGTGCATAAATTGGATTTAAGTGAGGTAGAGTTGCATGAAGTCATCAGCCTCACTCACTCCTCCAGAGTCATCACAGTCCAGTGGCAGTACAGAATCAAGACAACTAGTGATGCCTCAGGATGTAGGGGATGACCTTGGCAAATTTGCTATCTAACCAAGCTCTAAGCCTTCATGGCCATTGGAACAAAAATCTCACCAGGGGAAGTCGTCACGTGCTTGGGGTAGACACCTCTCTAACTCAACCAATGGGTCTGAGACCCCTTGGTTACCCTCAACTTGGTTTGGTCGCACAAGTTGCAGCTCTTTGGAGTCACAAGTCACAGTTGGTTGGAGCAGGGGGGCACCAAAAGTGGAGAATGGCCCTTAAAAGGGATTGGCAGCCATCACATCAAAGGTACTGATCTTCCCTGAACACACCAGTTGATTGAATTGAAAGGTGACCTAAACTTGTTTTAGGAAGATCAATTTGGTAGCTGAGTAGAGAATGGGGAGAAAAGGGGCACGGAGACTAGGCAGCAAGAAAGAGAAGGTTTGGGGAGAAATGTGGTAAGCCCGTTTTGGGATAAGTTGAGTTTGAAGTGGTGAGAAATCCAGCTCTTGATAATCTGTAGGCAACTGGTTCCTATCCTCTTGTGTCCAGAAACTTCTTGGCAACCTGCTGAAGCCTATGAACCCAGTTATGAAAGAAATATCTCCTCTTTGAACTTCTGTAGGTGGTTATTGTTGCTGAAATAAATCTACCACAACACAGATATTACAAAAGTTAAAAACTCACGTCTTATGCTCAAGCGCAATTTCAAGATTAAAATAAAAAGCCTTGAAGAAAGATTAGAGTTTATGATTAAGTCTTTGTAGAGAAAATTATGTCAAATAGACAAATACCTTCTTTTACATATTGCAATCTCATATTCTTTTAGTTAATAAAATGTTTTTGTAAAGATAAATTCATAATCCTACTATTCTTTCAATGCCATAAATATTGAACAACATGAATAGGAACATAATCCCATACATCTCCCAAGGAAATGTAATCAGTTAAACAGTTAAACAGACTCCATTGGTAAACTTAGATTACAGAATAAACACTGCGTTTGACAAATCTTACACTTCTAAATCTTATAATGCTTCACGTTAAAGAAGTCACAGTTGGCTAATTGAGAGGAAATGATTTATACGTCATTAAGCCTCAGTGTCAGGGAAATTCTTCCACAAACAAAATATTATCGGTCAGAGGTTATATTCTTTTCTTTTTCTCATTTGGATTCTTATCTTGGAAATGTCAAAAGTCTTCCCTTGATTCAGGGACTTTTTTTTTTTTTTTTTTTTTGAGGCAATTGAAGTTCAGGCAGTTCCCCATGGTCATATATCCAGTATCAAATATCTGAGGTCAGATTTTAACTCTGTCTTCCTGACTCCAGAGTGGGTACTCTATTCACTGTTTGCTTTTTTAAGCCAGTTAAGGTTAACAGGAAATGGGTTTCAGGAGTCATCAGGTGTTCAGGAGAAAAGGCATAATGAAATGTAATTAAAAAAATAAACTGAAATGTTCCTGTCCCTATTTTCTTTGCTTTAATCATAGAAGCATCTGTAATACCGCAAAGATCAAAGAATCAAATACTTTATCAGGCAACCACAAGTACCAGGAAACATTAATGATCACTTATATTAAATAAAATGAAATGTTCTTAATACAGATTGCCCCTGATAACCCACTCCAAATATCCATTATTAAGGTTGTTTCTTCTTGCTTATTAACTGTGTCACGTAGCCATTGTATCCCTAAAAACATTTTCTCTTGGGAAGTCTGGAATAGACTGTATTTCTAGGACAGCTCTGGACAGGGCTCCTACTAGTAGATTTGCTTCCCTGGTTTCAGGTTACTTGCAGAATTCCTAGACAATGCTGCTAAAACCTGCTAGTGATAAGAACTCCTACAATTTAGTAAGGCCTAACTGAACTTCTTTAATTTGCTCTTCCAGTCACTAGTTAAATCAGCTCTTGTCTTATGGAGCTAACCTTATTAATAACAGAAGTATAAGAACATCCAATTAAGAACCCATAGTTCATCTGAGAGTTTAGAGAATTTCAGGTTTTACCTACCACTTCACTTTTCTATGTTTATCTGTACTTTGTACCTGATACAATTAATGCTGTCTACAGGATGAATGAAACATGAAAAGATCCATGAAGTGTTTGTAAAGTGAGCCCTTCTGTCTCTTAATATTATCAGAGAAAGAGTTTTAAGTGTGGGTGAGAGGTGGGGAGTGATTTGTTATTAATGCAATTTTATATGTAAAATCCACAATTAATTTTTGAGAACTTACAAAACGATAACATAGTTAAAGTCCGTTTATCGTAGTGGTGAATGAAAGAAAAATGTTTTTGCAAACAACAGAAAAATATTTATTGAACCTTCAGGGTGATCAGTACTTTAATTGTTCAATCTTGTTCTTAATTGCAATTAATTATCTTCAGGATGAAAAGAAAAAAATTAAAAATACATCATCCAGGAATATCATATTTATTGTACTTTTTTCATTGTTACTAATAAAAATAAAGCTAATTACATACAAATATATTCTATTTCTTTTTAAGAAAGCAGTCTTGTTGATTTTCTCAAAATAAAGTTTGTATGAAACTTAAACTTTTGTATTTTTATCACATCACATCCTTGTCCTATTCCTGCATTGAGAATATATGCATGTATAAATCATCATATCATTTAGAAAACAGGGTGTTCTGGGGGAGGAGCCAAGATGGCAGAGTTGAAAGATTCACATATGCTCGTGCCGAACCCACAGTCCACAAATTACCTGTAAAGGGGAACTCCCAACAAATTCTGGAGCAGGGGAAGCCGCACAACAATGGAGTGGAGGAGATTTCTATTCCAGAGAGCCCTGAAAAACTGACACCAAGGGTCCATTGCACATTGGACCCAGAGCAGAGCCCAGTCCTTCCTTGGCCACATGGCTCCAAGAGAACCAGATCCGAGCAGGCTTCAGGGACGGAATCTCCAGTGGCTGCAAAGGTCCCTCAAACCACCAATGGTCAGTGAGAGAGACTTCTGGGCTGGCCAAGAGGGGAGCAGGGTGTCTCCATAACTCAGGCCCCCTCAGGAGGCAGCAGCAGAGACAGTGGCAGACTGGAGCTCCAAAAG
Source organism: Bettongia penicillata ogilbyi (assembly GCA_023548195.1). Taxonomy (NCBI): domain Eukaryota; kingdom Metazoa; phylum Chordata; class Mammalia; order Diprotodontia; family Potoroidae; genus Bettongia; species Bettongia penicillata. Next base: position 3,566,119 of record JAJHZJ010000089.1, read on the forward strand.
CAGACAGGCGCTCGGGTCCATTGTTGAGGGTCTCTGCATAAACCCCCTGAGGGAACTGAGCTCTGTGAGAAGGTCCTGCGCCCACCTGAGAACCTGAACTTAATCTCTCACTGAATAGCAGCCCCGCCCCCTGCTGAAAGCCCTGAGGCTGAGAAGCAGCATTTGAATCTCAGACCCCAAGCACTGGTGAGGTGGGGGTGGAGAGGAATCTCAGAAGTCAAGTAACTGGCTGGGAAAATGCCCAGAAAAGGGGAAAAAAAATAAGACCATAGAAAGTTACTTTCTTGGTGAACAGGTATTTCCTCCTTTCCTTTCTGATGAGGAAGAACAATGCTTACCATCAGGGAAAGACATAGAAGTCAAGACCTCTGTATCCCAAACATCCAAAATAGATATCCAATGGGCTCAGGCCATGGAAGAGCTCAAAAAAAGATTTTGAAAATCAAGTTAGACAGGTGGAGGAAAAACTGGGAAGAGAAATGAGAGAGATGCAAGAAAAGCATGAAAAGCAGGTCAACACCTTGCTAAAAGAGACCCCAAGAAATGTGGAAGAAAATAACACCTTGAAAAATAGGCTCAGGCAATTGGCAAAAGAGGTTCAAAAAGCCAATGAGGAGAAGAATGCTTTCAAAAGCAGAATTAGTCAAATGGAAAAAGAGGTTCAAAAGCTCACTGAAGAAAATAGTTCTCTCAAAATTAGAATGGAACAGATGGAGGGTAATGACTTTCTGAGAAACCAAGAAATCACCAAACAAAACCAAAAGAATGAAAAAATGGAAGAGAATGTGAAATATCTCATGGGAAAAACAACTGACCTGGAAAATAGGTCCAGGAGAGACAATTTAAAAATTATGGGACTACCTGAAAGTCATGATCCAAAAAAGAGCCTAGACATCATCTTTCATGAAATTATCAAGGAAAACTGCCCTGAGATTCTAGAACCAGAGGGCAAAATAAGTATTCAAGGAATCCATCGATCACCGCCTGAAAGAGATCCAAAAAGAGAAACTCCTAGGAACATTGTGGCCAAATTACAGAGCTCCCAGGTCAAGGAGAAAATACTGCAAGCAGCTAGAAAGAAGCAATTCCAGTATTGTGGAAATACAATCAGGATAGCACAAGATCTAACAGCTTCTACATTAAGGGATTGAAGGACTTGGAATATGCTATTCCAGAAATCAAAGGAACTAGGACTAAAACCAAGAATCACCTACCCAGCAAAACTGAGCGTAATACTTCAGGGGGAAAAATGGTCTTTCAATGAAATAAAGGACTTTCAAGCATTCTTGATGAAAAGACCAGAGCTGAAAAGAAAATTTGACTTTCAAACACAAGAATAAGAAGAAGCATGAAAAAGTAAACAGGAAAGAGAAGTCATAAGGGACTTACCAAAGGTGAACTGTTTACATTCCTACATGGAATGACAATATTTGTAACTCTTGAAACTTTTCAGTATCTGGGTAGTTGGTGGGATTACACACACACACATACACACACATATGCACACATGCACACACACAGACAGCACAGAATGAATCGAATAGGATGGGATCATAGCTTTAAAAAAATGAAAGCAATGAGAGAGAAATGTATTGGGTGGAGAGAGGGAGAAATGGAATTGGGCAAATTACCTCTCATAGAAGAGGCAGGCAGGAGACTTTTTAGTGGAGGGAAAAGGAGGAGAGCTGAGAGAAAAACATGAAGTTTACTCTCATCACATTCGACTAAAGGAAGGAATAAAATGCACACTCATTTTGGTAGGAAAACCTATTTTACAATACAGGAAAGTGGGGGAGGGGGGTATAAGCAGGGTGAGGGGGATGATGGAAGGGAAGGCAATGGGAGGAGGGAGCAATTTGAAGTCAGCACTCTTGGGGAGGGACAGGATCCAAAGAGAGAATAGAAGCAATGGGGGGCAGGATAGGATGGAGGGAAATATAGTTAGTCTTACACAAAATGACTATTATGGAAGTCATTTGCAAAACTACACAGATATGGCCTATACTGAATTGCCTGCCTTCCCAAAGGGAATGGGTGGGGAGGGAGGGATGGGGAGAAGTTGAAACTCAAAGTTTTAGGAACAGCTGTTGAGTATTATTCTTGCTACTAGGAAATAAGAAATACAGGTAATGGGGAATAGAAAGTTATCTGGCCCTACAGGACAAAAGAGAAGATGGGGACAAGGGAAGGGAGGGATGATAGAAGAAAGGGCAGATTGTTGATAGGGGCAATTAGAATGCTCAGTGTATTGGGGTGGGGGGAGGGGACAAATGGGGAAAAAATTTGGAACCTAAAATTTTGTGAAAATGAATGTAAAATGTTAAATAAATAAATTTATTATAAAAAGAAAAGAAAAGAGGGTGTTCTGTGCAGACTTGATGTCACACATGAATGCATAATCATTTACAAGGAGAAAGATGGCAAATGAAAGAACTCATTTACCTAGTTATTTAAATAGGAAACTGAAACAACTAAGACGCCCAAATTTAGAATAAGTATGTTAAAAAGGCAATTAAATTCTTTCATCCTATTAAAGTAACCTGGATATTTTCAAGTATTGCACCAAAATTATACTATAGAAATTTTAAAGTTTACCTTTCATGGTTATAGTCACATTTGCTATGAATGAAGAATTACAGACATGCTTATAACAATACAAAGCCTGTCTCATCAAGGGGACAGATCAATCTGTCATAAGTGCAACAGGATAAAGAGGACAAGTTTATAATTCTTGGTGATTTTACTGGCAGAATGATGTAGAGTATAAGACATGGCAAGGAGTCCTTGAAAGGAATGGAGCCTGGAACAGTAACAGCAATGACCACTTATTACTAAAGATTTTGACATCTCATGACCTCATCAGCAACACTGGCTTCCATTTACCTAAGTGTAGTAAAACTTTGTGGATGCATCGTTGCAGCAAACATTGACATTTAATAGTCTACAGCATTGTAAAGGGAAGAGACAGACAGGACAGGAGTGTGACAAAGTTGATGTGTGGTGCAGAGTGCTGGACTGATCATAGATTATCTTCTCCAAGCTAAACATTCACATTCAACAAAAGTGGTGACTCCAAGGTGAGATGAAGACTAGCAAGCTCAATGTCAGCAGATGAGAGCACTTCTCTGTGTGTGAACAGTTTATTGCCAACCTGGAAGGAAAGTTGAGCTGACACATGGTTAGCAACGGTGGAACAGAAAAGAAGTGGGCAGCTTTCAGAGATTTGATGTACTGCACTGCATTTTCTTGTCTGGACCAGAACACTTGCAAACATCAAGACTGGTTTGCCAAAAATGATGAAGAAATTCAGAAGCTACTAAAAAAAGTCAGAACTCCATAAGGTTTACCAGCAGCGTGCTTCATCCATCTCTGAGAAGGTAGCATTTAATTCCATTAAAAGTAAAATACAAGCGAAACTTAGATGCAGGATTCTTGGCTCATGTAAGACTTCAGTTTTATGCTGATAGTAACAATCCAAAGAACTTTGAATTGAATTCTCTGAAGGCTATTTATGGACCAAAGACCTATCGTGCATCTCAATTACTCAATACTGATGGAGTCACATTGATTAGCGATAAGGTCATGAACCTGGAAAGGTGAACTGAACACCTCCATAACTATTTAAACAGACTGTTATCAATGAATACTGCAGACACTGAACATATATTTCGAGTTGAAGTCAGCCCCTCTGGAGCTGATAATCTAAATGAAGAATAAGTTTTGAATGCCCATGTGTGTGAAAGTACCTGGTACTGATTCTGTTTTAGCTGAAATTTACAAGGCAGGGGGTCCACTACTCATACAAGAGCTGAATGAAATGTTCTGGGTCATATCGCAAGAGGAGGTAATCTCTCAAGAGTATAAGGATGCCTCCATTGTCCATCTCTAGAAAAGAAAAGGAAATAGGTTGTTCTGTGACAATCAAGGGGCTTGAGTGAGGGTGGAGTAGGGGAGGAATATCTCTCTCTTAGTCACTGCTGTCAAGGTTGTTGTCAGAATCCTCCATAATAGGAGGATGGTCATTTACCTGAGAGTCATGGTGGTTTCAGAAAGGGCTGAGGAATGGTAGATGTGGTCTTTTGCTGCCCAACAACTCCAAGATAAATTTCAGGAATAGAATTGGCAACATTTGCCAATTTGACCAAGACTGTCAGTCATGCAAGCTTGTGGAAGTTCATGGCAAAATTTTGTCTACTGTTTTTTGTTTGACTCTCCTCCTTCTTTCTTCCAGCCAGTCCGAATCAGTATTTACCGCATTTTTTCCTTTTCTTTCTTTTTTATATTCAATAAATTTTGTTTTGGGCATATTAGCCAGAGATAACACTTTTTTTCAACAGTAGTTGAATCAATTTGATAAATATGCCAGGGAAAAGAGTCTTTTTTGTTAGAACACAAGGTAGAAAACATTAAATTTGCTTAATTTTAAAATTGGGAACTTTATCATCATACAAATTCTACTTAAAGCAGTTATCCATCTCATCTTAGTAAGGACTATAAACCTAAATGTGTGTAATAAGAAAACATAAGTTATGATGTAATTTACTTTTAATGAGAATTTGGTATACAAATATTAACAAAATAAAACCTAACAGTGTAAATTATTTCATTTTATTTCTTTTTTGCAATACACAAATGCAAGCATATTTTGGCTTATGAAAAGTATTAAAGTATAACCTTGATTAGTCCAGATGCTTAGGGTATGGGCCTGTGTAACTAATGGATAATATTTAATTCTTCTAAGTAAATATTTCAAAAGTATAGTAGTTTACTTTTTTGTCTTAATTTTGCTGTCTTTTACTAATGTAACCACATTGTGATGGCTAAGAATCTTGCTGTGCATTAGTCATAATTAAGATCAATCAAATCTAGCTTTCTAATGTCACATACAATGTTGCAATACCAAAAACATCCTTCAGAAAATACGCATGGCTAGATAAGTTGCATTTTTTATAAGAATCTTTTGCCTTTTCAGTGAGCATTAGACCAAAAACTGGAGTATCATGGGATGATATCACTGAAAAAAAATCCAAGAAAACTTTTTATAGTGGTGGTAACATATGTTTGTTAAACACAATTGTGTACACTAGCTTTGTTTTGTTACAAAAAAACAAAGAATTTAAGACGTTTTTTTTTCTGAGCCTTCATTTCTTACAGAGTGAGCCACGATGCTAAGCATTATGCCTGCTTGCTAACAATTTCCTATTATGACCCATTTTTCTTTTCTTTTTAAGGTTTATCTCTTTCTTTCTTTACAGATGTGGAGGAAGGCATCAATGCTTTATCCTCTATAGTAGTTAAAAGAGTATATACTTGCCTCTTTTCTGCTGTTTGTTTATATAATCTAGCATTCACTTTTTTTTCTGCACTGTGTTGGTGCTTTGTTTTATCATTTCATCCCTTTTGGCACTCATTCTTATTCCTTCTGGATTTTGTGGGGCACCATGATGTTACTTCTTATCTCTTGTATGGCTTGCTCCTTTCTTTCCTACCACTTCAGTTTCAACTTAACTTTTCTGTTTTTAGTGATCATGGTGCTTAAACGGTCTCTTTTTCCCCTGCCATCCCCCTTGAACTTTGACTTTAGTACACTAAAGGGTAGCTTATGGCCCTTCTTGAAGTTTGAGTGATTTCAGGTCTTCTCAATGGTATTCTTTCCTTTATAGATTCAACGCAGAGTTATCCACAGCAAAAGATCATGATTATATGAGAATTCTTAGAATATACACATGTAGGGATATAATTCAGCAAGAGCTATATTTACTTTAAATTCCCCTACTGACTGTATTCAATTCAACAGGGAAATAGGCAGATTATCTGATGTGAGATATCCCTTTCCATAATTAGAATAAGTTCATATTGTTTAGTTGATGGTACTTCTGAGTTAACTAGAAATCCAGATGAAATATTGGAGTCAACTGAGACCTAGAAACCCTAAATGATAATAAACACAAATATTTACATGTTAATCAATCATCTAATATTCTTATCTGAAATTGTATGTAATATAGATTTTTTCACCTCTTTCTATGTTCTCTGGCAATTCCTGTTTGTAACTCAGACAAATAATCTAATATATGGTTGACACATGACTTTTAACAAGAAATTTTCATTTTCTTATTTTACTGGTAAAGAACTAGTTCTCAGTAATATCATCTTTGTGTTTTAAAATGAAAGAGAAACTCCTTCCATAAATGTAGTGAGGTAGCAGAGGAAAAATTTGCTTCTTTCTTAAGGCAGCTGTTTTATTCATGGGATGTATTCCTTCATTAATGTAAAGGTTCAGTGTCCTTATAGAAGTTTCCACAAAAAATCACAGATAGTCTGAATGCAACACTGAAAAATAAATATCAATGTTTATTTGGAGAGATAATGGTAAATGTCCATTCAGCAGAAATCAACAAATCTCAACTTGATCTCCAGGAATAATTCATAGTACTGAGCCATGCTTTACAAAAACATTCCCAACAGTCTATGCAGGATTTATTCCTATTCCATCCTTTATAATTACAACACTTGTTGTGACAGGAACTTCAAGCTTTTTTCTTTTTAAAAAAATTGTTTTAAGTTTTCTACAATCGCATTCACAAATCTTAGATTTTCTTCCTCTCCCTCCCTTCCTAAAAGTTTATTTAATGTTATATAGTTTCCACAATACATTCTTACTAAATACATTTTTCCACATTTTTCACTTTAGTACTGTTGCATGGAAGAATGAAAATGAATGGGAGAAACCAAGAGACAAAACAAAACAAAACACAAGAGAAAATAGTTTGCTTTATTTTGCTATCCAATTCCATAGCTCTTACTCTGGATGTGAGAGGCATTTTGCCTTGAGTCCACTGGGTATTTTTTAGGTCCTTGCATTGCTATTAAGAGCTAAGTCTATCAGAAAAATTCCTCGAATACTGTGGTTGTTACTGTGTACAAAATTCTCCAGGCTCTGTTCCTTTCACTCGGTATCACTTCATATAAGTCCTTCTAGGTCTTTCTGAAATCTTCCTGTTCATCATTTCTTAAAGCACAATGAGATTCCATTACATTCATATGCCACAACTTGTTCAACCATTCCCCATTTGATGGGCATCTCCTCAATTTACAATTCATGGTCACAACAGTGCTACTATAAACATTTTTGTACATGTGGGACCCTTTCCCATTTTTGTGATCTCTTTGTGATATAGTCCTAGAAGTAATATTGCTGGGTTAAAGTGTATGCACCTTTTTGTAGTCCTTTGGACATAGTTGCAAAGTGCTCTCCATAATGGTTGAATCAGTTCATACTTCCACCAACAATCAATTAATGGTCCATCTCTCACACATCTTTTCCAACATTTATCATCTTCCTCTTTTGTCATGCTAGCCAATGAGATAGGTGTGATGTGGCACCTCAGAGTTGTTTTGATTTGCATCTCTCTAATCAATAGAGATTTGGAGTATTTTTTCATAGGACTATAGATAGCTTTAATTTCTTCCTCTGAAAACTGCCTTTTCAAGTCCTTCGACCATTTATCAATTGGGGAATGATTTGTATTCTTGTACATTTGACTCAGTTCTCTCTATATTTTAGAAAGGAGGGCTTTCTCCCAGGCACTAGTTGCAAAAATTCTTACCCAGTTTTCTGCTTCCCTCCTAATCTTGGTTGCACTGGGTTTGTTTGTGCAGAAAGTTTTCAATTTAATGTAATCAAAATTATTCATTTTATTTTTCATAATATCCTCTATCTCTTGTTTGGTCAAAAATTTCTCCAGTCTCCATAAATCTGACAAATACACTATTCCTTGCTCCCCTAATTTGCTTACAGTATCAGTCTTTATACCTAAATCATGAATCTATTTGGAATTTATTCTTCTGCACAGGGTCAGGCATTGGTCTATGTTCAGCTTCTGACACACTTATCTGGTTTTCCCAGCAGTTTTTGTCAAACGGTGAGTTCTTTCTTATCCCAGAACCTGGGGTCCTTGGGTTTATGAAACACTAGATTGCTATATTCATTGACAAATGTGTCTTGACTACCTAACATGTTCCACTGGTCTACCCTTCTGTTGCTTAGTCAGTACCAACTGTGTTTTGTAATTGCTGCTTTATAATACAGTTTGAAATCTGGAAGACCTAGGCCCCCTTCCCTAGCATTTCCTTTTCATTAGTTCCCTAGATATTCTGGATCTTTTGTTTGTCCAGATGAATTTTGGTATTATTTTTTCTAGCTCAGGAAAAGAATTATCTACTAGTTTGATTGGTATGGCACTGAATAAGTAAATTAATTTAGGTAGAATTGTCATTTTTATTATATTAGCATGGCCTACCAATGAGCAACTGATGTTTTTTCACTTTCTTAGATCTGAATTTATTTGTATGAAAAGTGTTTTTTAGCTGATTCATATAGTCACTGGGTTTGTTTTGGCAGGCAGACTCCCAGATATTTTGTAGTGTCTATCATAGCTTTAAATGTGCTTTCTCTTTCTATCACTTGCTTGGGCTTTGCTAGTAATATGTAGAAAATGAAGATGATTCTTGTGAGTTTATTTTGTAACCTCCAACTTTGCCAAAGTTGTTTATTATTTCAAGTAATTTTTTACTCGATTCTCTGGAATTCTCTAAGTATATCATCATATCATTTGCAAAGAGTAATAACTTAGTTTCTTCTTTGCTTATTTTAATTCCTTCAATTTCCTTTTCTTCTCTTATTACTAGAGCTAACATATATAATATCATCTTGAACAACAGTGGTGATAGTGGACACCTTTGTTTCACCCCTGATCTTATTGTAAATGCATCTAGCTTGTCTCTATTACATATAACCTTTGCTAATGATTTTAGGTAGATATTACTTATTATTTTGTGGAAGACTCCATTTATTCCTATGTTTTCCCATTTTTCAGTAGAAATGATTGTTGTATTTTCTCAAAAACTTTTTCTGCATCTATTGATAGAATGATATGGTTTCTGTTAGTTTTGTTGTTGATATGATCAACCATGCTGATAGTTTTTCTAATATTCCTGGCATAAATCCTCCCTGATCATAATGCATCATTCTCATGATAAATTGCTATATTCTTTTTGTTAATATCTTATTTAAAATTTTTGCATCTATATTCATTAGAGAAATTGGTCTATATTTTTCCTTCTCTGTTTTTATTCTTCTTGGTTTAGGTATCAAAACAATATTGGTTATCATGCTAAGACTCCTTCACCAATTTTCCCAAACAGTCTATATAGTATTGTAATTAGCTGTTCTTTAAATGTTTGATAGAATTCAGTTGTAAGTCCATCTAGCCCTGGAGATTTTTTTCTAGGGGGTTCATTGATGGTTAGTTCAATTTCTTTTTCTGAGATGGGATTATTTAAGCATTCAACATCCTCTTCTGTGAATCTGGGCAATTTATATTTTTTAAAAATATTCATCTCACTTAGATTGTAAAATTTCTGAGCATACAGTTGGTCAGAGTAATTTCTAAATGTTATTTTGGTTACTATCTCATTGGATGCGAGTTCACTCTTTTGTGTTTTGATATTGTTAATTTGGTTTTCTTCTTTCTTTTTTTTACATCAAATTGATCAAAGGTTTATCAATTTTATCATTTTTTTCATAAAACCAACACTTAGTTTTATTTATTATTTCAAATCGTTTTATTTAATTCAGTTTTATTTTTCTTTGGCATTTTTAAAAAATTTATTTAAGTTTTCAACATCCATTTCCACAAGATTTTCAGTTCCAAATTTTCTCCCCATCTCTCCCCTCCTCCCACCCCAAAATGCCAAGCATTCTAATTACCCCTATCACCAATCTTCCTTCTAACATCCCTCCCTTCCCTTATCCTCCTCTTCTCTTTTGTCCTATAGGGCAAGATAAATTTCAATGCCATATTACCTGTCTTTCTCATTTCCTAGTGTTATGTAAGAACAATGCTCAACAGTTGTTTCTAAAACTTTGAGTTCCAAGTTCCCTTCCTCCCTCCCTCCCCACCCATCCCCACCGGGAAGGCAAGCAATACCATATAGGTCATATCTGTGTAGTTTTGCAAATGACTTCATAATAGTCGTGTTGTGTAAGACTACCTATATTTCCCTTCAACCTATCTTGTCCCCCATTTCTTCTACTCTCTCTTTTGACCCTGTCCTTCCCCAAGAGTGTTGACTTCTACTTGCTCCCTCTTCCCATTGCCCTCCCTTCCATCATTCCCCCGACCCTGCTTATCCCCTTCTCCCCAACTTTCCTGTATTGTAAGATAGGTTTACATACCAAAATAAGTGTGCAGTTTATTCCTTCCTTTAGTCGATAAGTTTCATGTTTCTTTTCACACATCCCCCCTTTATCCCTCCACTGAAGAGTCTCTTACTTGCCTCTTTTATGAGATAATTTGCTCCTTTCTATTTCTCCCCTTCTCCTCCCAATATATTTCTCACTCTTCCCTTCATTTCATTTTTTTTAAAGATATGATCCCATCTCATTCGACTCACCCTGTGCTCTCTGTCTCTGTCTCTGTATGTGTGAGATATTTCACATTATCTTCCATTTTTTTCATTCTTTTGGTTTTGTTTTGTGATTTCTTGGTTTCTCATAAAGTCAGTGAACTTTGAACCTCCTTTTCCATTTGGCTAAATCTCCTTTTTAAAATATTCTTCTCCTCATTGGCTTTTTTAACCTCTTTTGCCAATTGAGTTAGCCAATTGTTAAAGGTGTTATTTTCTTCAGCATTTTTTTTGGATCTCCTTTAGCAAGGTGTTGACCTGCTTTTCATGATTTTTCTTGCATCTCATTTCTCTTCCCAATTTTTTCTCCATCTCTCTTACTTGATTTTCAAAATCCATTTTGAGCTCTTCCATGGCCTGAGACCATTGCATATTTGTTTTGGATATTTGGAATGCTGAAGCTTTGGATTTTAGATCTTCCCCTGAAGGTAAGTGTTGTTCTTCCTCATTGAAAAGGATAGAAGAATATACCTGTTCACCAGGAAAGAATCCTTCTATAGTCTATTTTTTGTCCTTTTGGGGGGCATTTTCCCAACCAGTTACTTTATTTTTGGGTCCTTTGTCAAGAATAGGGTATATTCTAGGTACCTATAAGATCTCAGTCCCTCCATGGTGGCACAATCAAGCCTACACACTGCTCTTGGGGAAACCTGAAGCTTTTCTGCCCAGAATCTGAGAGTAGTAGAATTTCCTCTCCACAACTACCTCTAGTTCCACCAAGCCAGCACTCAGGGATGCAATTCAGATCAACTGCTCAATTTCCCCATGAGCTTTAAGCTGAGGTCTCCAACAATGTATACTGGCAGTTGCCTGCTGTGGCCACTGCCACCACAGCTGCCTGCTGCTGCTGATGTTGCTGCCTTTGCTGCTGTTGCCCGGGACTGGGGCTATGGGGGATCACTGCTCCCTTCTCGCTCAGCTGAAAAAGCCCTCTCACTGACCTTTGAAGCTGCCTTTGGCACCTCTCAGTTGAGGGATCTGTCAACCACTGCTGCTGCTGGGGATTCTGCCCCTGAAGCCTGCTCTGGTCCAGCTCCTTCCAGTGCTGTGTGGTCAAGAACTTTTACAACTGGTGTCTCTGATAAAGGTCTCATTTCTGAAATATAGAGAGAACTGAACAAAATTTGTAAGAATACAAGTCATTCCTCAATTGATAAATGGTCAAAAGATATGAACAGGCAGTTTTCAGAGGAAGAAATTAAAGTTATCTATAGTTATATGAAAAAATGTACTAAATCACTATTGATTAGAGAAATTCAAATCAAACAAACCCTGAGGTAACACATCATACCTATCAGATTGATATGAAAAAAACAGGCAAATGATGAATGTTGGAGAAAAGGTAGAAAGTTGGGACAATAATTCATTGTTGGTGGAGCTGTGAACTGCTCCAACTGTTCTGGAGAGCAATTTGGAACTATACCCAAAGTGCTGTAATAATGTGCATTCCCTTTGTCCCAGCAAAACCACTTCTAGGGCTGTATGCCAGAGACATCACACAAAGGGGAAAAGGACCCACTCATACAAAACTATTTATAGCAGTTCTTTTTGTGGTAACCAAGAACTGGAAATTGAGGGGATGCTCATCAACTGGGGAATGGGTGACCAATTTGTGGTGCATGAATGTAACGGAATGCTATAATGCAATATGAAATGCTGAATAGCTGGGCTTCAGACATACTTGGAAAGACTCATATGAACTAAGTGAAGTGAGGAGAATCAGGAGAACATTTTGAACAGTAACATCCACAGTGTCTGAAGACTGATTTTGATAGACTTAGCTTCTCTAATCAATCCAAGGACCTTAAACAATTCCAAAAGACTCATGATGGAAAATGTCATCCACATCCAGAGAAAGAACTATGGAGTCTGAATACAGAATGAAGTTGAATGTTTTCTTTTGTTTTTGTTCTTTTCTCTTTCTCACTGTTTCTCTCATTCATTGTAATTCTTCTATGAGACACGACTAATGTGAAAATGTGTTTAATAGGAATCTTTTATAGAGTCTCTTTCAGATTGCATGCCATCTTGTGGAAGGCGGGGGGAAAGAGGGGAGAAAATTAAAAACTTATGGAAGTGAATGTTGAAAATTAAAAATAAATAAACTAATGAAAAAAGCAGAAAGACAGTCGGCTGGAAACTGCTTAGAGCACATCCAGACCAGAGAACTTCATCAGATGGTGTCCCTAGACAGTTGTGTGAGATGAGGCTTCTGAGCCTTAAATGAACACTGTTATTGATTCTTTACTTTCCTCCTTTGCATGTTTTGTCTGGGCAGGATACTGCCTCCTTTGGTTTGTCAATGCGTTGATCAATTTCTCTCCCCACCGTTGTTACCAGTTATAAGTCCCCAAACCCTTAATGAAGTGTTACCCATATCAGTCAGTGATTCAGTGAGGAGGTTACCCTTCATTACAATCAAATGGGGGAATGTGAAAAATGACATTTAATCATCTTAATCTTGGAGATTCAGAGCTTCCTTCAGCCTGCTTCTCCCAAAATCCTGAGTTTAAGTTCAGTTTTTATACAGAGGGACATTACTGATAAAGGCACTGCATTTTCTCTCCTTATCCTGGTGAAACCCCACCCAAGCTCTCAAGTCATTTAAGGGGAATCCATTATGTTCTGTTCAATCTTGGGTGGAGATGGTTTCTTTTTTTCTAGAGAGCCCAAAGCCTGGGGTGGTCTGATAAAAGAGGAATTTGCTCTGTCTGGAGGCAAAATGATGATGGGGTGAAATCACCTCTGTGCGCACTGTATAAACTGGGAGTCAGAACCCACCCCAGAATGAGTTCAGTTTCAGCTCTGCAGTTTCCATGCAGGCATCTCATCTGCTTGGAGAGAAAGAAACAATGGACGTGACATAATCATGTTTGCCTTTCTTTGATCAAACTCTTCAGTTTGACAATGCAAACACACATGCATGTACATAAACATGCATATGTAGGCAGTTATAAGTGTATGCACACATGTATACCTATGTATACATATATGTATACACAAACTTATATGTATATATGTACAGAGTGAGAGATAGAGAGGACAGAAGAGAGAGAGAGAGAGAGAGAGAGAGAGAGAGAGAGAGAGAGAGAGAGAGAGAGAGAGAGAGAGTCAACATGCTCCATTTGGCAGATGAAGATATCTCCACACTGCAGAGGGGGTGATCCTTTCTAACATCACTAAGGACCTGGAAAGTTCAAATTCCATTAACTACATGTCTATAATACAAGCTCCCTCTTCCTACCCAATCAAGAGGCATTTGATTTTAATGGTACCAGAAATGAAAACAATGACAGAACAGAAAATCAGGTTGTGGCATCTCAAGAGAACTATCTTTGCTGGATACTCAGGTGCTCTATGCTAGACTGGAAAAATCTCACATGACAAAAATCTGTGCAGTTTTTCTTACCAAAATTCTATCTCAGTCACCAATGCATAGAAAGGTTCCAGTGTACCCCAATTTTCCCGCAGGCAGTATACAGAAAAGATTCCTAGTAAGCCATACACTTTGGCTAGCAGGAAGCAGTCATAGATCATCAATCCCTCGTGCTGAATTATTGCAGTTCTGACACATCAGCATTCAGGGTAATAGTAACATTAGCAGATAAGTTTTCTGATTGTACATTTTTCAACTTTACAACTGGACACTTAGGTCATTTTTTTTAGATCCTTGGCCTCTTCAAGAGTTTGTCAGATCAAAGATCAAGAGATACTGCCAATCCCCTGAAGAAGTTATTTAGGTAAGCGCTTGTACCTCTTGTGCTAAGCAGCTAATTCTTCAAGTTTTCCTCCCAATATCTCTTCCTTTCTAGTTATTTTCTTTAATATTATTCTTTCATTTGCCATGTTACCTTAAGATCTTTTTAAAGATGCTTTAAAAACTTAGTGCATCATTTCTTCTAGGTAGTGCAACTGACTGGTTACCAAAACACCAAACATTGTTGTGTTTCAGAGTTCTCTTCTGATGTGGATTCTCAGCATCTAGTAGTTCTTTACACTGAGGGTTTCTTTAGCTACTCATTCTTATAGTTTTACTTATTAGATTACATATTTCTCAAGAGAATATCAAGGCAGGGAATAGTCACTGTCTGTAGTCCTGCTACTGCTTTCTCTGGGAATCACCTTCTTCAAGAATCACAGGGATAGCTCACACCAGGAAACCTCAAATGGTCAGTGGGCTCAAATGCTCTGATTTAGGACATCGTCTGATCATGACCCTCCTGGACTTTCCGGGCTCTAAACCTTTGGTTAAGTCCTGACAATTCAAATGCAGTTGAAGGCCAAAAAAGACCCCAGCAGTCATTTGGTCCATCCTCTCCCCAACCACTCTTTTATAGTTTAGGAGACTGAAGTCCAGAGAATTTGAGCTCCTAGACCAAGATTATACAGTAAGCCATTTAGAGAAAATGATTCCTTTACTTCTCGGTTCAAATTTAAAAATACCTCCCCAAGCCATGGGAATTTCATTTCTTTGAACATTCTTTTGAATCCTGCTTCAGTTTCTTGTATGTGACATACATGTGCATTAAATTAAGTCATTAGTTATATTTTCATAAGGACTGGAATTATGTACAGTGCTGTTCTTTTATGTCTTACAATCCCAATCATGGTGCTGAGCAGGGAATAATTATTCAATAAATATTTGTAGTTTGGATGATCAGCTATGTGGGGATAATTCCTGCTCAGGATATCCACAACTAATACAAGGCCTGACTCGAATTGTGGATTTCACTAAGAAACCATCCCATCCTGCTGGAATTCAGAGTTCAGCTGTATTTCCATTTTCACTGCTCTGGTCCTGAAAGATATCCCTGGGAGACCCCTGTCTCAGGCTCAACCCCTAGAAATGGGTGGTATACATGAAGCCCTCACCTACAGAAGTTGTGCAGTATGAAATCATGAAGAAATGCAAGGTTCTGGCAGATGTCAATCATACTTTTGACCCTAAAAATGGAGTTACTGGGAACTCTAACTGCCAGGTCAGGTCATGCTTCAGGGGAGATAGCTGGATAGTTAAAAGATTCTTCGCATGGTACCTACAAGATCATCTTGAGCAGAAGATGACTCTGTCATGGCCCAGAAGACTCCTTCTTCATGAAAGGGTTTCCCTAGTCTCTTGAGTCATCAGAGAGCTCCTGGCTATAGATTCCAGGACAACCAGCTTGAAAAAGAAGTGGTACTGGAGGATTTGGGGTCAGAGAATGTGTCTGGGTCAGAGATGGGGAAGTGAGAGAGGGCTTGGTGAAGGTTGGGTAGGGCAGGGTTTGTTTTATTTTTTTTTTTCATATCATTAACATGCAATCATGAAGACAAAAGAAACTGCATCCTAGATCAGCCCTCTTGGTCTGACAGATGGGGAAAACTTCCTCCACATTTTTTTCATTCCATAATGTTTTCTATAATGTCTAAGGTTGGATACCAGTTATCTCAGCTTCATTAAAATCCTTCCAATCTCACCCAGAAGGGGAAAGCAAGCAAAGCAAAGGGTGGATATCACTTTAACACCAAAGTTAAAGTGAGCTTAGCATTTTAAGTATGTCAGTGAAAATGATAAGACAGAAAGACTTAGACTAAGGTTTGATGGGGAAGGTTGAGACTTTTAGGTCCTCTTCATCTTCTTTGGGGAAGTGAAGAAAAAGACTTTTGAGAAAACACCAACTTATGCTTATTTCTTCAATGTTTTTAATGTTGAAAAGCATAAGTATAAATGAATGTTTCTTTAGCATGGCAAATAGTATCTATGTAAAACCAAAGAGTTATTATTATCTGTAATAGAGAAGCAGCTCTGAAGGACATTCCAGTTTTGTCAAGGATAAAGCAAGGATATCCATATTTATCATGAATATTTGGTATTGTTACAGAAATACTATCCTTTTTGTCTTTTTCATCTATATGTTTTTCCTTTTTAGTGGAGTTTCTTATAAACATCAGATTGGGATGCTTTGTTTTCTAATCCAATCTTTCATTCACTCTGGTTTTATTGGATTGCTCAATATATTCATGTTTTGTTATGAAAGTTAGGTTTATATTTTCTGATTGTGAAACTGCTGGTACTGAATATGTCATTATCTTCTGGGGACTTTCCAGGTAAATACTAAACATGAACTCCTTAGAGAGCCCTAGCTGGGAGTACAAGGAAACTATTCCTCCATTACATAGCTTGGACTAAAGACTGTAATTGGTTTTGCTTTTTCTTTGTGTCTACAGCATTTATCACAATCTCTAGCACATTGTAATCACTTAAAGGATGATTTTTGACTGACAGACTGATAGATTGCCTGGGAGCAGGGCAGACTTTCAGTCAAATTGTAAAGTAGATGAAGTTGGTATTCAGGGCCCCCAAATCCTCTTCCTGTTTGCTCTCATTCCTTTGACTCATTTCCCCAAAATTCATTTACATCTTTCCCTGATATCTTAACCAACAGCTCTTTACATTTTTGTCTTCAGCACTTTTATTTCTAAGTTAGGATTTTATTCTCCTTCTAAATTAGTACTTTGTACAGTTACTTTTGCTTAAAGTACTTTAAAACAACCCTATATTCTAAGGTTCTTTTCCCGTTATTAAAACCCACCCCTTCCTGTCTGTCAATACTTTACCAAGTTTTAAAGTTTTACTTCACTTGTAGTTTTATTTTCTTTCTTCCTTACATTTAGTTACCTATTTTTACCCTTTCCTCCTCTCTAAGTACTTAAGTCAAATTCCTTCTTCTCCAACTCTCCAAAATCTTCCAAAAAATTATATTCTCTAGTGCAGAAAAGTTTTTTAAATTTTCTGTACTTTAATTTTCTTCCCTTAATGTGGATTTTAATCTTTTGCTCTTTGATTCTTAGTTCATATATGTATTTATTTCTTCACTAATGTCTGTATTCCTCATGAAATTATATCTTCAAAAACACTAACTTTCAGTTTCTTCTTCAAACCAAGTTTTGATCTTTTTTTCAATGTAGGTCTTGCCTCCTCATCCCTCTTTTCCATTCTACCTTGGTCTTAAAGAATCAATTCATAGTGAAGTTGATAAGGGTAGATGTCTTGTTCCAAAGTGGAAATTTGCCCATATCCCAAATCATTCAGTCCAATTCTCCTTCTCATCTTCCTTGGGATCATGTTCTTTTTCATTTCCCATGCAATGTTCTCTTTGAGTCCCTGCCTTCCTAACCTTCTGGGTTCCAGGAGCCCCTAGTAACTCCATGTCCATTCTCCTGTGCAAGGCTGTGGACTACCCTCTCAGAAGAAATTTTCCCATGGATCAACTTAACCTCAAGAACTAACCCACTATAGACTGGACCCATCACTTGTTATGGAATATATCTCTCTCCCCATGCAGTGCTCTTTGTTGGAATTTCTATTCCTCTCTTCCCTGGGAGGCATTATGATCTCTCTCCCTCCTTCTCTCTCTCTTTGTCCTCCTCCTCGTTCAATCGCTCTCCTTGCCACCTAAATTGTCCTGTACTTTCCTTCTTCATGAGAGATGGCAGTACCTATTTTACCGTTTTGTTTATGATTGATTTAATTAGAGTACATCAGATATCCCCCTCCAAACTGTACCTCCTCTCTATCCTTTCATGTTCTTTCTCATTGTCTCCAAAGACATATTGTTTCACCCATAGGGTGGTTTATGAGGTTTAGTCTATATCAGTGATTTTCATTGTTCTTTTTTGCTCCACAAATTCCATTCAGTAGAAAAATGTGTTGTCAATACCTGGGTTTATTTTGCATAAAATCATAAGATACTCTCAAATTTATGAAGTGTTTCCAATAACTATTATGGCAACTTTTGCTCCCAAACCTCCAAATTAAAAGTTCTATTATACAATAAGGAAATATAAAATTTTGTTATACTTATGATTTTGAAAACAATAAATATAACATTAAAAACTCTAAGTATAAACTAATTATGCATATTTGATGTGAGACATTTTGTAAAATTAGAAGAGTAATTCAGTAATACCTCACATGCTTTCTGTTATCTACATGACTTAGTTTTAAATTTCTTTATTTTACAAATGTTATTGAATATTATTTAATTAAATAATTTATACAATGTAAGATGTTTTTTCACAGTATTATATTCACACACATATCCGTATATATGTGTGTATGTTTACATATATATGACTTCATGTGTTCACATATATGTAATTTCATAAATACACATGTATATATGTAATTGTATATATGTGTGTATATGTGTGTGTATAATTTCAATGCTAAACATTTTCATTCAGAAAAATTTTCCAATATTTGGCCCAACACGAAAAAAACAGAATTAAATTTCATTCTGCATCAAGTTTATTTCTGGATTTGGATTTAAAACTAGAAAAAAGACAAAATGCTCACTCAAATAAATAGGCAATGGAATATTTTAGGAAAATCTTATAATTGTTGTCGTTGAAAAATGGAAATTCATTTTTATTACCAAAAATATATTGGGCTATAATTTTTGAAGTATATTTATAGTACCAAATTCACTGATATATCAATTATATTTTCTTTATTTATCTATCCATAGCTCTGTCTATCGATATCTATGCATATTGTCTATTCATACATCTCTGTCTTTCTCTGTCTATTCATGTCTATCCCATCTATTTCTCTTTCTCTCTCCTTCTCTGTCTGTCTCTGTCTCTGTCTCTCCCCTTTTCATTGATGTTGAACCTCTTTCTCCCTTAATCTGGTTTTCTTTCTCAATCTATCACACTCAGACTTATAAGATTAGGGAAGTCAGAATGAATCAAATAAATTTGATACTTTAGCAGTATCAAAGGACATAGGAAACAACAGATTGGTTGTAGTTCTACATCTTCGAAGAGGATCAAAATGACATCACCATGATAAAGTGAAATTTCAGTGTGTCTGACTGTGGCTGATCAGACCAACATGAGCTCAGAATGCTCTGCCACAGGTTGAGCACAGATAGTCCGTGTGAACATTTGGGGTGTATATTCCAAATTTCTGCATCCTGCACTTACTTTGTGCTGTCTCGGTTCTGCTTTGCTCAAGGATCACAGCAACCTTTCTGACGTAGGCATGCCATGCTGAGTGGACCTGTGCCAGTGTCTCCTGTGTTGTGCAGTCAAATCCAAAATTCTTTAGAAAGATTTTGAGAGTGTCCTTGTATCTCTTCTTTTGGCCACCATGTGATGGCCTGCCCCATGTGAGTTCTCCATGAAATAGTCTTTTCATCAAGCCTACATTTTGCATTCAAACAACGTCGCCAGTCCATCAGAGTTGCTCTCTCTGAAGCATAGTTTGAATACTTGGCAGTTCAGCTCGAGTAAGGGCTTCAGTGTTTGGTACCTTATCCTCAGAATCTTCCCAAGACAGTACAAATGGAAGTGATTCAGTTTCCTAGCATGGCACTGGTACACTGTCCATGTTTCACAAGCATGTAGCAATGAGATCAGCACAACAGCTTTGTAGACTTTCAGTTTGGTGGTCAGTCCAACATTTTTTCTCTCCCAAACTTTAATTCACAGATTCTCAAAGATTGGGCTAGCTCTGGCAATGTGTGTATCAATCTCATTGTTAATGTGTACATCCTTGGAAAGTACACTACCAAGGTAAGTGAATTTATCCACAGAATTCAAAACTTCTCCATTTATTGTAACTGATGGTTTCATGTGTGAATGGTGTGGTGTTGGCTGATGGAGCCACCTGTGTTTTCTTGGTGTTAATTATTAGGCCAAAATTGGCACAGGCAGCAGAGAATTGATCCATACTTTGTTGCATCTCAGCTTCAGAGGCTGCATTGAGTACACAATCATCTGCAAACAGAAAATCATGCACCAACACTCCCTCCACTTTGGTCTTGGCTTGAAGCCTTTTCAAATAGAAGAACTTGCCATCATTACAGTAGTTGACCTTGATTCCATGTTCATCCTTATTGAAAGCATTTGTCAACATGGCTGAAAACATTGTGCTAAAAAGCATGGGCACAAGCACATAGTCCTCTTTCCCTCCATTGGTGACTAGGAAGGCACGAGAGCATTGTTCATTATTCAGGACCTGGGCAAAAATGCCATCATGAAATTGATATACGATATTGATGAACTTCTCAGGGCAAATTTTGACATAATTTTCCATAAGCCCTTACAACTAACAGTGTCAAAGACCTTGGTCAGATCTACAAACACTGTGTACAAACCTCTGTTCTGCTCCTGGCATTTCTCCTGGAGTTGTCAGGCAGCAAACACCATAAGGACTGTTCCTTGACCCTTTCTGAAGTCACACTGGCTCTCTGGTATATGATCATCTTACAGGAGAAGTATCAGCCTATTAAGGAGGACTCTAGCAAGAATTTTGCCAACAATGACTTAGAGAGAGATCCCTCTGTGTTTGTCATAGGATAATCGACTCTCTTTACTCTTATAGAGATGGACAAGGGAGGCATCCTTGAACTCCTGGGGGATAACATCCTCTTGCCACTGCTTCCAGTGAGAAATGACTATATGGCCTGGACCATCTGTGTGCAGGGTTGTGACTATAGTCCCTAGTGTATCCACACCTGCTACTTCATCACTTGCCCATCACCATAGGACTTTGAGGCATGAAAGTGAAATGGTATGGGTGATTTCTTTTGATTCATGCATAAATTGGATTTAAGTGAGGCAGAGTTGCACGAGGTTGTCAGTCTCACTCTCTCCTCCAGAGGCATCATAGTCCAGTGACAGTCCAGAGTCAAGATGGCTGGTGATGACTCAGAATGCAGTGGAAGACCTTGGCATCTTCAGTGTCTAACCAAGTTCTAAGTTCTCCACTTCTGCTGTTTCATCTGCCTTCACAGTCATTGGAACAATTTTTTCTCATCCACCCATTCAACCACAGGAAGTCTTCACAGACTTGGGGTAGACATCCCCCTAATTCACCAATGGGTTTGAGAACCCTTGGTTACTCTCAACCTGATTTAGCCTGTCTTTTGAAATGTTTTATCAGGTATGGTCACTGACTCCATGAAGGTGGTCAGATTCAATCCAGCTCTTCTTCTGTCTAGGTGTCTCATAAAGTATGCTAAGTCAGCCCCATCTGGCCTTCTGTCTAGGTGAGGTTCTATTTGGCCTGCTTGTCAATACAAGTGCCACAAATGGTTAGACTTCTTCAGAGTCAACTCAATATGGTGAATCTTTAATACATTTTGTTATTAATTGGCTGAGAGAATTCTTGAGTTGAATTCATTCAACAGCACCCAGTGAGTCAGTACTTTGGGGTCCCCAAACCCCCAAACCTCAGTAATATGGTTCCCTGACCTCAACATTGGAATCTGAGAGATCAGGCCCATAAAACAACTACAAGTTCCTTGAAGGGTGAGAAGCGGACAGGGAGAGGGGGAGCCTTATATACCTTCCCATCTTGGCTGGAGAAGAGTATGCTTAGCAGTTTATCAGTGTGAGGGAACAAAAATGTTGAAGTTTGAAGGTGTTGGGAACCCAAAATAGTGTCACATGGATCCTGAATGAATTTGACCCAAGCATTCTTTCGGTCAAAGAAAAATACAGTTTATTAAAAATATTCGGCAAACTCCTAAGGAATCTGGGCATTTATATGGATAATGCCAGTGGGCCAGGTTGGATCTGAGCACTTCCATGGAAACAAGATAATTGAGGAAGGAATTCAGGGGTGGCCAAGTAGTCTGGGTGTCTGGAGTAGGGAGGTGTTCGAGGGAGGGCTTTGATGGGAGTGATCAATAGCCTGGAGAAGAATATTAAGCATGGGAAGTAGCTGAATAGAGATTTGGGCATAGCCACAATGAAAGGTTTATAACCTGAGAAGAAAGCCAGATAGATCAAGTAGGGAGAATCAAGCAGAATTCAAGGGCATTCCCAGAGCCTATAGCCCATCAACTTTAGCAGCAAAAAGGCAACTCTGATGGTCAGATCTTTCTCCCAGACTTAAAAGTCCCGTAATTTCCTCAGGATAGTAGCCTATTGAATTAGATTTGAGAGAGATGACCATTAAATCTCATCTGTCACTGTCCCTGCTATTCCAAAATATCAGCCCCTTCCACTGCTCTCAGGAACCTCCAAAGTGATTCATATATTCCAACCAGTGGATGCATGAGAAATACTTTTGTCAACTACAAGGAAATGAGCTCCACAGTACTGTCTCATTTCCCTCCCCCCATCCTAAGACACTGATAGCATTTCATATCATTATGTGACTTCAATAATGGTCAGAGCTTGAACTAATTAATCAGAAGAAGAACCTGGACCTTGTTTTCTGAAGCAAACTCAGAAAACATCTCTTCCTATGTCAACAAGGCCAGATGGGGCTGACTTAGCATACTTTATGAGACCCTTAAACTGAGATGCTTTTCTTGAATAATGGGTGCTTTTCTATACCTTAATATTTTGCGGATATATACTATGCTATAGCATATTAATGGTAAAGAAAACACAGATATATTGAGTTGTAATTGCAACTGTCACCTTGTCAACTCTCTTATTGTATTTACAGCTTATTTAATTAAGGAAAGTTCCTTTCTAATGGAATAGTTAAACACATATAGAAACCACAAATCTGAAGGACATAGACATCCTCGGTTTGTCTTGAAACAGAAGTAAGTCTGGTTATTCTGGTAACATTCAGCCAGAGGTTTCTGTCTAGCTCCATGGTCATTTAAGGGAATAAACAATATGCATTTAGCCTGTTTGCCTTTTTAAACCAAACTTTGAAGGCAATAGTTAAAATGCTGTGACTGGGATTGGAACTGATAGATTGGGAGAAAATGGCTCCCCACTTTGCCAGTGCCAAAAGGCTTAAGTGCCTCAGGATTCACCTTTCCTGAATGTCAGGAAAGTAAGGTCAGTCCTGCTATTCCCATCTTCCAAATAACTCCCAGTATTTTGGTTGAAGTCCGCAAATTCCCTTCAAGCTAGTTTTGGGGCAGGGATCAATTCCCGTTATACCACTTTGCATTACTTAGTTCTCCTTTGACTATTGATCTTAGGAAATCAGTACAACTATTGCTCACAATAGTGTCAATTAACTAAAGAGATCCCTAAACTATGCTGTCCACCATGGGGCTCTCTGGGACCTGTCAAAGTTACTTTATCTGAAAACCCAATTTAGTTTAAAGGCCAGCAAAACATCTAGCCAGGAGTGGAAATGTTTTCATCCTGAGACCATTGGAATGGATGAGGAAGAACAAAAGGCAGGAGCCTCTTTCCTTAAGACTCCCAAAGCTATTTCAGCTCCAGCCAGAGTACCTCCTTACTCCCTTTACCCCAAGGGCTCCAGCCTGTCTTTTCCTTTAACTCCCTTTGCCCCATTCCTCACCTCCTTCCTTTCCCCCCTTACCTTAAAGGCTTTGATCTGGGGAGGATGACTGCACCTTGCCATTATCTCCTCCCCTTCCCTTACCTGCTCTAGCCCTGAGGAGGACAACTTCCTTCAGCCTCCATTGCTTCCTCCTCCTCCTTGCCCTTCCCCACTTTTCCTTAAGGGCTCTGGTCTTGAAGAGGATGGTTACAATCTACCTACAGATAAGAGATCTAAACCTATTCCCATGGGGCCTATCCCTTAAAATAGTCTAAGATACTAACTTTGGGATGGCAAGGCTGTCTGCCTCCAACAACCATGGAAGTGTTCTGAGCAAAGGTTTGCAGGATCCACCCTTACTCTGTCAGGTCTTGCATCCTTGCAACCCCCTTTCCTTGGAATAATAATGGCCAATTCAGGATGGGGATTTCTAACGAACTTCTGATTCCCCTCCTTTGTTGTTGATTTTGAGCTGTGTTTGGATTTGTCCTGTAGTTAATTGCCAATTTGTCTGTCAGCATGTGTCCCTATCATATGTGCTGTGAACAAGTCTGTTACCTTGTAAAATTTAAAATGCAAGCAGCCAGAGAATTATAAGAGTTGCAGTTAGGGAAAAAACAAGCCAAACTGTGAGATTTTTCCTAGCTTTTCCCATCGGGCCAACCTGGAATAGATGAGGTGTTTTGGGTGCTGGGGACCCCAAAATACGGACAGTCGGGTCGTGCTCGAATGAATTCGACTCAATCCTTCTTAAAGTCAAAGAAAACAAAGTTTATTAAGGATTCGCCTAATTGGGTTGCCTCTTAAGGAACCTAAGCATTTGTAACACTTGCATTCGCAGGTGGGCCAGATAGAATCCCAGTAGACAGAGTCTAAGCTGGATTGAATCTGAGCACCTTCATGGAGGCAAGATGGAACTTAAATACAGAAATGAGTATAGGAGGAATGTGGGGGGGCTGGTCTGGTATTCCATGATGATGGGAGGAGGGGTTTAGGAAGGGTCTTGAGGAGAAGTCCAAGGAGGGTCAAAGAATGGAAATAGCTGGAGGCTATCAGGAGATATCAGACAATGGAGGGTTTGGGCAGGAAGCAGGTGGGGCAATCCAGAGATCTTGATAGGGGCAGTATGGGAATGGATACAGATATCGGTGGCAACCTGGGGAATGGGGTTTTGATGGGATCAAGGGTGGGGAGTGCAAGAGACCTGAAATGATAATGAAAAGCCCATGGGCTTCCTGAGACTGCTGGAACAAATGGGAAGATTAGATTTGAGTAAGGAAGGCCAAATTAAGGGGGAAGATTCAAGGGGAGCTCAAGGAGGCTCCCAGAGTCTGAACCCCATCAGAATTACAATGGAAATATAGATCATCTTAGCTGAAAATGTCTTAGCAAATTTTGTTGATTGTGAGATTAATCTTTACAGTTTTGAAACTGATCTTTTGAAATTCCTGAAAAGAAACTCATAAGAGTGTTAGTGGCTCCAGGAGCTCACCTTGCCAAAACATCTCCTCCCATTCCTTAGCATTCTCCACCCCCTCCCAGAGTTAAGAGAGTATTTTAAAACTGGGATTTTTAACAGCCACAATGGCTCATGTTAATCCCGCTAATCCCAGATTTTACTATAGAGAAGAGAATGCCAACAATTCAAAAACTGCAAGTGATTCTAATACTCTTGTGCCCTTGGTTACCTTGTAGCCCACCTTCTAGGTAAAGCTTGGGGAATGTCATCTAGATTCTGTAAATTCTGCTCACCCTGTCCCAGCAGCTGCAAACCACCTCAGGCTTAGTAAATTCTGCAACTGTGGGGAAAGGGATAGGTGGATGAATCAGATCTGTGGTGAGCACTCCCTCAGCCCTGCCTCCCAAGAATTATTACCACTGGGGAACCAGCCTCTCTGCCCTTGGTAAACGTCACACTTCTCTGTTCCAATTGAAAAAAAAAATGTATTTTATCCCTGTTTGACGCCTTTTCTGATTTCTAAAGGGAAAAATAATTGTGGTTGTTGTTATGGGATCAAAATGATATAATGATTGTAAAATGTTTAACATAATGATTAGCATATGTTACATACAATATCATTATTATCTCTTTCTAATGTAATTGTTAGTTTTGAAGTGGTTTTAATTACTAAAAGTAATAAGATCAATGATTTCTGGAAATGCAATTGATGCCATCTGAAGTTATTGCTGTGTTGTGAACTGGGCTTTTAAAAGGAAGTGATGAAATTAGATAATTTTATATTTATCATGATAGCAAATATTTCCATTTGAAATCTTGGCTATTATGAAAATATTATGGTCATATATATTTAGAGTTTCTACATAACATGCAAAGTGATTTAGGATTCCATTGACCTAAGTACTTATAAAACTCTGTGAAAAAGTTTCTGTATTGTAGAATTCCTTTTGAACAAATGAGAACCCTTAAAAGAAAAAAAAATTGTGGTATGATTTTCAGAGTTGTTTCATGTAAGGATGATTTGATGTATGTTAATTTGAAGGTTTATGCACTATCTATGTGAAATGCCAAAATGTACTTAATATTTAGGGTTATATTTAAGGAAAATTTCTTATTGTGATAAGGCTAGATCAATTCGATATGGCCTTGACTTATACAAATGAAGTCTCCTCTCCATTGCAAACACCTTTTTAACCAAGCAATTTTGTGATATGTAGGAATTTGGTAATAACTAAGTATTTAGTTTTGTTATCCTGCTTTGTGAATCTGTCCTACTTTACACCAACATAGTTTAATGAATTCCAATTTTAAAGGTTTATATACTTTGCCCAACTTTATGCCCACAAATTTGACAATCTAAATGTGATGGATGATTGTATTTTAAAAAATATAAACTTCCCAGATTAACAGAAGAGGAATTTGAATACTTAAGCAACCCCATCTCAGAAAAAGAAATTGAAGAAGCCATCAATGAACTCCCTAGGAAAAATCTCCAGGGCCAGATGGATTTATAAGTGAATTCTATCAAACCTTTAACGAACAGTTAATTCCAATATTATATAGATTATTTTTGAATATTGGGGAAGAAGAAGTCATCCCAAATTCTTTTTATGATATAAATATGGTTTTGATACCTAAACCAGGAAGAAACAAAACAGAGAAAGAAAATTATGGACCAATTTCTATAATGAACATAGATGCAAAAATTTTAAATAAGATTTTAGCAAAAAGAATACAGCATGTTATCATGAGAATAATACATTATGATCTGGTAGGATTCATACCAGGAATGCAGGACTGTTTCAATATTAGGAAAACTATTAGCATTATAGATCACATCAACAACAAAACTAACAAAAACCACATGATTATCTCAATAGATGCAGTAAAAGCTTTTGACAAAACACAACACCCATTCCTATTAAAATCGCTGGAGAACATAGGAGTAAAGGGAACTTTCCATAAAATAATAAGCCATATCTATCTAAAACCTTCAGCAAGCATTATATGCAATGGCGATAAGCTAAATGCATTTCCAATAAGATCAGAGGTGAAACAAGGATGTCCATTAACACAACTATTATTCAATATGGTACTAGAAATGTTAGCTGTAGCAATTAGACAAGATAAAGAAATTGAAGAAATAAGAAAAGGCAAAGAAGAAACTAAGTTATCACTCTTTGCAGATGATATGATGATATACTTAGAGAATCCCAGAGATTCAAGTAAAAAACTACTTGAAATAATAAACAACTTTGCAAAGTTGCAGGTTACAAAATAAACCCACACAAATCTTCTGCATTCCTATATATTAGCAACAATGTCCAAGAGATAGAAAGAGATAGAAAGAGAAATCCCACTGAAAGCTAGGGTAGACACTATAAAATACTTGGGAGTTTACCTGTCAGAACAAACCCAGGGACTATATGAATACAATTACAAGACACTTCTTGCACATATCTAAGTAGGTAGAAAAACATCAGTTGTCCATGGGTAGGCTGAGCCAATATAATAAAAATGACAATTCTACCTAAATTAATTTATTTAGTGCCATACCAATTTAACTATCATATAATTATTTTCTAGAACTGGATAAAATAATGTCAAAATTCTTCTGGATGAACAAAATGTCCAGAATATCAAAGGGACTAATGAAAAGAAATATTTGGGAAGGTGACCTAGCGCTACCAGATCTCAAATTGTATGATAAAGCAGCAGTTGTCAAAACCACTTCGTACTGGCTAAGAAACAGAAGGGTAGACAAGTGTAATAGGCTAGGTACTCAAGACACAAGAGGTAAGGAATACAGCACTCTCCTGTTTGATAAACCCAAGGACCCCAGCTTCTGGGATAAGAACTCACTGTTTGACAAAAATTGCTGGGAAAACTGGATAAGAGTGTAGTGGAAACTAGCCATAGACTCATGCCTGATACCATACACAAGAATAAACTTCAAATGGGTACACATTCTAGGCATAAAAATTGATACCACAGACAAGCTGGAGGAACAAGGAATAGTGCATTTATCAGATTTATGGTAAAAGGAAGAATTTTTTGACTGAGGAAGAGTCAGAAAGCATTATGAAGTGCAAGATGGATAATTTTGATTACATTAAACTGAAAAGTTTTTGCACAACCAAACCCAATGCAACCAAAATTCGCAGGGATGCAATAAATTGGGAAAGAATTTCTACAGCTAATCTCAGGGATAAAAGCCTCATTTCTAGAATATATAGAAAACTGTGTCAAATGTACAACAATACAAGTCATTCCCCAACTGATAAATGGTCAAAGGATATGAACAGGTAATTTTCAGAGGAAGGAATTAAAGATATCTATAATCATATGAAAAAATGCCCTAAATCACTTTTGATTAGAGAGATGCAATCAAAACAACTCTGAGGTACTACATCACACCTATCTGATTGGCAAACATGACAGAACAGGAAAATGATAAATGTTGGGGAGGATGTGGGAGAGTTGGAACACTAATTCATTGTTGGTGGATCTGTGAGCAGATCTATCCATTCTGGAGAGCAATTTGGAACTATGTCCAAAGGGCTACAAAAATATGCATACCCTTTGACCCAGCATTATCGCTTCTAGGACTGTATCCCCAAGAAATCATAAAAATGGGAAAGGGCCCCACATGTACAAAATATTTATAGCAACACTCTTTGGAGTTACCAAAACTGCAAATCAAGGGGATGCCCATCAATTGGGGAATAGCTGAATAAATTATGGTATATGAATGTAATGGAGTACTATTGCACCTTAAGAAATGATGAACAAGAAGACTTCAGAGAGGCATGGAAAGACTTATATTATCTGATGCTGAGTGAAAGGAGCAGAAACAGGAGAATTTTGTGCACAGCAATGACCACAGTGTGCGAGAGTTTTTTCTGGTAGACTTGGACCTTCATAGCAATGGAAGGACATAAAAACAAAATTCCCAATGGTCTTCTAAGGCAAAATGCCTTCCACATTCAGAGAAAGAACTATGGAATTCAACTGCAGAATGTAGAAGATCATTTGTGTGTGTGTATTATGTTTTGATTTGCTATATGATTTCTCCCATTAATTTCTCCCATCTACACAGAATGCCTATGGTGAAAATGTATTCAATAGGAATGCATGGGTAGATCCTATATAGAATTGTATGGCATCTTGGAGAGTGGGGGGGGTAGTTGGAGACAGGTAGGAGGGAGAAAACCTAAGTTTTATGGTAGTGATTTAATGTAGAATATTAAAATTAAAAAATTAAAATAAAAAAATTTTTAAAAAGATAATTTGATATTTACTATGATAGCAGATATTTTTGTTTGAAATCTTGGCTATTATGAAAAATATTATGGTCATATAAATTTATATTTTCCACATATTATGCAAAGTGATTTTGGATTGCATTGACCTAAAGTTTTTATAAAACTGTGTGAAAAAGTTTCTGTTTGTAGAATTTCTTTTGAGCAAATGAGAATCCTTAAAAGAAAAAAATTGTGGTATGGATTTTTAAACCTGTTTCATCTAAGAATGTTTTCACATATGTTCATTTCAAGGTTTATGGACTCTCAATGTGAAATGCCAGAATGTACTTAATTTCTAGGGATATATTTAAGGAAAATTTCTTATTGTGATAAGGCTAAATTAATTGGGTATGACCTTCTTGAATTATAGAGACGAAATCTCCTCTCCATTACAAACACATTTCTGACTAAGAAACTTTGTGGTATCTAGGAATTCTGTAATAACTAAGAATTTAGTTTTGTTATCATGCTTTGTGAATCTGTGTTACTTTACACCAACATAGTCTAATGAATTCCCATTTTACTTTTTTGGGGTTTTTTTTGTTGTTTTTTTAAAATTTATTTATTAATGTTCTACAATCACTGCCAAAAACTTAGATTTTTACCCCACTACCTACCCTCCACCACCCCCTCCCCTACCGTAGATGCTATACATTTTTATATAGGATCTACAAATACTTTCCTATTGAATAAGTTTTCACTATAGTCATGCTGTGTAGATGAACTAAAATAAATGGAAGAAATCATATAACTAATCAAGACATAATACACACACACACACACACACACATATACAAACATGATCTGCTACATTCTGCAAATGAATTCCATACTTCTTTCTCTGAGTTTAATGAATTCCAATTTAAAAGGTTTATTTTTGCTTAAGGAGCAAGAAAGAAACATCTATAATTTTAAAAGTTTGCAGCTAATTTTCTTCTTAAAAGTTTAGTGAACATCAGAATAAATTTCAAACTCTTTTTAGAAGAAATGTTTTGAAAAATCTTGTGTATTTTTAGAAGGCCTGATAAATATTCAACATAATTCATTGTTAAATTAATGTAATGAGCTATAAAGCAGAAGAAATCTTGCTATTTTGATCTGAATACAATTTGATTCTATGATCTAAGCAAGAGTTAACATTTGCTTTTGAATTGTCATATGTAAAAGACTTAAATCCAGAAGTATGCTATTCTTCCAGAGTCAGTATAATTAGGAAAGAACAACAAACTTGTGAAACAAAGACATCTCTTCATCAACCTGTAAGGTTAGCCATTAACCTCTTTGCTTTGTTTAAACAGGAATGGGATCCCAGTACAGTTATGCTAGTAAAGAGTAATAAATAATGAGCTATCTTATGGTTAAAATGTAAAGGAAATCTGGATAATCTGAAGAATAGTATTGAGAGCCTTGGAAAGATGAAGGTCTGATTGAAAATATGGAAGACAAATAAGGTTTGGGAACAAATGGGGGTTATCCAAAGCCCTCTTGTCTCTAGATAGTGGTTCTGGCTACTTTTGTGTCAGTTTCAGACGGTTTAAATATGCTTAGAGAGTGTGAAGAAGTATTTTAAGAAGACAGGAAAAACTATGTAACTTGATTTGCTAATTAAGAACTCCATCATATTTGAGAAGGCCCTATCTGAAAGATATCGGTAAATATTTATCTGCTATTTAAGACTGGGACTGCAATTTACCATTGTTTTAAGCTCTGATTACAGGAACGGTTGTATAAGTTTTCATAAAACTAATTGACATGTACTACAGGCTGAGAGAACAGTGAATGTCTGGAAAGGTTTTGGAGATGACTTTGGGCATGAAATAGGTTGGATTTTCCTGACTCTATTTCCAAAATGTGCTATTTTCTTTCTGAAAAAGGAAATTCTCCACCTGAGTACTCCTAAGTCTTGCTTTCAGCACCTAGTGACCACATTATTGACTGTCAGATAATGCCTCATTCTTAAAAGCAAACAGAATTAAGAAAGTTTTTTCCTTCCATAAAGGTATATGACATTGTCACTCTTTTTTCTTTTATAGCAAATTTCTATAATCAAGAAGTTATGTAAGTAAAATACTAAGTCTATTAAATAATTGATGTATACTGGAACATCACTGAGTTACTATAATGGGATACAAGAATGAATAACTTACGACTTCAACATATGTTCCTGAACAATAAGCAAATAAATATAGAGATAACATCTTCCAAAGGAGGAAATGATTAAGACAAAGTTGTAAGTTGATAGATATCTAATTAAAAAGGATAGCAAAATTTTGAGGAAAAGCAACATTATCAGATTGATTCCTCTAAGAATTATATACAGATGTTTATGATAGGCTTCAAAAATTTATTATGTTTTAATAAGAAGATCTCACATTTGAATTTTTGCACAAAATTGCATAAGATAGTCAAAAAAGTAAGGTAAATGATTTTTTCTTTAACTTCCCGTCCAATAATTTTAAAAGACAGATGAGTTCATTTTATGGTTGGACCCTCACATTTTAAAAGATTCTTATACCAGATACAGGATTTACATATGGATAGAATCGAAAATGATATATAAACTGAAATTCCTTGAAATTTCTGAAAAAGAGAACAAATTTTAAGTGATTATGTTAATTTATATTGTCAGAATTACCTGGGAACTTTTAGATCTGAATCAGAGAATCAGAACTCCCTTTTTGCACTGTCCCAAGAATGTAATCAATTGTCAAAGAAAGGATGTCTAGGCATCAGATAGCTACAGGAGACAGCTGATATTCAAAAAATGATGTTTAAATGGACATTAAGCATGAATTCCTGGGATACAAGGAACTTAATGTTAACATTGGAAATTGCATTGATTTGTATGGTTAATGTTTAAGTTTTCTTGTTTTTCTGGGTGACATGTAAATCTCCATTCTCAAACGGATCTATTGTGAGCCATCTAAGTTTAATCTGCACATAATGTAGAAATGCAATTTTGTGAAATGTGAGAAAAACTTTATTGTGCTGTTTGGATGTAGCCCTGCATGGCTAAGAAACCAGAACCATTTATTATAATGTTTGAAGCTACTCCACTTGACTGAGAAACTGATCTCTTTTTATGTGCTTTTACTCATGTTAACTATGTTGTACTGTTTCCTCTCAATTATCAAATCATATGTTTTCTGGGAGCCCCTGTAAGGTTTTCCTGCATATACTCTTGGATCCATCTGTCACATCCATTGCCCCTGCTGCTGAGTGGACATCTGAGCCCATAGAAGACCTGGCCCTCCAATTTCAAAGGGACCTGAAAAAGACAACATGGACAACTTACCCAAGAGTCTGGACCAGATTTGCTTAAAGATTTGCTCCCTCCCTACCTGAGACCCTTGGAAACCCAGGAATCATTGTATAGAGGTTTCCCCATACCTCTAAGGCTTCAGTATGCCTTTGACCATAAGGAAGAAATGACAACATGTAATATCATTTTGGGACTTTTATAGGGTTCTGAATCTGAATTAATCAATCAGAAGCAGAGCCTGGACCTAACACTTTCTTTGTTCTCTGAAGTAAACTCAGAGAATACTTCTTCCTATGTCATCAAAGACAGATGGGGCTGACTTAGCATACTTTATGAGACCCTTAACCTGAGACACTATCTTGAATAATGGGACTTTTCCTGTATTTTAGTATTTTGTGAACATATACTATATTATGGCACGTTAATGGTAAAGAAAATAGAGATATCGTGGGTTGTAATTTCAATTAACACTTTGTCAATTCTCTTATCCTATTGTATTCACAACTTATTCAATTAAGAAAATTCTTTTCTCATTGTATAGTTAAACACATAAAGAGATCATAAATCTGAGGGACACAAACATCTTGGGATTGTACTAAAACAGATGTAAGCCTGATTATCCTTGTATCAGACAGTCAGAAGTTACCTTCTGGTTCCATGGTCATGTACCAGCTAGCTTTAAGGAAATAAACAATATGCATTTAGCCTGTTTGCCTTTTTTAACCAAACTTTCAGGTTGGTAACACATGCCTTCAGCCACCATTTTCAGTGCCACCTGCACTTCTCTCATGAATGGCCCTCCTCCTCACATCATGACACACTCTTGTCTTGGAAGGGAAGTCAAATGACTGAACCACTGAATGACCTTTTATGCAGTACTCTCTGTATGTCAGGGACTATGCTAAATGTTGGGGGCACAAATACAATTATGTATCTCATTCTCTGCCCTCATGGAGCTCACATTTTAATAAGGAGAGACAAGACACACAGGGGAGCTGGAGCAAGAGAAAGTGTAACATGGACTGCAGCATGATTTGGAAATGGCCAGGAAATAAGCTGGAGTCCCAGATCCAGGCAAATATGAAAATGCTTTTTAGTTCCTTTTCCTCATAGCCCCTTCTAGATGTTCTCTTTATTGCCATTAATGGGAAAGGTTTCTTTAAGATTCCCTCCACACAAATAAATCACCTGATAATCATTTAATATCACTTGAACCTCAATAAGGGTCAGAGATTGAACATATCAACCAGAAGAAGAGCCTGAACCTAAAAGTTATCCCTTTGTTCTTGGAGTAAACTCAGAAAATATCTTTTCCTTCAAGGTCTGTCGCATTGGATGGGGAGTGGAGCTCAGCCCAGCATTGGCTGCCTGGCATGGGGCAGGGAGGACGACCCCAGCAGGGGTGGAATCACTAGCCACGGTAGCGGTGTTTTGCAGATCTCTCAAACCATAGGTGCCAAAGGGCAGTGAGAGGATTTTTTTCAGCTGACCAAGAAGGGAGTGAGGTCTTTCCATAGCTCCAGTCTCAGGTGGCAGCAGAGGCTGCAGGCAGAGGCAGCAGTGCCTGGACCACAGTGTGCATCCATTGCTGGACTGTAAAACCCTTGGGGAACTGACCTAGGCCCTTTGTAGTGGTGCTACACTCACCTAATGCTCCTGGGGAATTCTAGCAGCTGATCTTTATCGCTTACTGTTTGGAGGCCCTGCCCCTGCTGAAAGCCCCTGAGGGAATTGAGCAGTTTATGTGAGTCTCTACCCTCAGTGCTGGCTTGGTAGAACTGGAGGCCGGAGGCTGTGGAGATGAAACTCTATTACTCACAGATTCTGGGCACAAAATTTTCTGTGTTGCTCCCACACCAGTGTACATGCTTGACTGTGCCACCTTGGAGGAACTGAGATCTTACAGATCCCTGGAGCATACCCTACTCTTGACAAAAGACTCAAAACTCAAGTAACTGGTTGGGAAAATGCCAAAAAAAAGGGGAAAATATAAGTATAGAAGGTTACTTTCTTGGTGAACAGATATCTTCTCCCATCCTTTGGATGAGGAAGAATAATGGTTACCATCCTCAGGGAAAGACGTAAAAGTCAAGGCTTCTGTATCCCAAACATCCAAAATAAATATCCAGTGGTCTCAGGCCATGGAAGAACTCTAAAAGGATTTTGAAAATCAAGTAAGAGAGGTGGAGGAAAAATTGGGAAGAGAAATGAGAGAGATGAAAGAAAATCATGAAAAGTAAGTCAACACCGTGCTAAAGGAGACCCAAAAAAATGCTGAAGAAACTAACACCTTTAAAACTAGGTTAACTCAATTGTCAAAAGAGGTTCCAAAAGCCAATGAGGAGTAGAATACTTTAAAAAGAAGAACTAGCCAAATGGAAAAGGAGGTTCAAAAGCTCACTGAAGAAAATAGTTATTTAAAATTAGAATGGAACAGATGGAGGCTAATGACTTTATGAAACACCAAAAAAATCACAAAAGAAAATCAAAAGAATGAAAAAATGGAAGATAATGTGAAATATCTTATTGGAAAAACAACTGATCTGGAAAATAGATCCAGGAGAGACAATTTTAGAACTATGGGACTACCTGAAAGCCATGACCAAAAAAAGAGCCTAGACATCATCTTTCATGAAATTATCAAGGAAAACTGCCCTGATATTCTAGAACCAGAGGGCAAAATAAGTATTCAAGGAATCCACTGATCACTGCCTGAAAGCAATCCAAAAAGAGACATTCCTAGGAACATTGTATCCAAATTCCAGAATTCCCAGGTCAGGGATAAAATATTGTAAGCAGCTAGAAAGAAACAGTTTGAGTGTTGTGGAAATACAATGAAGATAACACAAGATCTAGCAGCCTCTACATTAAAGGATCAAAGGGCATGGAATATGATATTCCAAAAGTCAAAGGAAGCAGAACTAAAACCAAGAATCATCTACCCAGCAAAACGGAGTATAGTATTTCAGGGGAAAAAAATGGTCTTTTAATGAAAAAGAGGACTTTCAGGCATTGTTGACGAAAAGACCAGAGCTGAAAAGAAAAATTTGACTTTCAAATGCAAGAATCAAGAGAAGCAGGAAAATGAAGAAGGAGGAAGATAAGCACTAAGCAACTATGTTCAGACAACTAGGATTATATGATCCTGAGAAAGTGTCTCTTATTTAAAGACTATGCTGAGAAAGTGAAGTCAATTCCTTTCTCCCTTCTCTTCACACCAAAGAGAAGCTTTGACAAAGTACAAATATTCAAAGAAGCCTGACAATACTGTTGCCTTTACAGTTGCATTTCTATTTTCCTCTGGAGCAAATAATCAACTGTTCTGGGTTACAATCATTTCCTCATCAGTGCATCTTTTGATGTGATTTGTATTCTGAGGCACAATAAAAAAAAATGTCCCTACTATCGCTGAAGACAGTGTTGATGTTCTTATTTCTCCTCACTAAGTATGGGTGTTTGCTGCATGTTAAAGAAGGACCTAAATATGAAGTGGAAGATAACCCTACATCATCCTTCACAATTTACAGCTTGTACAGCAATTATCAGGTATCTTGCTGACTAAAGCAATATTTTCAAGTTTTTGTCAGAATATCCCTCAAGGGTTGGATGGATAATTTATACCCCCAATTCCTGGGTATCCTATTCTACTGAATTCAATCTTTCTTACAAAGAAATGGACAAACAATTTCCTCTGCTACATTATAGAATCAAGAAGAAAATGGTTAAGAAGCCTGCAGAACTTCTGCCTAGCACATCAATATTAAATAAAAATTAGGGTTTTCATTAAAAAAAAAAGTTGATCTAATTTTCTCCCTGTCCCCTCCCTCATATTCCCCTTTCATAAGATAATAAGAAAAAAAAAACAGGTTTTACATATTTAATTATGTAAAACATATTTCCATATTAGTCATCTTGTAAAAGAAGAAACAGACCAAAAGGAAAGAAAATGAAGCAAAGTGAATGAAAATATTGTGCTTCAATATGCATTCAGATTCCATCAGTCCTTTTTCTGGATATGGATACTGTTTTGTAGAACTGCTCAAAATCAATATTGATTAGAGACATGCAAATCACAACAACTCTGAGATACCACCTCACACCATCAGATTAGCTAATATGAGAGAAATGGAAAATAATGAACATTGTAGAGGGAACATCAGGACTCTAATGCCTTTTTGGTAGGTTGTGAAATGTTTGAACCATTCTGGAGAGTACTTTTGAAGTTTTTCCCAAAGGCAAACAAACTGTGTAGATTCTTTAATTCAGCAATGCTGCTACTAGGTCTTGATAAACTTTTAATATCATTTTTGAATTTTAATAAGGATCAGAGCCTGAATAAATCAGTCAGAAGAAGAGCCTGGACCTGACAACCTCTTTGTTCTCTGAAGGAAACTCAGAGAACACCTCTTCCCATGTTAACAAGACCAGATGGGGCTGACTTAGCATTCTTTATGAGACCCTTAACCCAAGACACTATTTTGAATAATGGGACTTTTTCTGTATCTTGATATTTTGTGAAAATATACTATGCTATGGCATGTTAATGGTAAAAAAATCCACAGATATCCTGGGTCATAATTTTACTTGACACTTTGTCAACTCTCTTATTGTATTTATAACTTATTCAGTTAAGAAAACTCCTTTCTCATCATATAGTTAAACATATATAGAGACCAAAAATTTGAGGGACACAAACATCCTAGAATTGTTGTAAAACAGATTTAAGCCTGGTCCTCCTTGTATTAGACAGTCAGAAGTTTCCTTCTGGCTCCATGATGACATATCTACTAGCTTTAAAGGAATAAACAATATGAATTTACTTATCACCTCAACTGTTATCCTCCTTTTCTCCAATTTCAGTTCAACAGTCTATATACCAAAGAGATCATAAAAACCAGAAAGGACCTACATGCACAAAAATATTTATAGAAGCTCTTTGTACAGTGGCAAGGAATTGGAATTTGAGATGATTCCAGTCAATTGCGGAAAGGTTGGACAACTTGTGCCATATGAATATGATGGAACACTATTGGGCTTTAAGAAATGATGAGCAGGCAGATTTCAGGAAAACTGGGAAAGGCTTACAGTGACTGATGCAAAGTGAAGTGAGTACAATAAGGAGAACACTGCACACAGCAACAGCAAAGTTGCAATGATGATCAACTGTGATTGACTTAGCTGTTCTCAGCAGTAAAATTATCTTCCTCTTTTCTTAAAATAGTTTAGTCTTTAGCTCATAATCTTCTGAACACCAACCCCCATCCTTAACATTTGGTTACTTCTCCGTACACACTGATGTGCCTTCAGTCACTCCTAGCATCCCAGTTTCTTAAGCTCCTCAACTTCCATGACCTATTCTTTATCCACCACAACCACATGTAAGAAAAATCATACTTTTGATCTCACTATGATCCCCATTTCTTCCACTTCCATGATCACGCATTTCCTTACTCCTATATCTGAAAATAAGCTCTGATCATTCCCTCATTCCTCCTAAATTTACTGTCCTCATCATTTTCTTCAGCCCCTCTGCCTCTCAGTACTCTCCCAGGTAATCACCCCTGCATCTTACTCTCCTACTTATGCACCAGGTCAAGGTTTAGAGGAAGTCGTGCAAACTGAGTAGTAGGGTCCAGTACACATATGTGTTGTCTAACTTCAACTGGGCAATCCCTGCAGCAAAGCAAGCCTTTTATTCCTCTCTGATTCTTTATCATTGTCCCCAAAGCTGTTGTTCTAAACTGTTTCTTTTCTTCTCAAGCTTCCTCCAGCACCCCTGTTTCTACCTTCTCAACAGATAAGTGGGACAAATCTTTCAATGAAAAACCTGACTCAAAAGAAAAAACAAGTGCTCCCAGCACCTTGAGTCTCTCTGGAACCAATTCTACCTACTATAACAGTGTACTAGTTTGCCTTTCCCCTGCAGCCCCTTCAACATTTTCATTTTCCTCTTAGGTCAGCTTTGCCAGAGAGATGAGTATGAGGTGAAACCTAAAAGTGGCTGTAATGCTCGTTTCTCTAATTACTTCTGATTTGGAGCTTTTTTATATGAGTGTTGATAGCTTGATTTCTCCCTTTGAAAACAGCTTCTTCATATACTTTGACTACTTATTATGGAGGGAATGAATGATTCTTAACAATTGAATCAGTTCCATAGATCTGATATTCTCTCTCTCTCTCTGTATATCTGTGGATGTGAGTATGGGTGTATATTGGTATAACTATATAATATAAGTCTATATATAATTATGTGTGTATTCATGTATAAATATATGGGTATACATGACATATACATACGCATATATTCATATATATATACATATATTTATTCAGTGTGTTTGTGTGTGTGTGTGTGTGTGTGTGTGAAATGAGTTCTTTATGAAAGTGGCTGAAAATGATGTTCCAGTGATTGTTTGACTTATAGTTTTCACTGCATTGGTTTTATTTGTACAAAATCTTTTAATCTCATATACTAAAATTCTTTCTCATGAACTCTTGCTCTAATCATAGATCAGATTTTTTTCTCTTTATCCTCATTTTTATGATGTTACGCTTCATTTCTAAGTCCTGTATTCATTTGCAGCTTGCCCTGGTATGTAATGTGAGAGGTTGATCTAAAGCTAAATTGGACCAAATTGTACTTCAGTTTTCTCAACAGTTGTATATGAAGATTGTGTTCTTACCTAGGGTTTGGGGTTCTTAAATGTATCAAACATGCAGCTACAGAGTTAATTTGCTTCTGTGAATTGAATTAATTAACTTCTATCATCCTATTACTTTGATACTCAGTATCATACTATCTCTACCAATTTCTCGCTCAGTACCAAATTGTTTTCATTTTTACTCTTTTGTAGCATACTTTAAGATCTGGTACTGTAGTCCCCCTTCCTTTCATTGTTTCTGTTGAAATTTTTGACTGTGTGTCTTTCCAGGTAAAATATTATTTTTTCCATCTTTATAAAATAATTCTTTAGTAGATTGATTTTGATTGAAATAGCCCTGAATAAATGAATTAATTTAGGTGGTGGAGAAATTCCTTTGAGTGTGTCCTCTAAATGCCCACTAGACAAATGAATGTCATCCTTCTCCTTCCCTTCTGTCCTGGATGCTTGATAGGTTCTTCTAGAAAGGATCAAAACTGAGAACCACTACCTACCCAAGAGGCAATTGAAGGCATCATAAGTGTATGACATGACATCATGAATCTTTTTTGTTCCTTCATTCATATTTAAGACTTGACACATGACCTGATCATTCTAGTTGTGTCCTTGGTCATGGGTCTCAGTGAGGCTTTGGGACCACCAAACTCCAAGATAACATTACAGATGAATACTCGAAATGCAGGCAATAGCGGATGCTTTGGGATACTTAGAAATTTCCACATAACAGACAGGCTGGATGCTGATACTTAAAGCAAGAGCCTTTATTAGGCATATTTTAACTCACACAAGGGAATATATGAAACTTTTTTCCTGTCTTCAAATCCAATGCCAAGTAAGAATCTTTGCCCCCAATATTTAGTCACCACAGTGATAAATAACACTGACTCACTGAGTCACTAAAGCCCATCACCTAATAAACATTGGATGCTGATTCAAATACTGATGCTGGGGTTAAAGCTAGGCTGTGAGCCCAGCTCCCTCCCATGTCCAGGCAGGCCTGAGCATGGACTCATTGTTCTTGCACTTCCTATTATGGCAGCCACAAGCACTGGCATCCAGTCGTCCACCTAGGAGCAGGCCATGTTATTGTCACACACTGACCTAGATTTGGCCAGAGAAATACAAATATCTTGCCTCCAGTTCTTCTCATCTCTCTCTCTCTCTCTAGTCCAGTCTAGTTTCACACCCATATGGAGCTGCTGATTCTCCACTCCTCCATATCCCTCCCAGGTCCCAAGCTCTCTGCTTTCCAAGCATTCAGGTGCAGGCTCCCCCCAACCCACCTTTCTCATTCTCTGTTTCTGTGTCTCTGTCTCTCTTGTAATCAACTACCCCAAATACTTTATGCAGTGATGCTTTCTGTTATATGCTAGACCTCTTGCAGGCTCTATCTTCTGGTGACAGATGATGCTACCAATTTCTATTTTCCCCACTGGCTGGAACTGAAGGGTTTTCCCCAAATAGCTTCCTCAATGCTTGTTCTGCAATCTGTAATCTCTCCCACTTCAAGAAGCTCAGTAGCCCTTTATTGTAACTGAGAGTGAAGCACTCTGTTCTTCCCTTTCTTAGTGGGGTTGGGGGTTTTTGGATGTGACCCATGACTTTGAGGGATAAAGTCTGGGGGACAGTCTGAGACAGATGGAGTATGGCATGCGTAAGTGCAGTTGGTAACAGAAAAAGACATGGGTACATGATGATGCAGTTATTAACAAAGACTGGTGGTGTTCATCCAACTGAAAGTTTGTATTGAACACTTTTCCATCTTCATTACATCAGACCTTTCTCTTCCCCATTTGGGATCTCAGGTGGACATGTTTCATTCAAGGGGCACTTGTGATTGAGGCAAGTCTGGGAGTGGACCTTTCTCAGGCTTTTCTTTTCTGAAATCTAATTGTGGGTTCTTACCCAGAAGAGACCCCCAGCTTAACTTCTTAACCTGTATGAGACAAAGAAAGCTCAGAATTCTGTCCCCAGTGCTTCTTGTATTGTATTTCCTCATCATTTATTAGATCTTGTTGAACACTGCAATCATAATAGCTGTAACTGTGCTCCAATCCTGGTGGAGGAAGCTTGTAACAGATATAAGATGTATCAACAAGCACTCTGGCACCCAGGAGGGCCTGCTGCACAAGCTCTTAGATCTGCTTTTCTAAAAGGAGAGCAACTTTAAGAAGGGTAAACAATCTTACTTTGATTACATATAGCAACAGAGAAAATATAAACAGGACCAACAAGCAGGGCTTTGAATTGTCTGACCATAGGAAAGACATACATTATTACCAGAGTGAGAGGCACCAACATCTGGGTTTTTAAAGCTGGGGCTGGGGGAGCTTCTTAAAAGGGTTCAAAGTCTCTTCTGACACAAGAACCTTCCTCCAAAAACTCAGCCCCAAAGCAAAAACTCACCTAGGAACACATATGTACTCATTTCAGAGGCAGAGATCCAGTGCCTCATTAGTAATCAGCAAGAGGTGTGGGCCTTCATACGAAACAAGCCTCCCCTACTCAAGCATCCCTCATAATCCCACCTGAGACCTAAGGCCAGAGAAGATTTTTTACTGTCATTACAGAGGACAAGTGAGGGAGATGGTGTTTTGTACTGCATGCTGCTTATAAGGAGGAGTATGTGACTCCTGATTGGTGGAACGAATACTGAGTGTGATGTTGCATGATTGTTTGTGTAAGGGGCTTACTTCATTTAGCTGCAGAAACTCTGGAGAGATTATTCAGAGAGTCATGTAGACAGAAGACATTGGGAAGGTAGTGGAAGAAAAATTTTGGAATGACAGGCATGCATGGGAAACTGGCTCCATGCTTTCCTTGGATTCACTTGACATTCTAGC
The DNA here is from genome assembly GCA_023548195.1 of Bettongia penicillata ogilbyi. NCBI lineage: Eukaryota > Metazoa > Chordata > Mammalia > Diprotodontia > Potoroidae > Bettongia > Bettongia penicillata. The sequence continues at coordinate 3,608,374 of JAJHZJ010000089.1, forward strand.
CACTTCTGAAAATGGTCTGTCTTGGGGGAAATTGTTTTTTCTCTCTCCTCTTCATTCATTGATGACTCTCCCCTCCAAATATTTGCAGTCTACAGGATGACACATTGTTTCTGTGCTTAACACTTTTAAAGGGGGAGGGTAACTTGAAGCTGATATCCCTCAGTTTGGCTCCTTTCCACCACATGTTGGTTAGACAAAAGACTAACAACAAATAGTGAATAAACTCAATAATCCAAAGAAAAAATCAAGCAGAAATCAGAGAAGTTGTCCAATTAGAATATGACATAAAATACACAAGAGTAAATGAGCTATTCATCTGGAAGTGAAATAAGTTTTGTGCTCAAAGGAGGAGTAAGCAAACAGTCTCACTCAGAGAAGGTCTATTCTTAGCATCTCCAGAATTTCAAAGACAACACAGGGCTGACCTTCCATACATACATGCCATTGCAAAATTTTCCTCCATTAACACCCTGGAGTTTCCTCTTTTCATGATTCTCTCTGAATAATGCCTCTAAAGTCTCTGAAGCCAATTGAGATAAGTCCATGAGCCACATAGGCACTTTGGTACTTAGCATTTTTTGTCAAGAGTCACAAGAGGAGCAAATAAGATAATATTTATAAAGGACTTAGAAAATTTTAAAGCTGTAAGTGCTAGGATTATGATGGGTCCTCATCACATAAAGTCACTCCAAAACATAAAGTGAACGTTTTTTACCCTGGATGCAGAATTTTCCACTTCATCTCTATTAAATGAAATCTCATTCCATTCAATTCTCCCATCATTCTGACCTGTAAATAACTTTTGGATCCTGCCTCTGTCACTTAGTATGTTATCTGTGTCTCCCAGTTTCAAGTCATCTGAAAATTTACTTTGTGTGTCTTCTGTCTTTATCCAAGACGCTGCTAAAAATGCTGACTAGTACAGAGCCAAAGTTCATTCCTTGCATCCTCTACTAGAGAACTTCCTCCCACATGACATTCACCCATTAAGAACTTATCTTGGGGCCCCAGTGATTCAACCATTTGCAAATTCAGCTAACAACACTGTCCATGGCTCTAATCCATAGCTGCCCATCTAATCCTCAATGGCAGCACTGAAGATTTTGTCAGACTCTGTGGGAATCCAGGTTTAATACATCAACAAGATTCTCCTGATCCATCAGTTCAGTTAAAGAGTCAAATAAGGAAGATTGGTTTGGGGGAAACTGTTTTCATGAGGCCTTGATGGCCTTTTCACAATCACTCTTCCTTTTCAACATGCTCACAAACCCTATCTTGTATAATGGGTTTTAATTTTTTTCTGTGAGCCAAAAGTAGAATTCATTGAACTAGACAGTGCAGACTTGTCAATCTTTCTTTTTTAAAAATATTGGAACATTCGTCACCAAAATATATGGGACCCACCACAGTAGTGAAGACTTGCACTGATCTACAGTAGCAGCTCAGCTTCAGCCCCCTAACATTTGGCTATTGTAATAGTCTAGTCAAGATGTAACCTGTGGGGCCCCTTCCTTCCCTGAGATTCTATGATTTGAGTGACCATTTTTTTCTCACCAGAAAAATTTTGAAGTGTTAGAACATACCCTGAAAAGGAACCTCTGCCTGGGAACAGATGATGCAGTTCCTTTCCAATACTAATTGGTTCTCTCCACTCTGAGGTTGCCCAACCCTGGGGCAGAGAAGAGAGTCTATAAATTGTTAGTCTGGGAAATGTAGGGGGTAGGTCCATGAAGGGAGGACATCCTGAATGTTATATCTCTGAGTACCTTATACTCATCTTGTCTCCAGGATGTTGTGTGTTTCCCTCTCTAGAGGCATCTGGACCAACGTTCTGGCTGTGACCCTGATGGTGCTGACTTCCCAGGTGGCTGCAGGCAGACATGCCCCAGGTAAGTACTGAGCAGCAGCTCCCCAAAGAGCCCAGGTGGGACCCAAGGGGAACACTCTTCTCTCTGGGCCCAGAACAAAGGAGCAATTTGGGACAGGATGGTCCTCAGATAGATGGGCAGTAGGGAAACTGGATTTCAGGCTCCCCTCCCAACTAACTCTGCCTTAGGTTCTTTGCTTCCTTTCCTCCTTTTCCTTGGTGTTCAAAGACCTGATGCACTCCCCACTCCAAGAACTGAGGTTCCAGGCAATTTGTCAGGAAGCAAGTATAAAGGAGCTACTGTCTGAGGGGCACTGTGCTAATGCCAAGGATAGAAAGAATGGACAAAGACAGTTCCTGTTCTCAAGGAGCTCACAGTCTAATGGGGGAGACAAGAGGTGAACAACTCTGTGTGAACAAGATAGATACAGGAGAAATGGGACATGCTCAAGAGAGGGATCTCAGTAACATTAACAGAAATCAGGAAAGGCTTCCTTTAGAAAGTGAGGTTTGAGCTGATGCTTGAAGTAAGCCAAGGAAGTGAGGAGGCAGAGTTGAGGGAGAAGAGAATTCTGAGAAGGGAGCAGTCAGAGAGGGCCCAGAGTGGGGAGAGAGAAAAATGTATGGCAGGAAGAAGAAGAAGGCTGGTGTCACTGGCAGTAGAGTGCTGGGGTCCTGGTAATATAAAGTGTAAGAAGATTAGAAAAATAGGAGGTGCCTGGTTGTGAAGGACCTTGGAGGTCAAGCAGAAGAGTTTTTATTTGATATTGGAGGAGAAAGGAAATCCCTGGAGTTTATTGATTGGGAGTGTGGTATGGTCACAAAATGCCAAGGTTTTCTACCCCTTCTAAATGTTTCTGTCCTATTAAATATTGTCACAGGGTCTGCCTAAACTACTGGAAAATTTAAATTTGGCTGTTATTGGGGAAGGAAGGCATAGACTTTCTTCGATTGATTTCCCTGGTATGATTTCAAGGCCATAAGTGAAGCTGGAGTTTGGTTTTTCTACCAACCTCAGTTTCTTCATCTGTAAAATAGGGATAATAATAGCACCCACCTGTCAGATTATCCCAGGGGCTAAAAGAGATAATACACATAAGGGGCTTGAAGTATGATACAAACGCTAGCTATTATTTTATTATGGTTACTATTATTATTACATGTACTCATTTTTCTCAAAATCCTGACCCTACTCAGTTGGAAATTTTACTTTTTAAAATGTATTTTTTGTTTTTAACACTATCTTTATTTCCAATTATCCCTGTTTTCTTAAACCAGTGCTCATACACCTACACACTTAATTCCTTTCATGGTTTTCATGGTTTGTTGAGCAAAGACTTTCTATGCTTCAGCATGGACCAGTAGAGTTTTATGACATCATCAGTTACCAAGAGAAGTTGTTACGTGAAGAGTCTTTTACCAGAGGGGAAGGATGAGTTTTGTTGGGCAGGCTGAGAGGGCATCTAGAGGCATGGGTTGTCTCTAAAAGGAAGCCTTGGAGAAAGGAGAGAAAGGCTGTGGAGAAATCTAAACTGACAAGGATTCTATGGACAAGTCAAACTACTTTGAAAGTTGCATAGCAGAACTATTAAAGATCTAAAATAAACAAATTTATTGTTAACTACTTGATTCTAAGCACTTTATAGGTCATTTAGATGTTTTTCCTTAAAAAAAATTTTATTTTTCCCCATTTGATAAATGGTCAAAGGATATGAACAGGCAGTTTTCAGAGGAAGAAATTAAAGATATCTATAGTCATATGAAAAAATGCTCTAAATCACTATTGATTAGAGAGATACAAATCAAAAAACTCTAAGGTACCACATCACACCTACCAGATTGGCTAATATGACAGAACAGGAAGATGATAAATGTTGGAGAAGAAGTAGGAGAGTTGGAACACTAATTCGTTGTTGATGGAGCTGTGAGCCGATCCAACCATTCTGGAGAGCAGTTTGGAACTATGCCCGAAGGGCTACAAAAATATGCATACCCTTTGACCCAGCAATATCGCTTCTAGGACTGTATCCCCAAGAGATCATAAAAATGGGGAAAGGGTCCCATGTGTACAAAAATATTTATAGCAGCACTCTTTGTGGTGGCCAAAAACTGGAAATCAAGGGGATGCCTGTCAATTGGGGAATGGCTGAATAAATTATGGTATATGAATATAATGGAATACTACTGTGCTATAAGAAATGATGAACAGGAAGACTTCAGAGTCGCCTGGAAAGAATTATATGATTTGATACTGAGTGAAAGGAGCAGAACCAGGAGAACTTTGTACACAGCAACAACCAGCAACAACCACAGTGTGTGAGGACTTTTTCTGGTAGACTTAGAACTTCATTGCAGTGCAAGGACTTAAAAATTCCCCAAGGTTTTTTAAGGCAAAATGCCTTCCACATTCAGAGAAAGAACTGTGGAATTCAATTGCAGATTGTAGCAGGTCATTTTCTTTTGTATTACATTTTGGTTTGTTATATGATTTCTCCTATTCATTTTAATTCTTCTATACAACATGACAATGCCAAAAATGTATTTAATAAGAATGTATGTGTAAAACCTATATAAAATTATATGCTGTCTCAGCAAGAGATGGGGAATAGTGGGGGCTAGGGAGAGGTAGAGAGGGAAAGAAAAAATCTAGGTTGTATTGTAGTGATTGTGGAATACTGAAAATAAATTTAAAAAATTTTAAAATAAGGTATAAATACTCTCAGGGTGAGGTTTCACTGCAGGGCTTAGTTTGTGGAAGAGGCTTTGTGTGCCAGACAAGATGCTGGGAAGCTGCTAAGGAGCCCCCTGGCTTTGAAAACCTAGATGTTCCTGCTTCCCTCTCTGGCAACTGTGGTCAGACAATGGGACCTGTCTGTTGATTTGTGATATATGTATTGCTTATGTTATACAGTTTGGAAGTGCTGTCTCTTGATTTCCTGAACTAAGTGAATGATACATGTACTTGATTAAAGGAGATTGTTACCCCCTCAAAAATTTTTTTTATTAACTTTTTTCTTTTTTTAATATAAATTTATTTAATTATTTTAACATTCATTTTCACAAAATTTTGGGTTCCAAATTTTCTCCCCATTTGTCCCTACCCCAATACACCAAGCATTCTAATGTCTCCTATCACCAATCTGCCCTCTCTTTTATCATCCCTCCCTTCTCTTGACCCCATCCTCTCTTTTGTCCCGTAGGGCCAGATAACTTTCTATTCCCCATTACCTGTATTTCTTATTTCCTAGTAGCAAGAACAATACTTGACAGTTGTTCCTAAAACTTTGAGTTCTAGCTTCTCCCTATCCCTCCCTCCCCAGCTATTCTCTTTGGGAAGGCAGGCAATTCAATATGGGCCCTACCTGTGTAGTTTTACAAATGACTTCGATAATAGTCTGTTGTGTAAGACTAACTCTATTTCCCTCCATCCTATCCTGCCCCCCATTGTTTCTATTCTGTCTTTTGATCCTGTCCCTCCCCAAGAGTGTTGACTTCAAATTGCTCCCTCCTCCCATTGCCCTCCCTTCCAACATCCCCTCCACCCTGCTTATCTCCTTCTCCCCCACTTTCCTGTATTGTAAGATAGGTTTTCATACCAAAATGAGTGTGCATTTTATTCGTTCCTTTAGTTGAATGTGATGAGAGTACACTTCATATATTTTTCCTCAGCTCTCCTCTTTTTCCCTCCACTAAAAACGTCTCCTGCTTGCCTCTTCTGTGAGAGATAATTTGCTTCATTCCATTTCACCCTCTCTCCTCCCAATACATTTCTCTTATACATTTACCTTAATTTTTTTTAAGATATGATCCCATCCTATTCAATTCACTCTGTACTCTGTCTCTGTGTGTGCGTGCATGTGTGTATGTGTGTGTGTGCACAGATACTGAAAAGTTTCAAGAGTTACAAATATTGTCTTTCCATGTAGGAATGGAAAAAGTTCAACTTTGGTAAGTCCCTTATGACTTCTCTTTGCTGTTTACTTTTTCATGCTTCTTCTCATTCTTGTGTTTGAAAGTCAAATTTTCTTTTCAGCTCTGGTCTTTTCATCAAGAATGCTTGAAAGTCCTCTGTTTCATTGAAAGACCATATTTTCCCCTGAAGTATTATACTCAGTTTTGCTGGGTAGGTGATTCTTGGTTTGAGTCCTAGTTCCTTTGACTTCTGGAATATCCTATTCCATGCCCTTTGATCCCTCAGTGTAGAAGCTGCTAGATCTTGTGTTATCCTGATTGTATTTCCACAATACTGGAACTGCTTCTTTCTAGCTGCTTGCAAGATTTTCTCCTTGACCTGGGAATTCTGGAATTTGGCCACAATGTTCCTAGGAGTTTCTCTTTTTGGATCTCTTTCAGGCGGTGATTGATGGATTCCTTCAATACTTATTTTGCCCTCTGCTTCTAGAATCTCAGGGCAGTTTTCCTTGATAATTTCATGAAAGATGATGTCTAGGCTCTTTTTTGGCCGTGGCTTTCAGGTAGTCCCATAGTTTTTAAATTGTCTCTCCTGGATCTATTTTCTAGGTCAGTTGTTTTTCCAATGAGATATTTCACATTCTCTTCCATTTTTTCATTCTTTTGGTTTTGTTTGGTGATTTCTTGGTTTCTCAGAAAGTCATTCTAATCTTGAGAGAACTATTTTCTTCAGTGAGCTTTTGAACCTCTTTGTCCATTTGAGTAATTCTGCTTTTGAAAGCATTCTTCTCCTCATTGGCTTTTTGAACCTCTTTTGCCAATTGAGTTAGCCTATTTTTCAAGGTGTTATTTTCTTCAGCATTTTTTTGGGTCTCCTTTAGCAAGGTATTGACACATTTTCATGCTTTTCTTGCATCTCTCTCATTTCTCTTCCCAGTTTTTCCTCCACCTGTCTAACTTTATTTTCAAAATACTTTGTGAGCTCTTCCATGGGCTGAGTCCATTGGATATCTATTTCAGATATTTGGGATATAGAGGCCTTGACTTCTATGTCTTTCCCTGATGGTCAGCATTGTTCTTCCTCATCAGAAAGGAAAGGAGGAAATATCTGTTCACCAAGAAAGTAACCTTCTATGGTCTTATTTTTTTTTTCCCTTTTCTGGGCATTTTCCTAGCCAGTTATTTGACTTTTGATATTCCTCTCCACCCCACCTCACTAGTGCTTGGGGTTTGAGATTCACATGCTGCTCCCCAGCCTCAGGGCTTTCAGTGGCTGGTGGAACTGCTATTCAGGGTAAGATTAAATTCAAGTTCTCAGGTGGGTCCAGGGCCACCTCCCAGGCTCAGTTCCCTCAGGGGGTTTATGCAGAGATCTTCAGTAATGGATCTGAGGTCCTGTCTGCTCCAGGAGCCCCTGTCCGCTGCTGCCTCTGCCGCTGCTTCCTGAGGGGGCCTGAGTTATGGAGACACCCCACTCCCCTCTCAGCCAGTCCAGAAAGCTGTCTCACTGACCTGTAGCACCTGTGGTTGGAGGGACCCTTGCAGCTGCCAGAGATTCTGTCCCTGAAGCCTGCTTGGATCTGCTCCTCTGGGGCTGCCTGTCAGTTTTTCAGGGCTCTCTGGAACAGAAATCTCCTCCAGTCTGCTGCTGCATGGCTTCCACTGCTCCACAACCCATTGGGAGTTCTTTCCATAGGTAATATATGGACTGTGGGTTCGGAGCTCGCATGTGTGAGTCTTTCTACTCCACCGTCTTGGCTCCTCCCCCTTCATTAACTTTTTTAAAAAAGAAAGTTACGTTTTGAATTTAGGTATATAAGAAAGATTTATAGTTTAGTATACAATCCTCTTTTCCTGTTCTACTCGGTATAGTGAAGTGCTCATTTTATTTGATGCTTATTAAGTTTAGAATAAAAGTTTTAAAAATAGCACAAATCTTAAAAAAAAAGAAATCTAATTTTAGAGTAGAGAAACAGATGATATGGTCAAGATGGGCAGGGGCTATGAAGGTAGGAGTGTGGAGAAAATCAGTGAGGCCCAGGGCAGGTATTTAGGAGGGCAATATTCAAGGCCAGGAGTGAATGGAATGGGGCTGGAATGGAAGAGATCAGCGTAGGGTAAGTGATATGACAAAGTTTCCGATGAGAATATGGAATGTAGGAAAGGGAGATACTGAGATGCTCAAATTAGTAAAGAACAACTGGATAACTTAATTGAACAAAAGGAGATCATGTCTGCATAATCTTTTACTATTTACAACACTTGTGAGGTAAGTAGTAAAAAAATCTCTATCCACATTTTAAACTTGAAGGAACTGAAGTTTAGAGAGGTTAAGCAATTTTTTCAGTCATGAAGTGACTAAGTATTAAATAGTAGGGAAAAATTATCTTAAGATAAATTTGGAGTGGGCAAGATAGAGATGGATTGAAGAAAGTAAAAAACAGTAGGGGAGGAATTAATAATTTCATGGGTTATTAATTTACACTAAGACATATACGGTGCCCCTTTCTGGCTCTGTGGCTTTGCTCACGTTGCTCCCTATGCTTGGAAGGCCCTTCCCCACCTCCCCCCTCTCTATCTGTTGAATTCCTATCCATTTTCTAAAGGAGATGAAAGGCCTCCTCCTTCTGGAAATCTTTACATCATTGATAACTGATTCACTGATCCATCCTTGGTAACAACTTCCCCACTTTGGACCTCATCTGACACTTGGTTTTCTCCTCTCAGGTGTATGAATTAACTAGTTTTTGCTAGTTTTACTCTGTGGCTATCTATGTATTTGTTATGTTCTCCCATTAAGTTCCAGAAAGCAGAAATCTGCCTAGAATCTTGCATAATACTTTTCACATAATGGATACTGAAGCAATGTTTAATTCAATAGAATGTAAGAGTTAGAAGGGTCTGTGGAGAGAGAAAAAAGATGTTTAACTTGAAAGAGTTGGAAGGAAACAGGTGAGAGGGAACAAGTGGAAGACTTGCTGGTGATGAGGATGTGAGGATTCTCAGGTTCCTTAGCATTTGGGTTTTCCTTTGCATGATAATTACTGGTCCACAGAAACTACAGTGCCTAACATGTTCTTCTCTTTCACTGGGATTGGAGAATGAATGAATGAATGAAAAAAATCATTTACTGTGTACTTGTTCAGTCGTGTCAATTATGTCCAACTCTTCATGAGCCCATTTGGGATTTTGTTGGCAGAGATACTGGAGCGGTTTGCCATTTCCTTCTCCAGCTCATTTTACAGATGAGAAAACTGAGGCAAACAGGGTTAAATGGTTTGCCCAGAGTCACAAAGCTTGTAAGCATCTGAGGTCAAATTTGAACTCAGGTCTTCTTGATTTCAGGCTTGATACTCTATCCATTGTTCTACCCACCTGCCATACACATACACACACACACTTCACTTATCATGTGCCAATCTCTTTATCAAGTTCTGGGACAGCCCCTGCCCACAATGAATTTAGATCCTAAGAGGGTAGACAATGCACAGCTATCACTACTTCATTAGACACTAGCTGCTCTCCTTGGTTTTGACTCTACCATCATCTTCATCATGTCCATTCAGGAAGAACTCATTATCAGATAAGTTCAGCATCAAAAAACTCAACATCTGGGAGATTGCTTCAGCTTTGCTGCTCACCCCCATCAGTCCCCTCAGTTGCTTCTGTCTTTTTGACTGGAGGGCTGGACAGTGGAGGGAAAATTTCTTCCCATAACCTCCCTTTATAGAGAGCTCAAATTCCCAGCCATCTCTTCCTTTACCACCAGCTGCTTTGTTTGGTTTTGACTCTCCCCCTTGTCTTCCTTACACACCCACCCTTTTGTCTTCTTGTGTGTTTTGTCTTCTTCCATTATATTGTAAGTTCCTTGAAGTCTGGCACTGTTTCTCTTTTTCTTATTTGTACTGCTGTGCTTAGTATAGTGTCTGGTACATTGTAGGAGCTTAATAAATGTGGATTGTATGATAACATTCCATTTATTCCTGGATTTTAGAGTTGTGGCCAGGGAAAGACAGCTTTAGCTTTGCCCCTGTGTGCTGATACTCAGCGTGAACTTTCTTCTCATAGACCTGTGTCTTTTGGTTCTCTACAGGCTTACACAGCATAGTGTGATCCTACATTATTTTTGGTGCAAGGTTGCCATTCCCAGGGTCCCAGAACTGTATTATTTCCTTCTCTTCAAAGCACCAAGGAGTACTGACCAGATTCTTTGGGGAATGATGCACATCCTTTCCCTTTGTGCCACTTCTGGAGTTGAACCATCCCTTTATGGTATCACTTTTCTTCCACACATCATCTTTCATTTCTTTTTATCCTAAGTAAAAGAATTCCTAGTAAAGGCTCTTGTTGGATCTCTCTCCTCCACCCCATCCTAACCCCAAACCGGCCCCTACATATGACTCCTCTCAGTTGATAAAACAGTTCTTAAGGCAGGGATTTGTAACCTTTTTGTGTGTCATAGAACCTTTGGGCAGGCTATAGACTCCCTTATAGAATGTTTTAAATGCATAAAATAAAATATATATGACTACAGAGGAAACTAATTAGGTTAAAATAGTTATAAATTTAAAAACCCTTCTCTTAGGGTTCACTTGGTTCTGGTACCTGATGGCCACCTTCCTGGTGGGTTTGTGTGTGGGAATGTTGTAGAAGGAGCCCTGAATCTTCGGCTCCAATTTCCTCAGGCTTCATTCGAATTAAATATCACCTGTGATATTTGTCTTTAGGTGATATCCAAGGCCTGTTGATCATTACTCTTCTAGGAAGGAAATGGGATGGAAGGGCAGAAATGTTCCCAGATAAGGGAAGGTATCAGTACTGGAAAGAAAATGCTTTTGCAGTGGGGAGAAAGGCCAGAGTCAGGAAGGAGTTCATGGTGAATTCAGGAATGCTATCTGTCAAGGGGATAGCTCCCCACTGCACAGGACCTTCAGAGGAAACACTCTAGGGTAGTAGAAAGAGTTGGGGCAAGATTCACAAGAATAGGAATCACCACCCTCTTGTGGCTTCTGCTTAGGCTGGGCTAAAGTCAAGTGCTCTCAGCTCCTGTTTTATGCAGCTTTGCTGAATAGGCACTTTCCTCATCTCCCTAAAGAACTGTGCTGGCCAATCAGAAGCCAGAGAATCTGCAGGTTCACTACTTACTAGAGAAAACTGTTACTTGAAGATTACCTTAAGTTGCTTCTCTCCTCCCCCACACAGGAAAGGTGCAGCTACTATGGTCTCCAGAAAGCTTCTTCATCAATATTTTTTTTTTATTATCCTTCCCCACTCTGTTTCTTAAAAACTCAGCCCCAACCAGGGTAGGCCTGGCACTGTCCCTTGTCATTTGTAAAGACCACTAGCTTGCCCAGGATAGTTATGGTTATGTTGAGGTCAGAACAGGTTCAAATGTGAAAGAATTTATTTAGACAATTTTTCTCCTAACCAAAGGGAGCTTTATTGATGCACAGGCAGTGGCTAGCCCTGGGAGAAGGGCTAGCAATTTAAAGAGGGACAGGGGCTTGTTTCTATAAGAACAGGTTAAAGGAGACAAGGGAAATTTATGACCTAGAATGAGAGAGACAAGGGATTTTGTGGTCCAAGATAAGGAGGAAGTTTTTATGGTATTCCAAGATAAGGGCAGACTTTAGGATGCTCAATCTTGGGAGGGACCTCACTAGGTACTGAAAAAATAACCCTTAATATTAACCCTCAGGGAATCTTTGTATCCACATTAGTGATACTTTTCACTTGTATTGTGCTATGCAATTTTCAGAGATTTACTAATTTAATCCTATTCTCTTCTCACAATGCTCCAGTATAGTTAGTAAGTATTCCCATTTTACATATGAGGAAACTGAGCCTCAAAGAGAGAAAGTGACTTTTCCAAAGCTACACAGCTAATAAGCGGAAGAGCTTAGAGGCAAACGCAGTTCTTTTGCCAATAAGTTCAGGACACTTCCTACTAGACTGAAATGTAGGAATTTAGTGAGATGTTGTGTGTGCACTTGCATCCCAAACTCCTCTATATTATTTTCCATTTTCTCCTCCATTCATCACTCTCTAAAGTCCAGTCTTTTCCTTCCCAAGGCCAATCCCTCTTCTGGTGTTTTAGATCCCCTCCCCTCCCTCATCCTCTGGAAACTAGCCTTTTAATCATTCTCCCTCTCGCTCTCTTTCTCCCATCTCTATATACTGCCTTCTTTCTGATGTCGACTTTTTCGCATTCTTGAAAAACCTTTGTCATGCCATCCTGTCAAACTAATTCTATATCTCTCCTCCATTTCATGGCTAAGCTCCTAAAAATAGTGCTTTTCTCATTGAATCTACTTCCTCACTCCCATTTCCTTACATCTCACTCAATTCTTAATCCCTTGAAATATGACTTCTGACTCAACCACACAACTCAAACTGTTGTCTTCAAAGTTATCAACCTAATAAGAAAGCTGGGAACAAAATTATTTTCAGTTCTTGCAAAAAAGGGCTGCAGGATTCTGAGATTCCTGTGGGGGAGAAATTTGTAGATTGTAGAACAAACTTTGAGGACCCCATTTGGGGAAACCCTCCAGTCATGCCTTGGAGGATCTCCTCCAACCAATGGAAAGAAGAGGAAATGGTAGCATCATCTGTCTCCAGCAGAAAGCACCTAGCAGTTGGTTCATTCTCAGTACATCAATAAATCATTAGTGTAGAAAGAGGATATCAGGAGTAACTGGTTGGGGGAGGGCAAGGTGGAGAGTGAGACAGAGACAAAGAAACAGGGACAGAGAAAGACACAGAGAGAGAAAGAAACAGAGACAGAGAGATAGTGAGATACAGAGAGACAGGGAGGTGGGGAGAGAGTAGAGAGGAAAAGAGAGGAGAGGAGGGGAGAAGTGGGGAAAGGAGAGGAGAGGAGAGAGGAGAGACAGAAAGGGAGACACACACACACACACATACACACATACAGAGCATGGTTGCCAACAAAGCAGAGAATTTGAGATCTGGGAGGGATCTTGAACAGGGAATAATCAAGAATTCCATATGAGTAGTGAGGTCTAGAGTAGACTACAGGTGAAGGGAGTGATGGAGTGATGGGACCTGGACCCCAAAAAGGAAAACACCATGTCTATGAAAGCAGCCCAGTCCCTGAACTTTCCCATACAACCCAGTCCCTGGTGTTTCACCTGAAGCATCTGTGCCATCCCAGCACACCTAGACACTCAACAATACTTTTAACTGCCCTTTAACTGTAGCTCTCTGATCACTTAACCCCTTTTCATTGTCTGCATCTGGCCCACCCCAGGTTATTTATCATTCCTTAATCCCATCCAGATCTCACCATTTTCTTGTATATAATTATCAGTCTTATCCCCACCAAGTTACACCACAAATAAACCTCCCTACTTTGAATGTAAAAAGGCTTGAGTGGTCCAATTCTTTAGAGGCAGACCTTCTGTACTCTTGCATTTTTGGGCTCCTGGTTGGTGGTCCTGGGGGTGAAAGTGCTGGCATGGCAGAGTTTGTGGTGGCAGGGGAGATGGAATCCTCCTCACAGTTCCAAGGCAGAAAAGAGTGATTGTGATCACTCACAGACTAGAACACAGGCCAGGAGAGGAGTAGGCACCTTTCTTTTGATCGTACTACCTTCAAAGAGCTGAAAATTTACAGGTCCCTACAAGTATCTCTGAAAACATCTGCACAAAACCCCTGAAGCTTGGGACAGTACTTCTCCCCCACACTTAAAGCAGAGTTCTACCTTGACAAAGATTTAAAAGGTTAAGGTCAAGTAGTTGGCTGGAAAAATGAGCAAAGAACACAAAAAGCTCAGACTACAGAATCTTACTTTGGTGACAAAGAAGATGAAAACATACAACCAGAAGAACACAACAAAGTCAAGTCTTCTACATCCAAAGTCTCCAAGACAAATATGAATTGGTTGTAGCTCATGGAGGAGCTCAAACAGTATTTTGGAAATCAAGTAAGATAAGTAGAAGAAAAATTGGGAAGAGAAATGAGAGTCATATGTAAAAATCATGAAAAAGAGTCAATAACTTGCTAAAGGAGGAGCCACCCGTCAAATGCTGAAGAAAATATCTTTAAAAAAGACTAATCCAAATGGCAACAGAGGTCCAAAAAACCAAGGAGGAGAAGAATTCTTTAAAAAGCAAAACTGGCCAAATGGAAAAAAAGATTCAAAAGCTCATTGAAAAAAATAATTCGTTAAAAATTAGAAGGGAGCAAATGGAAGCTAATGACTGACTCTATGAGAAATCAACAGATAACAAAACAAGACCAAAAGAATGAAAGAAAACAAAAGACAATGTGAAATATCTCATGGGAAAAACAAGTTACCTGGAAAATAGATCCAGAAGAGAGAATTTAAAAGTTATTGGACTACCTTGAAGCTATGATCAAAAAAAGAGTGTAGAAGACATCTTTCAAGAAATTACCAAGGAAAACTGCCCTGATATTCTAGAACCAGAGGGTAAAATGGAAACTGAACGAATTTGCCCATTGCCTCCTAAAAGAGATCCCAAAAGGAAAACTCCTAGGAATAGTGTAGCCAAATTCCAGAATTCCCCACGTAAAGGAAAAAATAAAGTAAGTTGCCAGAAGGAAACAATTCACATACTGTGGAAACATAATCAGGATAACACAAGATCAAGCAGCTTCTATATTAAGGGATCTTAGGGCTTGCAATATGATATTCCAGAAGTCAAAGGAGCTGGGATTTAAATCAAGAATCACCTACTGAGCAAAGCTGAGTATAATCATTCAGGAAAAAAATGGACATTCAGTGAACTACAGGACTTTCAAGCATTCTTGCTGAAAAAAACCAGAGCTGAATAGAAAATTTGACTTTCAAAACCAAGACTCAAGTGAAGCATGAAAAGGTAAACAGGAAAGAGAAATCATAAGGGACTTATTAAAGTTGAGCTGTTTACATTCCTACATGGAAAAATGATATTTGTAACTCATCACACCTTTCTCAGTATTAAGGATTAAGGTAGTTGGAGGGAATAATATGCACACTCAATTTGCTACAAAAATCTATGTTGCCCTACAGGAAAGTAGGGGGAAAGGAAATAAAGGCGGGAATAATAAAAGGGAAGGCAAATGGGAAGAAGGGGTAATCAGAAGTAAACACTTTTGAGGAGGGACGGGGCCAAAGCAGAGGATAGAATTACAGGTGGTGGGGTGGGATAAGATGGAGGGAAATATAGTTAGTCTTTCACAACATTAATGTCATTATGGAAGTGTTTTGCATGACTGTGTATGACATATTGAATATTGAATCCCTTGCCTTCTCAATGGAAATGGGTGGGGAGGGAGGAAAAGAGAGAATGTAGAACTCAAAGTTTTAAAAATGAATGTTAAAAATTGTTTTTAGGTGCGACTGGGAAACAAGACATACAGTCAATGGGGTATAGAAATCTATCTTGTCCTGCAAGAAAATAGAGGAGATGGGAATAAGAAAAGGGGGAGCTATGTGAGAGAAGGGAGGGCAAATTGGGGAAAAGGGTAATCTGAATGCATGCTATCCTGTGGTGGGGGAAGGGAACAATGGGGAAATATTTGGAATTCATCTTGTGAAAGTGAAAGTTGAAAACTAAAAATAAATTAATAAATAGAAAAAAAAACAGTGAAGATAATAATAGCACTCCATCTCAGGGATATTGTGAAATAGTGTAAAGTGCTAAGCACAGTGGCTGGTATCTGGTAAGTGCTTTATACACATTAGTTATTATTATTTTCATTACTGTTGTTAAATAACTTTCCTCAGTTCACACAGAGTTTCAGGTCACGGTGAATACGTTATCTCCCTGATAAGATGATGGGCAGGAGTCTCTCTAGGACAGTACAGAGAGAGGAAGATAACTTCAGGGGAGAAATTAAGAATTTTGTGAATTATTAGCTTATCCTGAAAGGTATAACCTATACTTTCCTGTTTTGTTCATTTGTCTACCTTGTTCCTGGGGCAGCTGGGTAGCACAGTGGATAGAGTGCTAGGCTGGGAATCAAGGACTGAGTTCAAATGTGGCCAAAGAACACTTTCTAGCTGTGTAACTCTGGGCAAGTCACTTAACCCTATTTGCCTTAGTTTCTCAACTGTAAAATGGGGCACACTGGAGAAGGAAATGACAAGCCACTCCAGTATCTTTCCTATGAAAATTCCAAGAACAAGTCCATGGATTCACAAAGAGGTCAACAAACTAAAGGAGTGAATGTCTTCTCCCACCCACTCTACTTATTGGATTCCTATCCATTCTTTAAAATCTCAGTGACTGAAATGCCATCTCTTGCAGGCAGACTTTCCCATAAGGAATCACTTCTCTTCCCTTTGAATCTCACCAAACCAACACTATGTTTAAGCCTCTCAGATACATTCAACAGGGATGTTTTTGAACTACAGTTCTTTGTATACATGGCATACTATCCTATTTAGCTTTATAAAGCAGGAACCCAGACAGGCTCTAGCCTAGTGCTCTTCATGCAGTGGCCTCTAAAGCAGTCTTGAATTCAGTAGAATGGTAGACCTGAAGGGAACCTTAGAGAGAGGAAAGGATGTCTCATTTGTAAGAGTTGGAGGAAACTAGGATCAGAGAGAAAGAACAAGGGATAGTGATGTGGGAATCACTCATGCAAATTGTAATAATTTCTTGGGGCCCTCCCTGTTTCTTGCTGTTCATCACAAACTACATAGGCTAAAAATGGTCTTCTCTTTTACATTAGGCCTGGGGAAATCCTTTTAACTCTTTCCTTTGATTCCTAGATCCTAGAACTGTAATTAGGATGGGGCAACCAGACCTTGGCTCCAGGGTAACAGGGGGAATTTCCTTCCCATAGACCTGTATCTTGAAGTCTTCTACAGGTTTGAAATGCATGATGGAATCCTGCATCTTTCTTAGATCCCAGGCTGTGACTCCTAGGATTTTATAGTGAAGTCAAGTCAAGAAACATTTATTAAGTACTCACTATGTGCCATTTTGCTAAGCACTGGAGATACAGAGAAAAAAAGCCAAACATCAAATAAAAACACCCCAAACATTGACACTTTCTTCTAGAACTCAGGCAGGTGGAGAGAATGGTCTATCTCCTTTCACTGTTTGACTGCTCCTGGACTGGAGCTATCATTTCCCCCAGGATTTTCCTTTCAATCCTCACCCAACAACTGTTTGTCCATCAGGTGAAAGAATTACTAGTTGCTCCAAACCTAGATCCCAAGCATAGGTTTCCTCTCAGCAAAGGAAACAGCTCTGAGAGTCAGCTCAAGCTGAGACCTTGGACTCTTCATGAGAGAGTATGAATGTGTGTGTGTGTGTGTGTGTGTGTGTGTATGTGTGTGTGTGAGAGAGAGACAGAGAGAGAGAGAGAGAGAGAGAGAGAGAGAGAGAGAGAGAGACAGAGACAGAGACAGAGACAGATGGGGGTAGGGGGTGGAGGAAGCTCTGGAATCTCAGTCTCAAGCTGGCCCAGGCTTCATCCAGTGTCAGCATCAAAAGTGCGGAATGTTCTCATCTGCTGTCCAAGGTATGAGTAAGGATTGCTTTTCTAGGAAGAGAATGGAGGTTGATGGACAGGAATGTTTTTAGAGGAAGGACGAAGGCCCACAGTGCTCTAAAGGAAATGTCTTGGGAGTGAGGGGAAAAAGCAGAACCAGGACTGTAGTTTGTGGTGACCAGACATTGTGGACTCCTTAGGGAATGAATTCTCTTTTTCCGGGGGCCAAGCCCCCCTGCAGTGGGACAGGAAGGGAAACACCTAGGATAAGGAAAAAAAACTTGGGGAAAGTTTCTGAGGAATTGGAATCACTCCCTTTCCATCCACTGCACTTAGCCTGGACTGAAGTTACATGCTTTCAGCTCCTCTTTCAGATAGTTTAGCTCAATGGGACTTTCCATCCTCATTTCACAAGAGGACTACACTAGCCAATCAGCAGCCAAAGAATCAGAAATCTCATTAGTTACTAGGTAAAAGTGAATCTGAAGATTCCTCTTGACTTCCTTCTCTCCTCCTCACCTAGCTCCTGAGGCTTGTAGAAAGCTTCTCCCTCAGCATTATTTTCACTCCCTTCTTCTCTACACCCCTCAGTTTCTTACATACCTCATTCCAGCCAGGGTAGGCCTGGCTCTGGCCTTTCTCCTTTGTAAAGACCACTGATCTCTTCCCAGGAGAGATAGTGACGATGATGGTGATACCTTACACTGTGGGGCAGCATATTGACTTATCAACCTATAATTTACCTCATCAATGTTACAGTGTATTTTTCTTTTTTCTTGTTAAACATCTCCCAATCACATTTTAGTCTGATTTGGTTCCACTCAGGAGTTTTGCAGGTGACAGGCAGTCCAGAACTGTGAGTCTGATGCTTCTGCCTTGCTCTGTAATGGTACCAAGCAATTTACAAAGAGTTTTACTCTCCTGAAGCTATTTTACTACCCCATGTTCCATGAAGTCTGGAAGTACCCCCATTTTATGTGGGAGAAAACAGTCTCAAAGGGAGGAAATGACTTGTCTAAAGTCACAAAACTAATAAATGAAATACCGCAAGTTGAATCCAGTTCCATTGACTTCAAATTTAGTGCACTTTCTATTACTCTGCAGTCCAGGATTCTGGTTCTCTATATGAAATTCTCTAAGCCTTTGCTCTCCTCTCCTACACTTTTGTAGCCCTATAGACAGGTAGGGAGTATATCCCCTCTGGTCCTTGGGATTTCACCCCCTTCAGTATTTCAAAGAACTATTCCCTCATTTCTTTCTCACCTACAGGAATAGCAAGGGTCTCCCTCAATTCCATTTACTGGATTAGGATGGCTATATTGTGCCCAGGGAATTCGGGGGAAGTGCTGTTGCCCCATTCCAGACTTTTCTTCCCCAATCAATCAGTCAGTCAACGAACATTAAGAGCTTAACATGTGCCAGCCACTGTCATATATCTTCTTTGAATTTTGATTTTCCAATCCCCTTATCCCCAGTCTGTGTTTCTCCATTTGGCTTGCCCTACAGAGAGGAATGGAAGGGAATAACTATTTCTTTAATGCCCTCAGTGTGCCAGACACTGTTGGAAGTGCTTTTTTGTTTTTTTTACAAGTATTATCTCATTTGATTTCTAGCTTTGAACCTTTTCTCATGTCACCCCAATGTGCTTCTGTCCCCTCCATCTCTCCTACAAGATCCCTTCTTCTGGAGTATAATTCTCCTTCCTTTCTTCCTCCTCTGGAAATTAGCCCCTTTGATCATCCTTTCTTGCTTGCTTTCTTTCTTTCTTGCTATCCTTCTTTCTTTTTTTCTTTCTTTCTTATTTTAAGTCTTTCTCTATATTCAGGCCTCTTCCAATAAACATGCTCATGTCTCCCCCATAGTTAAAATGCCTTTACTTTGCCATATCCCTTATTCAAACTATTATCTTATATGTCTACTTTGTTTCACAATGATACTCTAGGAAAAAAATATCCACTTTCATAGTAGTACCCATGTTTTAATCATTGGACATCTAGCTTCTAACTCTACCACACAACTGAACAGTTCTTTGCAAAGTTATTACTCTTTAGGGCATAGGGACACACAACTATCTGTAATCCCAGGTACAATAAGGTAGCTGAAACTGGCAGATGTCTAGAGTTCAGAGTTGTAGAGGGTTATGTTGATCCATTGTCTGCACTAAGTTCAGCATTAATATGCTGAGCTCTCAAGAAGGGGGTAGAAGGGGACTGTCTGTTTGCTTGAGGAGGAGACAAACCAGACCAGGTCAGACACAGAACCAGTCCAAGTTGTGCAGATCAGTAGTGATGATGGACTTCAGATTAGCCCCTGTATTTGTAGCCTTGGACAAATGGGGAGACCCAGATTTTAGAACAAAATAAAACAAAGTTATTTCACTAAATCTTAACTGCTAAATGTTATAGTATTTTTTTAATCCCCACCCTTCCGGAATTCTCTGTGGTAGTTGACACTGTTAACCCATCTCTCCTCCTGGATATTTCCTTTTCCCTTGGTTTTGTGACACTATTCTCTCCTGGGGCTCCTACCTGCCTGATCACTTCTTTTAACCTCCTAATCATATATTTTCATCAAGATTGTTTTTCTCTACCTACATCCTCTTTCTCTTGGTGATCTCATCAACTCACCCAGTTTCATTTTTTATTTCTACATGTATGATTCTCAAGTATATATATATATATATATATATATATATGTATACACACACACACATAAGATTTATATCTCTAAACCCCTGATAACAAAAGGTAATACCTTAGTGGAGGCTTGTGAGCTGTCTTTTTTAGTAGATGTCAACCCAGAGAAAACCTTGAATCTGCGACAATTGTTCTGAGGACTTCATATGTGAAAGGGGGACAGAGAGGTTGCCACAGGGACTACATGCTATATCCTCCTAGTATAATGTAACCTTCTTGAGGGTGGGGACTATTTTTTTTTCTAATCTTTGTTTATCCAGTCACTAATGCTGGGCTTTGCACATAGTAATTGCATAATAAATGCTTGTTCAGTGAATCAAACACTGAAAGCAGAGGCAATTAGATCATGAGATCTTCAGTAGACAGCTACGACAGGAGAGAGGCAGAGTGGCTAGAATGAATGGTTGGGGAGCTATGATGCAAAGAGAGCTGGGGGCCTGGAAAATAGGGGCTGCTTCTGGGAGAAAGATGAAGTCATGGAGAGACAAGAGTTCTATATAGGTATAGAGGGAGTATAAAGGGGAAGAGATCAGAGAAGAGGAAATGGAAGAAGATGTCTGGGACCCAAAGTGCCTCAGAAGCTACTAAGACCATCAGGTCTCTGGGCAAAGCTTATAAGACTCCCCCGATTTGTCACTGGGATAAAAGGATCTCATGGTGTTGATATGTATGGGACTACTTTTTGTGTCTTCAAGACCAATCCCAGGTGAGAATTTGCCCACCTTCACCCTCAGTCCTTAATCACCATAGTGACAAGGGACATTGACTCACTGAGCCACTGAACCCCATCACCTCATAAATGTTGGGTGCTGATCCTGGTGCTGATCTTGGTGGGAAGCCAAGCTGTGGGCCCAGCTCCCTCCCACGGCTGAGCAGACCTGTTCTCCTTACACTTCCCATTTTCTCAGCTACAAGAGCTGGCATCCAGTCAGCCAACAAGGAACTGGTTGTGTTATTGTCCCATCTTGCCCTAGGAGCTGGCCAGAAAAATACAGATATCTTGCTCCCAGTTTTCCCCATCTTGTTCTATCTCTAGTCTAAGACCTTGTTTTACACCCATGGAACTGCTGATTCTCTACTGCTCTAGATCCTTCTCTGATCCCAAGGCCTCTGCTTTCCATATATATCCAAGTGTTCTCTCTCCTTGTCTCTCTCTCTTTTTCCCCTAATCAACTACCCTCAATAATGTCTTTCTACACTGCTGATTTCTCTAATCTCCTAGACCAGACCTGCTGTTAGGCTCCATTTGCTGGAGACAGATGATGTTGTACATTCTTCTACTCCCCATTGGTTGGAACAGTGCCCTTCCAAGACAGGACAGAAGTGTTTTCCCCAAATAGCTTCCTCAAAGCATGTTCTGCAGTCTGCACCTTTCTACCCCACTCCAGGAAACTCAGGATGCACCAGTCCTTCCTTACCACTGAAAGAGAACTCTCTGTTCCTCTCTTCCTGAGTGGGACTAGATGTCTTGTGGATGGGACTCATGACCGAGGGATAAGGCTTGGGGAACAGTTTAAGGAAAATGGGGCACACATAAATAGAGTCTGGTGAGAGAACAGGATATGGGTGCACACTGACACAGCTATCAACAAAGACTGATGGTGTTCATTCTGCTGAGAGGGGCTATATTAAACCTTCCTCCCTCTTCCCTACATCAGACCTTTCTCTGCCTCACTAAGGACCTCACGTGGAGATGTTTCATTAAAAGGGCACTTGTGATTGAGGCAGATCTCAGTGTGGATCTTTCTCAAGTTTTTTCTTTTTGAAGCCTAATTATAGGCTCTTAACTAGGAGCAAACCAAACATTAAGCATAAGCTTCTAAGAGACAATGAGAACTCAAAATCCTGTCCCCAGAACTTCTTGTATTGGGGTTCCTCATCCCTCAATAGATCTTGCTGCATACTTCAGTCATAATAACTGTGACCTGGCTCCCATCCAGGTGGAGGAAGCTTGTGATGGCCGTAAAAATGTGCAGGAGGAATAACTTGGTGCTGCATGATGCTTATGTGGAGGGGAATGTGACTGCTGCTCAGTGGACAGAATACTGAGTGCAATGTGACATAACTTACATAACTGTGTAAGGAGCTTATTTCATTATTCCTTATTTCATTGGAGAAATCATTCAAAGAGATAATGTGGACAGAGGGCATCAGGCAGGTACTGGAGAAAAGCTTTGGAATGGTAGACATGCATGGGAAACTGGCTCCATGCTTTCCTTGAACTTACTGGAAATTCTAGAGAATTCTGAAAATGGTCTTTCTCTGTGTGAGATTGTTTTCTCTCTTTTCCTTTGTCACTCCTTAAAACACCGCTGAGGCTTCTTCCCTCTCCAAGTTTTTGCAATCTAGGGAATGAGAGCTTCGCAAGGAAATCCACTTTCCTGTTTACTTCTGATTTTTTCAGGTATTTAAAATTTTTTATTATTTATTTTAACTTTCATTTTTAAAAAAAATTTCAGTTTCAAATTCTGTCCCCCTCCACCCTCATACCTTTTCTGAAGGTAGGAAATGTGATATCAATTATACATGTGAAATCATGCAAAATATATTTCCATATTATCTATGTTGCAAAAAAACCCAAGAAAAAATAAAATGAAAAATTATACTTCCCTCTGCATTCATACTCTTCTCAGCTCTTTCTCCGGGAGTGGATAACATTTTTCATCATGAGTCCTTCAGAATTGTTTTGGATCATTGCATTGCTGAGAATTGCTAAGTCATTTGCAGTTAATCATCTTATAATACTACTATAACTGTGTATAATATTCTCCTGATTCTGCTCACTTCCTTCTGCACCAGTTCATATGTCTTCCCAGGTTTTTTCAGAAATCACCCCCTTTGTCATTTTTTTATAGCATGATAGTATTCCATTACGATTATGTACCATAAATTGTTCATCCATTTCCCAACTGATGGGCATCTCTTCAATTTCTAACTTTTTGCCATCACACCAGAGCTGCTATAAATATTTTTGTATGTATAGATCCTTTTCCCCTTTTTAGTTTTTTTAAAATTAATTTATTTTTAGTTTTCAACTTCATTTCCACAAGGTTCTGAGTTCTAGATTTTCTACCCATTTCTCCCATACTTTTGTTAAATGTAAAATTTTTTACCCAAATACATGTTAAAACAATTAAAAGAATTTTTAAAAAAAGTTTTGAGTTCCAAATTCTATCCTTTCCTCTTTACCTCCCTCACTTTCCTTCATCTCTGAAATGATAAGCAATCTGAAATTAATTTATTCATATGAAATCATGTAAAATATTTCCATATTAGTCATTTTGTACAAGAAGACAAAAAAATAATGAAAGA
Source organism: Bettongia penicillata ogilbyi (assembly GCA_023548195.1). Lineage (NCBI taxonomy): Eukaryota > Metazoa > Chordata > Mammalia > Diprotodontia > Potoroidae > Bettongia > Bettongia penicillata. The sequence continues at coordinate 3,631,627 of JAJHZJ010000089.1, forward strand.
AAGTGAAAAATGGCATGCTTCAGTTTATACCAATAGTTTCAGTTCTTTCTCTGGAGGCAGATAGTATACTTCATCATTAGTCCTTTAGGTTTATCTTGAATCATTGTGTTGCTAAAAACAGCTAAGTAAACCACAATTTTTCATCACAGTATTGCTGTTACTGTGTATAACGTTCTCCTGGTTCTTCTCATTTCACTTTCCATCAGTTCACGTAAATCTTTCCAAGATTTTTTGAAATCATCCTGCTAATCATTTCCTATAGCACAATAATATTCCATCACAATCATACTACAAGTTGTTTAGTCATTCTCCAGTTGAAAGGTATCCCTTTGATTTGCAAATCTTAGCAAACACAGAAAAAGCTGCTATAAATGCTTTTGTGTATCTGAGCCTTTCCCTTTTTTTGTGATCTCTTTGAGATATAGACCTAGCAGTTATTGCTGGATCAAAGAGTATGTATGCTTCCATAGCCCTCTGAGGGCTCTTCCATAATGACTGGTTGATCATCCTGGTATCAGCCATGGGTGTACTGAGCATGTGCTACCTCCATGTGGACTATCATCCAAAATACACAACATTTAAATAGCCTCCCAGCTAAATGTGAGTCAAACTTTTATTAAGCTCTTACTTTGCGCCAGGCACTGTGTTAACTGTGGGGCATACAAAGAAAAGTAAAAGTCCCTGGGGATTACAACACGAAAACAATTGTGTGCAAAGAAGTTATTTTCAAGATAACTTAGAAATAACCAATAGAGGGGAGTCACTAGAATTAAGGGGGATTGGGAAAGGCTTTCTGTAGAAGATGGGATTTCAGTTGACACTTTGAAGGAAACCAGGAAAGCCCCAAGTCAGGGATGAGGAGGGAAAGTATTCCAGACCTGGGGAAATCCAGAGGAAATGCCCAGAGCTGGGAGATGGAGTGTCTGGTAGGAGGGACAGGAGGGCAGTCAGTGTCACTGCATCACAGAGTGCATGGGTGTGGGATAGGGGAGTGAGGGATAAGGAGACTGAAAAGGCAAGAAGAATCAACATGTGAAGGAAGGACTTTGAAAGCCAAAAAGGATTTTTAAATTTGATGCTGGAGGTGATAGGGAATCACTGGAGTTTATTGAGCAGTTGGGCAATAGAGTCAGATCTATGCTTTAGGAAGATCCATTTGACAGCTGAATAGGGGACAGACTGAAGTGGGGAGACATTGGAGACAGGTACACCCACCAGCAAACTACTGCAACAGCATAGGTGGATGGTGGTGAGGACCTGCATCATGACCATGGCAACATCAGAGAAGAAAATGAGGCACATTCAAGATACTACAAAGGTAAAATTGCCAAGTTTTCACATCAGATTCAATTTCAGTGATGAGATTGAGAATAACACTGAGATTGTGAGCCAAGGTGACTGGGGGATGGGGCACCTTACCAGGAATAGAAAGGGCATCCACATCTGTGGGACAATGAGCGCAGAAAAGTGCTTTCCAGCACAAGGAGGAACTACAGGATTGTCTGTAGCCTTTGGCTTGGGCTGACATTTCGTGTGGGCAAAAGTGGAAAAGAAAGCTAGAAAGGGAAATGGGAGCAGAGGTGGAAAAGACCTTGATTTCTAGGCTTAAGAAATTGTTCTTTAAACAGCAATGGAGAGTAATGGGGTGAGTTGGGGGCTTTGGAGAAAAGATTTTAGACCACAGAGAGCAGTCTCTTGAGTTTGGCAGAGAGCCATGTTGTAGACTGTCATTCTGGTAGGAAGGAATGAGCTGAGCAGGGCAGTCACAGATATGAGGATGGACTCAGGACTTATACTCAGGACTTATAAGCACAGCCAATTCAAGGGGTCAAGGAAGGAAAGAGGGGACAGAGGCTCCAGATATTTCCAAGATTCAGAAGTACAATGTCAGAAATTTGGTAACATCAAAATCTAAAAGTGGAAAAACGTTAGAACACATTTTCCCAATTTTAGATCTTGAATTTTCCAAGAGGACAGGTAAATGTCGAAGAAATCAGGATGCTAAACATGTTGAGGTCATTCCAAGGTATCCAGGACTGACTCACTTGAATCGGAGACCACATTGTTGACATTCTGTGTTCCAGTGTCTGAGGCCAAGATATCCCTCTTTCCCTTGTCAACCTGAAAGTTTGGTAAAAAAGGGCAAACAGGCTGAATGCATATTTTTTTATTCCCTTAAAGCTAGCAGTTACATGGCCATGGAGCCAGAAAGAAACCTTTGACTGCCTGACAGAAGAATGACTAGGCTTAGATCTATTTTAGGACAATTCCAGGATATCTGTGTACCTCAGATTCATGGTCTCCATATGTGTTTAACTATACCTCGAGAAAGGAATTTTCTTAAATGAATAGGTTGTAAATACAATAAGATAAGAGATTTAACAAAGTGTCAGTTGAAATTACAATCCAGGATATCTGTGTTTTCTGTAGCATTAACATGCCTTAACATAGTATAGGTCCACAAAATATTAAGATATGGAAAAGTCTCATTATTCAAGATAGTGTCTCATAAAGTATGCTAAGTCAGTCACATCTGGCCTTGTTGACATTGGAAGAGATATTCTCCGAGTTTGCTTCAGAGAACACAGAGACTGTTAGGTCCAGGCTCTTCTTCTGATTCAAGCTCTGGCCCTTATTAAAGTTCAAAAATGATATTAAATTTTATCACCCATGATCCCCAATTTTTTTGAAGGAGCTTTATTTGTGGGTGATTCCCTCAAACTGTCTCTTTATATGTACATAGTCCCAGGATCTGCACCTTAGAGATCATCTGAGTCAACTCTCTCATTTTACGGATGAGGAAAATGGGACCCCAAAATTAGTGACTTGGCCAAGTAATTAGCGGGGTGATGTAGTAAGCATGGTAGCCTGCAATATTAATATAGTTGAGGATATTTGAGTTTTAAAGGGTTTAAGTTATGTGTGGTGTGATTAGAAAAGCTAGGTCAGAGAGGAGACACTGGAAAGGAAGGATCAATAAGGTTTTCTGACTTGTTGGTGGGAGGTGAGGGAAAGAGAGAGACCTGAGTCCCAAATTACTTCAGGTTTTCTACAGCTGGTGCAAGGCAGAATGGTGGTGCCATTAAGAGAAATCAGGAAGTCAGGAGGAAGATGTGATTTCACTGCCACGATGATGACTTTTATATTTTTAGTTGGAGGTGCCTGGGAACATCCAGGTGGAGATGTTTGACAAGGATTTGGAACCATAGGAAGTGAGATTGTAAGAAACAGTGGACCCAGATCAAGATTTAGGAGGCATCTGTAGAGAGAGAGAAATTGAGGGTGGCAGTGAATAAACACCAAAGAGAAGAGAATAGAGAGGGTGGTGATATTGGTCATGAATGTCTAGTGATTAAGAAGAGAAGGAAGGGTCAGCTCAGGAGACAGACAGGTAGTTAGAAAGGTAAGAAGAAAGTGGAGGTAGTGAAATGCCCCAGAAGCTCAGGGAGGATTTCAAGCAGGTGAGTACAGTGACAGAAGTTTGAGTTTAGAGGAAAAATTTATTATAATTTGTGGAAGAAGGTAAATGGAGGGACCACAGCCTCTAAAACTTGACCAATCAACCATCTTGCTTTTCAAATAAAAAATTTTTCTATGGAGCCCCACTTTCTTGATTAGTGACTAACTCCTCAGCGCTGTGTGTTGTTCAGACATTATTTGACTCTTTGTGACCCTATTTGTGGTTTTCTTGGCAAAGATACTGGAATACTTTGACATTTCTTTCGCCAACTCATTTTAAAGATGAGGAAACTGAGGCAAACAGGGTTAAATGACTTGCCTAGGTTCACATAGATAAGAAGTGTCTGAGGCTGAATATGAACCCAGGTCTTCCAAGCCCCTGCGCTATCCACTGCGCAACTTCACTGCTCCGAACCCAGACTACTGTTTCAGAAAGCCTGTCAGGCTTCACTTCATTTCCTTCTCCGCAGCAACTTCCTCTACAGCCCCCTTGACAACTTGTTCATAGAGATGCACCTGTCCTTTCCTCACAGCTCTTTGCTCAAAGTAAAATCTGGTCCCAAGAGCTGTGATAAAATCTACTTTTCCATTATTCCTGCATGAGTGGTGTCCATCTACTCCCCCGTGGCCCCACACATCAGCCCAGCATCCTTCCCGGCCACCACTGCCCTGTATTCTTCCCCTGTTTGAATAGATGCTCTTTCATTGTGGGGATTGTCTTTAGTTTTTTATTAGCATCTCTAACACTTTGCACTTGGTAATTATTAATATTTTTCATTTATTCATTTAAAGGTAGTATTATAAACTCAGATCACTGAGGTTTAAGTGAGAGTCCTTTGGATACAGATGAATCTTTAGAGAGATTTGTCTGTAAAAGGAATTAGACAAATAGGATATAATCTAGTGAAGGACAAGAGAATGGAGTGAAGGACAGTTCTATTTATTGTGTACTTATCTGTATTTCAGTGCTCAAGCTTAAATGGATCTATGACCTCAATGATTCAAAAGTTCCTTCCAAGGTGCAGATATCACTTCACTCTTGCCTGCCCATTCTGTGTGACTCTTGTTCATACTCTCCCATAATTTCCATATGGAGTCCACTCAGGTTCATAGCCGTCATTTCACTCTCTGCTGAAATTGGGAGGATATTTGTCGATCCCAGTGTTTGTCCGTGCATCATCCTTTTTGTCTTGCCATGTATGTAGCCCCTCTTGTTTTCCTATCACATGTTTCCTTGATGATATGTATGATCGCCTTTTCTTCTTTGGAATGTTTATACACTTCACATATCCACTATATGCCTTGACAATGACTTGTGTGTGATAGTCACTCTTAATTCTTCAGAAGAAGTTGTAATTCTTATCTTTCTGTCACATCACAATATCAAAAAAATACTAGCACTGTGAAGATGAACCTTTGTTTTCATGAAGTTGGAGCTGGTTGGATTGCATTTGGGAAATGACTTGGTGCCTCTAAAACTTCCAAATGGCTCCCAGTTCAAAGTTTGCTTAATTTCTTTTTGTGTTTGTTTTTTTTTTCACAAATTTTTTTTCTGCTTCAGAATCTTGGAAGACTATGGCCCCTGGGGCATTATGGTTGCAAATATCTGAAAGGAGATGCACTAGTCAGTTGTAACTTTTTGCCAGTGATAACCTGTCCTTATGAATGATAATAAGAAAGATCATGGAGGAAATGTATGATTGGAAAGAAAATTGAATGGGTCCTATTGGTAACCTTAGAATTTCCAAAAACCTACAGTTATTCCTCTAGATTCTGTGGATGGGCCTTCTATAGAGGATCTATGGAAAAATCACACAAGTAATCCACACAGTAAGCGTGGATAAGATATGCTCTCTGTGTGTGTGTTCATCCTTCATTGCTGAAGAAGACCATGCCAACAGAGAAATGATGACATGATTTGCACTTGACTTTGTTTTGAGTGAGAAAGGGTTGTGCAGGTCACCACCTCACTTCTCTTCCAGAGCCATCTGAATCCAGTGACCAAATATTCATCAGGATGACTGGAGATGGCCCAGGATGAGGCAGTTGGGGTCAAGTGACTTGCCCAAGGTCACACAGCTAGTGAGTATCAGATATCTGAGGTGAGATTTGAACTCAGGTCCCCCTGAGTCCTACACTGGCACTCTATCCATTGCACGACCTAGCAGACCCCTTATGCTCTGTACTGATAGAGGAAAGACCCATTGGGATGAAATCACGGATGGGTGAGAAAATGAAAGTAACTTCTATTGATATGGGACTTTTTGCTGCAAATTGCTTTCCATACACAGTTCTCTGAGACCTTCACCACAAGTCTATAAAATAGGTACTGCCACATTGATTGTCTCTATTTCACAGATGAAGAAATTGATTCAGAAAGGAGTGATTAGCGTAAGGTCTCAGACTTATCAACACAACTGGGATTGGAATTCCTCTGTTCTGACTACAGACACTGTGATTCAGTGGAGAGAAGTCAGGAGTCTGGGTTCAAGACTTGATCCCTCCTTTACTACTTTAGTGACCTTGGGCAAGTCATATCACTTTTTGGGGTCTCAGAATCCCCATTTGTAATTCAAGGAGGTAGAGCTTCATGGCTGCTAACTTCCCTTCCAGTTCTGCATTGACTGATCTGATTATTTTAAAACTGGTGAATTCCCCACTTCTCCCACAAAGAAATGTGCCCCTTCAGTTCCTCAACTCTCTCTCTTGGGAGTTTAATCTCCTTTCAAGGCTCAGCTCCTGCAAGAGATAGTTTAAAACCAGAAAATTCTGACAGTAGATGAAACTGTGAGCTCCTCCTGTTTGGTTTTGTAAAGCGTATGTTAAATTTAACAAGAGAGGAACCAAACTCCCCTGCTTTGTCTCTGTCCCTTTTTGAGATTTCTTCTGGTCTTTTCTCTGTATTTCAAAAAAATGTTTCACTGATGATCTTTTCTGTCATTTTTTGCATCATTATCACTACCCATCAGTCACTCAGACCTAAACCAAAAACTTCCCCACCCCCACAAATGGGAGCCCTGTGTCTTTGGGCTGTGACTGAAATGTCTGGCTTATTCCCTGCTTCTGGTCCATCACCTCTTTGCCAACAGATGGGAAGTGCTTCAGTCTGTGTCTCCTGAAGCACTGACCTGAATCTGAAGTCTTTTAAGGCTGTTTTTGTTCAGATTGTTATCATTAAATAAACTAGTCTCCTTGCTCTTCTCCCTTCTCTCTGCATTAGTTCAGACAGTGTTTCCTGGGATTCACTGGATTCGTCCCTTTCATTGCTTTTCACAGCCCAAGGACACACTTCTACTCTCTTAGAACAGAATGTGTTTAGCTGTTTCTCAAATAGTGGCACCCACTTTGTCTCCAGGTCTGTGCTACAACAAAAAGTGCTGCTATGTGTATACATACTCATACATACACTCATATCTCATAATATGTATATATTATATGTATTTGTGTACCTATATATGTATGTATGTGTATCTCACCTATGTGTCTTCTAATTTTGACTTTCTTTGTGGTATACATCTAGTACTGTTATTTCTGGGTCAATGAAGGATATATAATTTACTGACATTGTGAGTTAAAATTATAAATTTCTTTCCTTTAAAAAATATATTTTCAATCAGTAAAAAACTGCCTTTCCCAAGAGTCCCTTTCAAATTGAGAGGAAAAACCACACTTCCTGTTATAAACATGCACAGTCAAGTAAAACAAAGTTTTGCATTGGCCATTTTCAAAAAAAAATTCTTCTGCGTTCTGAGTCCTCTTGATCAGGGAATGGGTGCCATGTTTCATCATCAGTCCTCTGCAGTCATGGTTGGTTATTATGGTGATCAGGTTTCTTCTGGGTTTCAAAGATGTTTATCATCACCATATTGTTAACGTATAAATTCTTCTGCTGGTTCCATCCACTTCATTCTGCATCTGTTCACACTATCAGTTAGTCATTTATTTATTAAGCACCTGCTATGTTCAAGGAACTGTGCTAACTTTAAGTACTGGGGAAGCAAAAAGAGACAGAAGCCTGGGTGACAGGAGGATGGCGGTGCCTTTATTAGTGATACCTTGGATGTTCAATAAGAAGGGGCATTGGAATCATTCCTACAAAGAACCTCAGATGAGAGCAGATTCTTAGCTTTGTAAAAATATTTCACCTTGGCTAGATGATATTCTGCTTACGTGATCATCCTACATATTTTCCTTTCCTTTCTCAGCCAGACTACTACACAAAGTGTCTGCACACACAGTCTCCACTTCTCTCCCTCATGCCTCAGTTCTTGGCAGTCTGGCTTCCCACCTCATTATTCTATTGGGACTGCTCTCTCCAAAGTGACCAAGGATCTATGTCTTCATTGCCAAGGCTGATAGTCTCTTCTCAGGCTTCCTCCTTCAGGAACTTTCTGCTGAATCTGACCCTGTCAGCCTCCCTCAGCTCCTGGGTGTTCTCTCCTCTCTGGGTTTTTGTGACTGCTCTCTCTTGGTTCTCTTCTTACCTGTCTGGTCACTTTTTCTCAGTCCCCTTTGCAGGCTCATCATCCACATCCTGTGCCCTAAATGGGGTTGTTTCCTAAGGCTCTGTCCTGTGCCCTGTCCTCTTCTCTCTGGCACTTCTTCAGCTCCAGTAGAGTTCATTCCCATGTGTGTTCAGATGACTGGGGAGGTCTATGTTTCTTGCTCCAGTGTCTGTCCAGCATCAACAGCTGTCTGCTGGATTTTTCAGGCCCAGTGTCTCTAAGCTCTCTTAAACACAAAATGCTGAAAACTGAACTCATTGCTTTCACCCAAATCCAAATCTTTTTCAGATTTTCCTCTTCTTAAGGAACATATTACAATTATATATTTATATTCCCAGCACCTAACAGGGTAGCCAGCATACAGTGAGCAGTTAATAAATGCTTATTTATTAGCTGCCTCTCTTTGGGGAAGTACAGCTCTGCACAGAGAAGGGTAGAGAGTTAAGTAAAGAAAGATCAAGGAATCCATGGAATCCATGAGTTGGGGCTGTTCACCTTTGTGGAGGTGGGAGATGAAATGCTGAGTTGGGAGATGAAGATGCTGGTAGGCTGGAGTCAGACTGGGAGGGCTCTGAGTGCCAAGGTCAGGGCTCTGAAATTTCTCCAGGGGTCCATAGGGAGTCACCACAGCTTCTTGAAGAGCTGCATTAAGTGGTCACTTATATTTTCTTAAAATTACTTTGTCACTTGTGGTGTGGATATCAGTCAGTAAGTAAGCATTATTAAGCTCTTCCCATGTGCCTGGCACTGTGCTGGGTGCTAGTTTACACATAAAATCGAGTCATTTCCTGCCCTGGAGGAGCTCACATTCTAGGAGGAGGAGGATGTAGGATATGTCCAGGAGGGTGACTGGGGAAGGGAGCCCCGGTCCACCAGAACTGTGAGCACAGCCGGCCATGGCGAGGGTCATATTGAGGTGATTGCTGTCCCCTGATCAAAGAGGACAGAGGGCTGTGACCTCCAGGGTCATGGAGGTGTGTGGGGTCTCTGCAGAGAGGCCGGGAGGGGGCACAAAGATCCACCCGAGGGGGTTAAAGCGGAATGAGGAGGACTCGGGGTAGAATTTCCCGGGAGTGTCCGCACAGCCCGGGTGTGGTTGACAGGCGGCTGTGATGGACCAGGCAGACAGGCCCGGTCTGAGAACCTGGAGGTCTGGGTTCTAGTACTGCTGCATTCCCGGTTTGCGGTGTGACCTCGGAAAAGTCGCTTGTGGTCTCTGGGCTTCGGAGGGGGTGGGGCTGAGCATGCGCAGGAAGGGCAGCCGGATGTGGGCTTAGTTCTCCTTGTTCAGGCTCAGGTGAGGTCATGGGTTAGAGGGCGGGAATGTCCGCAGGGCTGACCCTCCTCTGGTGTCCCCCCAGAGCACTTCATGGAGCAGCTGAAGGCCGAGTGTCACTTCGAGAACGGGACGCAGCGCGTGCGGTATGTGCAGAGATACATCTACAACCGGCAGGAGTTAGTGCGCTTCGACAGCGACGTGGGCGAGTTCGTGGAGGTGTCGGAGCTGGGGCGGGGGATCGCTGAGTATTTCAACAGCCAGAAGGAGTTCCTGGAGCAGAGACGGGCCCAGGTGGACAACTACTGCCGGCACAACTACGGGGTGATTGAGCGCTTCTCAGTGGCCAGGCGCGGTGAGTGCGCCCCGGGAGGGGAGGGGGGACCAGGGGAGCCCGGCAGGGACCCAGGGAGAGGGAGGAGGGGCTGGGGGGGGCGTCCTGGGGAGGGGGCGGAGCAGGGAGGGGAGAGAACAGAAGGAGCTGGAAGGGAGCGCAGGGGGAGGGGAGGCTGTGATGGGAGGGGGCAGGTGAAGAGGGAAGGTGGGGGGCGTCACAGGAGCAGACGCAGGGACGGGGCCCCGGAGCACGGGACAGACCAGGGGGAGCAGGAGCGGGGAGGTGACGGGTTGGGAGAGAGGAGGAAGGGAGGGGACCAAGGGGGGGAGGAGCAGGGAAGGGAGATGGGGGAGGTGTGGAGGACAAAAGGGGGACGAGGGGGAAGGAAGAAGAATGGGGTCCAGGACTGGGATGGAGTAGAAAGAAGGAGGGATGAGAGGGAGAGAAGGCAGGAAGTGACAGTGAGAGAAGACAACAGAGGTGATGGGCAGGAATTAGGAACCAAACAGCCGGAAAGGAGAGAAGGGGACAAGGGGGCAGAGGAGAGAGGAGAAGAAAGGGGAGAATAAAAGGAAGAAAAAGACTGGAGGGACACAGGGAAGGGAGAAGGGGGAAGGGACCCTCCTGGCCCTCCCTGGATTCTGGTTCCTTGAGTCCTTTTTCCTCAGTCAAATTCAGATTTTCTTCCCTCCTGCAGTTCTAATGGAGATTAATTACATTGGGACCAGGCCCCAAACCCTTCACCAATAAATAACACATTCATACAATGCCAAGGTGGTTAATAGGCAGCAGGTAGGATGGTGTAAAGAGTGCCAAGTCTGGAGTCAAGAAGACTCATCTCCCTCACTTCAGATCTGGCCTCTGACATTTCCTGGTTGTGGGGCCCTGGACAAGTCCCTTAACCTTCTTTGCCTCAGTTTCCTCATCTGTAAAATGAGCTGGAGAAGGAAGTGTCCAACCACTCCCATATCTTTGCCAAAAAAAAAATCTCAAGTAGCCTCAAAAAGAGTTATACACAACTGGAAAAGGAGAGAACAACAAAATAGTTAATATAAAATTAAATCCCCCAAGTCTTGAGTGCCCAGGCTTCATGAACATTTTAAATCATGAATGCAGATTTGCATTTTTTATCCTTGAATCTTAGCTCAGCAGAGACTTCCCATGCTCTGCTCTCCCCTGTCTCAACCACATTCTCTCCCTCCCTTCCCGTCCCAGTCCTCTGTGAAGACTCTTTGAAATTGCCTTTCTTCTCAGACCCAGATATACTTCTGCTTCTCCCAAGGTCCCTGGATCAGGATGCTCAGGTTTCTACTGGGCCTAGATATTCACCACTGTTCCCCTGATTCAAGACCTCTTCAGTGGATTGATACCATCTCTTAATATTTGACCTAGACATCTTTCTGCAAATAGTTTATTACATGCACTTATAAACTGATTCTAGAAATAATCCTTTATAAATTATCTGTTCACAGTGAGAAATCTTACCTGCTAATTTCTTCCCATATTACTGAATCCTGATGAGCTGGGGCTGTGATAATTCAGCATCATGGACTCCTGGACCCACTTCCTGCTAGTTCAGATTTCTAATCTTAGGAGGAACTTAAATTTCTACCAAGATGTCCATTTCTGGCTCTAGGAAGGAGAGGAGACCTGAGGCTGGTTATGGATCACGAGGTGGTGGCTGGACTAGGAAGACCTGCTCTGGCTCCCTCACTCAAGGTCTTTCTTCTTTCTTCCAGTTGAGCCCGAGGTGATTGTGTATCCATCAAAGTTGACTCCCCTGGGACACCACAACCTGCTTGTCTGCTCTGCCACTGGTTTCTATCCTGGGGACATTGAGGTCAGGTGGTTCCTGAATGGGCAGGAAGAGACAGCTGGGGTTGTGTCCACAGGCCTGGTTGGTAATGGAGACTGGACTTACCAGATCTTGGTGATGCTGGAAATGACCCCCAAGCGTGGTGATGTCTACACATGCCAAGTGGAGCACTCCAGCCTTCAGAAACCTGTCATCTTGGACTGGAGTGAGATAGAGCTCCCTCACCCTCCAGTTCTAACATTGCTCAAGACATGGAGCTAGCTCTGAGATCCCTTCAGTGTGTATCCTGGACCCTCTTTTCTTCTGCCCTGGGCTGATACAAAAGCCATATTGTGTTTCCCGCCCTCTTCCCTTTTCCCAGCCCAGCCCTCTAATGGTAGTGCTGACCTAAGAACTATGGAGACCTTGTCAGCTTCCTCACTGTCCCCAGACCTGGGAGGTAACCTCCCTCTGGGACTCTGTGATCAGCCTGTAGACCCCTTTGTCATAGGGTTGGGGAGCTAGGCTTTGAGATGGATTGATGTCAGTTCTCCTGGTGAGCTTTCACTTCCTGAGTCCTGAAAGGCCCTTTGCACATCCATCCATTCTTAGACAGGATTTAGCCACCTTCTCAGGCTCCTCTCAGACTAATCTGCTCCCTACATGGGGCTGGCTCTTGAGGGAAAGTTTGCATCCTTGGTGTCTCTCCTCTGCAGAAGCACAGTCTGTATCTGCCCCGAGTAAGATGCTGAGTGGAGCTGGGGGCCTCGTGCTGGGGCTGATCTTCTTTGGAGTTGGTGTCATTGTCTACAAGAGAAGTCAGAAAGGTGAGATAGTTTGGGGAAATCCTGAGGCTCCTGCCCCTCCATGATCTTGTCCAGGACAGAGAAGATATTTGATTGTGCCAGAAATCTGGTCCCAGGTCAGGGGTGAAGGCATGGTCTGGCTCTGACTTCAGCTCTTCTCCTTACCCCCACCCCAGGAACTTATGGAAAGTAGTGAAGGGGCCAGATTCCAGGGCTCAAGGGTCTTAGGGAATGTCATATTCACAATAGACACAGGCTTGGGAGGGATCTCAGGTTCCAGCCTTTAGCCCTTCCCCTGGCATTCTCCCTCCCCCCCCCCCCATCCACGCACACAGTTGTAACTGGATGGATGAAGCACCAATTAAGTGCTTCCTCTATGGTGTCTGGTACTGGACTAAGCAGTGGCAGGAGCCCCCTGTCCCACAGAGCTCAGAAACCTGGTGCCCTTTGCTTCTGTGGCTCTAGGATTTACAGGTATTTATGTGTCTGTCTCTCTTTCTTCCTCTCTCAGGAAATAGTGGGTCACAACCAACAGGTAAGATCCTTGTACCCAGGTGGGATCAGGGTTCTCATAGCTAGTGTCTGCCTAGTAGGTCCTGAAGCTAAGAAGAGACTTGGGGGCCCTTAGTGGTAAGAAGTGGTTCTGTTTTTGGGTTCAGACCCCCATGTAGACTCTTCTGTGACTGTTCTGTTTCCTCTGCAGGGCTCCTGAGCTGATCCTGAGACTGTGTCCCCTGCAGCTGTTGAATCCCTAAGCCTCCCTCCCACGTTTGGAGGCCCCTGCTTGTGCCCAAATCTCCAGGAATTAGCTTTACTGACCCCTTACTTGGCATAGTTCTTTCCATGTACCTTTGACTGTCTGGACTCTTGATATTTCCCCAAAAGAACTTCAGAGATCCCCTCTGCTCTCTTGTTTCTATACCTTTTTAAAATCCGTTTTTGTCCCTTGAACCTTCACCCCCAAAAATCAGAAGACTGAGAAACAACTAGTGCTTGGTGACACACAGAAAAAGTGAGGGGAGCAGAGGAGGAAACTTCAGCATTTGGGATTTGCAGATTCTCTCAAAGTGTGAATTCCCTCCAGAAGTGCGAATTCCCTCCAGAAGTGCAGATTGTGATCCATCTACACCTTTCCATCCTGGGGGCCTCTTCATTTCCTTCCATAATTCCTGCAGAAGTTGGCTAATCTACAGGGTAGTGGCCTTCCTGAGATATTTCCTGATGTTATGTAGATACCAGTGCCCTCACAGGCTTCGTGCCCAGAAACTCTGAACTTTTCCATGTGATGGGTGGTCCCCCCTCATTCCAGCGATGACTCTTCAGTCACTTCTGCTCAGTTCTTATTTGATGATATACTATAGCCCGTGCTGGCCTATCCTGTGCCTCTCCATGGCACTTTTAAAAAATTAAAGGTTTAGTAATACATTTTGTTTTCATGTTATATTCATTGCTGTATTCATATACCTTGCCCCCATTGCTTTTCCTCATAACAAAATTTTTACTCCAAAGTTCCCTAATAACCATCACACACATCACATGTATCCAACAGTACATGCACAATCCATACCCATAATCTCCCCACTTCCTCCATGACATGTTTATTTTCTCTCCTATGAGGTCAAGCTTGGTAACTCTAGTTATATAATGTTCAGCATCATTTCCCCCATTTTGTAGTCCTGAGTGTATTTCTTTCCTAGTTCTGCTCCCACTATTCTGAATCAGTTCATTTAAGTCTTCCCATGCTTCATTTTTTTTTGCTTTTTCTGTTGTAGCACAATTCCATTACATTCCTGTCCCACAATTTGCTTAGCCCTTTCTCAGGTGATGGGACCCTCCATTGTTTCTAATTCTTTACTACCACAAAGTGTTGCAATGAATACTTTGATACATATGCATATCTGAGATTTCCCCTCATCTTTGATGTCATTAACATATATGTTAAGCCATGGGATCTCAGCATCAAAGGGCATAGAGATTTGGACACTTGAGCATGATTCCAAATTGTTTTTCACAAATTGTGGTACCAATGCATAACTCCACAGGTAGGACATCAAGCTGCCTGGCTTTGTGTAGTCCTTCCCGCAGGAACCATTTTCATATGTTAGAACCTTGGAAGATTTGCCAGGGAATTGGTGAGACCTCAGAGTTGTTTTAATTTTCATTTTTCTCATTGTTAGTGATTTGGAGCAAACTTGAGAACTCTTCATTTCCTTTGACCTCTTATCTTTTAGTAAGAGCTCTTGGCCTTCTATATTAGTACTCATTCCCTACAAGTCTTGGATAACAGACCTTTATCAGAGTATGTTGTCCTTCATTGCTGAAGAAGATCATGCCATCAGAGAACTGATGACATGACTTGCAGTCAACTTTGTTTCTAGTGAGGGAGGGCTGTGCAGGTCACCAGCCTCACTGCTCCTCCAGAGCCATCTGAATCCAGTGACCAGATAGATATTCATCAGGATGACTGGAGATGACCCAGGATGAGGTAGTTGAGGTTAAGTGACTTGCCTAAGGTCACAGAGCTAGTGAGTGTCAAGTGTCTGAGGTGAGATTTGAACTCAGGTCTCCCTGACTCCTGCACTGGTGCTCTATCCACTGCATCACCTAGCTGCCCTTCTGTTATCGAGACAACTGAGGCAAAGACATTTTCCCCTGTCAACAATTCTTTTAGCTATTAATCTTGTCATGTAAAGGTTTCTCAGTTTCAGATATTGTTTTCTCCTCTGGTTTCCTCAAACTCTTATTTAGTGAACAGTTCTCCCTTTAGTCACAGTTATGAAATCTACTATGAAACCAGCCATTTCCTAGACCTTTTGTAGAAGTTTGTTAGCTTTTCATTAGTAACAATAATAGAATCTCATCTAAGGTTCCCCCAAATTAGTGCCATTTGGGGTAAGTAGAAGGGAATTAATTGTAAAAAAATCATCATACCATTTGCTCATAATGTTTAGCAAGAGATCCTTTTAAATGAGTGGATTTTGTGGTTAGTTCATTTCCATAGAAGGGGTGATGTTGCCCAGAACTTACCTTTACCTAAAGAATTTTATGGGAGGCCCTTCTTGACCAATAGCAGAAGTGTCAGTGTGGGTGGAAATGAGGGTGCTGGGCCTTCTCTGCTCTGCATCCAGGTTGGGCTCTTCTCCCTCTTTGGAGAGTGCAGAAGCCTTTCAGTGTCAGAGCAGTAAATGGGAGCTGGGGAGATGTGGGAGAGTAACAGCTCCCTAAATCACTGGTGAGTGATGACATGCCCAAGATCCGTCATTTCCTTTCTGTGCAGAAACAATGTCATTTGTGAGCAGTATTTCAGTTTGCAGGTTCCCATGGATTCTAATCTGTTGGAATTTTAGTATAGAGTACAAAGTAATAGAGCATGGGTTCAAGAACTTTGTTTCTTTTCATACATTTTTCTAGCAACCAATTCCCTTTGATTTTCTATTATAGATCTAGAGTTGGAAGAGACCTCAGAATTCATCTGGTCTAAACCCTTCATTTTCCAGATGAGGAAAGTTAAGCTCCATAGGATTAGTCATGCCAATTGAGTAAGCATTAATTAACTGCCTCCTGTGTGCCAGACACTGTCCTAAGTGTTGGGATACAAAGAAAGTCAGAAAATGGTCCTTGCCTTGAAGGAGCTCACAGTCTAAATGTCAAACAGGATTTTCTTTTTGTTCCTGTTCATACTAGAGGGTCACTGAAGTTTGTCAAACAGAAAAATAACATGGTCACACCTGCACTTTATTTTAAAATAGTATTTTATTCTGATTACATGTAAAGGCAATTTTCAGCATTCATTTTTATAATATTTTGAGTTACAAATTTTTCTTTTCTCCTTCCTTCCCAAGATAGTAAGAAATCTGATATAGGTCATACATGTCAGTCATGTAAAACATTTCCACATTGGTCATATTTTGAAGGAACAGAACAGAAGGAAAAACACATGGAAAGAATAAAGAAAGTAAAAATCGTGTACTTCGATCTCCATTCAGCCACCATCAGTTCTTTCTCTGGATGTGGACAGCATTTTCCATCATGAGTCCTTAGGAAATCCCTGCACTTCAGAAAGAGCAATTTGACATCTTAGTAGAGAATGGCCCAGAGGGAGGAGAGACTGAGGCAGACAGACCCCTGACCAGGTTATTGTAATAGTTCTGGCCCAAGGTAGGAAGGCCTGGGCCAGAGTGATTGCCATGTTAGAGGAGAGAGGAAGGTGTATGTGAGAAATGTCACCAAAGTGACAGGATTTGGCAAATGATTGGAAATGGGAGATAAGAGTGTAGAGTCAAAGCTGATAAGGAGTCCCTGGCTCCCCTTCCCGTTTCACCCCAGTCCTGGTTGTTGTTGCAACAACATTGGTTGTGACTGTTGGGAGACTCCCCCACCATGGAAGAGATAGGCAAGAAGTCCCCAATGTCAGCCATCCTTCTGGATGGATCACTGCGATCACCTTTAGCCACTTGGAGAAATTTTACATCCTTAGAGGAGACATCACATGCTATTACATCCCCCCCAGCATTTCACTCTCCACCAGAAAGATGGTTGGCATCCTTAGGGGAGGATGGAAGACAATTGAAGAATAGGACAACTCTATGGGGGCTGCTTTGCCTGCCTACTACCACAGCAAATTGTCTTTGTAGCACCAAGTACCATTTAATGCTTCCTACTTATCCAGGTTCAATGGTGTTATTTTATTTTGGGGGGCAGTGTCCCTTTCCAGTTCCATCCAGAAAGTGAGAAGGAAATGTTCATGGTTACCACTCATGGAGAGGAGGAGGAGGAGACTGAGCAGCTCACCCGGGAACTGCACCAACAGAACCAGGAGCTGAGAGACACCTGTGTTAGTCTCCAGAAACAGAAAGACATGAAGGGTGAACTCCAAAAGTCCTGAGAACTGCAGGGGAGACTAGAGTCTCTGCCAGATATCACTGAGTAGCAGAGAATTAAAGGACAGAAAGACTGTTGGTAGACAGAATCAGTTCAGCTTAAAGTGCAGAACCAGAACATGTCCTGAGAAAATGATCACCAGGCTGAAGACCAGTCTTGATCACCTTGATCAGTTTCAGGCACAGATTTCAGTTCTGGATAAGCAAGAATAATGAATACTTGCAATTCTGTTCTTTTTTGATTGCTGAAGAAAAATAAAGTCATCTAGTAAAAAAAAATAATGGATATGGGGGAAACAGATATAAGATACGAGAAATGGGATGTCAAAAACAAGTCTGTAAAACACTGAATGATAAAACTAGGAGATCTGTATAAAAATAAAATAAAAGGAGGAAATAACAAGAATTCATTAGGAAAAAGCATCTAGCAGGACACACCAGGGTCAAGGATACCTGTGATATTATCTTCCATAGGCTGAGAAGTTCATATTAGAGGATACTACCTTAGTCTCAAGGTGTATTAATAAAGGCCTCTCCTGTAGTAGAAAACTAAGAATAGAAACAAAGAGCAAACAGGAGAGATGCCCTAGAGATGCATTTAGCAGCACCTAAGAGATGGTCATGGGACAGGAAAACTTAAAGATACCAGCAGGAATTCCACAGGAGAGGCTGAATGAATGCAGATGACTTTGATCAAGACTGTAAAATCACAAGTAATGTTTTCACATAAAAGAAAAAATTGTTGAGGGCATCCTGTGAGCCAGGCACTCTGCTAATCTGGGGGAATATAGAGAAAGGCAAAAACATTCCCTACTCTTGAGCTCAGAGTGCAAGGGAGGAAACAGTATGCTCAGTTCAAACAAGAGATTTACAGAAAAAAATTGAAGATAACTTCACAGGGAATGTACTGACATGAAGGAGGACTTGGAAGGACTTCTTGTAGAAGGCAGGACTTTAGCTGAGATTTGAAGGATGTTAGGGAAGTTAGGAGAAGAATGTGCTCCAGGCATGGGGGTCAACCAGTGTAAATGCTGGGAACTGGATGGATGAAGTGTTAGGGATCAAAGTGTACATCAAGTCATTAAAGTATGAGACTGAAAAGGTAGGAAGCAGATAGTTTATGAAGGGCTTTAAGAGCAAAAAAAGAATTTTATATCTGATCCTAAAGACAATAAGGAGTCGATGGTGAGTGGAATCATCTTTGAAGATGTTTTTGTACATTTTGTACATTTTTTTGTGTGTTTTGACCCCAGAGTGGGATTCCTCATCTGCCATGGTAATCAGACCAAGGTTGGATAAGCAGACAATGTTTAAGGCACCATTTCTAGCCCCCTTCCTCGCACCAGGAGGTGAGCAGTGCGATCCTTAAAAGACTACTTAGACACCCAGGGGGCTGTGGAGTTCCACTGCTGCTTCCAGTGAGAAATGACTCTATGACCTGGGCTATGTAGTCAGGGTTGTGACTACAGCTCCCAGTGTATCCACACCTGTAGCTTCTTCACTTGCCTTTTGCCACAGGACTTTGAGGTATAATGATAAAATATTATGGGTGATGTCTTTTGATTTGTGCATAAATTGGATTTAAGTGAGGCAAAGTCGCATGAAGTCATCAGCCTCACTCCTCCAGAGTCATCACAGTCTAGTGGCAGGACAAAATCAAGACAACTAGTGATGGCTCAGGATGCAGTGGATAACCTTAATGTCTTCAGTGTCTAATCAAGCTCTAAGCACTCCACATCACCTGCTTCAGCTGCCTTCATGGCCATTGGAACAAATTTTTCTCATCTACCCATTCCACCAGGGGAAGTCTTCACATGCTTGAGGTAGACACCCCCCTAACTCACCAATGGGTTTGAGACCGCTTGGCTACCCTCAACCTGGTTTGGTCCATCTGCCAAAACAGGGGTATGACTGCTGCGCAAGCTGCAACTTTTTGGAGACACAGGGGAGAGTTGGTTGGAATATGGGGACACCAAAGTTGGAAAACAGCCATGAAAAGGGCTTAGCAGTCATCGCATCAAAGGTACTTGTCTCCCCTGAACACACTCGTTGACTGAATTGAAGGGTAACCTAAACTTGTTCTAGAAAGATTAATTTGATAGCTGAGTAGAGGATAGGAAGAGATGGGACAGGGAGACTAGACAGCATGGAAGAGAAGATTTGGGGAGAAATATGGTAAACCCCTTTTTGGACAAGTTAAGTTTGAAGTGATGAGAAATCCAGCTATTGGTAATCTGTAGGCAATGCGTTCTTAACCTCTTGTATCCAGAACCCCTTTGGCAACCTGCTGAAGCCTATGGATCCAGTTATGAGAGAAATATCTCCTCTTTGAACTTCTATAGGGGATTACTGTTGCTGAAATAAATCTACCACAACACAGATATTACAGAGGTTAAAAAATCTGGACTTAAGCTCAAGCACAACTTCAGGATTAAAATAAAAAGCCTTGACCAAAGATTAGAGTTTATGATTAAGTCTTTGCAGAGAAAATTGTGTCAAAGAGACAAAGAAATAAATTCTTTTACATATTGCGATCTCATATTCTTTTAGGTAATAAAATATATTTTTAAAGATCAATTCATAATCCTACTATGCCTTCAATGCCATAAAAGTTGAACAAATTTAAACAGGAACATAATCTCATACATCTCCCAAGGAAATGTAATCAGTTAAACGGTTAACAACCTCAGCAGGTAAATAAGTCAGATTACAGAATAAACACTGGGTTTGCAATATCCTACATTTATAAAACCTATAATGTTTCATGTTAAAGAAGTCACAGTAGGCTAATTGAGAGGAAAGGATTCATAAATCATTAAGCATGAGTGTTAGGGAAATTCTTCCACAAATAAAATCTTATTGGTCAGAGGTTGTATTCTTTTCTTTTCTCATTTGGATTCTTATCTTGGAAATGTCAATAGTCTTCCCTTGATTCAGGGATTCTTTTTTTCCCCCAGATAATTGAAGTTCAGTGACTTGTTCATGGTCACACATCCATTATCAAATATCTGAGGCCAGATTTGAACTCTGTCTTCCTGACTCCAGGGTGGGTGCTCTATTCACTGTTTGTTTTTTTAAGCCAGTTGAGGTTAACAAGAAATAGGTTTCAGGAGTCACCAGGTGTTCAGGAGGAAAGGCAAAATAAAATATAATTTAAAAAATAAATTGAAATGTTCCCATAACTATTTGCTTTGCCTTCATCATAGAAGCATCAGCAATACATCAAAGATCAAAGAATCAAATACTTTGCTTGATGGCAACCACAAGTACCAGGAAACATTAATGATCACTTATATTAAATAAAATGAAATGTCCTTGATATAGATTACCCCTTACAAGTCACTCTAAATGTCTATTAATAAGATTGTTTCTTCTTGGTTCTTAGCTGTGTCATGTAGCCATCACATCCTGGGAAACATTTTGTCTTGTGAATTCTGGAATAGGCCTTATTTCTAGGACAGCTCTGGATAGAGTTCCTTCTGGTAGATTTGTTTCCGTGGTTCCATGTTATTTGCAGAGTTTCTAGACAGTGTTATTGCTAAAATCTGCTAATGATAAGACCTCAAACAATTTATCAAGAACAAACTGAACCTCTTTAAATTTGCTCTTCCATTAACTAGTTAATGGGGTGAAAACCAGCTCTTGTCTTATGGAGCTAACTTTATTAATAACAGAACTATGAGAACATCCAATTAAGAACCCGCAATTCATCTGAGAGTTCAGAGAATCCCAGGTTTTACATACCACTTCACTTTCTATCTTTATCTGCACTCTGTACCTGATACAAATAATGCCATCTACAGGATGAATGAAACATTAAAAGCATCCATGAAGTCTTGATTTGTAAAATGAACCCTTCTGTCTCTTAGTATTACCAGAGAAAGCCTTTAAAGTGTAAGTGAGAGGTGGGGAGTGATTTGTTATTAATGCAGTTTTATATGTAAAATCCACAATTTTTGAGAACTTACAATACTAAAACATAATTAAAGTCTGTTTATCATAGTGGTGAATGAAAGAAAAAATGTTTTTACAGCAACAGAAAAATTCATCTATGAATATTTAATCTACCCTTCTGGGTGAACTGTTCTTTAGTTGTTCAATTTTGTTCTTAATTGTAATTAATTATCTTCAGGATAAAAAGAAAAAAAATTAAAAATGCATCATCCAGAAACATTATGTTTACTTGTATTTTTGTCATAGTTACTAATAAAAATGATTGGAAGTCAATTACATACAAATACATTCTTTTTAAGAAAAGAGTCTTGTTGATTTTCTCAAAATAGTTTGTATGAAACTTAAACTTTTAAATTTTTATCACATCACATCTTTTTCCTATTCCCCCTTTGAGAATATAAGTATGTATAAGTCATTATATCATCTAGAAAAGAGGGAGTACTGTGTAGACTTGATGTTACACATGAATGCGTAATCATTTACAAGGAGAAAGATGGCAAATCAAAGAACTCATTTACCTAAGTATTTGAAATAGGAACATGAAACAAATAAGAGGCCCAAATTTAGAATAGGTATGTTAAAAAAGCAATTAAGTTCTTTCATACTTTCATCCTATTAAAGTAACCTAGAGATGTTCAAGTATTGCAACAAAATTATATACAATACAAATTATGCAATACAATACAAAATTATATACAAATTTTAAAGTTTACCTTTCATGGTTATAGACGTTTGCTATGAGATGAAGAATTAGAGACATACTTATAACAATACCAAGGCTGTCTCATCAAAGGCACAGACTAATTTGTCATAAGTGTAACAGGATAAAGAGGACAAGTTTATAATTCTTGGTGACTTTAGTGTCAGAATGAAGTAGACTATAAGACATGGCAAGGAGTCCTTGAGAGGAATGGAGCCTGGAACAGCAACAGCAATGGCCACTTATTACTAAAGATTTTGGCATCTCATGACCTCATCAGCAGCACTGGTTCCCATTTACCTAGTAAAACTTCGTGGATGCATCCTTTCAGCAAACATTGACCTTTAATAGTCTACATCATTGTAAAGAGAAGAAACAGACAGGATGGGAAAGTGGTGAAGATGATGTGTGGTGCAGAGTGCTGGACTGATCATAGACTTATCTTCTCCAAGCTAAACATTCACATTCAATAAAAGTGGTGACTCCAAGGAGAGATGAAGACTAGCGAGATGAAGACTCAATGTTAACAGATGAGCGCACTTCTCTGTGTGTGAATAGTTTATTGTCAACTTGGAAGGAAAGTTGAGCTGACACATGGTTAGCAATGGTGGAATAGAAAAGGAGTGGGCAGGTTTTAGAGATTTGATGTACAGCACTGCATTTACTTATCTGGGCCAGAACACTTGCAAACATCAAAACTGGTTTGCCAAAAATGCTGAAGAAATTCAGAAGATACTAAAAGAAAATACAGAACTCCATAAGCTTTACCCACTGTATATTTCATCCATTTCTGAGAAGGTAGCATTTAATTCCATTAAAGGTAAAGTACAAGTGAAACTTAGAGAGATGCAGGATTCTTGGCTCATGTAAGACTTCAGTTTTATGCTGATAGTAGCAATCCACAGTACTTTGGATTAGATTCCCTGAAGGCTATTTATGGACCAAAGACCTATGGTGCATCTCTACTCAATGCTGATGGAGTCACATTGATTAGTGATAGGGACATGATCCTTGAAAGGTGAACTGAATACTTCCATAACTATTTGAGCAGACTGTTATCAATGAACACTACAGACACTGAACATGCACTTTAAGTTGAAGTCAGTTCCTCTGGAGCTGATCATCTGAATGAAGAATAGGCTTTGAATGCTGATGTGTGTGAAAGTACCTGGTACCGATTGTGTTTCACCTGAAATTTACAAGGTAGTGGGTCCACTAGTCATACAAAAGCTGAACAAAATGTTCTGGATTATATCACAAGAGGAAGTAATCTCCCAGGAGTTCAAGGATGCCTCCATTGTCCATCTCTAGAAAAAAAAAGGAAATTGAATTGTTCTGTAACAGTCAAGGGGCTACAGAGAGGGTGGAGTTGGGGAGGAATATCTCTCTCTTAGTGACTGCTGGCAAAGTTCTTGTCAGAATCCTCCATACTAGGAGGATGGTCATTTACCTAAGAGTCATTGTGACTTCAGAAAGGGCTGAGGAATGGTAGATGTGGTGTTTGCTGCCCAACAATTCCAGGAGAAATTCCAGGAATAGAATTGGCAACATTTGCCAATTTGACCAGGATTGTCAGTCATGCAGGCTGGTGGAAGTTCATGGTAAAATTTTGTCGACTTTTTTATTTTTTGTTTGACTCTCCTCCTTCTGTCCTCTAGCCAATGTGAATCAGTATTTACCACATTCTTTTCTTTCTTTTTTATATTCAACAGATTTTGTGTTTGACACATTGGCCAGAAATAACTCTTTTTTCCACAGTAGCCCTATTCAATTAGATAAATATGCCAGGTAAAAGGTTCTTCTTTGTTAGAACAGAAGGTAGAAAGCTTTAAATTTGCTTAATTTTAAAATTGGGAACTTAATCATCATACGAATTCTACTTAAAGAAGTTATGAATCATATCTTATTAAGGACCACAAACATTAATGTTTTCAATAAAAAACACAAATTTTGATGTAATTTACTTTTAATGAGAATTTGATATACAAATATTAACAAAATAAAACCTAATAGTGTAAATTATTTCATTGCACCATTTTATTTTTTTTACACTACCTAAATGCAAGCATATTTTGGCTTATGAAAAATATTAAGGTATAACCTTGATTAATCGGGGTGCTTAGGGTACAGACCTGTATAACTAATGGGTAATCTTTAATTCTTCTAAGTAAAAATATTTCAAAAATATAATAGTTGACTTTTTTGTCTTAATTTTACTGTCCTTTGCTAAGCTAATCACATTGTGATGGCTAAGAATCTTGCTGTGCATCGGTCATAATTAAGATCAGTCTAATCTAGCTTTCTAATATCACGTACAATGTTACAATACCAAAAACATCCTTCAGAAAATACACATGGCTAGATAAATTGCATTTTTATAAGAATCTTTTGCCTTTTCAATGAGTATTAGATCAAAAACTGTAGTACCATGGGATGATATCACTGAAAAAAATCAAAGAAAACTTGTCATAGTGGTGCTAATTTATATTTGTCAAACGAAGTTGTATACACCAGCTGTATTTTATTACAAAATAACACAGAATTTAAGATGCTTTTTTTTTCTGAGCCTTCATTTCCTACAAAGTGAGCCGGCATGTTAAGCATTATTCCTGCTTGTTAACACTTTCCTATTATGACCCATTTCCCTTTTCTTTTAAAGGTTTATCTTTTCCTTTCTTTATAGATTTCTGGAAAGGCATCAATGTTATATCCTCTATAGCAGTTAAAAGAGTATATGCTTGCCTCTCTTCTGCTGTTTGTTGACATAATCTAGCATTTACTTTTTTCTTCTCCACTCTGTTGCTGCTTTGTTTTTTCATTTCAACCATTTTGGTGCTCATTCTTATTTATTCTGGATTTTGTGGGTCACCATGATATTACTTATCTTTTCTATGGCTTGCTCCTTTCTTTCTTTCCTACCACTTCAGTTTCAATTTGAATTTTCTGTTTTCAGTGACCATGGTGCTTAAACCGTCTCTTTTTTCCTCTTGTGTCTGAGTTACAAATAGGAATTGCCAGAGAATTCCCCCTTAAATTTTGAGTTCAGTACACTACGGCCCTTCTTGAATTTTGTGTGATTTCAGGTTTTCTCAGTGGTATTCTTTTCTTTAGAGATTCAATGCTGAGTTATACACATCAAAAGATCATGATTATATGAGAATTCTTAAAATATACTCATGTAGGGATATAATTCAGCAAGAGTTGTATTTACTTTAAATTCCTGCTACTAACTGTATTCAATTCTACAGGGAAATAGGTAGCTTTGGTGTGAGATATGACTTTCCATGATGAGAGTGAGAGTAAGTTCTTATTGTTCAGTTGAAGGTACTTCTGAGTTAACTAGAAATCCAGATGAAATATTGGAGTAAATTGAGACCCAGAAAACCTAAATGATAATAGACACAAATGTTTCATGCTAATCAATCATCTAATATTCTTATCAGAAATTGTATGAAACATCTAGATTTATTCACCTCTTTCTATATTCTCTGGCAATTCCTATTTGTAACTCAGACAAATAATCTAATCTATGGTTGACACAACTTTAAACAAGAGATTTTCATTTTCTTGTTTTACTGGTAAAGAATTAGTTCTCAGTAATATCATCTTTTTATTTTATAATGAAATAGAACCTCTTTCCATAAATGCAGTGAGGTAGCAGAGGAATGGTTTGTTTCTTTCTTAAGGCAGCTGTTTTATTCATGGAATGTATTCCCTCATTAATGTAAAGGTTCAATGTCCTTATAGGAGTAGCTACAAAAAAAATCATAGACAGTCTGAATGCAGCACTGAAAAATAAATATCAATGTTTATTCGGAAAGATAATGGTAAAAGTCCATTCAGCAGAAATCAAAAAATCCCAACTTGATCTCCAGGAATAATTCACAGTTCTGAGCCATGCTTTATGAAACCATTCCCAGCAATCTATGCAGGATTTATTCTTATTCTATCATTTATAATTATAGCACTTGTGGCAGGATATTTAAGTTCTTCTTCCATATAAAAATTTTATTTGCTTTTAGTTTTCTACAATCACATCCATAAATCTTAGATTTTCTTCCCCTCCATCCCTTTTCCTTCCCCCCTCCCCATATCCCTTCCCAAGACTGTATGCAATCTTATGTAGGTTCTACACATATATTCTTACTAAATACATTTTTTCATTTTAGTCCTGTTGCATGGAAGAATGAAAATTAATGGGAGAAACCATGAGAAAAACCAAAACAAAACAAAAGAGAATATAGTTTGCTTTATTCTGCTATCCAATTCCATAGCTTTTGCTCTGGATGTGGAAGGTATTTTTCCTCCAGAGTCCACTGGATATTTTTGAGGTCTTTGCATTGCTGTGGAGGGCTAGGTCTATCAGAAAAATTCCTTGCACACTGTGGTTGTTCTCCAGGTTCTGTTCCTTCCACTCAACATCTATTCATATAAGTCCTTCTAGGCCTTTCTGAAGTCTAGCTGTTCATCATTTCTTTAAGCACAATAGGATTCCATTACATTGATATATCACAACTTGTTCAACCATTCCCCAATTGATGGGCACTCCCTTGATGTACAGTTCTTGGTTACCACAAAGAGAGCTACTATAAACATTTTTGCACATGTGGGACCTGTTCCCATTTTTGTGATCTCTTTGGGATACTGTCCTAGAAGCGATATTGCTGGGTTAAAGGGTATACACATTTTTGTTGGGTTTTGGACATAGTTGCAAATTGCCCTCCAGAATGGTTAAATCTGGTCATAGCTCCAACAACAATGAACTAATAGTCCTACTCTCACACATCTTTTCCAACATTTATCATCTTTCTGTTTTGTCATGCTAGCCAATCATATAGATGTGATATGGTACCTCAAAGTTATTTTGATTTGCATCTCTCTAATCAATAAGGATTTGGAGCATTTTTTCATAGGACTACAGATAGCTTTAATTTCTTCCTCTGAAAACTTCCTGTTCATGTCCTTTGACCATTTATCAATTGCGGAATGACTTGTACATTTGACTCAGATCTCTCTGTATTTTAGAAATCAGGTCTTTTTCACAGAAACTAGTTGCAAAAATTCTTTCCCAGTTTTCTACTTCCCTCCTAATCTTGGTTGCATTGGTTTTGTTTGTGCAAAATCTTTTCAATTTAATGTGATCAAAATTATCCATTTTACATTTCATAATGTCTTCTATCTCTTGTTTGGCCAAAAATTTCTCCAGTCTCCATAAATCTGACAAATATACTATTCTTTGTTCCCCTAATTTGTTTATAGTATAAGTCTTTATACCTAGATCATGTATTTACTTGGAATTTATTCTTGTGTGTAGTGTCAGTCATTGGTCTATGCCCAGTTTCTGACACACTGTTTTCCAGTTTTCCCAGAAGTTTTTGTCAAACAGTGAGTAATTATCCCAGAACCTGGGGTTCTTGGGTTTATGAAACACTAGATTGCTAAATCCATTGACTACTGTGTCATGACTATCTAACATATTCCACTGGTCTACCCTTCCATTTCTTAGCCAGTACCAAGTGGTTTTGATGATTGCTGCTTTATAATACAATTTGAGATCTGGAAGGACTAGACTACCTTCCCTAGCATTTCCTTTTTATTAGCTCCCTAGATATTCTGGATCTTTTGTTTGTCCAGATGAATTTTGGTATTATTTTTTCTAGCTCTAGAAAATAATTATCTACTAGTTTGATTGGTATGGCACTGAATAAGTAAATTAATTTAGGTAGAATTGTCATTTTTATTATATTGGCACTGCCTACCTATGAGCAATTGATGTTTTTTTCACTTACTTAGATCTGAATTTATTTGTATGAAAAGTGTTTTTTAACTGGTTCATATAGTCACTGGGTTTGTTTTGGCAGGCAGACTTCCAGATATTTTGTAGTGTCTATCATAGCTTTAAATGTGATTTCTCTTTCTATCACTTGCTGTTGAGCTTAGTTAGTAATTTATAGAAATGCAGATGATTTCTGTGAGTTTATTTTGTAACCTGCAAGTTTACCAAAATTGTTATTTCAAATAATTTTTCATTTGATTCTCCGGAATTCTCTAAGTATATCACCATATCATTTGCAAAGAGTGATAACTTGCTTTCTTCTTTGGTTAGTCTAATTCCTTCAGTTTCTTTTTCTTCTCTTATTGCTAAAGCTAACATTTATAGTATCATCTTGAATGACAATGGTGATAATGGACATCCTTGTTTCACTACGGATCTTATTGTAAATGCATCTAACTTGTCTCCATTACATATAATACTTGCTGATGAGTTTGGGTAGATACTACTTATTATTTTATAGAAGACTCCATTTATTCCTATGCTCTCCCATGTTTTCAATAGGAATGAGTGTTGAATTTTGTGAAAAGCTTTTCTGCATCTATTGGTAGAATGATACGATTTCTGTTAGTTTTATTGTTGATATGATTAAATAATGCTGATAGTTTTCCTAATATTGTACCAGCCCTGTATTCCTGATATTAATCCTCTTTCATCATAATGCATTATTCTCATAAGTTGCTATATTCTTTTTGTTAATATCTTATTTAAATTTTTTGCATCTGTATTCATTAGAGAAATTAGTCTATACTTTTCTTTCTCTGTTTTAGTTCTTCTTGGTTTAGGTATCAAAACCATAATTGTTATCATAAAAAAAATTTGCTCGGATTCTTTCACCAATTTTCCCAAATAGTCTATATGGTATCGTAATTAACTGTTCTTTAAATGTTTGCTAGAATTCACTTGTAAATCCATCTGGCCCTAGAGAATTTTTTCTAGGAAGTTCATTGATGGCTAGTTCAATTTCTTTTTCTGAGGTGGGGTTATTTAAGTATTCAACTTCCTCTTCTGTGAATTTGGGCAATTTATGGTTTTTTTTTAAAATATTCATCTCTATCACTTAGATTGTAAAATTTCCGAGTGTACAGTTGGGCAAAGTAATTTCTAAGTATTGTTTTAATTTCCTCCTCATTGGAGGTGAGTTCACCCTTTTCTTTTTTGCTATTGGTATTTGGTTTTCTTCTTTCTTTTTTTAAATCAAATTGATCAAAGGTTTATCAATTTTATTGTTTTTTTTCATGAAGCCAGCTCTTAGTTTTATTTATTAGTTCAATAGTTTTCTTTATTTCAATTTTATTAATCTCTCCTTTTGGTTTCAGTATTTCTAGTTCACTTTTTTTCTGGAGTATTTTCAGTTTTTTTCTTTTTCTAGCAGCGGCATATCCACTTCATCTCCTCTTTCTCTATTTTATTCATGTAGACGTTCAATGATGTAAAACTTCCCCTAAGAACTGCTTTTGTGATATTCCATAAGTTTGGGTAGGTTGTCTCATTTTTGTTGTTCTCGTGATTTATTGTTTCTGGGATCTGTTGTTTAACGCATTCATTCTTCAGGATTTTTCTAATTAATTTTGTTCTTTCAATGGCATTTTATTACAAATAATTTTTATTGCATTATGATCTAAGAAGGATGCATTGGCTATCTCTGCCTTTCTGCACTGGATTGTGAGGTTTTTATGCCCTAGTACATGGTCCATTTTTGTATATGTGCTATGTACCACTAAGAAAAGGATATATATGCCTTTCTATCCCACTCAATTTTCTCCAGAGATCTATCATACTACCTTACTCAGAGCCGTATTCACCTTCTTAACTTCTTTCTTATTTATTTTGAGGTTAGATTTATCAAGCTCAGAGAGCATGAGGGGTTGAGGTACCCCACTAGTATAGTTTTGCTAATTATTTCTTCCAGTAACTCCCTTAACTTCTCCTCTAAGAATTTGGGTGCTATACCACTTGGTGCATATATATGTAGTAATGATATTATTTCATTGTCTATGGTGGCTTTTAACACAATATAGTTTCCTTCCTTATCTCTTTTGATTAAACCTATTTCTGCTTTTGCTTTGTCTGATATTAGCAATGCTATCCCCCCTGCTTTTGCATCAGCTGAAGCTTAATATATTATGCTCCAACCTTTTGCCTTTACCTTATGTATATTTCACTGTTTCAAATGTGTTTCTTTTAAACAACATATTGTTGGATTATAGTTTTTAGTTCATTCTGCTGTCTACCTCTGTTTTATGGTTGAGTTCATCTAATTCACACTCACAGTTATGATTACTATCTATGTCTTTCCCTCCATTCTATTTCCCCTCATTTATGTTTTTATTGTCTTTTTTTATGCTATCCCTTCTACCTTCCCTTCCACAATAGACTTTTTATTTCTCACCACAGCCTCCCTCAGTCTTCTTTCACTTCTTTCAGCCTCCTCCCTTTTACTCCCATTTTCCCTTACTACTTCTTCCCTCCCTTTCAGCCTCCCCTCCCTTCTCTTTCCTCTTTCCCCTCCTACTGCCTATGGAGCAATTTACATTTATATACTAATTTGAGTTTGTTGTTATCTCCTGGAACCAAATCAGATGAGAGGAAATAAATCTGAAACAGTGGTTATCTCCCTTCCCTCTTTCCCTCTACTGTAGTATGTTTTTGTGTCTCTTCCTGCAATGTAATTTACCTTTGTCTACCTCCTCCTTTTCACATCTCCTATTATAATCCTTTCACACCCTTAAATCATATTTTTTATTACATCATTTAATTTATACCCACTCCCTCTATCTATGTATATCCCTTTTAAATATTATAATAAATGTACAGTTCTCAAGGTTAACAAGTATTTTCTTCCCTTATCAAATTGTAAACAGGTTGCTCATATTAAATAACAATTTTTTTGTTTCCCCTGTTTACCTTTTTATGCCTCTCTTGGGACTTGGGTTTGAACATTGAATTTTTGGTACAGCTCTGGCCTTTTCATCACAACAGTCTGGAAATCCCTTATTTCATTGAATGTCCATCTCCTTGCCTGAAATATTATGCTCAATTTTGCTCAGTAATTGATTCTTGGTTTTAGTCCCATCTCCTTTGTTTTATGGAATATCATATTCCAATCTCTCTTATCTTTTAGTATAGAAGCTGCAAGGTCTTGCTTGATCCTCACTGTAGTCCCTCATTATTTGAATTGTTTCTTTCTAACTACTTGCAGTATTTTCTCCTTCACTTGATAGTTTTGGTATTTGGCAACAATATTCATTGGTGCTTTCAATTTGAGATCCCTTTCAAGAGGTGATCTGTGGATTCTTTTGATAACTATTTTGCTCCCTGGATCTAGGACCTCAGGGCAGTTTTCCTTGATGATTTCTTCTTTTTTATAATTTTATTTTTTTATTTTTAGTGTTCCACAATCACTACCATACAACCTAGATTTTTTCTTTCCCTTCCTCCCTCTTCCTTCTTCCCCTCTCTTTCCTCCACACTTCCTTCCTCTCTCCATAAGATAGCATACAATTTTATATAGGTTCTACACATTCATTTCTATTAAAAACATTTTCACCATAGTCATGTTGTAAAGAAGAATTAAAATGAATGGGAGAAATTACATAACAAATCAAAATGTAATACAAAAAAAAATGATCTGCTACAAATTGTGAATGAATTCCATAGTTCTTTCTCTGGATGTGGAAGGCATTTTGCCTTAAAAGACCGTTGCAATTTTTTTAAGTTCTTGCATTGCAATGAAGTTCTAAGTCTACCAGAAAAATTCCTCACATGCTGTGGTTGTTGCTGTGTACAAAGTTCTCCTGGTTCTGCTCCTTTCACTCAGCATCAGTTCATGTAAGTCTTTCCAGGCCTCTCTGAAGTCTTCCTGTTCATTGTTTCTTTTAGCAAGATAGTATTTCATTACATTCATATACCACAATTTATTCAGCCATTCCCCAATTGATGAGCATCCCCTTGATTTCCTGTTTTTGGCCACCACAAAGAGTGCTGCTACAAAAATTTTTGAACATGTGGGACCCTTTCCCATTTTTATGATCTCTTGGGTTTACAGTCCTAGAAACAGTATTGCTGGGTCAGAGGGCATGGACATTTTTGTAGCCCTTTGGGCATAGTTCCAAATTGCTCTCTAAAATGGTTGGGCTCAGCTCACAGCTCCACCAACAATCAATTAGTGTTCCAATGCTCCCACATCTTCTCCAACATTTATCATCTTCCTGTTTTGTCATGTTAGCCAATCTGATAGGTATAATGTGATATCTCAGAGTTGTTTTGATTTGCATCTCTCTAATAATAGTGATTTAGAGCACTTTTTTTGTATGACTATAGATATATTACTTTATCTCTAAACTTGGTCATTGAATGAATTTTTCCCACTTCAATATTTCCATAGCTATTACCTCATAAAATCTTATGTTATATGCATACCTCTATAAGTTTTCTGGTTACACATTTCTCTTTCTAAGTAGAAATGCTTATATTTAATATAATGTTAACTGAATTAAAACCATTTCTGGCAGACTTGTGCCTGAAAAACAGAGAATGGTATTTTTTTCACTTAATGAAGCTACTCATTAATTCACAGCTCTCCAATTTCTCGATGGGAATAGTGTGAAAAAGTTAATTCAGTGCTTTTCTGAATTCTAAGTAAACTCTGTAATGCAGCATTTCACTTAATGTGTCAGTTTAGTGACCATGTCAGAAAGAGAAAAAAAATTATGGCCTATCCTCTTTATGCCCACATCCTGATTAAGCTTATGAGCAAAATATCCCTTTCTACCTGCTCACTGACTTATCCAAAATGCCTCATCCACTGGAACCGTTAAACTCCCTGATGACTCACCTGGATTTCTGTGCTCAAGATGACCCAATGTCTCTTTCCAAAAAAGTCCAAAACATTATTCCCTGCTTTGACATCTAATTCCAGGGACACAGATTTTCTATTCTGCTCCCCTGATATCTATGAGACAGTTGGCAGGCCAGCTAACCAGGTCATGATGCCAATGCCATCTTGCAGGGTGACAGCTTCTTATGACTTTTGTCATTATTAGAGTTAGCCCTCAAAACAGTTCAAAGTCCAGAGGAAATCATAAGATCACAGATTTAAAGCCCAAAAGGTCCATATATGTAAAAAAACTCACCCCCTCCTCCCTTCTACAATATTTTTGTTACTGTATAAATTATTCTTCCGATTTTGCTCATTTCGCTCTGCCTCAGTTCACAAATTCTTCCCAGGTTTTTCTGAACCTGTGTCTATGAATTCTTGTGATTCAGTAGCATTCAACTATATTCACATACGACAATTTTTCTAGTAATTCTCTAATATATGGAAACTTAATAAATATTGAATTTGTTGCCACCTGGCCATTATTAAGAGAAACTCCCTTGAACTTCATACTTTATCAGATCAGCCTTCCTGACTATTTAAGAGAAGAACTATCCAGATCCTGGAGAACATTCTCCCCTCTCCTTTACCTTTTTTATGTCTCTGACAGATCAGGCTGTAGAACACTGCGTTTACTTTCGCTTATACTGCTCCTCCACCTTCCCACTGAACTGTATTCATTAAAGTGATGCATTCACTTAAAAAATCTGTAGCAATATTATTTCCCTTGTGCTAGAACAAGTCTTAAGCATAAGATATGTCGTTAACATCCTTATAGTATTCCTGTAAGGATCAAATAAAAGATGGGATGAAAGAATTTTTTTGTATCCATTAGACATCACATAAAATTCAACAATCATAATTTTTTTATAATTAATTTATTTCATTTTAGTTTTCAACATTGACTTCCATAAGTATTGGAGTTTTAAATTTTCTCCTTTATCCTTCCCAAAACAGCATGCAATTTGATATAGGCTTTACTTAATCATTTATATTAAACATATTTTCATAGTCATGATACAAACAAGAATTACAACTAAAGGGAGGAGTCATGAGAAAGAAAAAACAAAACAAAATGACAAAAGATAAGGAGAGCATATAACTTGCTTCCATCTGCCTTCAGATTCCAAATTTCTTTCTCTGAATATGGATAACATTTTCCATCATCAATCTTTTGGAGTTGTCCAAGGTTCTTGCATTGCTGAGAAGAGCTATGTCTATCAAAATTGGTCATCGTACAATGTGTCTGTTACTATGGATGATGTTCTCCTTGCTTGTCTCATTTCACTCAGGATCAGTTCATGTAAGTCTTCCCATGTTTTCTGAAATCTGTCCTCTATGTGGTATTTCAGAGTTGCTTTGATTTGCATTTCTTTGAGCACTTTTTCATATATTGTTATTTTTTGAAAAAGAAAGATGCATGGAAGCCTGTGTTGACAACTTCGGAATGTTCTTCATTGCCAGTTATTTCCATCTGCTCAATGCTGGTGATATATCAGTCAGAATTTCTCTAGGAGAGCTAGGCTGGGGCAGGCCCTCATTTGAAAAACTCTCAATGGCCTCATTTGATTAGTTAAAGGTTGCTCCAGACATTAGGATCTATCACTGTACTGGTTCTAATCCTGAACAGGAAAAAAAAGAAAGAGGTCAACTTCATTGCCCATTATAAGTACATTCCCAAGGTGCCTGAGGTCAATGGAATGACCCCTTGGGGGAGGGTTCTATTAATCTTTGAGAAATATTCATAATGATCTTTAATTTCAGTGATCTGTAAAACTGTGTCTTCTGTCTGGAGAGTCATTATAGTCTGCTCCTTCTCAGAATGGTCCTGTTGGGAACAGGGTAAGCAAGGGAAAATATCAATTAGAAACATGTGGAAGAAGTCTGAAAATTGTGGCATTTCCTTTTGTTAAAAAATCTTTAAATCCTAGCAATAAATGAATATTTCTTTTATATGATAAGCAACATTTCTCTAAAACCAAGAACTGACATTGTATTTGATGGAGAAACACTAAAAATCTTTCCAGTCAAAGCTGATGAAAGGCATGGATGTCCATTATAATGGCTATAATTTGATATACTTCTAGAAATTCTAGATATAACAATAAGACAGGAAAATTGAAGGAATAGACAGGGGAAATGCAGGCAAAATTATCTTTGTTGCTGATAAGATGACTTACTTAGAGAATCCTAGACA
This sequence comes from Bettongia penicillata ogilbyi, assembly GCA_023548195.1. Lineage (NCBI taxonomy): Eukaryota > Metazoa > Chordata > Mammalia > Diprotodontia > Potoroidae > Bettongia > Bettongia penicillata. The sequence goes on from JAJHZJ010000089.1 coordinate 3,666,248, forward strand.
TTGAAAGACAAAATAAATTAAAACAATTAATGATATAAGCAGGACCATAGGATCCTAGGTGAAGAGCTGCAAGGGAACTTAGAGGCCTTGGCGCACAATTCCCTTATTTTGTATATGAGGAGAGAGAGGCCTAGAGAGGTTCAGTGACTTTTTCAGGAACTGAGCATGTTTAGTCTTGGGAAGAGAACAGTGCGTGGCGGTGGGAGATCAGGGAACTTTATTGCCATCTTCAAGTACTTCACAAAATCAAAGAGTTTCAGAGTGGAAAGGGACCTTAGAGACCATTTTCTCCAACTCATTCTTGAATTCCAATCTTCCCCCACACGCACAATTTCTGAGTACATGATCATCATGACTCAGCTTAAAAATATTTACTTAAGAAAATTGTATTGCACTTTTGAATAGATTTATTTGTGAAGAATTTTTCCTGGAATCAAGCCTGAATGTTCTTCTTTTCAATTTAAACCCTCTCTTCCTACTTCTGCCTTCCAGGACAAAGAACACACCTAATTCCTATTTCACATGAAAGTCCACTGAAAGTAGCTATCACATCTGAAAATTAGGTAGCAGAGTAGGAAGTGTATTGGATTCAGAGGAAGGAAGACCCAAGTTCAAATCCAGCCCCAGACACTAACCTTAAGACACTGGAAAAGTCAATTAACCTCTGACTTCCTGGAAAACATAGTGGAATGGTTTGTCATTTCCTTCTATAGTTCATTTTACAGGTGAGGAAACTGAGGCAGACAGTGTCAAGTGACTTGCTCAGGGTCATACAGTTAGTAAGTATCTGAGATCAGATTTGTACTCTTGTCTTCTTGACTCTAGGTGCAGTGGTCTATGCAATGTGCCCCCTAGTTGCCCTTATTAAGTGTTTCCTGTGTGTTAAACTACGTGGTGTTAGAAATAAAAATATGGAAGCAAAGAGAGACCATGGCCTCAAGGAGTTTCCATTGAAACATGGGGAGACAGAACTCATAGGAGAGTGTTGACCCAGGAGGAGCACTTTGGTTTGGAAATCTTTGGGAATGCTATTGGTGAGCAGTCTGACACACTTAGGAATAGTGGCAAAGTGGATTTTATTATGAATGAATGGGAAAATCACATATTAAGTGCTTAGTAATTGAAAAGCACTATGTTAAGTGCTGTAGATACAGGGAAAAGTCAGACATTTCATGCTCTCAAAAAGTTAACATGCCAACATGGAAGATGGCACATGTGAGAAGTTTTAACTAAACATCAATGGGAAAGGTCTTGTAGTCCATACAGTTAGTGCAGTGTCACAACAGATCACAATGCATCTCTATTGTTGCTTCCACTGATAAAACAATTACTCTCTCTCTGGTGTTGAACCATCTGCCAATTCCAAGGACTCTCATGGGGAGCATTTTCTTCTCTTGGTGTTTGGTAGGTGTGGCAAGGGCTTCAGTGCCCTCAAAAACAGTTGCCAGTTTGAATTTGCCTGTATGATGGCAGTGGGATTTAAAGTAGAAGTAAGACTAGTGATCTGGAGGGTCCCCCTTTTCCCAGGTCTCTTTAGGGCTCTCTATTCTAGGCTATCTCCATGGCAGTCTAAGCGGAAGTAGTAGATAAAGAAATTACTGGAATTCCAGAATTGGGAAATGAAAGGGACACATAAGTCATCAAGTTAAGGAGAGGAAATGGGGGCAACATAGTAAGGATGTTGAAGCACAGCTGAGGCTGCTTGAAATCCTAATCCAGGTGAGGCATTGGTCAATCAAGACAAAGATGTGCTGAGGTGGAAGTTTCAGAAAAGAAAAGGTGAAAACCTTCTGGGCATGCCCACTGGTTCAGATGGGGAGGTGGTTTTGAAGGGAACTAGGGCTTCTTAAAACCAACCAATCAGCTTTTGGTACAGTTTATTTGATTTTTTTTGGCTTTTTTTGCTCTGCAAAATGGTTGGACTACTTTAAAACTCCACCAACAGTGCTTTAGTATATCCATATTTCTACATCTTCATTTTCCCCTTTTGTCACATAAGCTAATCTGAGAAGTGTAACATGTGGCCCTCAGAGTTGTTTTAATTGGTGTATATTGAATTACTAATTATTTAGAATATTTTTTTATGTAACTCTTACTAGCTTTGATTTCTTCCTCTGAAAACTGCCTGTTCCTATCCCTTGATTATTTACTAATTGAAGAATGGCTGTTACTATAATTTTTACTCAATTATCTATGTATTACAAATAGATCTTTAGTAGTAAAACTTACTTTATATATTTCCCCCCAGTTTTCTACTTTTCTTCTAATTTTAGATGAACTGTTTTAGTTTGTGGCAAAACTTATCCATTCTATGTAGCAAAAATATCCATTTTACTTCCCATGAACCTCTCTATTTCTTGTCTGGTCATGAATTCTTCTTCTGTTCATAGGTCTGACAGGTAATTGCTTCCATACTTCACCAGTTGGCATATGATATCACCCTTTATGTCTTATTCATGTACATATTTTGAAGTTTTGTTGATCTACATTCACTTTCTGCCAGACTGTTTTCAACTTTTCTAAGAATGTTTTGATATATTGTTCCAATAGCTGGGATCATCAAATTTATCCAACACTATGTTACTGTGCTCTTTTGCTTCCATATACTGTGTAACTAATCTGTTCTTTGACCTACTATTATTTTTTTGATAATTACACTTCTTTAGTCTGCTTTAGTCTACCAAAGACCAAGAGAAGAAAATGCTCCCCATGAGAGTCCTTGGAATTGGCAGATGGTTCAACACCAGAGAGAGTAATTGGAACTGGGAAGCCCCCTTCCGTTCCCTTTTTTTTCAATTGATTGCCTTCATATTCTTGACCTTTTGTTCCCTTAGATAAATTTCATCATTTTTTTTCCTTGCTTTAAAAATGTTGTGGTCTTGGGTAGAAGTAAGGCTGGTGATTTAATTGACATGGCACTGAGTAAGTAAATTGATTTAATTAGTATTATCATTTTCAGTTATGTTGGCCTGATCTACTCATAAGCAATTAGTTTTTCTCCTGTTTTTTTGCGTGTCTTTATTTGCACGAGACTCTTGTAACTGTGTTCATAAAATTCCTATGTATCTTGGCGGTGATAGAATTACTCTTTTTAATCTCTTCCTGGTGGGTTTTTGGTGATAATGTATCAAAAAAGTGATCATTTGTGTGGGTTTATTTTATATCCTGCCACTTTGCTGGAGGAGTTAATTGCTTTTGACCAGCTTTTTAGTTGGTGCTCTAGCATTCTCCAAGTAAACCATCATATTATTTGTGAAAAGTGGCTCTTCTGTCCCCTTGTTGTTTTTGCTTAATCCTTCAATTTATTTTTCATGTCTTATTGTTAGAATTAGCTTTTCTATCAGGAGAGTGAGTAACACTGCTGATAATGCACATCCTTATTTCACCCTGATCTCCCTGGAAAGGCTTGTCATCATTCTCCACTATAGATAATGCTTGCTTTTGGTCTGAAATAGATACCACTTATTTTTAAGAAAAGCCCCATTTATTCCTATGGTTTACATTTTTTAAAGCAGGAATGGGTGTTTTATTTTGTAAAAAGATTTTTCTGCATCTATTAAAGTAATCTCACAATTTTTTTTCCTCTTGTTATTGGTACAATCTATTTACTGTTCTGGGTGTTCAGTCATTTCATTCTGACCTACGGTGATCCAGTTTGGGGTTTTCTTGGCACATATACTAGTGTTTTGCTATTTCCTCCTCCAACTTATATTACAGATGAGGAAATTGAGGCAAACAGGGTTCTGTGGCTTGGCAAGCGTCACACAGCTAGTAAGTATCTGAGGCAGGATTTGAACTCAGGTCTTCTTGACTCCAGGCCCAGCATTCTATCCAATGCAACACACAGCTGCCTTGAATTTTGCTTATTGTTATAATATTGAACTAGTCCTAAATTCCTGGTGTGATTCTAGGTTGGTTATAACATATGATCTTTGTAGTGTGTTATTGTAATCTCCTTGCTAGAATTTTATTTAACAATTTTTTGTATCAATATTAATCAGGGAAAATGGTCTATAATTTTCTTTCTCTGTTTGGCTTTCCCTTGCTTTGTCATAGGAGGAATTTGTTAGTATTCCTTCATTTTTTGCAAACAGTTTATAGAATATTCAAATTTATTTTTTGAAGTGGTTGGTAAAAGTCTCTTATAAATCCATCTGGCCCTTGGTCTTTATTGGAGGGAGATCTTTCACGACATTGGATTTTTTTCTAGAAGGGGGTTATTTAAGTATTGTTTACTCTTCTGTTCATAGGGGCAATTGTATCATCCAGGAAATATTCACAGAAACTATGAATATGAATATGACAGCAGTTCTGAATCCCAAAATATAACAGACTCTCTATGTAGAAGGCAGAAGAAAAAAATATTTATTCAGACACAAGAAAGCCAAATCCATTACAAAAACCATGAAGTCAATACACGTTAGCACTGTGGGAGAGAGAGTCATTCCCAAGGCTTCCCCTGCCCCATGCTGGGGCCTTCCCACAAACAAACACTTACAAGACCAGCTGTGCCAGCCAGCGTCCTCTCTCCTCCACCCTAACCACTCTCACCAACTTCCTCCTTTTCTCCTCCATCCTTCCTATTCTACTCCTTCACCAAGCTCCTCCCACCACATGTAACTTAGCCTTCCATGTGATTTAAACAGGTCGCATAGGCTTATTAATAAATGAGAAAAATCTCCCATTTAAATCATCATTACAGCAATGTATAGTTTTGGAGATATTGATTCATTTAATTTAGATCGTCAATTTCATAGGCATAGAGTTGAGCAAAATATCTCCTGATAATTGCTTATGTTCTCTTCTTCACTGGTTGTAAATCCTGCTTTTGAGACAGTGATCTTCACCTGCAAAACCTCAAATTAGACGTAAAGATTTACCCAAATAAAAGAATGGCGCTGTACTCTAGATTTTTCAGGATGTCCTCTAAGACCTGGCCAAATCTCAGCTTGATCTTCCCAACTGCACCATGAATTTTCTACATTGCTCACTGATGAGATTGAGTGAAGGCTAATTAAAAATTGGAGTCAGATTTGTGTGGGAATTAAGGGAATCAATTAGATTTTCTCTCATGAATATATACTTCATGTTGTACTATCACACGTATTCTCTTCTATCTTCTTTTTCTGCAAATCATATTCTTGGGAAATTAGATGATATTAGCCATCTATTTTTTCATAAATGCAGATGGATGCAATCAATCAGTCTCAATTCTGGGAAATGAAAATCTACTCCAATTTTACTCATTCTCCTCACAACTCAACCAAAACTCATTCTTGCCTTCTCCAGACTTGGAATACCTCTAATATTTCTTCTGATTAATAATTATATTGCCTAATTTCATATTTTGACTTGCATCCTGACTGACTGTTTTCACATAATTAATTGGTTTCCTTTGATTGTTTTTAATATGTAACAATTGTCTTACTCTATTCAGGGTCCTTGGACTCACTAGAGAGTCCATTGACCTACTTATCATACTGATTTTACTAGTAAATCATATGGCTCACATTGCTTCCTCAGCTATTATTAATTAACCCATACATCACTAGAGATGGTATTGGATCAGGTTCATGAACAAAGTTAGTCAGCACAGAACCTAAAGGCTTGTAAGCTCTTCTTTCCTTGTAAGTAGTTCTGAAGGGTTTGAAAATGTTTCTAATGGAGGCAAGAGGTCTAGTCTCAGTTGTGGGACAGGAATAGGGTTCTTCTGTTTATCCACAGTTGGGGGCATCTTGTACTGTATCAAAAGCATTTTATATGCTCATGAGGTCACAATCTTTTTTATTATTGATTCATTAATAAATTTTTAGTTTTCAACATCCATTTCCACAAGATTTTGAGTTCCAAAATTTCTCCCCACCTCTCTTCTAACCCTACGGCAAGACAACACGCATTCTGATGACCCCTTATGTCAATCTGTCTCCCTTCTATCAACCACTCCCCCCTTCCCTTATCCCTTTATCTCCTATGTCCCTGTAGGGTAAGATAAATTTCTATAACCCATTTGTAGCCCATCTATTTATGTATACACACACACTCACATACATATAAATATACATATACACATAGATAGATATAGATATCTATAGATCCATAGACATAGTTCTATATATATCTATGTATATTTATATACACACATATATGTACACACACATAGGTATAGATACCTATAGATCTATAGATAAACTCTATAAACATAGATTCATGGATATCTGTCTATATTTGTACACACATACACATATATACATATGTGTATATATGTATACATATGTATATGTGTGTGTGTGTATGTGTGTGTGTGTATATATATATATACATACATACACATACATTCCCTCCAACTACCCTAATACTGAGAAAGGTCTCAAGAGTTACAAATACTATCTTTCCATGTAGGAGTGTAAACAGATCAACTTTAATATGTTACTTTTAATTTCTCTTTCCTGTTTACCTTTTCCTGCTTGCCTTGATTCTTGTATTCAAAAGTCAAATTTTCTATTCAGCTCTGGTATTTTCATCAAGAATGCTTGAAAGTCCTTTATTTCATTGAATATCCATTTTCTCCCCTGAAGTATATACTGGGCAGGTGATTCCTGTTTTTAATCTTAGCTCCTTTGACCTCTGGAATACCATATTCCAAGCCCTCTAATCCTTTAGTGTTGCAGATAATAAATCTCATATTATCCTGACTCTGTTTCCACCATGCCTGAACTGTTCCTTTCAAGGTGCTTACAATATTTTCCCTTTGACCTGGGAACTCTGGAATTTGGTGATAATATTCATAGGAGTTTTCCTTTTGATATATCTTTCAGGAGGTAATGGGTGGATTCTTTCAATGTCTATTTTATTCTCTGGTTCTAGTATATCAGTATAGTTGTCCTTGAAAACTTATTAAAAGATGATGTCTAGGCTCTTATTTTTAAATCATGGCTTTCATATAGTCCAATAACTTTTAAATTAGTTAAAATATTTTAAATTATCTCTCCTTCATCTGTTTTTTTCTCCTGAGATATTTCACATTGTCACCTTTTTTACATTCTTCCCATTTTGTTTAAATTTTTTTTTTACAATTTTTTGATTTCTCATACTCATTAGCTTTTATTTGCTTCATTCCAATTTTCAAGGAATTGTTTTCTTCAGTGAATTTTTGGACCTCCTTTTCCATTTGGCCAATTCAATTGGGACAATTTTTAAAGTTGTTTTTTGCTTCAGCATCTTGTGTGTGTATCTACTTTAGCAAGCTGTCGACTCATTTTTCGTGATTTTCTTGAATCTTCATTACTCTTTCAAATTTTTCTTCTAATTTTCTTACTTTATTTTCAAAATTCTTTTTTAGCTCTTCCTTGGCCTTCATATTTTTCTTCAGATGTAGGAACTTTCACTTTTTTGTGTTTTGGTTGTTCATTTTGATCTTTCTTGTAACCAAAGTAAAATTCTATGTCTGATATCCCCCCCTCTCCTTTTTTCATTTTCCCAGATCATTACTTGACTCTTTAACTCTTTGTTAAGGTAGGTGTCTGATTCCAGTGTGAAGGGTATACTGTTCCAAGCTTCAGTGACTTTGGGGAACTGCTTTCAGAAATATTTCTAGAGACTTGTAAACTTTCAATTCTTCCAAGGTTGTATGATGAAAGGAGAGGTGTTTACACCTCTCCTGGTATGTACAGTGACATGCTGTGAGTGACCACAGCACTATTTTCTGCCTTGAAGCTGTGAGAAGTATTCCCTCCCCACTGCCATCATAATCTCTGCCATGCCAGTACAATTCGTCACTCCAGGACTCCCACCCAGATTGAAGCATGGTCAAAGCCAAAGAATCCTGCCTCAACACCACCAAAGAGATACCTGCAATCTACCTCCCAGCAGCTACTGGATCCCCATCATCTGTGGATTGAGAGCTCCAAAAGCAGCCACTGACACTGCCACTAGCACTTTTGCCTTGGAGCTCAGGCTTTGCTCCTCTATCAACCATATCCTACAGACCTTTCCTATCAACTTTTCAAGTTGCCTTTGGTGTCTATGGATTGATAAGTCTGGAAACCACCAAAAGTTGCAGAGATTCAGTCCCCTGTGGCCTGCTCCTGCCCTATCTGTGCCAGCTTGGTCCAGGCTGGACTAAATTCTTCTATCAGACCAGAGCAACAGCTACCCTATCAACCTTGCAAGTTGTCTTGGACTGGAAATTTGTTTGACTCTCCAATTTTTTGGGTTCTGTGGCTCTAGAATTTGTTTAGGGTCTTTTTTACAGGTACTTGGAGGACTTTGGCAGAGACCTCAAGCAAATCTCTGTTTTAATCTGCCATTTTGTCTCCACCTCCCCCCATGAAGTCACAAGTTGAGCACATATATCAATAAATCATTAATAAATATTTATTAAAGACCTACTATGTGCCAGATACTGTGGCAGAATATGGAGGGGGGAGATAAAAATGAGAGTCACTGCTCTTCAGAAATTCACATTTAATCAGAGGGAGCAATATGTGCATAAATATGAATATACAAGGTAAGTATGAGATTTTTTTTGAGGATGGTGCCAGCAAGCTGGAATAATAAACAGGATATTGTGGTAAGTGGTCAGTCTGAGCTGGTTTGATGATGCCTCCATTGTAAGGTCTCTGAAATCAGGCACACATTAAAATTTGCTCTCTGGTATTATTTTTCATTTTGAGACCCAAGGGAATTTTGACAGGCTCTCCTTGGGAAATAAAAGCATCCTCTTTCCTTCCTGTCTTACTCAATACTCAGGTTGTTGTCTACAAGTCTGCAAGTACCAGGGCAATCTTTCTTTACCAGCTGTTCTGGATCCTGGTGCTCCAGGCTCAAGGCAAGATAGAACAGAGCAGTGAAGGGGTTTGGAAGATCACAGATTTTCAGGGATGGAAAATTTATAACTCCTTTACGGATGGGTGAGCAAGCTTAGGCAGAGCAGCAGAAAACAGGGATGGCAAGCGTGACTTGGCTCCAGTTTGAAAGCATTGTGAATTTGGTGGAAGATGGATCATGCCTTTCCTTTTGAAGCAAATGGAGACAATGGTCACGAATTTGGGGGTTATTTTGTCTCCACAAATTGTCTTCTTCATATCCTTTGACTCCGGCGTTCACACATGTTTCAGTTTATGTAATTCTGTTGAATTTCTACTCCAGCTTCTTTATCCAGATATCCAGAAGGAGTCACCATCAGATGCAAAGTCAGTGAGAGCCCTTCCTTTAAAAGCTTTAATAGAGCTTAAAGTGATACCAGCAGCAACCTGGCTGTCAGGCTCCTCATCTACAGGACTACCAGGCTGGAATCTGGAGTGCCTGCCTAGTTCAGAGGCTATGAATCTGGGAATGATTTCATTCACCATCAGCAGCCTGGAGCCTGAAGATGCTGGAGATAACTGCTGTCAGCTTCTTTCTCACTGTGCTTCAGCCCTGAACAAAAACCTCCCTGTGTTGTTCAGTGAATTAAGCTCAGAGCAGTAGCTCCATCCTCTCTGGCCCCCAGGGCAGAGTAGCCCCTGCTCTTTGGGCAGCCTCACATCTCATAGGGCTTCCCCTTGGCCTATCCTCCCAGTTCCTCATTCTTCTACCAGAGGCATCACATTAACAAACCACATTCTTATAGCCAAAGCATGTTGGAGACAGCAGAGCCCCCTAGGAAACACAATGGCAGGGATATACTGAGGGAGCGAGTTCATTTGAAACCTTTAATATAATATCTGGAGACTTTCTCTATTGTGATTTGAAGTTCATGTTGGGGAACTCAGTTGTGTTTCTGTGTGAGCCTGGACATTTCAGTCATCCTCTGTTTCCCTCAGTTTCCTCAAGTATAAAATGAGGATAACAGTCAAACACAACCTCATAGTGTTGTTGTGAGGATTTAATAGGGCACTATTTCTAAAGCACTTTGCACAATGCCTACCACATAGTAGGAGCTTATTCCCTTTCCTTTCCCCTTTTCCCTCAGCTCTTGCACATTATAGAAATGATTTGTCTTCCAGAGCTGGTTTTCCATAATTTGTGCGAGAGTTAAAGGGTTTAGGATGAATCAGACCCTTCCTCAATGACTTGTCATTCCTTGGTTCTTGCTAAGAGTCGTGCCAATGTCAGGCACTGGCCCTTCTTCTAACTCAGTAACTTCAATATCACCATCTGGTTTCTCTCTCTCTCAGTCCATGTTACTGTCCAGTCACTCACTGTCTCATTCACACATGCATTCATTCAATCTTGGTTAATTGATTGGAGAAAGGAAAAGCCCACTGGAGACAATGAGAACAAACATGGGGCCTTTGCCATCCCCCAATAGGAGAATGGTTAGCCAGAAGTGGAATACTCTGGCTCCAGCCTCTCATTCTCTGCCTAAAAGCCATTCTCCCTCACCTTCATGGTCTCCCTTTGGGCCCACAGATAGACCATGTCCATGTTCCAAGTAAAGACACAGTCAGGTATGGGATGCAACATTCCTGTAGGTCTGTATTTTATCCCTAATGAGGTCTGTATGGAATGAGGCGATGAAAACCAGGGTTGACATAATTTGCCACCCCAATGCTCAGGATAACCACAGTACATTTGTGAATGACAGGACCCATTCATCTCAGAGTGACATTTTCCTAGGTTTTCCTTATAGGCTGCGCCTAAGACCTCTTCAGACTCAACCAGAACTTCTTCGTTGCCTCCTTCAATTCACCCCTTCTCCAGAGACTAGTGAGGCAGGCACAGGATCAGAAGAAGGTGAGGAAATCCCAAAGCCTTCAATCTGTGAGTTTCTGCCCTCTCTGTCACCTCCCAGGGCTTGGAGCTTTCTCCTGGCTTCAGGGAATCTAGTTTTGGGGGAGAGAGAGAAAAATCTCTTTGTTATCTAAATGTAGCCTATCTTCTCTTAGTCACTCAGTGTGAACTTTTCTGTGTTTCTGAGGTCCCAATTTAAAATTCATGAAACAAGAAAACTCAGTCCCCAGGGATCATCTTAGTCAGAATTTCTTAATATAGTTTATTGGCCCCTGAGATGAGCATCATATGATTCCTGGTTCTTTTTTGCATATGGAGACTCAAAGTGGTTTTCACAAGCTCAGGTTAGGTTATAAGAGCTACCCTCTTTCTACTTCCAGTCAAGGCAGAGTGGAGGTAGCACAGAACCCTGGAAAATGAAAAAGGGGGGGATAATCCATGCTGGAGATTTACTGACCTTCCAAATACACATGAAACCTATGCCTTGACAGTTTCTCTTGTTGTAAACCCAACTTCCTTTGCCGGAATCTTCACGCCAGTTCTCTGCAGCAATGACAAAGACTACATTTATTTGCTCAAGACATGCTCTCTTTCACCTCACAGAATTTGGTTCCCTATGATCTAGGCAGTGCCAAGGAGAAAAGCTGAATGGACCATCTGTCATTGCCTTTTCATTCTCAGATGCTGGGGATGAAAAGGTCTCATTGGCTGCCTGAGGACACCTGAGTGCACCTCCCTCCCATCAGCTGTGAGGAAGCTTCTAGTACAGCAGATGGCAGAGTCATGCCCATTCTCTGGCCATTTTTGCTTACTTTTAACCAGCAGAGAAGCAGTCAGGAGACAGGAAGTGGCTGAAGATAAATGGGAGAATTGTGATGATAGGAAGGTTCATCTGCTGAAAAAGACAGAATGAAATGGGATCACTTAGGAATGTAGATAGATTGGCCTTGACAAGGAGGAGGACTTCCTCATGATGTCAGGTAAGGTGAAGGAGGAGACAGTGGCAGAAGATGCCTGGAGATGGGAGATATGGAGGGAAGAACTGAGGGCTTTCTGTGAGTGACTTCCATTTGTTTTTTCAGTAGCATATGAGGGCAGGTTCTCAACTGAAGAAATCATGGTTGGCTAAGTTATGTAAAGACTGAGGAAGGAAGAAGACATCCTGAAGAACAAAAGTGGTGAGTGAGAGACTGAGCTAAGTGAGGTGGAAAAGAATCTCCTTTCTGCACTGACATTGTAGGTGAGGTTTATAGAGCATCAGTTTGAACCTGTTCAGCAGGGTTGCAGAATTTTCCCTACGTTCAGCAGCATTTGTGTCTTTTTCTCTAAATTAATTTTTGGGGTTGTTTTTCCTCTTCCACTCTTAAGGCACTACTTCATATGGATAATTAGCATTTTTTTCATTTATTTTAAGGCAACCATTTTCCCACTGGCTCTTTTCATCTCAAACTCCACCTCTTCTTCAAATTGTCCACCATATCCATTTTTAGAGTTTTATTTAAGTTCCTGATGTCTTTTATCTTTTCCTCCTTTATTTAGTTATTTAACACCTCCTCAGTAACCCATTCTTTTCTTCCTGTACATGAAGTCTTTCATGCATAGTCCCTCCTCCTCTCCAACATGGTTTTGTTCTTTTTCTACCCTTTTTGTTCTAAGAAGGATTTCTTAACTTTGTCATTGTTCTCATTTCTCTTCCCTTTATTTCTATCCTGAACTTTCATTCTTCAGTTCATGTTCTGAATACTGTTTCATTGTTTAAATCCTGTGTAGTCACTAATACATTAGAGTGTTAGATTAGATGCCTTCAACAAACCCTTCCCACTTGGAGATTCCTTTACTCTTTAAAGGGTTATTTCTCCCATCGTTTTGCCAACTCAGAGAGGCTTAGTAACCCCTTCAAAGTCACAAAGCTACTCAGTAGTAGAACTGACGCTCAACCGGGTCCAACTCCAAGGCTGACATTCTTTCCACAAATACCCTTGGTGGGCTCAGGCCCGTCTCTCCCAAAATTGGCTGAGAGATCCTTAGCCCTCCCTCTTCTCTCTCTGTCCCCATTTCCTCTCCCACATATGTAAACACAGACATGGTTATATAGATGATAAAAATTATGTAGATAGATGACACAGATATAGATATCAATGAAAGAATTGTATACAATAAAGATGAGCTCACAAGGACTGATGGTGAGGAAGGTGACTTGAGAGTCAAGAAACCCAGAATTAAGGATTCTCTCTCATGGTGGCTGTGTTCTTGAACTACTACTTAACACCTGAATGCTAAAGACAACTCCCCAGGACTATCCCTTGTAGAGAAGATTCCAAGATGCATAGGTTGACGTTTTTCTATGAGAACTTCTCACACCAAATCATGTCAGGAAAATCAATGTCTCTTTTGGCACATCTCAGGCAGCAAGGAAGTACAGTACATGGAAAGCAGGGGCTGGTTTCAGGAAGAACTAAGTTCAAATCTTGCCTCAGATGTTTACTAGGCATGAAACACTGACCATGTCACTTCAATTCTGTCTCAGTTTGCTCATCTGTAAAATGGTTATAGTCCCCTGTATTAGTGCTATTTGTCAGTAGCACCAGCCCCTTAGTGCAATTCTAAGGATAAAAGGAGATAAAATTTCAATGCACTTTGCCAATGTGGGGACAATCAAAAATGTCAACCGTATAATAATAATAATTAATATTATTATTATACAATTCTCCATTAGAATATGAATATCATTGTAGCATGAACTATTCTTCTTTTTCGTCTTTTCTCCCCAGCACTTAGCATTCTGGAAATTTTTTCATAGCTTAATAAATGTTCTTTCAACTGATGAATTTTGAATGGAGATCAAAGCATACTTCTTTTACTTTATGTTTCTTTGTTTTTTTTATCTATATATTCTTTTACAATATGAGTAATCTGCAAAAGTATTTTACCTGATTGTACATGCATAACCTATCGGATTGCTTGCCTTCTCAATGAAAGAAAAGGAAGAAGGAGGAAGAAAATTTGGAACTCACTTTTTAAAAGGCTAAAATAGCTGTTGGATATAATTGGGAAAAAGTAAAAAAATTTTGAAAAAACATAAATGCCTTTTCATGTATTCATTCACTGTTGATTGAAAGGAAAGCCTGGAGGTAGGTATGCCACTCAGGGAGCGTTTCAGTCCACCCCTACAGAAGCAATTATCCAGAAATCAATGACTCTCTCTCTAGTCTCCTTGTCTCTTAGATAGTTGCTTTACCTTCATATCTTCACATTGGGCACACAGATTTACCCAGATCAACACTTCTGGAAAGAGTCATGAGGAGGGTATCAGATGGATCACAGAATGGGTCACAAAATGGAATGGGAAAATGGGGAAAAGGGCAGACAGAACCATTTCTACCACAACGGTTAGTCATGTCATCTAGTGATTGACCAAACCCATTCACATAGGAATGAGGCTCTATTCCACTTTTCTCAGGGGCCCAGGCTGGGATTTGTCCATGAGCCTGACTCTGCTCCCTGCCTTCTTGAATTCACACCTTTTCCAGTAGAGGGAGGTAGTGGAGGCAGGTCAATGGGCAGAGTCAGGTGATTCCAAATCCTACAAGCTGTGAGCTCCTGCCTCCTCTGCCACCTCCTCAGGTCATGGAGCTCTCTCAGGGTTATGGAGAATCTAGCCATGGTCAGGCACAAAGAAGCCTCCTTCCATTTATCCATAATCAGCTGCAACCATTCCTGTATCTGTCAAGAAACAAGATCTTCCCTTTGCTATTCACTTCACACATTTGAGGACAGAAAAAAGTGAGACTCCTCCCCCAGAGCCAATCTCAGCCAGTGTGACTCTATGTGGCTTAAAGGGTCCATGAGGACAGGCTCCGACAAGACCTGGGGCTCTTTAGCACATGGAGACCCAAGGGACCTGTAGTGTGTTCTGCTCAGAATATAAAAGCTTCCTCATTCCTTCCTGCCCTCCCAGGGTTCTGAGTGCACTCTCTGTGGGTCTCTAAAGGCCATGGCAGCTTCCCTGGCTACTGGTGCTCTGGGCTCAGGGAAAGACACAGCAGAGCAGTGAAGGTATTAAAAGGTCACAGGTTTTAGGGATGAAAAAACCTAACTCACCCTTTTCATTTTTGATATTGGTAATTTTGTTTTCTCCTTTCTTTTTTTAATCAAATTGACCAAAGGCTTATCAATTTTATTAGCTTTGTCATAAAACCAACACTTAGTTTCGTTTATCATTTCAATAGTTTGCTTAATTCAATTTTATTAATCTCTCCTTTGTTTTTCAGTATTTCTAATTTGGTATTTATTTGAGAATTTTTGATTTGTTCTTTTTCTAGCTTTTACAGTTGCATGCCCAATTCATTGATCTCCTCTTTCTCTATTTTATTCATATGAAGTTTCCCCTAAGAACTGCTTTCAAAGTACCACATAAGGTTTAGCCTCATTACTGTTTTTGGTTGGATGCATTGACTATCTCTGCCTTTCTATAATGGATTGTGAGGTTTTTAATGCCCTAATATGTGGCCAGTTTTTTGTAAATGTGTCATGTACTCCTGAGAAAAAGGTATATTCCTCATTCAGTTTTCTACAGAGATTTACCATATCTGCCTTATCAAGAGTTCTGTTCACCTCCTTAACTTCTTTCTTTTCACAAGTTAGATTTATCAAGTTTATAGAGGGGTAGGTTGAGTTCACTCACTAGTATATATTTTCTGTCTATTTCTTCCTGTATCTCCCTTAATTTCTCCTCTAAATATTTGGATGCTATACCACTTGGTGCACATATGTTTAGTAATGATATTTCTTCATCGTCTATGGTGTCTTTTAGCAGGATATAGTTTCCTTCCTTATTTGTTTTTATTAGACCTATTTCTGCTTTTGCTTTGTCTGAGATTAGGATTACTATCCCTGCTTTTCTTACAGCAGCTGAAGCACAATATGTTCTGCTCCAACCTTTTATGCCCCTATTTCATATGTGCTCCTTGAAAACAACATAGTCTTGGATTATGCTTTTTATTCATTCTGCTATCTGCCTACATTTTATGGAAGAGTTATTCCCATTCACATTGGCAGTTATGATATCTATGTCTTTCCCTCCATCCCATTCCCCCCATTTATGGTTTTAGTTCTCCCCTCCACAATGGTTTTAATTTTTGACTACCACCTCCCTTAGTCTTCTCTCCCTTCTATCAGTCCCACTTCCCTTTATTCCCCTTTTTGTTTATTACTTCTTCCCTTCCCTTGAGCCTCCCCTCCCTTTTCTTTCCCCTTTCTGTTCCTATTACCTATAGGGCAAGTTAAATTTCTATGCTTAACAGAGTTTGTTCTTCCCTTCTTGAACCAAATCAAATGAGAGTAAACCTCCAACAGAGTTTGTCTCCTTCTCCTCTTTTGCTCTACTGTAAGAAGACACTTTTATCCCTTTTCCTGTGAAGTAATATATCTTTTTCTGCCTCCTCCTTGTCACCTCTCCTGTTACAATCCTTTCACACCCTTAAAACACAATTTTTATCATGACATAATTATATTCATACACACTTCCTCTATCTATGTATATCTTTTATATATCATAACAAATATCCAATTCTCAATATTAACATGTATTATCTTTCCTTTTAGGAAAGTAAACATTTTATCCATATTAAATAACAAGTTTGTGTTTTTCCCCGTATACCTTTTCATGCCTTTCTTAAGACTTGTGTTTGACGATCATATTTTCTATTGAGTTCTGGTCTTTTTTTATCAGGAAATTCCTCATTTTATTGAATGTCCATCTCCTTGTCTGAAATATTATACTGAGTTTTGCTGGGTAATTGACCCTTGATTGTAGTTTCCTTTGCCCTATGGAATATCATATTTAAATACTTCCAATCTTTTAATGTAGAAGCTTCAAGGTCCTGTGTGATCTTGACCGTGGGTCCTCATATTTGAATTATTTCTTTCTGGTTGCTTGCAGTATTTTAGTTCTGAATTTGGCAACAATACTTCTTGGTGTTTTCAATTTGGGATCTCTCTCAGGAGGTGATCTGTGGATTATTTCAATGACTATTCTATTGAGTCTAGGAACACAAGGCAGTTGTCCTTGATGATGTGTTGGAAGATATTGTCCACCTGGTTTTGGCGCATAAGGGCTCCATCCCGACTGAGGCTCAGGATGTCCCCCTGGATTGGTGAGGTAGGGCTGTCTGGGATAGCTCCATTTCTTCCCTGGTCCTCTTCAGTCACAGCAAGAGAAACTCTCCTTCACAATCTCCCTAGCTTCCTGAGCTGAGAAACTGTTTAACCCTTCAAGTAATTCCAGGAGTATTCCTGGGGAAATATTTCCTGGGTTTTTCACAGTCAACAAGGGTAGAGTAGGAGGACTTACAGTTCACCTTTGCCATCTTGGCTCCCAGAAGTTAAGGCTTTTCATTTTTTTAAAACAACTATTATGTCATTTGATTTCAAACTTCCAACCTTTTCTTATTTCACCCTTACATATTTCTGGTTTTCCCCTACTGCTTTACTAGAAAATGAAGGGAATTTGCTACAAGCTCCCTTTTCTTTCTCCCTATGTCAAAATCTCTCTAGGTTAGTCTGCATTCTTCCCCTCTGTGCTCCAGCCTCCTTTTTTTTTTGCTCCTGCTCATTGACAGGGCAATCTTCTCTTCTTCTTCTTCTTCTTTTTTTTTACAGTGATCAAAATATCTTTTATTTCAAATGAATTTAATTATTTAACTTTTTTTTACATTCATTTTCACAAAATTTTGGGTTCCAAATTTCCTCCCCATTTGTCCCCTCCCCCACCCCAATATTCCAAGCATTCTAATTTCCCCTATCACCAGTCTGCCCTCTCTTATATCATCCCTCCCTTCCCTTGTCCCTATCTTCTCTTTTGTCCTGTAGGGCCAGATGACATTCTATTCCCCATTACCTGTATTTTTTATTTCCTAGTAGCAACAACAATACTCAACAGTTGTTTCTAAAACTTTGAGTTCCAACTTCTCCCCATCCCTCTCTCCCCACCCATTTCCTTTGGGAAGGCAGGTAATTCAATATAGGCCATATCTGTGTAGTTTTGCAAGTGACTTCGATAAAAGTCGTGTTGTGTAAGACTAACTGTATTTCCCTCCATCCTATCCTTCCCGCCATTGTTTCTATTCTGTCTTTTGATCCTGTCCCTCCCCAAGAGTGCTGACTTCAAATGGCTCCCCCCTCCCATTGGCCTCCCTTCCATCATCCTCCCCCACCCTGCTTATGTCCTTCTCCCCCACTTTTATGTATTGTAAGATAGGTTTTCATACCAAAATGAGTGTGCATTTTATTCGTTCCTTTAGTTGAATGTGATGAGAGTAAACTTCATATATTTTTCCTCAACTCTCCTCTTTTTCCCTCCACTAAAAAAGTCTCCTGCTTGCCTCTTCTGTGAGAGATAATTTGCCCCATTCCATTTCACCCTCTGTCCTCCCAATACATTTTTCTTATACATTTACCTTAATTTTTTAAAGATAGGATCCCATCCTATTCAATTCACTCTGTGATCTCTGTCTCTCCATGTGCATGCATGTGTGTATATGTGTGTGTGTGCTCACGTGTACATCTGTGTCTGTGTGTATGTGTGTGTGTAATCCCACCAACTACCCAGATACTGAAAAGTTTCAAGAGTTACAAATATTGTCTTTCCATGTAGGAATGTAAACAGTTCAACTTTGGTAAGTCCCTTATGACTTCTCTTTGCTGTTTACTTTTTCATGCTTCTTCTCATTCTTGTGTTTGAAAGTCAAATTTTATTTTCAGCTCTGGTCTTTTCATCAAGAATACTTGAAAGTCCTCGATTTCATTGAAAAACTATTTTTTTCCCCTGAAGTATTATACTCAGTTTTGCTGGGTAGGTGATTCTTGGTTTGAGTTCTAGTTCCTTTGACTTCTGGAATATCCTATTCCACACCCTTCGATCCCTTAATGTAGAAGCTGGTAGATCTTGTGTTATCTTGATTGTATTTCTACAATACTGGAATTGTTTCTTTCCAGCTGCTTGCAATATTTTCTCCTTGACCTGGGAATTCTGGAATTTGGCCACTATGTTCCTAGGAGTTTCTCTTTTTGGATCTCTTTCAGGCAGTGATCGATGGATTCCTTCAATACTTATTTTGCCCTCTGGTTCTAGAATCTCGGGGCAGTTTTCCTTGATAATGTCATGAAAGATGATGTCTAGGCTCTTTTTTTGATCATGAGTTTCAGGTAGTCCCATAATTTTTAAATTGTCTTTCCTGGATCTATTTTCCAGGTCAGTTGTTTTTCCAATGAGATATTTCACATTCTCTTCCATTTTTTCATTCTTTTGGTTTTGTTTGGTGATTTCTTGGTTTCTCAGAAAGTCATTAGCCTCCATCTGTTCTATTCTAATTTTGAGAGAACTATTTTCTTCAGTGAGCTTTTGAACCTCTTTTTCCATTTGACTAATTCTGCTTTTGAAAGCATTCTTCTCCTCATTGGCTTTTTGAACCTCTTTTGCCAATTGAGTGAGCCTATTTTTCAAGGTGTTATTTTCTTCAGCATTTTTTTGGGTCTCCTTTAGCAAGGTATTGACCCATTTTTCATGCTTTTCTTGCATCTCTCTCATTTCTCTTCCCAGT